>CM073575.1:0-1200000 GCA_037074715.1 Magnolia kwangsiensis | reverse complement strand
AGTAGATATGAGCATACGCTCTTGTTCTTTCTCCAGGTGGGTAGAGATCACCACCGGATATGTATCATCTTGACCTAAATAGACATATTTTAAATCAGAGGGCAAAGGTTTTAGGTTAAGCTTCGGTGGCTTAAGGTTAGACGGTAGAGGCACTACATCAGTTTGGGGCAACTCTTCAATTCGTGGCCTCTACCGGTTAACTTCAAGTACCGGTGCAGTATCAAGCATGGCACACGTCTCCCTTATTATATCATCATCAAGATCATGGGAGTGGGCCAGGCACGTCTCTAGAGGATCAGAGGATAAGGTGAGAGGCGTTCTATCTTCCACAAAAGAATCAATCATGTTGACATCGTGAAAATCGTCATCATCCTCTGAGTTGCTGCCGTTATTAAAAAAGATATTCGATTCCAATGTTAAATTTCCAAAAGATATAGTCATGACACCATTCCTGCAATTGATAATTGCATTTGAAGTGGACAGGAATGGGCGACCAAGAATGATGGGAATCTGAGTGCTCGTGTCATTGATGGGTTCGGTGTCCAAGATGATAAAATCAACAGGGTAGTAGAATCTATCTACCTGGACCAACACATCCTCGATGATCCTTCTTGGTACACGAACAGAACGATCAGCAAGTTGTAGTGTGGTTCGGGTGGGTTTTAATTCATCCAAACCTAACTGTTGGTATACCGAGTAGGGAATTAGATTGACGCTCGCTCCTAAGTCAAGAAGTGAGTGATCAATTCGATAGTTCCCGATTACACATGATATGGTTGGGCAACCGGGATCTTTGAATTTTTACGGCACGTCTTGTTTCAGGATGGCACTCACTTTCTCAGTTAAGAAAATTTTCTTTTGAACACTTTTTCGTCGTTTGGTCGTGCATAAGTCTTTTAGAAATTTAGCATATAAAGGTATCTGTTTTACAACATCAAGCAGAGGAATATTGACTTTCACTTGTTTCAACACCTCTAGGATATCCTGAGAGTTAGATAGACATTTTGGTTCAACCAACCGTTGGGGAAATGGAGCAACTGACTTTTCTAGAGGTTCCGGTTCAAATTTTTATGGGGCGCCACTAGATCCATCATTGTTGTCCTCTTCTGGTTCTTGAGGCTTTTCGGGCCTAACTGGAAGGGTTTTATCAATAACCTTCCTACTCCTAAGAGTGGTGATGGATTTAGCGTGCCCCATTTGATTTGAAGAGGCGGGATCACTAACTTCATAATGCGGTTTAGGATTGGGAAGAGGTTGAGCTGGGAAGCTCCTCTTGTTTCCAATCGTATTTTCAGCCTTAAGTTCATGTATTGCTTTTGTAAGGTCTTGAAAGGCTTGCATCATACCCTGATTGAAAAGCTCTTGCTTTTGAACATGTTTTAGAACCAAATCCTCTTGAGGTTTCTCTTGAGTTGGATTTTGGTTTAGGAAACCTTGAGGTGTAGCCGTTGGTCCATTCCTCCAACTGAAATTTGGATGATTTTTCTAACCAGGATTGTATGTATTAGAGGGTGGTCCATTGAAAGGTCTTTGATAGTTATTTACAGCATTAGATTGTTCATTCAATACTTCTCGAAAAGCAGGTATTGAAGGACAATTTTCCGTAGTATGAATGTTGCAATTACAGATGCCGCAAACACTTTCATTAACCTTTTCCTTCTTTCCTTCCATGGCCTCAAATTTTCTGGTGAGATTAGCCACCTTAGCATTAAGATCATCATCCTCTTTCAGGAGATATATCCCTCCTTTTTCCCTTGAATGAGTTGGCCTAGACGTAGCGTTCGTCCTTGGGTAATAGTCCCATGATTGTGTTTTTTCAGCGAGACTATCGAGGTAATCCCATACCTTGTCGACATTTTTATTGATGAAATCTCCATTACACATTGTCTCGACCATTTGGCGCATGGAAGATGTTAGCCCATCATAGAAAAAAATTCGTAATGCGCCATATTTCAAAGCCATGTTGTGGACATGCATTAACCAGATCCTTGAACCTTTCCCAACATTGGAAGAATGTTTCATCTTCCTTTTGGGCAAAGTTCATGATTGCTCTCCTGAGGGTAATTGTCTTATGATGTGGAAAGAATTTCTTTATAAATTCCCTCTGCATATCATTCCATGTGCCAATGGATCTAGGACGCAGTGAATGTAACCACGTCTTGGCTTTTTCTTTCAAGGAAAATGGGAAGAGTTTCAGCCTAATTGTATCTTCAGATACATTAGGGAAATATAAGGTGCCTATGATTTCGTCAAACTCTTTCAAATGCAAGTATGGTTCTTCAGATTCAAGCCCATGAAACTTGGGAAGGAATTGGATAACCCCTGTCTTGATGTCCATATGTCCTGTATTCGCAGGAAAAATCATGCATGAGGGCGTACTCACCCCCGCCGGTTGTAAATAATCTCGTAAAGTACGAGGTGGGGATGCGTGGTGCACCTCATTCTTATCATGTACTTCCTTAACCCTAGGTTGGAGTAGTGCTTGAGGTTGATTTTTAGCCATAACCTCCTCTGTCTCAGGAGAATTAAAGTGGTGTCTAGTCCTGCGATGGACAGTCAACCCCTCAACTAATCCTTCTTTAGTCATGAGACGTTGAGTGTTGTCGCGTGCCCACTGGGGCATAAAACACACTCAGCCCTCGATTTAAATTCTACCTAGACCTAAGAGAAAAGAAGTAGAAATTTAGAAAATAAAAGAAAAAGATGGAAAGAAGTTGCCAAATTTAGAGTCCTAGGTTAAGAATCTGCAAAACAAAACAAAATAAGTTAGTTTCTAAGAATAGAAAGTCCTAATTAAAAGTAAATTAATTTCTAGAGAAAACAAGAAATTCCAAAGAAAGAAGAATTAGAAAGAGCTTACTGAATTAGAAATTTCCTACAAAACAGAAAAAAATTGAATTAGTTCTAAAAATCAGATAGAAGGAAGAATAACAAGTTTCTAAAGTTAGGAAAAATTTCTAATAAGGAAAATAACTAAGCTTCTAAACCTAAAATTAGAAAATTCTAAAAAGAAAATCTAAAGAAAAACTAATCCTAAAACTAATTAATTTCAGAAAGACGTAGCCGACAATCCCCGACAACGGCGCCAAAAACTTGTTCACTCCCCAAGTGCAGGGTTGTGATGTAGTAATAACTCGGTAAGACCGAGATCGAATCCCAAAGGACTGAAACTTGTGCGTATTCTGAAACTAACTAGAACTAGAATTAGAATGAGATGAAATTTAAATCAACTAGAAATTAAAGAATAATAGTAAAAGTATTATCTAAAACTTAGGAAAAATCAAAGAAAGGAACTAGGGATTCAGAGGATCCACTTGTAGAGATCAGGGAGATCTTATGCATGTTTCCTGAAAATTAACTGAACTGTCATTGATCTAGTTTTCAAGAGATGAAAGGTATATGAACTAGAATGGATTCCATCACCAAACCATGCCCAAGAGACTATGGCAAACAACAGAATTAAACTAATTACCACCCAATCACATGTATGAAAGTTAGGAAGGGTAACGTCATCCAACCATGCCCAGGAGACTATGGTGAACAACAAGGCTTCATGACATCATAAACATAAAGGAGAACGGAAATATTTAAAGCCATTGCAGACCCATTGTAATTTCAGTCACAACAGACCATTAAAGACCAACAATATTTCTATTAAGACTAAAAATCAACATCAATTCATATACTAAAATTGAATTAAAAGTATGGAGTCTCCCATCTCACTACAAGCTTTACCTCTTAGCCCTAGCTAAGAGGTTTAGCCACTCATGGATGGGCTGATCCTCTTAAAGAAAAAGAAAAAAAACAAAGTAATAAGAAAGAAGAAAGACCTAAAAGAATCTCTACTCTTCCTCCTCTCTCTCTCGTGTACGTCCTTGCCAAGCTCAAGCCTTCCTTCTCCAGGTCTGAATGAATGTTCCCCACGTCCAAAACCTCCTTATATAGCTGCTGGAGTGGTGAAAATCGGATTTGAATCGGATTTGGAAAGCTATGCATGCCCATTGAAAGCTTTTTCACAGCCAAGTTCGGTGCCTCGAAACACGCCACTTTTCTCACTCAAATTCTAAAGAAACACCGTCCCTTAGGATTTTATTGGGTCCTCTACATGATAGACGGTTCAGATCTGTCATATGATCAAAGATGGTGGGCCAAAACTGCTTAGAAAAGTCAGTTTTCGCGGATGTGCGAAACCTTTCGCACCATTTCGTTGTTGTGATTGGTGGGCCCCACAGAAGCATTTTCTGAAAAATCCACCCCGTCCATTGGATTCAGGATGAAATTTCAGTCAAGAATGGGTAGTTTTGAATGTCCATTGGCATGTCTCAGAGAAGAAATAACTAAAAGATCAGATTTGAACGCTACAGGTCAGCCCTTTTGTGGCCCCTGTATCGTACACGTGTGTACGCATGGATGCAAAAGGTCAGCATGGTTTTGTAGCTCTCGAAGCCCTCTACAAGATGGACGGTGTGGATTATCTGTACGAGGCATGTGTGGGGTCCACTATCGACCGCAAAAAGGGCCAGCGGACGTGCTACATAACAGAGAGTTCCGTCTCTAAAAAGGAAATTGAGATGAAACGGTCAAAGGTCGGTTTGACCATAGTGGACGTACAGTGCACGGCTAGTGCACTTGTACACGTGCACATGCTACACAAGGTGGGGTCCAATATGATGTTTCTGAGAAATCCAATCCATCCATTCATTGTCTCCCTATTTAAAGCGTTGAGACTAGATTTGAGGCAATTCCAGATATCAGGTGGGCCCACTGGCTACGTATTCTATCTCGGAACGACTGCTTTCACATGGAATTCAAAGAAGCAGAGTGTGGTCGCTTTGTCTACATGTGAAGCAGAGTACATGGCAGCATCATTCACCGTCTGTGAGGGAATTTGGTTGAGAAACTTGCTAAAAGAGCTGAAGCATCCGCAAGAAGAATCCACAGTCATATATGTGGATAACAAGTAGGCAATCGAGCTAGCTAAAAATTCGGTACAGCATGGAAGAAGTAAACACATTGATATCCGATATCATTTTCTGAGAGATCATGTGAAGTAGAAAACACTGAAATTAAAATATTGTCATACTACGGAACAGGTGGCTGATATTTTCACAAAGGCATTGCCGACAGATGCATTCAAACGACTAAGAACGATACTCGAAATGAAGCCAGTTTTGGTTTGAAGGGGAGTGTTAGATACGGTGGAGGATTTGAGCAAATCCAAAACCGTGTGAGGATTTTTTGAGATAGCTGTGCGTACCGTGTATGCTAGCTGTGAGATGCTAGCTGTGAGGTTTTTTTTCTAAGTTTAGAATATGAGGTGGGTGAAGATAAACAGTATATATTTTGATTTCTTTCTAGATTTTTTTATATTCTTTAGCTGCCCCTATAATGAATCTAGACAGGGATAGTTTAGTCATTTCCATGAATAAGAAAGCCTATAAAAAGACAGCAGTGTAATACGATTTTCATTCAATTCTAATTCAATACAGCAGTTCTCTTCTCCTTCAAAAGGTTTTAGTTTTTCCTTTGGTGGCTACAACCACAGGTCAGGAAGAAGGTGGGTTTTAGACCTAACAGAGATAGCCTAATTTGTGTAATGTAAGAGTTGAAGAAATTCAATTTTATTGAATTAAAGTGAAAATAAAAACTAACAATAATATCCCTTGACGATCCAACATTTATACCATATATGGCGCGACCCAAAATCTAAGTCTTCCTTAGTGTAATTCTGAAAAGAAAAGAAAAAATTCTTCAAAGCTCAACATAGATGAAAGTAAATTACACTACTAATCTAAGTCGATCTAGTGTAACAATAAGTGTAGATGGGTTCTCCTAGTTCTCCTAGTCCAGGATAAGCTATGCTAAGAGAAGATAAAAGGATAAAACACGTTGTACTCTAGATTTGATTTGATATGTGTTGGGTTTGTGAGGGTCCGTAGCTCTTCGATCTTCCTCCTATTTATAGAATTTTAGACAGATCTTCGTAGCCACTTTTCCTATCTGTTGATGTGAAAATAATTGTCCGCGTTCAAAGATAGTTGTAGCCTATTAAACAATGGCACATATGCTAGTCATTTATGGATTGGCCATTAGTTAAGCGCATGTCCTATCCGTGTTATGTAGTTGAGAGTTCTCTCTTGAGCTACCACGTGTTAGTGATAATTATCCTCTTCACTAACGTGAATAATGCACCATGAAACTCAACCAACTTGGTATAATTGTTATTATGCTCCTCGGATATTTTCAGCTATAGAGATTCTTTGCAATGCCATGTTGTATTGGCCAAATTCATCACCTACTGCAGCCGTGTTTCGGTTGAAACCCAACCTCGGTCATAAGTCCACTATGGTGATTAGTTGGCTTTGCCACGTGAGCAGGATACGTAACACATGTATCATTGTTGTAGCCAACTCAATTCATCCTTTGTGGGCTATTCATGAATTTAAGATTTTTTATTCTTTCAGCTATCATGACAATAAAAGAAACCTTTCATTTGTACGTCTCTTATTGAGATTTCGCTATCACGTGGCATCATTTGAGTCGTTGAATTTGATACGATTATATTAAACATGAGCATGCATATACAAACTATGGTTGGTGTACATCCCATTGTTTCTTTGTGGTGTAGCCTACCTTTTTTCTTTCACACGCACACACCCCACACACACCCACAAACACGCAAGCACACCCCACACACTCACGTTATAGTCGGATTTCACCACCTATGGTTACTCAAACCTTTGACATGGTGTTGAAACTCTTGTAAGTCTATCACCGAGGCAAGAGTAAGGATCCTGGTGTGGTCCACTTGAGTTGTGGATGAGGCTATTTTTATGCCCTAGGTCCTAGCATCCATGGGCTCACCTAATGGACGGAGTGGATGTTACATATACAACATAAAGAGCCCACAACACGTGGGTTTAGCTCATCTAGTGAGCATATGAGCATGAATTTAGATATTGGGAGTGATCACATGGAATCTACTCCTTTGTAAGTTAACATTGACTCGAAATATATGGGGCCTACCATGGTCATGGAATCTACTCCTTCGTAAGTTAACATGCTAGGATTCCCCATGGTCAAGGCAAAGCGTTTCGACCCATATCATGTAGCATACAGTCACTTCATAATTGGCTCCAACAATATGTTCATTGTCTAAGATATAATGTGATGCAAGGATGAACGTGATGAGGTCGAGCACCATCTCCCTCAAGAAGATAATTATTTCGAATCCACGGATTCTCTGGACTCCTCACGGAGGCTTCTCGAATCCACGAGCAAGAAAGCAAGCAAAATAGAATATCAATTCTATAAAATTTGAAATTGATTAATTAATGAAATAAACGAGTTCACAACCCTTTAAATAAGGGCACCAAGCAATGGGAGAGAAATCAGAAGCAAACTATAACTAAAACTCCTAGAATTTGTAACTTACTATAAATAGTAAACTTACTATTTATAAATAGTCGTGATGTGTACTAGTGCACAAGGTTTTCGGCAAAAAATAGTAAGTGTCCTAGTTGGCTTCACCAAGCTGTTCTCCTAATTATTCTAAGCACTTTTCATGTTTGACACAACTCCTGAAGCCCAACGGATGAAGAGTTATAATCAAACTAAAACTTACGATTTATAGTCAAAACAGAATTAAAATAGGAAATGACCGTCGATTTGGGGGTATTTCGTAAATCCGGCTTGCGCAACCCGGCATAGCTGGGTTGGTTGGCTAAAGTAGCTTGTTCTATCCCAAAATCATATATTTTACGCCTGATAACTTATTTCAGATTGTGAGATACGCTTGATCTAAGTCCGATAATCCGGATGACTTATGTCGTCAACTAGGCCTTTTCTTATCCATCTTGGCCATGAAATTGTCCACGGCCCGCTCTACATCATAATGGTTGACTGGTTCAATAAAAACCGTTAATTAATCTATTATGACCGACTCAACGAAAATCCATGCATATCATCCCAACTAATTTATGAAGTAGGGGCCTTTTGGCGAAGGCGAGAAGCCATTGAAACCATTGAAAAGAGATTGGAACCCTGTTCATTGGCCCACATAGGAATCCAAATTATTCTTAGCAGTGTTAGGAGTTCGATTTTGGATCCACCGAGATATTAAAGATAAAATAAAAAATAAAATAAAATTGATCGGCTGAATCACGTATAAAATACGCTGTCCTTAAAGCGTGATTCGCTCCCTTATAAACTGCTGATGGGTTACAGGCGAATTGCTTCCAGGATAAGACAAGCCTTATCTAGATCTAGCGTGCAGCAATTACGATAGGTCCACTGTGGAACAATTTAACGCAATAGATCTCTTCTGGAAGACTTGGATGGTAGAGATGATAACAATATTCTAAAATGGAGATATTTCGTGTATTTGATCTGATAGGAGAGAGGGGTGTGTTCAGTTGATGATTTCGGACTGGAATGGTCCAGTTTATATAGGCATCAGGTAGTGGACCGTTGCTAGGGTGCAATCAAAGGTTCAAAACGTTTGAAAACGTTTCTGTCCGTTGTCCATTAATCACAGACGTTTTTGGTTGTCGGATCAAAGGATCTGACCGTTGGATCATCATGACCCGTCCGTTTTCGCACCGTTTGGCTTTCAAGGCATAGAGCCGTTTTCTGAAACCGCTGAACGTTTCGGATTTAAGATCCGACTGTTCTCAGTCATCTATAAAAGCCCAGGCTCATTTCAGATTTCCACCGCCCTAAGGCACTGACCAGACCCATCGCACCGAGGTCGCACTGTTTCGCGCCGGTCCGCGTAAGGTCTCGAAGGAGCGACCACTCTGCGACACGATGTGCACGTGCGAAGTGCAAAGTGCACCATCTAGCGCCACTACAGCCACACTGCCCACGCTCTCGCCCGAGCCCGAGCGTGCTACGCACTGGAACACGTAACCTGTGTATCTCCTTCTCCAAAAGCTCCAAGTAAGAACACTCTACACCACATCTCATATAAACCACAAAAGTTTCTCAACCATTTTCGATGTGGGACAAAGCACACACACTGCACTTTTAATTCAAAATATTTCAAAAGGCGTTTTGGCGGGAAAATCCCGAAATTTTGAAAAATTCGAATTTGCATTTTTATTTTTTCAAAAACCATTGATTTACAACAGTGTGATTTATGAGAACTTGAAGCACTTGATCCATCATCTTATTGATGTTGATTTATATGCATGAGGGTGATGGGCAGTCTTAAGTGCGTATAGTTGCAACCATGTAATTCTACACCTGGGTTATAATACATGTATCCCAGACACCTATCAGGATAAGGATGCTAAGTAATATGGTACAAAGTCTAATACATATCCAAAAGGACCCATCTAAAGGGGGCGCTTGGATTCAAGGCAAGTTGTAGGATTTTGGGATATATTACACAATGGAGGAAATGAAAATTTTGAATTCAAGTATTGAATAGTCAATATCTTAGCCTAGCCCACACAGGCATGTGTAGATAATGCTTCACACCGTCCCTGTGGAGATTTGAACACAGATTCTTACGGCGAAAACCCTTCATCTTACCACTAATCTAATTAGTATTTTTTAATAAAGTTTTCATATAAATTATTACTTTCAATCATTAATTTAATTTTTGTAAGGACATAACAGTTGTGTTGCAATAGGCTACGCATGGATATGTTGTTGAGACTAACCGTCGTTCTTTGTTTATCAAACTCCTCTATTAAGGGGAGCTATGATAAATTGTGACGTGTGGGGAGCGTAATACGGGCAGTGGCATATAGACATTTGTGCATGTGCACGTTGACACATGTTACATTTTAGGTGCTCAAAAAATTAATGGTGGTGCTTATGCACATATGGGGAGCTTGAACGCGTGACATATTTGGAACATTTAACATGTCCAAAATCTTGCTTTTTCATTAATTTGCAAGTTGTTCCGTCTCTTTAGTTCAGACAACCAATCCATACATTTCTGGTTGTATGTCTCAAGTCCTTGTTTAAAAGTGTCTAAGTTCATGCATTTTTGGAGTTGAAAATTGTAGAAATATACTTTTGTTCCAAAACACAATTTTGCATTAATCCAAATAGCCCCCAAAGTTTTCGAGTTAAAAGATTAGACTTTGATAAACTAACATATTGAGTGTGATTCTTTGGTGGAGTGGACTAGGTCGCTTTCTTTGAAATAGTTGGAACAGACTGGGCTAGCAATGTATCCTTCAATCTTGTTATTCATTAAATGCTTGGTTGCCTATTGGAATGAAACAACTCAAATATCTATATCTAAGGTTGCAGCAGGAGTAAAAGGTTAAAATATAAATTTGTAAGAAAAACTTAACAAAATATCATATAATTAGAAATCAGTATTTGTTAATGAACCACCTCTTTAGAAATAGAATCAAAACATAAAAAAGTGCTCCCTTTGGCTGCAGATTTTCAAGCATCTAGGAAGCACCTATTCCTACTTTTGTGCTTACTAAAAGTGATTTTCTTCAGCCAAACCTTCATAATTTGGTATTTTGTAACCACTTGTTCTTAATGTTAATTGACTAATAATTTTTCCTGCAGTTACAATCATCCATTTTCATGAATTGCGTGTAAATTTTTCTCCATTTCATTATTTTTAGGTTGTAATTTCTCGATTCCAAATTCAGTAACATCCACATTTTCTTTATTTTCATTCATTGTGAATTGACCATTGTATTTCAAGCTTGAGGAAAGAGATTTTGTGCTTGTGTTGCAGACTTGGCTTTAATTAATCTAACTCATAGTAGGGGCAAATAGTGTATTGATTAAGGGCTCATTTGGAAACTATCCTTTAAGGAAGTGCATCCAAACAAGCCCTAAAGTTGGATTCCATAGTCAGAGCCTTTTTTTTTTATCTCTTAAATTATCATATACTAGCTGCAAATTGTAACAATGCATTACATGTCGCTCATGCAGTTGGGGGATCATCTTCGTGCAATTCTCAAGTTCAAAGGCGAACAACAACAAGCGGCAATAGCCAAGTTTAGAGAAAATCTCAGGATACTGGAAGAGGGGATTGAGAAGGAATTCTCAGGTGGGAAGCCGTTCTTCAACGGCAAAACGCCCGGATTGCTCGACCTGGTCATAGGTGCAAGCTCTTGCTGGCACAAGGTCCTTGATGAAATCGCTGGGGTGAAGCTGATAACAAGAGAAAACAATCCAATCGTGTGTTCATGGCTGGATGCTTTCTGGGACCTTGATGTAGTGAAGGCCACGTTTCCTGATCATAGTCGCTTGACTGCATATGGCAGTCGACAGAGAGAGAATGCCCTTGCCATGTCACCATGAACACATGCCTAGGCCCAAAATTCAGGTTGGTCCACTCACGGGCAGAGGAAATCAGAAAAATAGTGGCCAATGTATACATTTGGGCCACTTGATTAGATCACAAGCTTGATTTTCCGGACCCTGAAATGTTCAGTGGGCCCCACTTAATGACTACATATGTGACGTCTCCATCTTTCGTTCACGTGTTTCTTTGAAATTTCTAATAAAAGTGCCTGCGTATCATCTGTGTCACTCTGCCAGAGTATTAAAGCTTTTTCTGTAATTGGCATCAGGTTGGTCGTCTCTGTGGAGAATAATTTTAATACTCTTCCAGTGAAAATGCTTGCGACAAATTACAAGTACCAGTGGTATGGACGAGAATTTCCGGTTACAGGGAATACGTGTGACCCTAATCTATGCGGGGCCCACCGTAGTGTATGTGTTATATCCACTCACTCCATCAGTTTTTCCTTCTCATATTAGCTAATTAGCACAAAAATCAGGAGGATTTAAAACTCAAGTGGGCTACACCACAAGAAACAATTGAGATAAAACGACCACCATTGAAACCTTCTTGGGTCCACAGAAGTCTTGGATTAGTCTGAAATTTATTTTTTCCTTTCATCCAGGTAGGAACCACCTTATGAACGGGTTGGATAGCATATAAACATCATGGTGGGCATCAAAAAGGTTTCAACCTGGGTGTTTTGTACCCACTTCCTCCAGTGGTGTGGTCCACTTTGAATTTTGGATCTGGCTCATTTTTGGGTTCCGTAACAACATATGCTGGCTGAACTGATGGACGGTGTGGATATCACACGGATTTCGAAGTGGGCCCAACAAAGCTTAGCGTCATAGGGACTCCCTGTGATCCAACCGTATGTGCAAATTAACTAAAATGGCCATTCGGAAAAGACAAAAATCTCTACTAAATTCCAATTCAATTCAACCACCACCCACTTGTCCTGTCTCGTGTTCCCTACACTGGTGGGCCCCACAAGATTATGAAAGTTCCAGTCAACAAATCTGTCCCTTTATTGTGGCGGAGATTGCGGCAAAGATTTCTAATACGATGCAACTGTCTGGGCAATAGCTACGATGCAGCTTTGATCTCCTACCGTACACGTATGATCTACATGAAGTTCCAAACCCATTAATATGGGGGCGCATTACATCCCATCTATCAATTTCCCATCATTTTAAGACATGATACAAAAAATGAGTCGGATTCAAAACTCAAGTGGGCCACATGAAAAGAAACATTGGGGGCTGAGCGAACAGTACTATTGAATCATTTGTATGATTGTGGAAGTTTTGTATTAGGCTAACTTTTTAGCTTTTCAGCTAATCCCCATAGAAATAACCTCATGAATAGTTTAGATGACATATAAACATCAAGATGGGCACAAGAAGGCTAGGACAGTACATATTTTTTAAATATAATTTTTCCGCTTTGTTTTGGATATGCTTCATTTTTTGTCTCATGTCTTAAAATGACTTGACAATACTAATGCACAGATTGATTTATCACAAACATCATTGTGAGCCGCACCTAAGCTTCCAAGCGGAGAAACTTCATGTTAAAGACTCCGAGTGCCCCATTAAGACTAGATTTATATTTGTCAAGTAATCTAGATGTGGCAATCTAGGCCTTTGATTTGTTTATTGAACTTGCATTGTTTACTTCTTAATTTTATAAGCGTGGATTTATAAGAGACTTTAAAGAAACTTTCTTATATTTATAAACTTAAAGTCTTTTTCTTTTAACTTTGGTTGTCACGATTTCTCTAAGGCAGTTTTTAAAAAGTTATTTGAAATGCAAGTAACACACATGTTATACTCGTGTAATTGCATAAGAATTATGATCGAGTCAAATTTATCCAAAGTTCCTCATGTAATGTATAGATGTACCTAATATTTTGTTTCATATTATTATATACATCTTTCTACATACCACCTTACTGCTCATTGTTCTAAATTTATAGCATTTTACAATCATAAATATGAATTATTAATTTTATAAAACTATATATATATATATAATTTTAAAAGTAATTATTTAATAAAAATGTTAACTTGCTAGATTGATCCATCATCCTAATTCTCGATATATGGCTAAATTCATAAATCTTTTGTTGAGAGTCCCAATCACGTGAAAGCTAAATTAACCACCAACTCACTATGATTGACGTAAAAGGCTTACATATCAGTGGATCAAGACAATTAGTTAAATTTCTACACCATGTATGGTGTCCATGATTTAAGTTATCTTAACTCATCTGTCGGTCATTGACAATATTTTAAAACTATAAAAAAATCAAATAAGTTACACATTATAATGAATTCACGTTGAACCTATCTTACTTTATCCCTTAGAATGCAGAGACATTAATAAAGTCAAATACATTATATTCATTTCATGTGTACACCATTAACAGTGGACAATAAACAAAATATTAATGAAAAATATATATAATTTAATGAACATTCCAAAATATATATATATATATATATATATATATATATATATATATATATATATATATATATATATAGGGAAAAGGTGCTATGCGTGCGAGCTGATGGGACCGTCGCATGAGGTTGAGCTGTGTGGGCCCCACCGTGATGCGCTTTGAACATCTACCCCATCAGTCAGATGCACCATTCCATCTTGACTTAGGTCTCAAAAATCAAGTCAATCCGTGACTTGTTTGGGACACACCACATACAGAAGTGGAGAGGGGCCGTGCACCATTAAAACATTCATAATCATTTTTTGGGCTCACTGAGATGTTTTTTGCAAATCTAGACCATCCATTATTTGTGTCCCACTAGGATGAGGGGTCATACCAACTTTCAGAAGCATTAAAAACTCATGTGGGCCCCACCAAGTGCTTTTATATGTTTTAACGGTGTCTTCACATGATTTTAGATGATATGGCCCACCTGAGTTCCGTATACAGCTGATTTTTGGGATACCCCATAATTCAAAGGGGGACCCATCAAATGCATGGTGTTGATGGTCGACACGCCTCATGGGGGGCCCACACAGCTCGACCTCACGAGAGCTTATCTCGAGGTCGAGCGCATAGTGCCTTCCCCATATATATATATATATATATATATATATATATATATGTGTGTGTGTGTGTGTGTGTGTGTGTGAATCCAATAGAGAGCTTGGGTGTTTTATTATGTATGTTAAACTAGTGTTGCAGATTCTGGTCTAGCGCAGCCGCCTGCGGTGTTTCACAATGAAATGCGTTCAAAACTAATTTAACTAGTGTTGCAGATTCGGTCCAATCCGTTCGTAGGAAAAGCATGTGATAGGACACATTTCGAGAAATAATGGGCCAAAGCAGGTAACTTTCTTAGTATTCTAACATGGAGAGAGAATCTAATTTACTCATCGTTTGAAAATCTTCCCCTGCGCATAGCTGCATATGGCTGGCATCCATATCACCCATCTAGACCGTCCATTAGGTCTATACCACCCTTCTGCTGCTGTACCAACATTATATAGTCCTAAGCATCTTGAATGGACCTATCATTTATGGATGATCTTGTCCATCCATTTTTGCATGCAAGTGGCAGTTTGAATCATCGGATCAGTATGTAATTTTTTAAATGGCAGCCTATGAATACTAGCCTGGACCTAATGGACGGTCCACATAACAAATGTGATGGCAAGGATTCCGAATGCAACTATGTGCATGGAAAGATTCCCTGCATCTTTCCCGCTTGATTTTTATAAACACCCGCGAATTATCAAGGCCGGAAAGAGTACCCAACCACCAAACACCAAACGCCCTTTCTAAGGACCGCGCTGGCCTGAGTGGCTGGTGTGTCTACAACTAATGGAGCTCCATGTATGGAAGAATTTGAATCAAATCGAACCCGTCCATCAGGTGCGGCGCAACATTTTCACCATTGATTCGAAAATTCAGTTCAATCCATGACTTAAGCGGGCCACACAATAAGTAACAGTGTAAATCATGCCTAAAACTCTAAATTCATGTGTCGTGACAGCATGAGTTCTGAAATGTCCTGTAGGTATGAGATTCCATTCATCCTGGTGTGGTCCGTCAGATGAGTGGATCGGATGTAATTTACACATCACGGTTGACATCACACAATTTTGATGATTTTAACGGTGGGACTTCCCATATCAACGGTTCCCCATTGAGTATCCGATCTGAGTTTTGTATCTGCCTGACTTTAAGGGACATGCCAAACAAAGGGTATTGTACCTGATGGACGGTGTGAATCTTATCGACCTCAGCGAATAATGACGCCCCGACATGACTACGGGTACTCTCGAAACCGATTTCACCCTTTTGTCTCTCTTCCTGTACTCCGTGGACAAGGTGTTGGACGCCGAATGTGATGTGTGGGGGGTGCTCACCACCCTTTACGGTACTGTGCATACTCTTATATCCATGCTATCCATCTATTTTTAAAGCTCATCTAAGGGCATGAGCTTAAAATTAAAGTATATCCAAACTGCAAGTGGACCGCACCAAATGAAACGGTGGGATAATGCCGCCATTATTAAAACCTTACCAGGGCCTACACTGAAGTTTATCATTCAACCAGTGGGATAATGCCACCGTATATGGATGAAGGGAAAACACAAATATCAATTTCATCCGGGTCCTTACTCTTGCTCCGGTGGTAGACTCTAGCGAGCAACGCCTGGTCAAGGGTTCGAGTACCCTTAAGCGGTGACATTCCACTAGTGTGAGTACGTGGGGTGTGTGTGCGCATAAAAAAATATATATTAAAAAAAAAAGAAAAAACTTTTGTGGTGTCCAAGAAGTTCTGGACACTAAGGCCCGGTTTGTTAAATTTGAAGTCTAAAGCCTGAATTTGAAATTTGAATTTGGAATCTGAATCTGAAGCCTGAATCTAAAATCTGAAGTTAAAGAACTTGTTTGGAAATTATGGTTGAAGTCTGAAAAATAAGTACTGGATTTGAAACAATATGTTTGTTAAAAAATATTTTAAATGTCTGAAAAATGTTAATTTAATATATTTGCCCCTATCTCCTCTTTGGAAAAGTTTTACATTATAAAGAAATTATTTTTTATTAAATGAAAATAAAATTATTCTATTTAATTCAAATAAACTATAAAGTATTTAATTGAAAATTTAAATATCATTATTCATAAAAAAAATTATCAAAAATTAATGATTTGTACATAAAAGTGTGGCAACAATTTTTTCATTTTCTGACCCATTTTTTGACCTGATGTTTTAAAATGAGTTCACAAAATGTATGAACGAGGTAGATTTCTTACAAAAGTCAAGGTGAGCCGCATATAGGTTTCCAACACAGGAACTTCCAGTGAAAGGCTTTCTCACGTGTACATGGGCTGGTGTACACGGCGCGGATTAGATAATGACAAGGTAAGTAGCCAAACCGCTACTGAAGTGATGTCACCAAGTTATGTGGACCCCCATGATGCGTGTGTTGTATCCATACCGTCCAACCATTTGTAGAGATGGTTTTATGGCATGAGAAAAAGAATGAGATAGATCTAAAGTTCAAGTGGATCCGCCACATAAACCTGTGGGATCAGTCACACGCATCGTTGAAACATTTATTGGGCCTATCATGATGTATTTTTTAGATTCAACCTATTCATAAGTTAACATAGAGATAAATGAAGTGAAAACAGAAATATAAGCTTGATCGGAAACTTCTGTGGCCCTGCGAAGTTTTGAATGGTAGATGTCATTGTCTCCACTGTTTTCTATGGGGGGGTCCACTTGAACTTTAGATCTATCTCATTATTTTTCTCATGTCATAAAATGATCTCTACAAATAGATGGACGGTATAAATACAACACACGCATCTTGGTGGGGTCCGCAAAGCTTGGTGACGACACTTCAATAGCGAGTTGGATACTGACCTTCTCATCTAATCCGCGCCCGGTGTACATGCAATCCACCGTTCATAATATTGGGATCATAAACTGTAGGCTCCTGATTCAAAACTTCGGTGAGCCTTATATGCAATCCAAACCGTGTTTAATCATGAGACCGTGGACGTTCATAATATTGGGATCATAGACTGTGTACGTTTAATCATGAGACGGTGTTTGCATGTAAGGCTCGTTTGTTGAACCATTGAATATTTCAACCGTAGATGTTTATTTATCACGTTTTTGGCCCACTTGAGCATTGGATACAGTTCATCTTTGGCCTCATGTCCTAAAATGAACTCAAAAAACAGATGGACGGTGATGATTTCTCACAAACATCCCAATGGGCCCCACCAGCGTTCCCAACGCAAGAACTTCCTGTCAAAGGCTTTTGCAGGAAATCTGTGTACCAGACGAGCGCGGATGCTCCTGGAAACGGATTGGCTACTCCCCTTGTGGGCGGTGGCCGATGCTTTGTGGGCCCCACCATGATGTATCGGTTTCATCCATTCCGTTCATCCATTTTTAAAGATCATTTTAAGGCTTTATCCTAAAAATAAGAGGGATATAAATCTTATGCGGACCACACTATAGGAAAACAATAATGATTGGATATCCATCATTTAAATCTTCTTAAGGCCTACCGTACTGTTTATCTGACATCCAATCTGTTGATTAGGTCATGAAGACCTAGATGAAGGGAAAAAACCAAGATCAGCTTGATTCAATACTTTTATTGTCCCCAAAAAGTTTTTAATGGTCGACGTTCATTCAACACTATTTCCTGTAATGCGGTCCACTTGAGATTGGGATATATCTCATTTTTTTTGTAATATCATAAAATAATCTATAAAAATAGATGGACGACATGGATGAAATGCATACATCATGGTGGGGCTCACAGATCACCAACCACGCACTAGCTATATATCTGGTGTGGGTGCATTGACGCGCCGCTCACTCTAAGTTGTAAGGACGGTTTAAAGGAAATTAAAGTTGGCGGGTAGGGCTCTGTGGGGCCCACTGTGATGTAAATGTTTTATCTAAGCCGTTCATCATTTTTCTCATATTATTTTAAGATAAGATTCAAAAGATGAAGCAGGTCCACAGATACTGTGAACCACACCAAAGAATGCTATAGTGATAATGACATCTACCATTAAAACCTTTTTAAGGGCCACTATGATGTTTTTTTACCATCTAACCTATTCATTAGGTCATGTAGACATGGATGAAATGAAAACACAAATATCAGCTTGATCTGAAACTTCTCCAGCTCCCAAGAAGTTTTTAACAGTGGACATTCAATCCCCACCTTGTGGTCCAATTAATCATTGGACCTGCTTCTTTTATTAGTTCACACCTTAAATGATCTGAAAAAGTTGATGGACGGTGTAGATCAAACACAAAAATCATGGTGGGGCATACAAAAGTTTCACAAGTTAAAGATTGATTTTGTATTTCACAAATAATTTAAAACAAAAAATTCTCGTAGTTATTTGCAAAAGGTTACTTTGGGAAGCAAAAATTTGTGTTTAATGAAAAATCACGGAGCGCATTCCGCGTTCACCATTAAGCTAGACTCCTATCACGGAAAGAATTCAGTGAAAAACCACTTAGTGCTTTCTGCCTTCCGTGTTAATAACGCATTACCAAACACTACTAAACACGAAAAATTTTCCCTATTCCGCGTTAAGTGCAAAAATTCATCGTTAACAAGCACGGCCTAAGTATTTATCTCCGACTGTTCCACCTAAGCTTTGGATATACTTTAATAATGCTCTAATTCTCTAAAATGATCTTGAAAAACATATAGACGGCCTGGATAGAACGCATATATCACGGTGTACCTCACACCATGGTAAAGAGAGGTGGACGGCTTACTACACAATCCGCGTCCAAGATATTTGACTAATGGAGTTCTGATAATTGCACGCGCGTGTGGATCCCTGAGCATCCACATGCAGACACATGTCGGCATTGAATGAATGTGCAAGATCTACACGTTCCTAGAAATTAAAAACAACGCTTAGATTTTTTACCGAAAAATTCGGACAGTTACTACTTAGGTGGGCCACATCCTCCCATTTGTTTCGTATGGAGTGGACCCCCTGAGATGTGAGATGGCGTGACTTTTACCAGAAGATCCAACGGCGTAACCTACCTGATGGAAAACCCAAATCCTGTATGTGTTCATATCGGCAAGTGTACTTGAGTTGTGGATGGCAGGGATCTCTACACGCGTGTGCAATAAGTAAATCACTCCTGGCGCAGACCACTGCGGCAGAAGCCATGGATGGGGTAAGAGCATTTGGGGTAGGACGTGGATTGCGTCCTACCCCCGCCCGGATGGATTCCCGTCCGGGCAGGGCTCTCCGGACCATCGTGTTGTAATAATTTTATCCACGCCATTAAGATATTCTCTCAAATCATTTTAGGCTATGATACACAAAAAGAGGCACGCAAAAGGCTTAAATGGACCACAAATTGGGGATTAAACGTTTACTATTAAAAACTTCTTACGAGCTGGAGAAGATTCGGATCAAGCTGATATTTATGTTTTCCCTTCATCCACGTCCACGTGACCTTATGAATAAGTTGTATGGTAAATAAAACATCATGGTGGCCCTTAGAATGGTTTCAACGGCAAGTGTTATATCCCTGCAGCTTCCTTTGGTGTAGTCCACTGGAGCTGTCAACCTACTTCATTTTTTATTTTATATCTTAAAATGATCTTAGAGAAAAGATTAATGGCGTGGATAAAAAACCTACATCACAGTGGGCCCTCAGAGAGCCCTGTCCGGACAGATTACCGTCCAGGCGGGGTTAGGACGCAATCCGCATCCTCTGGGGGCACGTGAATGCAGACCTGAATTTTCTATAACATTCATTGTTGGGAAGCATATTAAACTCTGTGGGCCCACCTTAATGCATAAGTCTCCTCTCGATCCATTCGATTTTCCAATTAATTTTTGGGCTTTAGCTCATTTCAAAAACTCAAGTGAGCCACAGTGCAGGAAATAATGTGAATTAAAAGCTTGAAAACTTCTTAAGAGCCATAAATGTTTTGGACTAGTCTAATATTTATGTTTTTTCCTTCTAGTAAGTCTACGTGACCTTATGAATAAGTTGAAGTATAAATAAACATTATTGCAAGACCTATGAAGGTTTCAATTGTGGATGCCATTATTCTTGTGTTTCTTGTATGTGTGACCCTACTTAGTATGCAATCCGCTTTCTAATCATTAGAATCCAATAATAATTAAAAGTAAAATAAAATAAAAACCCTCCATAAGTGGAATTGACACGAATTTAGCTAGGTCAGTTAACTGGTTCAGCTCAGCTTGGCATGAATCAGCTTGACTCGCTCGGCTTAAAAGCTAGGTTCAGCTGGTGGTGAGCTGATTTTTTAAGCTTGAACGAATTTTGAAAGAGTAGACTTGCTCGTAGCTTAGCTTGAACTTGACTTGGTTCAACTCAGCTCAAGGTTCAACTTAATTATATAATATCAATAGAAGATTATGTTTACATTTTTCATGATCCCCCGTCCAAGTAAAAATTAAGCTCAGAAGGTTTCATGAGGTGCTGCTTCATATGGACTATTTAGATTTTAGAGTCACATCACAAATAATAAGTTTTCAAAAAAGCTTGCACAAGTTTTGTGTGAACTGGTGCACAGCTAAACATTCACTTATATATATAATATATAACTTAATTAATATATTATATTTAATAAAGAAAAATGGAGTTCAACTATATAAAGACTAAAATGAAAATGCTCAACTTGAAGGCTTGAAATTTAACTTGGCTCAAACTTAAACTTGAATTGACCCGAGCTGCTAATTGAATTAAGCCACATTGGGCAATCAAGCTCGAGGACCATGCCAAGCGAAACTCAAGCTAGGGTATTCCGATGGTTGAACGGAGCATAGCCAAACTCGAGCTTGGGCAGGCTAATGGCCGAATTGAGCAAAGTTGTGCCAAGCTCGACTCAGTTCAGCTCGTACACGGCTCCATTTATGAGGCCCACCAAGATGGCAACGAGGGTCCATGCATAAAACACCCAAGATGTGGGGCCCACTATGTTTTATATGTAAATCCACTCCGTCCAATAGATTGAACCACTATTTGAACTGTACATATAGAATATGAAAAGATCAGTCCAGCCTATACTAACGAAAAGGATGTAAAACGCTCCGAATGCCTAAGAGTTCAAATCGAGTGGCCCACCTGATATTTGCATTAGGGTGAATTTTTTTCACTTCATCATAGTAAGTTACAACTGATTAATGGGTTTGACGTATTTGCCTAGACATAAACCTCTGGTTGTCATACTATACCCATTGCTCCCTATGATGTGGCCCACCTGAGTTGTGGATCTCTATGCTTTTTTCCCCATCTCCTAGAATCTACGATGGAATCTGCCCGACAGACTGGATTTTATATATAGGATGGTAGGCGGCACAAGCTTGGGTATTTTGGTCACCTATGAGCATCCAATTTATCCAGCAGTTGCTTCCGTTTTTTTTTTTTTTTTTTTTTTTTTTTAAAAAAAAAAAAAATAGAGGAAAAAAAATAAGTACTTCCAGATTTTCGTCAACTTTATTGAAATGCCTGTACAATATTACAATCCTTCCTTTTCCTCTTTTAGTATTATTAATGTTTAAAGGCGTTTGTACTGGACGTGGATTAGGTACTCACAAGCTGAGCAGCGAGACTCGCTACTGAAGTGACGTCACCAAGTTATGTGGGCCTCACCGTGATGTATATTTTTTATCCACACCGTCCATCTATTTTTAGAGATCATTTTAGGACATGATACAAACAATGAGTTATATTTAAAGCTGCAGTGGAGCCCACCACAGAAAACAGTGGGGAGAGTGACACCCACCGTTGAAACCTTCCTAAGGTCCACCATGATGTTCATTTGAGATCCAACCTGTTCATAAGTTAAAAAGGACATTAAAGAAGGTAAAAAAACTAATATAAACTTGATTGAAAACTTTGGTGGCCCTTAGAAGTTTTCAACGGTGGGCATCACTCTCCCCATTGTTTTTTGTGTTGGGGTCCACTCCAGCTTTCAATATAACTCATTCTTTGTATCATCTCCTAAAATGATCTCTAAAAATGGATGGAGGTGTGGATATAACACATACATTGGGGCCCACAGAACTTGGTGGGCCCTTCATGCTTGGGTATTTAAAGCATTGTGCTCCAAGTAATTAAAATATTAATTCACAAAAGCGAATTTAAAGTCACTTTCATTCCTAACAATTATCAAAACCATGGAAAATGTTCTAGGCTGGGCATCCCTCCAAGTTGAGTCCCACACATGCCGGTGCCATCGTCCAAAGTGGGTCCCACTGCCCATATGTACGTTCCAGATTACTTTCGTTACGGTGAGCATAAGGTGTGAAGCGGATTGCATGATGTGCGCACACTACCGACCTTGGTGGCGTGTTGACGTACATCAACATGTTTGTGGGCCCTAGCATGATGTATGTGTTATTTCCACACTTTTCATTCATTTTGCGATATTGTTTCATGGCATGGCTGAAAAATAAGCAGAGATCTATAGCTCAAAATGGACCACACGACAGAAAGCAATGGGGATTGAGCCTTTGTGGACGTGATGAACAGACCGAGTGACAAATAAACATCATGGTGGTCCTTGGACGTTTCAAGGGTGGGCGTCATTGTCCCCACTGCTTTATGTGGTGTATTCCACTTTAGCTTTGGATCTGCCTTACTTTTGGGCCATGCCCTGAGATAATCTCACAAAATAGATGGACGATGGATATAAAGCATAGAACATAATGAGGCCCATTGGTGCCGTGATCACACCACTGAGGTTGGTGGTATGTGACACACCACGCAATCCACTTCCCATAAGGTACCGCAACTGATGTACCGAGTGAATGCCAACTACACATCACGGGGGACCAACAAGTGTTGTTGAGGATTCCGGTCCATTGAAAACATTGAAAAGGTGAATGGGAGGCGTGCTGGCATTATAAAAAGCTAGAAAAATCCGTAGAAAGATCTATATAGATTTCCCATTACATGAGAGAGAGAGAGAGAGAGAGAGAGAGAGAGAGAGAGAGAGAGAGAGAGAGAGAGAGAGAGAGAGAGAGAGAGAGAGTCTTGATATGGGGAAGGAGAAAGGAGTAAAGCTGCATGGAATGTGGGCGAGCTCATTTTGCATGAGGGTGGAACTGGCCCTTAAGCTCAAGGGCATACCCTACGAATACGTGGAAGAAGATCTGTCTAACAAAAGCCACTTGCTCCTCCGCTACAACCCCATCCATAAGAAGGTCCCTGTCCTCGTCCATGATGGACGGCCCATCTCCGAGTCTCTTCTCATCCTCGAATATATAGATGACACGTGGAAGGACTCGCCCTCACTGATGCCACTGGACCCTTACATGCGTGCCAGGGTCCGCTTCTGGGCCAACTTCTATGATCAAAAGGTTTAATTTCCTTCCACTGCTTTATTTCTACTTTAATTCAATTCCAGAGTTCGTCCAACGAGACTGAAATTCTCTGCAATACTGAAGCACCCTGTCTTACGCAAGGCTTGAAATATCCAAGCAGGTAGGGCCCATCAAGTTGTACGAGTAAAATCCACTCCGCCTATCAGGTTCTAACTTCATCTTGTGGCTTCAGGCCAAAAATCAGC
The DNA here is from genome assembly GCA_037074715.1 of Magnolia kwangsiensis. Lineage (NCBI taxonomy): Eukaryota > Viridiplantae > Streptophyta > Magnoliopsida > Magnoliales > Magnoliaceae > Magnolia > Magnolia kwangsiensis. Next base: position 1,176,125 of record CM073575.1, on the reverse strand, counting down.
TAGATCCATAACTGAAATGGGCCACATCACATCAAACAATGGAGATAGAATGCCAACCAAAGGCTTGTGGATGGGGGGCATCAAGGTGTTCATCAAACTCTTAAATCAGGAATTAGGATTGCGTACTGAGTAACTCAGTAGGCTTTTATCCTACTGAGTAAACTTTGTTGGGCCCACCATGAATGCATTTCATATATCCACGGAGATCCATTTTTCCTGCTTATATTAGGGGTTGAGCCCAAAATTTAAGCATATCCAAAGCTCAAGTGGATGAATGGAGAAAACAAATATCAGCTTGATCCAAAACTTCCGTGACCCCGAGAAATTTTCAATTGTAGATGTTCAATTCACACTGTTTTTTGTGGTGTGGTCCACTTGAGCTTTGGATATACTTCATTTCTTTCTTCTTCTTTTTTTAAGCTTAAGCCTAAAAATTATCCGGTAAAATGGATGGACTTTTTTTTTTTTTTTTTTGCTTGAGCCCAAAAATTATCGGGTAAAATGGATGGACGGATTGGATAAAATACATAAATTATGGTGGGCCCCACAGAGTTTACAAAGTATGCAATCGGCTTCATTAAATCAGGTGTAACTCAACTGGATGAAGAGGATATTAAATCATGCTGATTAAAACCTCAAGAGGGCTACATGTGTGAACTTAGCAATTTTGGGAACAATTTTACATTGTTCCCATTGGTCCATTGGTGTGGGCCGTATGAGTTTTTAATTGGGTTTATATTCTATGTGTACAGTCTAAATAATGGGTTTTTCTTTTTGCCTTATGTGAGTGGATTTTCATATAGAACATGGACGACCCGACAGAGATTGGCTGGTTTTGTAGATGAGGACAGGTGTTGTGGATGATTCCAATCCATCCAAACGTGCAATAAACATAAGATTAGTTTAAGATGGATTATATGATCCTTACCTGAGTATATGCAGGGTTATCAGTTTGTGCAAGTCAGGCCTTCTTTCATGAATCCAGACCATCCGTCTTACGAGTCCATCGTTGATGAACCATTGATGTAGAGCGGTTTGCGGACAATTTCATGGCCAAGATGGATCAGAAAAGGCACGGACGGCGACAGAAGTGATCCGGACCATCGGACCTTAGATCGGGCATATCTCACAATCCGGAATGAGTTATCCGACGTAAAATATATGATTTTGGGGTAGAACGAGCTACTTTAGCCAACCAACCCAGCTACGCCAGGTTGTGCAGCCCGGATTTGCGAGAAACTCCCCGATCGACGGTCGTTTCCTCATTTTAATTTTGTTTTTACTATAAATAGTAAGTTTTAGTTTGAGTATAACTTTTCATCCGTTGGGCTTTAGGAGTTGTGTTCAACATGAAAAGTGCTTAAGATAATTAGGAGAACGGTTTGGTGAAGCCAAATAGGACACTTACTATTTTTGGCCGAAAACCTTGCGCACTAGTAGACATCATGACCGTCTATAAATAGTAAGTTTACTATTTATAGTAAGTTGCGAATTCTAGGAGTTTTAGTTGTAGTTTGAGTCTGATTTCTTTCTCATTGCTTGGTTCCCTTATTTAAAGGGTTGTGAACTCGATTTTAGGGATTTCATTAATCAATTTCGTATTTATTAGAAATTATTCTTATTTTCTACTTTCTTTCCTCGTGGATTCGAAAAGTCTTTGTGAGGAGTCCAGAGAAGTTCCGTGGATTCGGAATATTTATCATCTTGAGGAAGACGGTGCTCGACCTCACGTCCTTCCCTGCGTCAACCATGCACCCAAAGCTGTCCTCATAGACAATCTTAACCATTCATTATCATATCTTTGACTGACTAATCATGAAATACCGTGAAATTTCATGATATTTGGTGCAACCAAAGACGCCCTAATACTTTTTAAGTGTTTGTGTTGATGATCCATCATGTCACTTATGCAGCTTGTGGAAAACTGCCGTGTTATTTGGAAATGCAAGGGTGAAGAACAAGCGCAGGCAATCAAAGATTTCATAGAAAATCTAAGGGTGCTTGAAGAAGGGATTCAAAAGGATTTCTCAGGTGAAAAACCATTTTTCAACGGAAAATGCCCTGGCTACCTTGATGTGGCCCTTGGAGCGGTTTGGTGCTGGAACAGTGTGCTTGAAGAAATAACTGGGGTGAAGTTGATCGACAGTGAAAAGAACGCTTTCATGTCTGCGTGGATTGATGCTTTCTGCAACCTCGGCATTGTCAAGGACACATTGCCATCGCTTGATGAATTGGTTGTGCTAGCAACGGGCCTGAGGAAGTTAGCCCTTGAGTCTTCTGTAGCTTGACTATATAGACATGGGTTTATATGTTCTTTGGCCGCCGAGTTTGGATGCACAAGTCAATTGAATTATGAATATTTAGCTTAATAAAGTGGTGATTCAAAATATATGTGTGTAATATGTAAGGTTGTTTTCTGGCACACGGGTTGTTGTTTCCACATTTACAATTCAATTCGATAGTGCATCCAAACACACCCTCAAATTGTCATGTTTACTCATCAAACATGATTTAATGTTGAAGTGTTTTGTATTTGTCTGTTTTACATGCTTTTATGGCTCTGTACACACTGTACACGGGTTTTGATGTGGCCCATGATACCGTAATCTGGGACACTTTTATGTTGGGGTCCCATCTTGGATGGATTTTGCTACGAAAATCTTCTCCTAATATCATCATAACCGTCTGTTTTGCAGGCAACAAATAGACTGTCAAGAGAAATACAACAAAGATCCATATTCAACCAACAATGGCATTCCTTCATCTGGAGTTCAAGCCATATTCCGAAACTGTGCGCATGGACTACCTGTGCGGCAATCCAGACCGTCCAAATCACAGAACCGTGGATGGAGCATAACTTAGAAAAAAAGGAACAAAAGACTATACTGAGAAAATGATTGTTAACCATAAGATTTTTCCAGGAATTTGGTCCACTGATTATTTTACATTTACCCACCCATTTGAAAATCATTAACGGATGGTTAGGATGTCTTTATTGGTATGATTTTAAAAATACTCTCTATTCACAGTGTGCCCCACAATTTGTGTCGTCTGGATAGCCATACATGAGTGCCACATGTGAAGTGAATGAAGGGTTTGTTTGATACTCGGGTAGCAAATGACTCTTGATACGCAGGCACTCAGAACGTGCGCGTGACATTAAATTCAACCCACCAATTCATATAACCCACTCTCGCGGTCGCTGAAGTCCAAAGATCATTTTCGTGGAGTAATCCTGTAGACGCTCCTCCATGTGGACCACCATGATGTCCGTGAGAGTATAAAAGATTTTTCTCGATTAGAAAATGTGCCACGTGATGAACGAGGATATGCCATGTCAGCAACACATCCACCCCCACGGACGGAGAATGCCTGCACCCTTCTCTCGAGGATACCGAAGATTTTCTCGTGTAGAAAATGTGCCATGTGGAACGAGGATATGCCATGTCAGCAGTACAACCATCCAATGGACGCGATTGCTGGCACCTCTCCCCGCAAGGAATTCACTCCGTTCGTCTGTTTTGCCAATCTACTTGGGGACTTTTAAGCCCAAACATGCGACAGGTACAAAAAGCTCAAAGGTCGACCACACCATAGGAAATAGTAGAGATTAAACGGCCACGGAAGTTTTGAATAAAGCTTATATATATTTGTGTTGCCCCTTGGTCCAGGCCGGAGATGGGCGTCTTTATCCCGAACGTTTCACGTGTTGTATTCCACTTGAGCTTTGGATCTGTTCACGTCCTAAAATGAGCTCACGAAAAGGATGTATGGAGTAGTAAAATACGTATATGTCAGTGGGCCCCACAGTTCTTATCGCTGGCAATCCACTTCCCCAACAGTGGAAAACGAGACATGTCACATCAGTTTTGCAACTCAAAAAAAGCCGACATAGGACATGTTACAGTGAAGCCGGTTGAACCGGAATACGGTACAACCATCTCTCCATGATACACGTGGCAGAGAAAATGCCTCTGGGTAGAGAATTATTCAAAGCACCACTAGACGAGATAATCCCAGCCATTTGATCAGTGGCCATAAATACAACGGCAAATTTATTTATTTATTTATTTTTTAATTAGTTAAAACTGATGACTGTGTATATCCACGCATGAAAAACGACGGATAGTATACTCTATTCCGTGATTCTCTGAAGCATGATACATCCATGTGGGACCCACTTACATCAACCTGAGAGATGAGTGGACCAAATAACATTTCGCCCGGATCAGCAGAATCATCCTCCACTATAAAAATGATAATCTTAATAAATGGAAATGGCCGCCACTAGTCATGGATAGGCATTTGTTCTCGAGTCACGTGAATATTGTTAGTTAATGATCCAGCGGTGCAGATCTCTTATCCCCGCTAACTGGATTCCGGTCAACTATCCACCGGGGCCCACTAAATATCTCTAGATTTTCCCCTGCAAGTGGAATGCACTGACCAATCATCTAAACTAGCTGGATTTTTGTATGGTTTCGTTACGTTAAAATCGACTAAACTGTAGCTGTAGGATACAGTTGAGGATCGATAAATAACCCATCCGAACCGCCCAATTAATGGGACCTGCTGTCCATTAATCAAGGTTCAGATAGACTTGTCTAATTAAGTGAATTTTGAGTATATTCCCAACCTACTGTAAAAGCCACTACTGGGCAATTGGGATTTGAAAAACATGCCAGGGAGCGGCGCTATCAAATATTGAGTTGACTCGAAGACTCAGATGAATCTTCACTTACTACTAGGCTCGATATTTAATAATAAAATTAATATTATTTATAAATACCTGAGGGTCATGTAAGAGTTTAAGCATATGGGGCTTGGCTTGTTTGTTAGAAGCATTACTCTGGCAAGAGCTACATGGCTGAGAATGGACATGTATTTTAAGTGAGAATGGATAATGGCTTATGGTGGTGGCTATCCATCAGTGAGCCTTCTTTGAAACGAGCAGCAATGGTCTCGTCTTCATTAAAGTTTCCACATGGCTTGTTTGGATTCAGGATAAGTGTTGCTAGTGACTGTTTCATGTCTTGTTTGTCAAACACATGGACACATGCCACATTTTTTGGCACTCCAAGGTAGATGCCGACAGATTTATTTTGATTTACTTATTCTAGTCCATTTCACATGCTGAGTTTCAGAAATCATTGTTTAAAACCATAGGAGTAGCAAATGCTGTAGACCAGCTTATCCAACTAATACAGTAGATGCCCAAGTGGTCAGTTGCAGTATACAAAAGCTACACGTGCCACTGTGCAACTGTCCATCATACTCACAGCAGCACCCACAGGTGCTGCATGCCAAATTAGTTAGAAGTTAGCACAAGCCGTGAACAATCTTCCCACTGGGTGTCTAAAAAACAATACACGTCTAACCTAGTGGAACCGAATATTGACCATGAACCTACTTCCTTTGAGTAGACCCTGAAGCTAGGTTTTACCTGTTCAAACAAACCAACATTGACAGCTACCAAAACCCAACTGTGGATCATCAACCACCCATTCAAAAGAATACTAAACAAAAAAAAAAAAAAAATGTAAAAATGAAGACCTACAATTGTCCACATCTTCCTCCTTTTTGGCATATCCATCTCCAACTACCAACTATTGCAATCAATATCAATATGATTTTGTACTAAAGCCTGCCGATTAGAGGCCAGGTGAGGGTACGACTGCATCAAAACAAACATATAGCATTTTTCTGCACGATTACAAATGCAGAATCTCTACTGATGCAGTCTCCACCATATGCCTACTCCTTTTCATTACAAAGGAATAAAAAACCAAGGGGCCCGCTCTGTGTTTGATGCCTCATTTTAGGTTGTGTTTGGATGAAGTTCCATTCCCTAGGGATCTAGCCCATCCAAACTTCTGTCTAGGGCGGGGTAGGAAATGAATTTCCATGTAATCAAATTGTCAAATTTTGCCACATCATGGATACAGTTTCTTGGAGACCCTTTTAATAATTACATGGCGCCAAACGACCCCTAAGAGTGGAAGGCATGGAAATTTAGGGTGGACATTAACTGCCATCTGGAGATCAATCCCAACTGATGATATTCACCATCAGATTGACTACTTTCAGTTGGATGCCAGATCTTACAGGCGACAAACCAATCATACAGTTAACAATCATCTGATGAGGGGACCAAGTAGGCATAGTTTCCACTCTCTTGTAGACCCATCGAGACTACAATCTGAGACATCAGATGACCGAGATCGTGGAGAATGGATGATTCCATCCTAATTAACAATTAACAGTTGAGATTGCCCATCTAGTTGCATCCCTGCAGAAATGGGTCAAGGTACTGAGTCTTGCGCAAGACAGCCTAGTGGGATGGCTGCTCGGAAAAAAGAAAAGAACAAATCACAGCTGTTGGAGAACAAGCAATGCATGAATTAAAACAGAAACAACTAAATGAAAAATATGATATGTATCAAAACACTTGTCTAATATAATAAAAAGACCGAGTCATAGGGGATGTCTGAAGGAACAAATAATCAAAAAGGGTAAAAATACCGAGATTGTTGAGGAATTGTCGACGAAGGGATAGAAAAAGAAAATTATGCACTAAAACATAAGTCCAAACGAACAACCCTTTTTCAAAAACACACTCAAATATATATCTTACCACGTCTTCGCATGATTCATCATCCTAGTCAAAATTCTTTCCTGTCTCTCCTCTTCAGCTCTTGGTAGACAGCTTTTCTTTGGCCTTTTGGATCTTCAACACCTTCTTCACAATTTTCTGCTCTTCAACCAAGAATGCTCGAATGATCCTAAAAAGACCAGAAAATGAGAATAAACATTCCCATGCTAATCATCAGCTGCAGAAAAAAAAAGACAAAATATGGGAAAGGAACATTCCTATGCTCTTAACCATCACATGCAGAATAATAAGGCAACAGTTATTCTTGCAGAATGGCAATAGACACCAACCTTTCTCTCACTGCACCACCAGAAAGAACTCCACCATAAGCTCGATTCACAGTTCTTCTGTTTCTTGACAATCTCGACCTCTTATACTCAGCAGGTCTCAGGTGAGGAATCTGAAGAGTGCAACCAATAACATCAAGAATCAAATTTCAATCAAAAGCATGTGAGAGGATGCACATGGTAATGTAAAAAACTTGAGTAATTCTTTCCAGGCAGAGTAGTATATATTTTAAAGAGGAAGTAGCTAACAGATTTAGAGATTGGGACAGTTGATTTAGTGGGTCACTGTGTGGCTAAGCTATGCCAGAATTCATAATGATTGGCCAAATAGGACAACAAAGTCAAGTGCATCTGGTTGAATGTGGACGTCTGCTAACTGGTTCTCCTCTCGCAGGCAAATTACTGGATGATTGACACTGTCTAATCCTCTTTGATTTTTTTCGGTATGGATTATCAATATGTCCCCATCAGAACGAAGGTTCCCAGTAACAATACATGTTTGCACATGTACAATAACAGGCGGCATGCACAGTATTAGCATTCCTCTAATTTTGATGATTGGTTAGCAAATATGCATCTCAAAAATACTTTGACAAATGTATATATAGCGAGGCAGAAGGCAAAGCAACAATTCAGATTATTGAAGTTTCAAACTAAGTGCCACTAAATCACACATTTTTTTATTTTCAAAATGAACTGAAAGAAAAGACACAATGTAAACCTGTTCTCGTAAGAAAAAGAAGGGGTAAAGGGTGCTCCTTGGTACACAAAAAAGGCCCACTTTCAGCTACCAAGTAATGCCCGAACAACATGATTGGGTTGACCCTGATGCAGCAAGTCATTTCACATGTTACTGTAAGACTGTGTCAATGCATAAAGTGTGAAAACAATTCCATGTCCCTTGAACATTTAAGGACAATTCTGTGCAGCTTGAACACCATTTGGCACCTGAAAATGGGCATTATTCTTCTGTGATGAAAATCGACATGACAAATATTTGAACATTTTGATTCTAGGTGACACTACTGCCACAGAGGGGCCAACTTTCGATTGTTTGAAATACAATGTGTATGAAACGTATATGGCAGATGAAATACGCCCCAATTGCAAAATGGCAGAAATCAAGCAGCATAATCCAGCACTGCAACTAAGTACAGAATAACACACTCTCAAACACAACACTAAAACTATTGGAACCCCAGCATCTCTGACACATCATTTCAGAATGTATGTGAACTAGATCAATTAAAAACATCAATCACATACAAAAGAAGTGGTGGCAAACAGGAATGGATACCAGGACGATAGACATTAAAAAATGAAAACCCACAACAACATCTAGTAAATCAGGCAGCATGGACTGTAAGAAAAGTCTATCATACAGCCCAAAGCAAAACAGCTCAACAATTATCTAAAACCATACCATGAAAGGAAGCTCTTAAACCAGCTTGCTTCACCTATCTCATGCTCCCTTGCACAAGAAAATTGTGCAGTTACGCTGCCTCTAAATCATGGAATTGCGAACTAAAAAGTCCATGCCTCACAAGAAAAAGGGGCATCGCCCACCTAAAAGTCACCAAGAACCCTATTTTAAGATCAAATATCGCCCTGGAAGTTCGAAAAAAGTGATGAAAGAAGAACCTTCCAATCTGAGCCAAGAACCCAAGAAACCCAGATTACAATGACAGCATGTGGATTGAAAAGAGGTTAACTCTGAAAACTGAAGGGAAAACAATGCTCTGAGGGAGCCAATCTAAAAAATGAATTACAACACTGATATACTAGATCCCATGGGAACACAGACCACTAGGCAAATTGAGAATGAAAAACACAAACTGCATCAACAAATCCTCAACAAACCATCAACGAATTACAGTCATACGCAAAACTTGCATGTAAAGATATACACAACATTAATCAACCTCTCAATAATTGAATACGAGAGCAGTCAATTTACTACACCTCTCACAAGTGTCATTATCCTCAGCAATCAGCACTCACAACAAGAATAGAAAATACACAAGAACACCTATATCAAATTCATCTCAAGGGCAATGCCTATAAATGCCATTGCATAGACCTAATCAATCAAGATTGCAACAACCACTATGCCGTCATACATAACTAAATAGATGAAGCACCTTCAGCACTCTCTGAAAGAATGGCTCCTAAGCAACATCATATATCCCTGTGAAGCTCATCTTTAAGGCAATGCCTTGAAAAGACACCACACAGAAAAACTAAGAATCACCTCATGGACAAATCGCTCGAGATTATGCTAAGTCATACTTAGTCAATCCTTAGGTTGAATGGATATCCAAGGTGGTACATCCAGTGTTTTAAAGGGGTTTTGGTCCAGATGGCCCCATACTATGATGTGGTTGTGGTAGGATCCCGTACGGACTATACATAAGAATTTATTAATTTGAATCCACTTTTTCATTTTTTTGGAGAACGAAAATGCCCCTCTGCTATAGTTGCACCTCATATGGTGGGCTCTCGTCTCAAAAAGAGAAAAGTCGTTTTAAAAAGGTTGTGGGCCCCACCAAAAACTAAAATTCGACCCATCCCTTGGTCGATCTGATCCATTCATTTTAATCGAACAGTCGTGAACCGATAAAAGAGTATTTTTCAATTCTCTATTTGAAGCTACTTGTAACGCACAACTAAACTAATATTGTGCATTAATTATGAACTATTTTCTCCTGTGATGAGTTATGCCCTCAAACTTGGACTTATGACATGAAATTAAAACCCCTTGTAGCGGTCCACTCCTAATATCAGTGGTCCATAGTGAATATTGATAATCCACAGTGAAAATATGGTCGATCCACAATAAATAGCGATGATCCACCATCCAACATTCATCCATTAAAACATACTTCCTTCCCAGCATTCTTCAATTACAATAGTCATCCATTCCAACATTCATCACATTCATCCATTACAAAATTCATTCATTACAACATTCTTTTATTACAAAATTCATCCATTACAGTATTCTTCCACACCCTCTTCCCTTTCACAAACTGTTACCATTCATACCAAATTAAATAATAATAATAATAATAATAATAATAATAATAAAACCATAAAGGAAACCAAGCAAGGACGAAGAAGGAATAAGGAAGAAGGGAACCAAAAAACATCATCCACCCCTCCTGTGAAAAAAAAAAAAAACCTGAGAAAAAGAAAACGGCTAAATGGCCCTCGTGCCGATGGGCCTCACGTTTTAAACACATCCACAACTTATGTGGAGCCCACTAGGTTGTTGTGAAGCAAATCCAACATGTCCATATGTAAGAGATTTTAATTTCATGTCATCGGTCAAAGTTTAAGGAAAAAGTTCATCACAGATTAATCACACAAGATAAAACAGTTCAAAATTAACGCACAACATTAGTGTAGTTGTGGGCCATAAAGAATTACAACCAGAAACCCTATTGTGGGTTGACGGTTGTCCGATTAAAATGAACGAATCAAATCAGCCAAGGGGTAAGCCGAGTTTTAATTTCGAGTAGGGCCCACATTCTTTTTTAAAAGGACCTTTCTCTTTCCAAGACGAGCCCGTCGTACAAGGCACAACTGTGGCAGAGGGGCATTTTCGTTCTCCAAAAAATGAAAAAGTAGTTTTAAGACTACAAAACTTTATATCTGGTCTGTACGGGCTCATGTCATGACCACATCATAGAAAGGGATCGTCTGGACCAAAAACTCATGTATTAAATAGCAAATACTGAATCTGATCCAAATCTGAACATCTAATATCGGATCACCAAACCATCTCTTAGAGTACGTTGAGAAATTCCAACTGACCAATTTTCATGTCAAACTCACACACGAGTTCTAAGATACAGCCCGATAAATGTAGGGTCAATCAGAACGGGCGAATTTTACTAGGATCCATGCATTGTCCTGCTTGGTGTCCACATTATATTGATGTCCACATCACACTTTAAACTTCCACCAGTTTAAATCGGGTGAATGGAACCTTGATCTTGACCAAAATTGAGCCACCATTCCAAACCATCATCTTTCTAGTTCCCACACATTATCTTACGAATCTAAACATGCGCTGCCCAAACAAACATCAAACTGGGTAGGCCCCACACATTCACATGTGGAACCTCCAAAGCCAAGCACATTTTCCAAATTTAGATACAAATTATCACATGCATAATTAATTAATGATCCAGATTGATTTGGGAACACATGAGGCTAATGTTCCCTAGCAATTTCCAATTTTCACTACTTTTAATAAACTTGTGCATTAAGGAAATCATGGAAAGAAAACTTCCAAATTTGGAATTTTGGGGTGACTCATATTCCAAAGTGAGAGAGAAGACTTAGGAGAGAGTAGATTGTGGGAGGGAGAGGGAAAGTGGAGGCCAACGCCTACTTTATATGTCCATAGGACGGCATCCATATGGTCGACTGTGCGTGGGGCCCATGTGCAGTCCCCCATCGTAGAATCCACTCCATTCATCTCCCCTCATGACGCTTAGTCCAACCACGTTCTCTCTCTTGCAATCCCTTCATCAGGCATTATTAGATTTCCATCAACAGTGCAAATTTAAAAACTAAGAGCTATCAGCTAGCATCAGGATCTGGCTAATACAGGTATATAAGATACTAAACATGTTGAAATGTGTAATAAATATGAAATTACACAACTTTCAAATCAAAACATTGGTCGACCTCAACCGCTCAATAATAATTGTACAAACATGTAATTTCCAAAGTTAAACACCAATCAACATCATAAAAAACACCCAAACCCAGAAGCATCACCACAGCACATGCTGTAAAATCGACAAACAAAAAACATGTAAAAGTGCCAATTTGCCTAATCGTTCATGGATTCAATGTGGACCATCAACGAAACGTCAACTTGAATCAACTAGATATACCAATCCATGTATCCATTCACACTCATATTTTAGATGGCCGATCCTAATAATACTACAATCTGATTGTTCAGAGCGCAAAATGGATACACATACACCCATCAGCATGAACAAAATTAGACATTGATGATTATCACAAACCGGACTACTCTGATAGCACTTTAGAATTCTCCCTCTATTCCATCTCTATGAAGTGCGCTCAAAGAGCGAAACTGTCAATGCAATATATGATATATCATCAAAGTCATACATAAACTATGATTGTTCTAACATAAACAACCTCTAGGATGAATAAGTAGAGGTGATTACAATCCCGTGTTTTGGGCCCAGGACAAGAGACAAGGTGACGCATCTGATGGAGGAGGTGGATCTCATCCACATGAATCCTCCATTAACACCAGTTAATAGCAAAGACACACATGGCAATGTGGGCTCCAAAGTCCCACAATTGTTTTGCAAGAGAACTTTCTTATTCCAGCATGTACCTTGAAATTATTATTATTGGGAAATTGGGATTGAGAATTGGCAACAGTGAGCTGCATAATCTAGTCAGTTTTATTCGAGTTAATATACACCATGCGTACAACTCTGAGTGCTTGCATATCAAGTGCTACAAGTAGGTTGAGTATCATATAACCGAACTCGTTGGAGGCATTTGCATAATACCCAAACAAATTCCCACAAGTCCCCTCCCCCTAAACATGATGTTCTTCTCCCCAAAGGAAACACCTCTGAGTCCTTCAAACACATTTGTCGAATCGAAGTTGTTGGTCACATTGGTTCTTTAGCCCACTATTCCAACAATCTCCCACTTGGCCTAAAAAGAATTTTGCTCATATCCTACTTGATTCTAGTTTACTTAAGAACTCCATGATCCACCAAAAGAGTGAACTTTTGCATCTTGCACACTTGTATCATCACTAAACTGACTAGCACATTTCATTCTAAACCCGACATTGTTACCATAAGAGTGACATTGACAATATTTGTTATATCACCACAAGAAGCCGCACAACCACATAACTGGATCCAAAATTTTACAAAAATTGAGGTTCTTCTAACACAAACTTCCTCTAGTATGAACTCTAAACTAGGGTCATTAAGGCTTCGTGTTTTGGGCCTAGGCCGAGTTGTAGGGTGGCGCACCCGATGGACGGGGGGTCTCATCCACATGATAATATGTAGCCCCGTACTCCCACAAGCATTTTCAAAAGATAATAATCTAGCAGTGTGGTGGATGATAAGCAAGCACCCTCGAAATTACTTACAGAAAGCAAACATGGCATAAAATTAGGCATTGATTGTTTTTTAAATCACAATTGTAAATGGGGGTAAATAGCTAATAGTAATGTTTGACGGGTGTTTGTTTGAGAGGAAAATACCTATATAGGCTTTAAAAACCGCATCCAAATGTATGATATCAAAGAGGGACTGGGTCCCGATAAAATCCATGGGTTCCACCCAATGTTGTTAAATCGCATATGCAACTGCATATTTATTTATTTTTTTCAAAGAATTAAAAATAAAAAAATAAAAAGAGAGAATTTTTTAAAAAAATGTACGAAAAAAATGAGAAATTAGGGGAAACTTTCCAGAGTTAATAGATATCTAATTTTAAATATTTAAAATACATCTGAGAGAAATAAAATCAATTAAACAATGAATTATACATCCAGTCATCAACATTCAAGATTAGGATTATTGTGTATGTAAGATAGAAATGTAGATGGTAGAATAAGAGTGCTTCAATCTTGAAAGTTGAATCTTCCTTGAGAGTGCTTGAAGCTTGAATCTTGATGTTCCAAGAGAGAAGGAAACTTCTATTCTTAAATGCATAAATGATCTTCTTGCTTTAATCTTGTAGAGTAGGAACTAGGAACTTGGATGTTGGAACTTGATTGGAAGTAGGATAGGAACTATGACTATGAGAGAGAGAGAGAGAGAGAGAGATTAATTGCAATTGGAAGGAAGAATGTAAGAGAAAAAGCGAGTAGGAGAGTTTTGGATTGAGAATTTTGCAAATGGAGGAGGTTTGGATGCCTTTTTATAGGCATAAGGTATTTTTTTTTTTTGCATATATATATATATATATATATATATATAAAATAATGATTTGTGGATGCCAACGTGCGATCGCATATATTGTATGTAATCGCACATTCTCACATTTTTTTTTGCATATGCAAAATGCATGGGAGAATTTGCATATGTGAATAGGCAATCTTGTTTAACAACATTGGTTCCACCATGATGTATGGGTGTGATCCATGTCATCCATCCGTTTTACCGCCTCATTTTAGGGCATGAGCCCAATAAGCTCAAGTGGACCACACCACAGAAAACAGTGGGGTAAATGACATCTACCATTCAAAATTGAAACTTTCTTAGGGCCCACAGGGATGTGTATTTATCATCCAGCCTGTTCATAAGATCACAATGAAGGGTATACAAGTATCAGCTTGATCCAAAATTTTTGTGGCCCCGAAGAACTTTTTAACATTAGGCGTTCAATTCCCACCATCTCCTATGGTGTGATCCACTTGACCTTCAGATCAACCTCATTTTTTGGTTCATGCCCTAAAATGAGCAGGCAGAATAGATGGACAGAGTCGATAAGATACATACATCATGGTGGGGCCCACAATTTTAACATATGGAAATTATACAGGGGACTCTGAAGCTTTGCAAACAAGCTCCTGTCAACATTAACATTGGGAACGCTGTTGTAATTATGCCAGTAAATAATCATGACTTATTTATACATTGAATTACAATTGTAAATAAAAAATCAAACACCTCCCTAGTCAAATTAAACTGTCTTATGACACCTAGCATATGTATATTGTGAACCAAAAGTTGAGCATATTTGATTATCTGACTATCATCCTGGTTGAAATTTACTGGAGGGTTGAAAATTAAAACTATCCAACAGTCCAATTCCTACAAACAAGCATCCATGAATCGGAGGTCAGGTTTGTTCAAACAACCTGATATTGGTATTGTGTATTGGAAACAATGGGATGCACAATCTAGTTGATTTTATTTGAGTTAGTATGTGCCACGCAAACTAATCTGAGTGCTTGCATATCAAGCGTTATAACCAGCTTGAGTATCATATAACTGAACTTGTAAGAGTCATCTCGAATAGTACCCCAAGAAAACTCCCACAAGTCCCCTCACTCTCTCCGAAGAAACACAACGTTCCTCTCTTCCCTAAGAAACACAATGTTCCTCTCTCCCAAGAAACCTGATGTTCATTTCTCTCCCAAGAAACCAAACATTTCTTGGGGGAGAGAGAGTGTTTTGGCTTTGTAGGAGAGAGAGAGAGAGAGAGAGAGAGAGAGAGAGAGAGATCATTGGATTTCTTTGGGGGCGGGGGGGAACAGATATTTGGTTTCCTAGGATGGAGAAATTTGCTTAGAAAATGACGCTAACACCTAATATGAGTCCTTCAAGCACATTTGTTGAACCGGACTTCTTAGCCACATTGGTTCTTCAGGGCACTACTCTAAAAATCTCACATTTGCCCTAAAACCAATCCCACTCGAGTCTTGCTCAAATCCTAATCGATTCTAGTTTACTTGAGAACTCCATGATCCACTAAAAGTGAACTTGTGTATGCCACACACTTGGATCACCGTGAAACTATTTAGCACATTTCATTATAAACTTGACAGTGTAACCATAAGAGAGACATTTGCAATGAAAGAATGAGGAGATATTTAATGTCTTTCTATTAATTTTTTTAAGGTAATGCTATCAGGGATTGAACCCTGGATCACTTGCACACTGCGCTGTATCTACCAGCTCATCTAACATAAGGGAGTTTTTTCTTTACTTTATTATTTATTGTATTTTTATTAGGGTGAACTTGGTTGCACTAAATTTCATGATATTTGGAGAAATCAAACACACTCATATATAACAAAACCATTTTCTCAACACACGTGATTGACCAACCCAGTCCCGGGGCAACCCGACCAGCTGATTGATAGACGGCAGAGTCTTGGTTTCTTGAACAATTCACTGGACTTCCTCCGCATGGTCATTTCATGACAGGTAAGAAAAATATTATAAACATCAGAGAAGGAAACAATTCCCCATGCAAAGAGCACAAGAACGAACACCTTTAACAACTACTTCCATAACAGAGTTTGTCTCTTATCCTATATGGGCAAACAAAATGCACAGCACTACCAGCATACTGGACTAACCAACATACTGGACTAGAAATAATTAATTAATTAAAAAAAAAAACAGCACTGTTGCAACTCCGATTGATATCGGTCAGTGATAAGCAGGTCCCAATGTCTAAGCACCAAGAAACAATACCAGAACCTCAACAGTGAAAAGCCGATGGGCCTGGAAGGATATAAGGTTCACCAATAACAATGCTCTAGTGTAGGTGCAATTCCTGATCGCAGTTACAGTCAGATACTATATATTGGCCCATGGAACCGAACAAAGCAAAAGAAAGAGCCACAATCAACAATGAGTACCAAACATTCATTTGATTTGATGAAGTGAATATATTTTACTCTTTTTAAGTCCAAACGGCAACCATACCGAATAAGCAACACGACAGAAAGTAGACCTGACAAATACAATCTCCACAAGAGTATCCATCCCCGAGATAGATTCCTTGTGCAGGTTTCTCACACCATTTCAAAAATAGCAGCGACTCTTAAATCGTACACAATGCATAGTTGTTCGGTGATCCAGACCGTCAAAATCGCTTGTGGATGAAGCATAACCAAAAAATTGCACTGAAAATATAATATTAACCATCTGATTTTTTCCCTTTGAATAAGGACAACCCGCTAATTTTACTAATAGAAATTCCACTTGATGGACATTAAATGGATGGTTGGGATTGATTGATCAGTGTGATTCTAGATATATGCTCCGTCGACAATGGGAACCATAATGTTGATGGTCTAGTAGATACCGGAACATCAGTACCACGCGTGAGGAGGACGAGTCACCACCATTTTCAAAATCGAGCTGAACAAACACAGGAGTCACAGATTCCTAAAACCCTAGAGAAAAGACAGTCATATCATGAAATATCTACAAAATAGAAATCAACCGAACCATGAGATTTCAAAACAAAGAAGTAGATCGCGTGTAGAGGAAGATGGAAAATGACATAGATACCCCTTGGATCCTCTTCCCAGTGACAGGGCATTTGGGTCCGCTTGCTCTCTTCTTCGTAGTTTGATACACGAGCTTCCCGCCTTTACACAATCACCACAATAAAAGAGAAAAAGAATAAGAGATAGAGTTAGGGTTAGGATTTTTTACAGAGAAATTAGGGTTAGGGTTTTGAGTTTTTTTTAAAAAAAAATACCGGGGGTTTTGACTACCCTCGTCTGGTTGGATTTGGTAGCATAGCTGTGCCGCTTCCGATACGTTAACCGCTGCACCATCTTCAAATCTCTCTCTTCTCTCTCGCCGCTGGAGGAAACGAAAACGAGAAGGCGGAAGGGTTTTGCAGTGGGAGTGAAGGTGGATAGAAAAAGGGTTTCTCCGCTCGAATGCCTACGTCGATGCCCTAGATCCAACGAACGAAAGTAAAACAATTCATTGGACGGACGAGATTCTGTTTTATTTGGATGCGTGCGAAAAGGAGATTGGGTGTCGGGTATAGCATATGGGACGCAGATTGTCTGCAGAATCTGTGGGCCCACCTTAGTGTATACGTTATATCCAATCCGTCCATTCATTTTTCCAGCCCATTCTAAGACATAATCTCATGCAGAAGGCGGATCCAGCTGAAATGGACCACACCATGTGAAACAGTGCAGATTGAACGCTGCTTTGTTTTACCTTCGTCCATATCGGAGTCGATTTTGTGTTTTCGCTTGGTGGGGTCCACTTGATCCACCTCGTGTATAGGCTCGTGGCTGAAAATGTTTAGTCTCTTGGATCCACTTGATTCATTTTTTATTTTTTTACACACTCACATGCCTGGCTGTCAATGGGGTGGGCTTCGGCCTGCCTAAATTTAAATTTTAAATAGACAGCTCGGCAGCCATGCCGGATAACAGTTCAAATTCCACCAATCCCAGGCCCAGCCTATTAACAGCCCTACATACCCCAACGTCACATGGGCACTCAATCTCATGATCTCAATCGTTGAAACAGAGTCAAGTAAAATCTTATTTGCATGAAAGGCATGTGTGGAAGGCACACAGGGGACTAAGGTGATGGCAATGAAAAAGAATACTTTTCATGGGTGAGATGTGATGAAGCCCGTGGTGAAAAAACCAAAATTATTGTATTATATTAATTTTCACGTTTTATTATAGGTTTCATATCTAATAAGTGCCTATAACATTTTTTTTTTTACACATCATCGCTGACTAAAGTGAATCCAACTACAAGCATTCTGTCCATCAAACTTTGTGGGGTCTGCAATGTTGCATTTGTAACATCCACTCTATCAATTTATTTAAATGAATATATTCGCTCAGATGAGCTACATATACTAATGGAAACATTATAAAATTGCACTTGAAATAGCTTAAAACGCTAGTTTGCGCAACATGGCCAACTTGAGTTTTCGACTGGGCTGATTTTTGTTTTCTTTACCTTCATCGTAACAGAGATATATAAACCATGGTGAATCAATTTGATGAATTAAAGACCATGATTGACCCATGTGTAAGCCTATAGTTGGTGTGTCATACCTGTTGTTTCCTGTAACATGGCCAACCTAAGTTGTGGATCCAGCTTAATTTTGTTAGCAGGCCTAGATTCATGGGGTGCACGTGATGAACAGAGTGGATATTGCACATAAAACATGCCCAAACCATGTGGTGTAGAGGACTCCAGTCCCTTTTCTCTGCCATTCATCGTTTTCATCTCTGATAAGCGGGCTGGCTAATTATTAGCCAAAAAGAATTCTCACATCACAATTCGCATTTGAACCGATGGGCTAACATGCGAACTTGTCATGTATGTGCAAGAAACGTGCCATTCATCAAGCGGGCCACCATGTAGATGTCTGGGCCAAAAATTGTGGCAATCCACTGCAGGGGTGTGGAAGAAAACCATAGGCATTCTGGAAAGTGGACAGTTAACCACATTCAGCTTTCCAACTGTGGCCACCTGCCATGTAACAAAAAACACCGTAGAGGCCACTTCGGTGGATAATTTCACCGACTAATGTTTAGATGAAATCACAAAAATTGAGACAGATCCAAAACTAAGAAAAGGCTACACTGCGAGCAAGAAGCGGCAATTAAGGCTGCCACCATTGAAAAATTCTTACGGCCCCACAAGGATTTTTTTCATGTCTTCCAACCCAATTGTTATGTGAGTCCTACTGAGATGAAGTGAAAATACAAATATCATCCCGATTGAAAATGTTGATACCCTCTTTAAGGTTCAACGGTTGGGTCCTTGCTGTTTCTTGTGGTTCAGTCCAATTGGGCTTTTAATCTACCTGATTTTTAGTCCCACCTCCTAACATAATTTGGCACAACAAATGGGCAGAGCGGATGTCACAGAAACACTGCAATAGCCCCATGGAGGACTTTCTTAGATGGACCCGTAGTGACAAGTGCTGAGGAAATTAGTGTCCCTTGTTATCAGGTGGCATTTATAGTGGATTGCATGCAACTAGGGTTGCAAGGTTTCATACAACCCTAACATCGCCCAATGATAATTTGCCATATGTCAAGCTTACATGGCCCATTAAAATTCAAGTCCTTTGAGGAACAACCTGCATTAAAAGCCATGTGACAGGTCCTAGTGCCAGTTGGTGCTAATTGCATTTGTCTTGTCAAGTTAAGGGCCCTAGTGCAGGAGTCTCACTATCATGCTTGCTTTCAAATTGGTGCATGCAAATCAATCAAATTTACACGATTGAAAGAAAAGTTCCACTCATTTCATCAGGTGATAACCTTTCTTTCTCCATACATTAAAAAATATAATAATAATAAAAAATAACACAAGAAAAAACTTAGATGGACCATAAAATCAAAGCAATGGAAGATTATGTCTAAAATCTCTAAGTTTACATGGCCTGGTCTGCATGAGTTTTGAAGCGGGTTAATTTTTTGATTCTTCTTTTCTTCATCCTTGTGAGCCACCCCTTATGACAGGTTGATGAAAGATACAAAGTATGGTGGCCACATACTCAAACCTATGGTTGGTTTCTCATATTCACAGTCCCTTGTGGTGTGGCCCACATGATTCTCTATCTAGCTAATTTTTTAGCCCTGGGCCATAGCATTGTGGAGCACACTTGATTGCAGGAGTACATGTGACATAGAGAATATGGTGGGCCCACAAAGCTTGAGTTTAAAACAGGTGTTGTAGAGGATTCTGGTCCCATATGTTGCCACCCAGTTGCATATCCGACCCATCACTCACATACCTAGGCCTGAAAAATGGAGGTCTGCTTATTAGGTGGGAATCACAGGCACATTTGATATAGACCATTAATCATCCCTCTATAACCGATCATTTTTCTCACGGCAGGCGACCCACTCGAGGGGACCGACCTAATTTTTTTGCCCGGGCATTCCCACGGTGACTTTCACCTTATGAATCATGCGGTTCTCACACTCGTGCTTCTTCAATATTTCCACGCACTTTTCTTTTATGAATGACAGGGTATTTGGTGGACAGTCCACTGAGCTGAATCTAGTGGATTTGGTGAGGTGGCCATAGGACAGGGTTTGAATAAGGTCAGCAAGGCCCAACCCGGCCCAAGTCCTGAGCCTGACTTAGCCCAACAATGGCATAGCACAACAAGTTAAAAGCCACACCCAAAAAAATGGTGTGTGCTTGTTTCCGACCCAGCCCAAAAATTATTTAAATCCCTATTTCCCACAACAAATGCTCCTAATCCATCCTTTTGATCATGTGGGCCACAGATGATAAATAGATAGAAATTTATGGAGCCCTTTGGGTTAAGCAAAACTATGTTGCCAATTGCAACAAGCAGTTGGTACTAATTGCGCTATCATAAGCTATCTATTACAATTAGTTGTTTTGTTCCTTCTTTGTCAAACACTCTAAAAACTAAAGGATCAGTCGTGGGACATATGGCGAGCATAACATAGATGGTGGCACCCTGATCCATGATTATAGACACCCCATATTGAGCACATGAAGATTGATTTTGGTACACCTGCAAATGTGGGTGTTTAAACTTGTATGGTTGCACACGTGGCACATTCAGAACACGTGGCTTGCACCAAACTAGGGCTAGTAGGTTTATCATTTTAGAAATGCAATAAATCTCACTTAATTATCACATGTTAGGATTAACCACATTCATTTTCATAAGCTTTCTACATAAAGTGAAGTTGATAAACTATAAATAAGTACTTTGTATTAAAATAATTTATTCTAACATTAATTTACTTGAAAACTAATAATCTATTTTTTTTTTTAAAAAAAAGCCACAATCCATATGCATACTGGGAGTATGTGCTGCCTTAGTCAAATAGGACAAATATATGCATGAAGTCAAATCAGGTGAGGCCAAAATTACCTAAAGGCAAACCTGTCCTGGAAATTGATAGTGCCATACATGCCAACCCCAAGCCTTGCCCGCATGGTAAGTTAATAGGCCAAGCCTGGTCCAAATCTAGGTTAGGCTTGCTGAACCGCCCCGCCCATTGCCATCTCTAGCCATCATCAATTCATAATTATTACAATAATAATCCAACACATAAACTAAACCAGGTTGATTAGCTGTAGAGCTCCGTTGCCACAGCCCTTAAACCACTGCTCCCCGGACCAAGGTAGTCCCTTAATCACTGTCCTTACTAATATGAAAATTAAGAGCCCAATATATATATATATATATATATATATATATATATATATATATATATATATATATATATATATAAGAAAAAAAAAAGAAAGAAAAAGTGCTAGGTAGCAATGGTTGAGAGTAGTCCCTTGTAATAGAGGCTGGCCCCTCAAACTAGGCGAGCAAACTGAGGAAGAGATCTACATAAATAACCAAATTACAGTGCTCTCTCTCTCTCTCTACAAGGGGATGTGACTACAGGTGAAGGACATGGAAGAGTGTTTGATTTCAACAAGGAAACAATAAAAACGAGGGTTCTCTGTAAAGCTTCCTACTCTTAAAAGTAATCATACTCAATTTTTTGTCACACCATAGTACCTGATCATTTGTTATTCTTGACATTCTCAGTACCCTTGATACTAATTTCAAGTCTACCTGCGAGAAGAAGAGGGTATCATCTGAACAATCTCCTTTTGGCTTTTGGAACTTCTTTACTATGCAGTTTCCACTTCTCTGTATGTCTTTCAGTTTCTTCTCCTTCTGCGATGCAAGACAATTAAATGATGGTTTCAAAGTGTTTGAACAACATAAAAACAAAAGGAGCTAAAGCACTATTTTCTTTATTGCAGTTCAATTCATAGTTTCATGTAAATGTAGGAAAAAAGTATGAGATATGCTGATCTGGCATGCAGCAATAGCACTAAGGTGGGCCATCTAGATTCTTGAGACCACATGTGCCTATGTGGCACACTTGTGAGGTTCCAAGCACTACATTGTGCAGGTCCCACTTTGTAGATGTCCTGGTCCAAAATTTAAGTGATTCGCTCATTGTATGGGACGGAATGTTTGTAGATTTTATTCAGTCGTCCATTTGTTTTGGGAACGTATTGACAGGTCTGATTTTTGGGCTAGGGCTACTACAGAATGTGATTCATGAGGTACAACCACACACACATGTAGGGTTACATAACATCATAAAAATCTATTTAAATCTTGGGATGAATACTTGACAGGAGAAATGATCACCTACAACCAGTTACATGTAGCCCCAATCTAAATTTATATACTCTCTTTGACCCTTCAAAATATTGGAATAACTGTTTGGATTGGTGGAAAGGAAAGGTGGTTATTCCCACATAACCACCTTTCATTTGTTTGTGATTTTATTTTTTTTTTTTGTTTTTTGGGCGCTTGAAGATGGAGAATGACACATCTGGCACATATGCAGTGCTTCAAAACGTAAAACTTTCTTCCTTTCCTTTTCCCTGAAAATAACAGTATCTTTCCTTTCCTTTCCTTGCATCCAAACAGCCCACGGAAAAGGCTCGTAAAAAATGGGTCTAACTTAAAGTTTTAAATTTTAAGATTCAACAGTCTCCTGTTACTTGTCTCACTCAGGTCTGACTCGGTCAGACCTGATTGGTGCGACACCAGTCAGAATTATAATAGGGGGCGGCTTAGCCTGACTCGACTGAGTCACCCCAACTCAAACGAGTCATGACTCAACTTAGGATTAAATGAGTCAATCCGAGTCATTAAGTTTTAAAACCATGGTCTCACGTTAATATCAACCGTACTTGCGGGGGACCAGCTGTTGGAAGCCAGCCACTGTGAGCCTCCTTGTGTTTTAGGTGAGATGCATCTAGTCACATTATTCAGGCGATGAAAAGGACTTGAAATATGTTGATAGTATAGGTTACATATGTACAGCTGTACATGTACCACTATACATATGTAACCCATGCTTTTAGAAAAATAAATACTAAAAAAGAAGAAGAACAACAACAACAACAACAAAGCTAACCTTTTGAAGATCTGCTTGGATGTTGGCCAAGAGCTGTGGGTCTGAAGGGTCTTGAACCTCTGCTTGAGAGCTCAACAACCCCTTCAAAATGACATGAGCTTCATCTCTGTCAGCCTTGATAAATTCCCAAAAAATCCTCATCGATTCTTCCATTATCTCCCCCAGCATTCTGCCTGTAACCGCATCGTTTCCTCGATTACCATCCACCATTTTCTCCTTCGAACAGTCCTCTGCAATGCAAGCAGACTTAGTACGATTTTATAAATAAGACAGGTAGTGATCACACACCGAAAGGGAAGAAATGGAGATGGATGTAAACGGTAAAATTCATGCTGGATGGAAGAAATGGAGGTGTGCCTCTAGAATTTTATATGATTGTCGTGTACCATTCAAACTAAAAGATTTTTTTTAAAAATTTTTTCTAACACGATACGAAGCCAACTATGCTTTGGATAAAATGGGTGTAGGTGAAGTGGGGCCAGTAAGATGGATGAGTGCTAAGATGAAGAAGAATAGAATTAGAAATAAAAGCATTGGAAAGAATTTACAAGTTGCACCAATTGACAATCAGACGAGAAAAAAACAACTCAGATGGGTTAGTCATGTGTAACAGATATCAAGAACTTCAAGTGAGGAGAGAGTACAAGTTGAAGGAATTAAAATGGTAAGAAGAAGGCCGATGTAGTAAGGAAAGACAGGTTCTCTTCGCAGGTGTTGGCGCCCACCTGTGACATGCATGCGGAATCAAAACCCTGCATCTGGTGCGCTTCCTCATGCACGTCATGCCTAAGACCTGTATATATTCACGTGGTGTGGCGCACCTGAGTTTTGTAATAGTTGGAGTTTTGTAATAGGTTCAAAACATTATAAAAATTAAATACACATAATAGGTTTTCTTTATATGGGGTCCTAATTTATACGTTGTTTAATTGAATTGATGCAAGCATATTTAAAGTTCATTCATATAATTTATAAATATAAGAATATATGTAGAAACACAACCAATACATTCAAAAACAAAAGAATAATCACTACATTAGGTTACATATCTGTTTGATTTTATATTTGAACACAAGGATTACAATCAATTTGCAAGCAAGTGGAAAATTTTAATTTTTTCAATTTTTCGCGACTCGGCCTATATCCTCCAAATCTCAAAATTGAAGCTCCCAATTCATGTTTTTTCATGCAAAACATGAAAAACTATGTATTTGTAATAATTTGACATTGATTTAACATGATTTATAAGAAAAAAAAAATCGAAAATAAAAAATTCTCACCAAATCAAACATGTGAGATATATCAAACTACATGCGAGTTTCATCTCACATAGGTGGGTTACAAGTTATATCGTGGAATATATCAACTAATATCGTCTATATTTAAAACATTAGTTGCAACATATGTGATCATTTCCCTGCATGCACCTATATTTCAACTAAAACTTTGCTAAACACTAGCGTGAGTGTGTGAGGTGTAGACTCCCAGGAGTTTCAACTCCCGGTCAAGGGTTCGAGTACCCATGGGTGGTGAAATTCTGCTAGCGTGAGTGTGTGGGGGTGTGTGTGAGTGTGTATTAAAAAAATTAAAAAAAAATAATAATAAAACTAAAACTTTGCTAAACACACGCTTTGTGAAGCAGCTAATGCGCACACATACCACAGCATGGGAGACAAGTCATCCATCAGAAGGATACAGCTATGTAGATTGCCTATCCCAAGAATCAGGTGGGTCCACTAGTTGGGTGGACCACAATTAACTGAACAAATGTATGGATGTGAAAATTTCAGCCCAACTGTTCTAACCTATCAACTTATTTATAATAATATCATGGCTCGCCTACAGAATGGGCCACCTGTCTTTGGTCATTAACATCTACTCAGTGAGGTCCACTTGATGGATGGCTTATGTTTCACTTATCTACCATGTCGCCGTAGGGGGTGGCATGTGCAATGGCTGATTTGCACACGCGCGTGGGTCAGCAAAGCTCCTTGAGATTACTCTGCAGACGGTCGTGATATTTAAAACACAAAAATCAAAATAAAATGCAAATTAAGCAAAATTAGTGCAATTTTTGAATGAACCATGCCTCTGTTTTTTTCTCTAAATGTCTATAATATTAAAAAGCGCGGGCCACACCACACTTTCCAAAACCTAGCAAGTCCATGGGGCATCCAAATTATGAATGATTGGGGCCCACCAATTAGATCATCAAAAAGAATAATCAGGCCAGTCGAGTATTAAGTCAAACATGTACGTGTAAAAATCAGTTGACGGTGTAAAGAAAGAGGACTGATCACCTACGGCCAATCATATGGTGTAGCCCGTTTTTTACATGCATCTGAATTTTGGTTTTCCAGTTTTCCCAATAGAATTATGGTAAGGTAAGAACAGTTGGTTGGCCAAGTAAGTCTGTGACCGATATAGATGATCAGTTCCCATTAAAAAATCGCCACAAGTTTCTTAGACGGTCGATTTATTTGGTACAAGCCCAGCCTGACCTTTTGCACGGATAAGATTTCCCACCTCATACACAACTTTGTGTCCACCCGCACGTTTGGCCTCTTGCACGTTTAAGGAGAACAAATGATGCAAAAGCCAGCAGTTGGACAATAGGTCGACGTGCGTGCTACGTCACCTAGTGTACAAATAGCCATGGCTGCTTATTGAATGGACTGCACTTGTATTTTTATTATTTATTATGAATGATGGGATGGAGCTGATTTTTACAAAAGGTGGTCCTCACGGTGAGGATGGACGTATTAGAAGGGTTGGACATGACGTGTTGGAAGTTGGGCAATGGTCCAATCAATTGGACAAACGGACCTTCTCAAGGTTATAAGGACATTCCTAAGAAAAAGACGAAGATAGCAGCGAAATCTCACATTAGGCATCGAATCGCCTACACTAGTTTTGGATAAGATTTTGGCATTCTGTTTTATAGTTGGTAAGGAAGGCCGAATGACTCAATCCACATTGAAATATAACTGCGGATCCACGCGTTATACATGAATAAAAAAAGTAAAATGCAGATGAAACCTCTCATTCATTGGACAGCCTTAATGAATAAAAAAGGTAAAATGCAGATGAAACCTCTCATTCATTGGACAGCTTTTATTATTTTAGTTAGGTTGAAGTGGGAGTCAGCATCTAAAATTCCACACACATGTGCTACGTCGGCACCCGTGGACTGTCGTATCTGGCGACTGAATATATGGGCCTTGGATGAGAACTGGGGCCCAGCTAGCCCCATCAAAAGAGCAAAAAGTCACCGAACCATGACAAATAGGCTCAGCAAATACATGTGATTCTTTTGATATGGAGACCATACCTCAAATGGAGGGTGCGAATTGTCACGCATTGACGTGGAAAGGTACATGACAAAAAAGTCACCGCTGAACAAAATGTGGGTCCCACGATGGATGTAGCATGTCCCGAAAATCAAACTAATACGAGCACTTCACTTTCGACCCTCCATTAGACATCTGCTAATAGGATGGTTGGGATCGTTCGATCAGCGTGATTTTGAGCACATGTTCCAATCACGGTCGATCTGCTGTTTGAACGGTGTAGATTACCTTAAATGCATGACATGTGTGAGATGGATTAATCAGGCGTACCTTTGATGGGTGGGACCTGGAGCAGGTTGCGGAGGACGCATCGGCTTTTGACGTAGTGTTGGACCCTGGGCCCCTGGAACGCCTCGTTTTCCACAAATCTCTGCAAGAGCACCTGAAACTGCTGGAACTCTCCGGCCACCTGATTATATTGACGGTATCCGTGTGTGTCAGATTCCGGCAGGTCCCGTGACCTCACGTACTGCCAGTGGAGGAGTTCCCATGAGAGGCATGCTTGGCCCACGTAGACCGTCTCCAAGTCGCTCTGGAGATCTTTGATGAATTTCGACGACGGGTCGTTGTCAGGTTTCCGGGACCAACGTGGCCGGAGATTCTGGGAGAGGAGAGAGGTGATGGCCGGGATGGAGGTTTTCCGGCAGGCGATGGACTGGAGGGGGTCCTTGAGCTGGAGGAAGCCTGAGAAATGATCGGGAGAATAGACGTTAGAGAAATGGTGAGGGAATTACTCGGGAAGAGTGAAGTAATGGTACGGCGATAAATTCGAGGGCGATTCACATAAACGCCAATGGACCATATGACGTTTTCAGTTCTCGCAAGTGGGCCTATGGTTCAGTGATCCGGACAATTGATGTGTTGGGTCCCATTCTGGATTGACTGCTGGCATACAAATATCCTAAAATAAATTATCACACGCCTCGTTACATTTTCCATCTGAATTTGAACGGTTGATGTGTTTCTAATCTTCAACTGTCCAGTTTAGATCTCAAATTGAAGGGAGAGTATCGTCCCATTGATGAGATTTTCATCTTATGGTCCATCTACAATGGAGTGTATTATACCAATGGTCTGGATTATCGAACCATGGTGAACTTTAAAATAATAAAAAATCCGACATATTGTGCAAAGACTGGGATGGAGGATCCTGTAGTTTCGCCGAAAGAATCGAAGACCATTGCACACTCGTCGACCTTTTGCATTTTCCCGAGGCTTGGACCGGAATCTCTATGCCATTTCCAGCGTTCTTACATGGTGGTGACTCATGCATTACAAACGTAGCAATATGCCGACAATCTAGACCGTCCGAATCATGGAACCCAATCTGGATCGAGTTAATTCCGAATACCATGAGTCCATGCTTATTGAAATCCAATCGACGGCCACCAAAGAGAATGGTCCAATTTCAATGCTTGATATCGGTTGTTTAACATCATTCCATTGGTCCGATTTTTCGGGCTATGCTGCATCCACATAGATATTTCCATGTAACGGACGTCTTTGAGACGTAACACGCTTGCCACGTTCATCGCAAACGAGTCACCACCACCTCAGAAATGGTCGAGGAAGAACAGTAACGGAATATTCTTTAGGAAGAAAAAAAAAAATAGTACTCTAAAAGAGTGTGATGAGTGATACACAGGCGGTTATAATTCACTTATAAATCGGATACAAGGTATACAAGTAAACAAAAATTAAGCTTATTGGGTTATCTGATTACCGTCTTGATAGACGTTTATTGGACGGTTGAAAATAAAAAATTCCTGTTGCCCTATTTCAACAAATAAGTTTTCACCAATCAGAGGTTAGAATTGCTCAACGAATCTGATTTTAGGACTGTGACTAACAGAGAGTCGGTTCCACAATTTTAATTTCCAAGTGCCTGCGTATCAAGCTTCATATTCTGCTAGAGTATAAAATAACTCCCTGGAGTCACACTCACAGGTTCACGATCAAGGGAATTTTGGGTTTACCAACTACCAAGATTGCTTAATTAGAGTTAAACTACGCCTCATGCGTAATTTAAGATGGATGGAAGACTCGCTAACTAAAAATGAGTTAAATCAAAGGAGGAGCTTCAACTCACCGATTGCATACATCTTCTGGTAGTTCAAGATGTCGAGCTTTCTCATCCTCTCTCTGTAGCTCTTGTGGAGTTTCTGTAGCTCGTCGACGGGATCTTCATGCAGGAACTTTTCTTCGATCTTCCATGGCTTGAGGTCCTCGATGGACTTAGGGCTCTCTGATTCTTCGAAGATCGTCGGGAGCCCTGTCGCTCTCACTTTCTTCAGCTCCATCCGAAGTTGTTCTATCAGATCCTGGTGTTCCCAAAGAGACTCCAATTCGTTCTCGTCGTCGGAATCATAACTCAACGGATTCGGCAAATGGGTCGTCTTGGATTTCTGTAATTCATCAATAGGTTCTGTTTCTTTGCCATCCAAGTATCTAAATTCGCGCTCGCGGGAATCATGCTCGGACAGGAGATCTTCTGATCGCTTTGAGTTGTTCATTTGATTCTGAATAGATAAAAATCCACTGTCGAAATCAATGAATTCTACTTCAGGAATTCGCGAGTCTGGAGAATACACTTCCTTCGATTCCTCTACCTCTTCCATCAATTCCTCATCTTCTTCATCAAAGTCTTCTGAATCGGCTTCTTGCTTGCTGAAGTCTTTCTCAGATAGAAAGTCATCGAGTAGCTTCGAACCGTCGATTTGATGCATAACAGAAGAAGGCCCATCGCTAAAATCCGCTGATACTGTACTGGAAATACATGGAGACGTATAAGAATCGATCTGATCACCAGCAGAAGAAGACCCATCTTTGAAATCAATGGATTCCACGTCCAAAGTCCACGGATCCTGCAAATCCGTTGCTTCTGATTTCTGTGTGGTCTCTGGTTCAAACTCCTCAAATTCACGGAAATCTCTTGAAGACAAAAATCTGTAGCTGTTTTTATTCTCGACAGAAAATCCGTCATCACCCTTCCCTGAATCAAACTCAACTTCATCAGATACTGTATTAATTTCGAAACCAATGAACATTTCCTTTGATTTCTCAGACTCCTCTTCTCGGCTGAATATATCAGAATATGAGATGTCGAGTACTTCTCCATGAACTTCTTCCTTTTCTGAATCAAACTCAACTTTATCAGGTACTGTATTAATTTCGAAACCAGTGAACATTTCCTTCGATTTCTCAGACTCCTCTTCTGGCCTGAATATATCAGAATATGAGAGGTCGAGTAGTTCTCCATGAACTTCTTCCTTTCCTGAATTGAATTGCTGAAAATCTTTCTCTGACAAGATCTCGTCTTCCAATTCAATCTTAGGTGTACCTTTAATGCCGGCGTTATCACCTCCGACATACGATTCTTCAATGCTAAAGTTCACAACTTCTGGTTCTTCTACGAAGCTGATAGAATCTTTTTCAGGCAGAAAGCAGTACTTATGGATGTTCGCAGCCAATGCGATCTCATCGCCACCAGACTCACCTTCTGATTCTTCGATGCTTCTTCCAATATCTTCCGAGCCCTGAGGCTGGAACTTGAAGCTGGAACGTGAAGGTTCCTTGTCGCCGAAACCATCATACTCGGAGTCCTCGAAATCAATTACTTCGGGTGACGATTCGGCATGACCCGAATCATCTGCAGCAGGAAAAAACTCATCTCCCCTTACAAAATTCACCAATTCTTCCTTCTGAGAACCGTTTTCTAACCGAACTCTGCGAAAGAAGAACGACAAGATCACAAGCAGAAAACAAATTAGAATTAGAAAAACCCATTCATCAGTGGATGAATTGAATCAACTTACGAATTCGTATTACCTGAAAAGATGTCTGGTTAAGAATCGGAACGCATAAAACATACAACTGCCGATAAAAACCCAGCAAGAACTTACAAACAGAACCATTCTTCGGTAAACACACCCATCGCCGGATCCTCCACTCATCAAATCCAAATGGGTATTGAAGGGAGAGTTCTTTTGGATACTCATCGATTCAATCCACCCAACCTTCTTCTACTTTCAAGAAAAGATGAAAGATCAGTTCATGAAGTTGCTAATTCTTCCATGGATTTTTCCTGAAAGAAATGGGCTTTGTACCTATTAAGATAGCTTGTGAGAGGAGGAAATTGAGGAATTGGGAAGAAATTCAAGTGCAGGGAGGTTGAAATCTGACCTAATTAGCGAGATTGGTGGGTGATTAAGCTATGGTTAAGGAGAGAAAAGAACATACGAGCGACTTGGCTCTTCTTTGATTTTTTGGTGTGCTTGGAAATCTGAGGTCTGTTATGGCTGTCAGTTTATCTCGCTGTTGTGGGTAGTCATTTCTTTTTGGAGAGTTATTTGATAGTCTGGCAGCTCTTAATACGCAGGCATACGCAAATTTTTATATGTGGCTTACATTAACTCCAATTTAAGAGATTAATTCGTGGAACCCACTGTCGGTAAGTCACTATCTCATAAATATAATGGAGACTCCACAATCCTAACCTCTGATTTGTGGATATTTTTTGTTGAAATAGGAATGTTGGATAATTTTGATTTTTAATCGTCGAATAAATGTCTACAGTTCCGATAGACGGATAATCCAACCGACATGGTTTTGGTTAATGATACATCTGAACTGGGGGCCACTATTTTTACGATTTAATTTGACTTGCTTGTATACCATACATGCAATTTGTTTAGTGCCTGCGTATCATGCACTGTAGTCGGCGGAGTATTGAAGGTTTTTTTTTTTTTTTCTTCTCTTTTCTCTTTTGTAATAAACATTTTTTCCGCAAATTTCTCCCACCTACGGTTTTGCCGCATAATGCTTCTACGAACAGAATCGGTAAAGTGCTTTTTGAGCAATGAGATTACCGCAATGCCTATTGTGATCGGTTTGTGGGAAAGTGAAAAGAGGTAAATTAGAAAACTGTGGACCCATAGTATTTATATGACATCCAACCCGTCCAATAAATGTAATCTACTTTGATTTTTAAAATAATAAAAATCTGATATACATAAACATAGAATGAGCCACATCTTAATGAAAATACACTACTTTACATATCAAGCTTTACTTTTAGCCTTATTTTATGATTTTATTAGAATATTTTTTGGATAGTGTGGTTATTCCAGATGGATGTATATGTTTGACGGGTTTGATGTCATATTTATGCCTTACGGGTTTTAAAATTTTCTACTTTATTAGTGTTTTAAAAAATTTATGTGAGGGTATTTTGGTAACTTTACTTCACATAAAGCACTACGCGGATACGCGGAGGATTTTTCAATAAAAAGTTATACGTTGCGCGCTCGGTGACATGCACGGCACCCTAGCGGTCCGAGTTTATATCGTGGCACTTGGATCGGTGATATGGACGATAGATATCTCGAAAATTCTCTCGATTGAACAAATCTAGATACTATCCATGACTTAAAAATAGGCGATTATAAGGAGAAACAGAAATTCTCCGCAATTCACTCGAAAAGACTCATTGTTGGAGGTGTACGAGCTCTCAACTCAACCCATGGGAATTCTGGGAAATGTCCTGCCGAGTTCGGCTCCACCATGTCAATGGAAACGGATTAGCTGCTCCCCCTGACACCAGGCAATGGCTGATGGTCGGCGCTCCGTGAGTCTTATGGTGATGTGTGTTTTTCATCCATGCCATCCATCCATTTTATAAATCATTTTAGAGTATGAGACCAAAAATTACATATATACTAATCTCAAGTGAACCACATTATAGGAAAAAGTGTTGAATGAACGTCGATCATTAAAAATTTTTTGAAGGCCATAAAATTAAGCTGATATTTGTTTTTTCCCTTCATTTGGGTCTGTATGACTTAATCAACAAATTGGATGTCAAATAAAAAGTATAGTAAGCCTTTGGAGGATTTAAATGGTGGATATCTAATCATTATTGTTTTCCTGTGATGTGGTCCAAATGAAATTTATATCCCTCTCATTTTTGGAATAAAGTCATACAATGATATGTAAAATTGGATGAACGGAATGGATGGAACACATACATCATGGTAAGGCCCATAGAGCACTGACCACTAGCCACGGGGCTGGTGGCAGAGGGAGTAGCCAATCCGTTTCCCATGTCAAGGGTCTTGATCACGGGAAAGGATTGGCTACTCCCCCATACACTAGCCCGTGGATGGTGGTCAGTGCTCCATGACCTCCACCATGATGTACGTGTTTCATCCATTCCGTTCATCCATTTGTACGGATCATTTTATAACTTTATACAAAAAACAACGCAAAGATATATATCTTAGGTGGGCCACACCATAGGAGAAAAATAATAAATAGATATTCATAATTAAAATCCTCCTAAGGCCCATTGTACTGTTTATTTGACATCCAATATGTTGATTTGGTCGTAAAGACCCAGATGAAAGGAAAAAATAAATATCAACTTGATCCAAAACTTTTATAGTCCCCAAAACATTTTTAATGGTCAAAATTCCTTCAGCACTGTTTCCTGTAATGTGGTCCACTTGAGATTGAGATATATTTCATTTTTTTTACCATATCGTAAAATAATATATAAAAATAGATGGACAGCATGGATGACACACATACATCATGGTGGGCCCCACACAGCACCGACCACCAACCAATGACTAGTGTCAGGGGGAGTAGCCAATCCGTTTCCCTTGATCACGTAGAAGTAGGGCCACTTGGATTTGCTCGGCTCGAGGCTCATATACTCCCACACTTTTCAGATGTTTTTATATACTTCGATTTGAAGCGGGCCCACTGGTTATTGTTTAGTGATAAGGCCCCCTGTGAGTTTGCTCTCTTGAATGTCAACCTTCTTTATTATCTTCTTGGCCGTCTATTTTTAGGCCACTGGTGGGCATAGTAGAATTCCATTACTGCGGAGATTTTTAGGGCGGCGTATAACAACGTTAAGAGACAACACATCAATGGTCTCGATTAACGAATCATGGGACTACTTCTCGGAATTGAAAACTCGGATACACTGTATCACCACCACCAGGACCTAGCTAGAGTCGGACGGTCCTTGCAGGGGCTCAGAGGGCCCCGATTGATGTTTGTGTTTTATCCACGCCGTCCATCGATTTTTCCGGCTTATTTTGGGGTATTGAGACAAATATGAGAAAGATCAAAATCTTAGGTGGACCACACAACAGGAAACAGTGGTGATTGAACGCCCACCATTAAAAACTTCCTAGGCCCACTGTAATGTTTATTTTCCATCCAACCTGTCGATTAGGTCACATAGACCTGGATCAAGGAAAAAAAATAAACAGATATCAGCTTGTTCCAAATCTTTTATTGCCCCGAAGAAGTTTTTAATGGTGGCCGTTTAATCATCACTGTTTCGTATGATGTGGTGCACCTGAGATTTTGATCATAATAATTTTTGGGATTATGATAAAAAATATCTGGAAAATGGATGGACGGCGTGGATAAAACAAATACATCATGGCGGGCCCACAAAGTTATTACAGCACCAATGTCGTTATTGAAAGGGTCGCTACCGAATCCGAGTCCGTCGGGGTTTAGTTAGAAGACGGGCCCCGCCCTCGCATCAGAGTTAGCATGCGCGGCCTTGTTTCTACCTTTGGGATGCAGCACGTGTGATCGATCTAAGCCATCCATTAGGTACCGAACATTTCGAACATGCCATCTACTGGAAAGAGGGTAGTACACGTGTTAATTGAGCCACATACGTGCGTAAATTTAGACCCTTGGATTTTTTCTTTGACTGCCCGCTACAATTGTGATCTACTTGATCAGTGGACCAATGTCATTTTCCTTTTTTCCGGAACATTCTCACGGTGTACGCTATTTGATGGTGGCCCGGATCCAATAACGAAAACGAGGCCCCATGTGGTAGATGCATTAATGGGCTAAGGGGATTCGCGCGAGTGAGGTGCCAAAGAGGCCTCACAGCATACGTCCAACGTCCATAACCATCGAAGATCAAGGCCATTGATTAGGGGAGGCAATCTATGAACATGGCCCAGCACAAAGTCAGTTCTGTCCATTAGTCCAGTAATGCATAAAATGGACGGCAAGAAACAATATGCCGTGTTCAGCGTACAGTAACTTGAAGAGTGGATCTGGTTTTTGTACCATGTATGATCGTGGTAGGCCCCACCTTATGGATGGCCTGGATCCCACACTCACACGCCTAGTTGGCAAGAACAGTGCAGAGGCCGCTTCTACATCTGGCACGTGCGAACCCCGCCACTGCTACCCACGACAGATGTTTGGATATTTGAATCAGTAAAAATTGCCGCATCAGGCTACATATCCTTGCGTTAGAGGAACCGTACGCTTGTTGGAACTGGTGGGCCGAACGTCTTCCATGCTTTACACGTGGCTTGTATGCAAAACGCAACTGACCCGATTAGGAGCTCCGAATAGATGGCCTACAGCTAAGAATTAGACTGAAAGTATGATCCTAAGTTGTTGGATGGTGGACATCTAATGGACGGTAGAAAGGAAGGAGTAGGAAAATGGTCCAAATCCAACAAACAATTGTCCATTCACCTGAAGTTTGGTTCGCCCAATCAATCATATTTTGGGAATATGGCCCCTCTACAGTGGGTCCCACTATCCGGGCCGTTCCAATCTGCCGCTGTAGACTTGACACCGTTGCAAGCTTATAAATGTGGCTTAAGCATGATTTTAAGACTCGGACGAGTCCCCCCATGCGTCCGAGTTAACTCAGATTCAGTTGGACCCAATCAGACTCTACTTTCGACACGATGAGTTGGGCCGATTCACCTGGGACTCGTGCTGAGTTGTGGGTCTGAATCGAATATGGACCCGTTGGTCCTCGCCTTTTAACCATGAGTTGCAGCTCGCCTTCTAACCATGAGTTGCAGCTTGAAAGATAAGTTCCGCTCCCAATTGAACTCTTCAAGGCATATAATACGGTGGAACAGGATGATTCGCAATATGGTAGCATCTTTCCTCATGACACGTGGCAGGGCCACGTAGAAATTAGGTCGGCCAAAAGATTGTGTCTCAAAAATCAGTTCCATTCGACAATCTCATTCACCTGATTTGTGGCTATTAAAGTGTCTGTAGAAAGTAAAAGCAATTAACATTCAAAGTATAGAAAGCAACATATTATATTGTCTCGTATGTTTTTAAAACCTTAGCAATAAGGAGGAAACGGGTTGGCTACTCCCCCTGACACCAGCCAATGACTGATGGTCGGTGTTATGTGGGCCCCACCATGATATATATGTTTCATCCATGCCATCCATCTATTTTTAGAGATCATTTTACTGTTTGAATCTAAAAATTAGGTATATCCAAATCGTGGACCACATTACACGAAACGGTGTTGAATGAGGATCGACCATTAAAAACATTTTGGGGGCCATAAAAGTTTTGGATCAAGCTTATCTTTGTTTTTTCTCTTCATTTGGGCCTGTATGACCTAATCAACAGATTGGTTGTCAAATAAACAGTATAGTGGGCCTTAGGAAGATTTTAATGGTGTATCCCCAATCATTATTGTTTTCATGTGGTGTGGTCTACCTGAGATTTACTTTTCTCTCATTTTTTAGGTAAAGCCATAAAATGATCTTTAAAAATGGATGAACGGAATGGATGGAATACATACATTATGATGGGGCCCGCAGAGCACCGACCACCAGTCACGGTGCTGCTGGCAGGGGGAGTAGCCAATCCGTTTCCCAATAAGGAGGGGTGCCAGTATAAATGTGATCTTGAATTCTTGATGGATTCATCAGTACCCTATCACGTTTATTAGGTATTATATACTGCTCCTGTATTTGATACGATGGTGTTTGATTGGAGTGCAGACAACTTAAACTTATCTCTTTTAGACCTGTTAAATAAGTACTTATTAAACAGATGACTTTATTATGTGATGCTAAGAAACTTCCCCTTAGGTTCGCGAGGTGCTGTCATGGCTAGATACATTTGGTTAACCCACGTGTGATGTCGGTCAGGTAGGTAGCTTTTTTCAAACACGTCGGTCGAGTAAGTTCATTGTTGGTAGTTGCATGTGCCCTGATAAAGAGAACTTCCACCTGAGGGCCTTACCAAACCAGTGTTCACATCTCGTTGATTCTGGCTCCCTTTACATGGTTCGTTTTTTACATGATGCATATTGGGTAATGGCCCTGCTCATATGAAGCATGGCTGCGATGGGCTAGGATTTAATTGGTCCCTAAGTTATCGGTAGAAGCAGAACAACTTTCAAACATTCTTATCATGACACTGCTTACCTTTCAAGTTTCTGTTCATCATCTCTCATAAGTAGGTAGTGGATTAAGTGTGGCCCTTATCTTGGGCCCCTCCTTGATGTATGTGTTCTACCTCCACATCATCCATCTATTTTACCATATCAATTTAGGACATGAGCTCAAAAATTAAAAAGATCAAACTTTCAAGTGTACTATATGGTAAAAAATAGTGGTAATTGCCTATTAAAAGCTTTTAATAAGTCACAAAAGTTTCGATTGAAGTTATATTTGTTTTTTCATTTATATAGATTTGTGTGCATTATCAGCAAGCTGAATGACAAATAAACATTAGAAAAATATTTTAATAGCCTTAAGAAGTTTTTAATGATGAGGTTCTCAATCACCACAATTTCCTGTTAATGCAGAAAATTGGTTAGCCTTCCTTAGACCTTCGTGTGCCTGCACAAGAAGAAGACACAGGAGATCTTGATGAGAGTAGGTGTAACATCTCGAAAATCGGGGGGTCGAGCAAAAATCCAACTCCAGAGTTCCAACATGTTATTTATGCAACATAAATATGTATGATTGAATGTTGTTTGTGATAACGTATTAAACATGAGTGAGATTAAGCTAGAACTGCATATCATACTCCAGAGACAGTTAAATTAACAAGCAGAAGACTGTGATAGTATGTATAACATATATAAACTGTTGTATGTCTCCAGAGTGTGAACATGTTACCAGGTTATATACATACATGTATACTCCAAAAGTAGACAAAACGAATATACATGAGTGCGCTAAAAACATAAAATGACAAGTGTCAAAGTATCTAATCAACCTCCCTGTAATCCCGTCAATCAAAACACGCATAAAGGAAGAATCTTCCTCATCATCATCAAGTCCGGCTTCGCCTCGTAGGCCGCGCCATCATCTGCAATCACAAAAGGGTCTGGTGGGTATCCGGAAACACCATCCCGTAACGTGGGAGTGAGTAGCTAACTCAGTGGAATAATAGAGCAAGGATTAACATGTTCTCAAATCAATCATGCGATAATAGTAAAGCAGTAAATCAAACAATCCTAAAACTGTTGTTAATGCAATATGACATGACGTGATGTATGCCCTCACCGACGATCTCCCTCATACGGCACCATCTTACAACCGCGGCATGTCATACTCCCTAAAGTGCTCCACATCTTCCAGGCACATGCAATGTAATGGTGATATGATTTCTGAATTGTTATTAGTCCATTCAAACAGCAGGATTGAGAAACTAAGGTACTTTCCTTATATCAATCCTAACACAGATCATGTCTAGGGTCGTCACTCCTAGTAATCTCATACGATGTATATTTTGTAGGTCGCTGCAAGGGCTGCCAGGGCTGTTGCACGCACTCGTTGCTCCGCTCCCCCATCACCTTATCAATACAGGCCTACTGTACTCTACTGCTACTGAAGGATCGTCGCCTCCTGTAGACTCAGAATACGCTCGCGGTCACTACAAAGGACTCGTCGCCTGATCAGTGTAAGCCGACAGCAAGAATATAGTGTCTCATACCACCATAATCTGCTCACGAGACTAGGTGCTCACTGGTCACTACGGGGAGATTTGTGGCCCCAGCGTACGCCGACAGCTCGACCACGGTGTGTCATACCACCATGCCCGGCTCATGAGTCTTCGTGGATTAAGGTACCATGGTTAACAGGGTTTACAATGGTAAGTTCAGTACCCTAGGTTCAAGCAGTTATGACTCATGCAGGGTGAACATACAACGGCCAGTCGAGTTACTTGACGGGCTCGATTAGCACGATTGCATCTCAAGTTGAACGACATGAAGTGCGTAAAACACTTCGTGTGGCCTAACCACTGCCGCCAACTCCAAAACACGGCTCGCGTTCATCGACGCGTCGTTCGTAACAAAGATAAACCAACCACGAATTCGCTCGGTTACCGACTGCCTAGACTAAGTACAGTCCCAAACATGTGGAATCACATCAGCAAAGCATGTGAAAGAATTGGAAATGAAATACCACCATATGAGTATGTTAACACATGTTGTAACATACAACTTAAGCAAATCACCTGATACATGCCTTTCACACATATAATGAAATTATGCATATCACCAACATATAGGAAATCATTTCCATCAGCAAATTAATTGAGAATTCAATCTCAAACTAAATCATAATGAAATCACCAAGCACATGTTATAACATACACCTTACGTGAATCATCAAGTACATGCATTTCATTCATATAATGAAATCATGCATATGGCTAACATGTAAGAAATCATTCACATCAGCATATCAATTGAGAAACCAATCTCAAACTAATCCATAACATCATTTCATTCAATACATACTAATACAAGCATTAATACAAACACTTACACTACACACTTAAGTCTACATATAGTATGTCGACCCAAAGTGCGCATTTAAGCGAATCTCTTCACCAAACTAATTATGCACGCATTCATAACATTCTAATGTGACAACAAATCATGTCAATCACATCAGCAAAATATGAATGAAATCAGTACTTCCTACAAATGACTAAAATGCCCTAAATCTCATATTCTTCGCCGGTTTACGAAACAGGAAACGGACAGCATGTTGTACATGTCAAACGGCGTTGTCATCGACAATCTACTATTAAACGACATTGAAAGCTTTGGAAACAGTCAATCAAAGCGTCTAAAATCCGCACCTTGTCTCTTATGGATGTGTAAATTCGAACGGAGCGTATACACTTCGTCTACAACGATTAGAGAACCTAATACACAAGTTCTATTAGCTACTTCACTAGGAAACGAAAGGAACCTCAAATCAGCAACTTGTAAGGTATTTTCTTACCTGAAAATGCGAAAGAATCGCCGAGAAAGTGATCGGAGTGCGTTGCCTAAGCACATACAGCACGTGGCACAAGCAGCAGGGAATTCTCTCCCACCTTCTCTCACAAACTCTCACCTTTTCTCTCTCTCTATCTAAGAATTTTTGTAAATTCGGATGAGAGAGAGGATTGAGGGTTTCAACCCCTTTTATAAGCCCAAACTTGCTCGAAATAGGCTCGGGAACAAGGTTCACTTGAGGGGTAACCAAATCGGGGCTGTTTCGGTCCAAAAGAACATTTCTGGTGGTCCCCTGACTGAATGCGGTCGGACTTAAGCTCATGCATACTGGATCTAGCACACATCAAGTTTTCAGTCCGGCAGGGTTCGCAGGTCGCACGTGGCGGTCTAGTTTCAGTTCAGCGGTCACCTCACGTAGATCAGGCCTGCAAATCTCATGATATGAAATAGAAATTTTTTCTGATCCGAGGGTGTAATTTGGCTGAATTCTGACGGTCAGAACGCTTAATACTGATACGTCAAGTCGTGTGCCAGATTTGAATTTCAAATTCCAATTCTGTCCCTATTCGCACTCTCTTCAGTCCGGGCTCAATGAAATAGCCTGTGATTATCGGTTGGACTTGATTTTTGAAATGATTGTCAAGTCCAGCTAGGCGGTCCTAACGGTCTAAGATAGTAGGCATCGGACTTTCGACGCGCGGTCTAGATCCAATACAAAATTTCAAGGTGGTCTAGAGAACAAACCTGCTTAAAGTTTGATCCGAGGTTATAGAGTATTATAGAGTCATACGTTCTACTCGATTTGGGTCTTGTAGAACGTATTTAAAGTGATCAGGGACTGTTTCCCAGCTACTCCAACGTTGCGCTAGCTAACTTATGTTTAGTTTCTAAAGGAATTAATCCTAAGTGGTTTCTTTGGCTATGGAATTGGGTTCTGAGCGATTTTCCCGGTATTTTAGTTGACCCATTGCCTAAGGACGTCTAATCCCAGGTTGGCCAAAATTCGGGGTGTTACAGTAGGGGACCCTTCGATGCTAAAGTTAGGTTGAGGAATCTAAGTCTAATTGAGAGTGAGATTTTAGGCTTAGAATTGTGCGTACCTTTCACCATTAGAGGAAATCCGATACATACATGAGGAGAGACGGTGGTGTAGGGGATATCTCCTTATTTAGTATGATATTTTTGTATTAGGATTTCAATCTTATTGAGAGTCATAATTGATGGGATTTCCTCCTAGGACTCGACCGGTCGTGGGAGACATTCGACCGGTCGAGTAGGGCTCGACTCAAAGTCTAGTGACTATCTGATTATTTTTTTCAGGGTGCTCGACCGGTTGAGGGAGGTACTCGACCAGTCGAGTGGGCTGCTCGACTGGTCAAGAACCCTACTCGACCAGTCAAGGTTACGTAAATTCGTTCTACGATTTTGTGCGGATTGTGAAATTTTGAGGTCCTTTCGCAAGAGGTGTAAAAGGAAGTTTCCTAAACTATAAATAGGGGTGCCTAGGGATTTTCTAGGCAATGCGAAAGGATTTTCTAAAGCTTTAAAAGGTTTTGTTAAAAGGTTTAGGGCTATCAAAGGTGTGAGAGAAAAAAAAAATAGAGAAAGCTTATGAAAGGGAGGTTCTGCTCGTAGAGGAGATTTATTGTGCACTTGATATCTCAGCACTTCTACATCCTCGTAATCGGTTAGATTTATCCGTTTTTCTTTTATTCTTTTACTGTTTATCCACTTTTGCGTGAGTGAAGAAGGTTGTAACGTTCTATTTTATAGTGGATTGTTGATCTGGACAAGGTGCCGTGGTTTTTACCTCTTTGAGAGTTTTTCAAATAAAAATCTCTTGTGTGGTGTGGTTTGTGCTTTGATTTATTTCATTGTTTTATTATTCCATAATTCTGATTTGTTCTAGGAGGCTAGATCCTAAGGTTTTGTGCAAGGCCCCCAACAAATTGGTATCAGAGCTAAGTTCATTGAACGAAGTGAGATCGATTTTGAATTATGGAAGGTGGTTCATCAAGGATGATCAGCCTCAATGGTTTTAACTGGACCATATAAAAGGCTAAGATGGAGGACTTGCTTTATTACAAGGACCTATATTCTTCAATTTTAGGCATATCAGCAAAATCCAAGGATATGTCTGATTATGATTGGAAGAAGATGGACCGGAAGGCGGTGGAGTTTATTAGACAATGGTTGGACGATTTCGTATTCCACCATGTGTTTATGAAGACCTCAGCCGCTAGCTTATGACTAAAATTACAAGGGCTATATGAGAGGAAGACAGCTGGCACTAAGATTTTCTTTATACGACGACTTGTGAATCTCAAGTTTAAAGATGATAATTCTGTGGCCGAGCACATGAATGAGGTTAACAATATAGTGAACCAGCTCTCCTTTATGAAGATGGTCCTAGATGAAGAATTACAAGCTTTGCTATTGCTTAGTTCATTGCCTGATAGTTTGAAGACATTAGTGGCATCTCTAAGTAACTTCATGCCGGACGTAAAGATATCTATGGAACAGGTAACCAGTTGTCTCTTCAATGAGGAGATAAGGAGGAAGTCTAAGGGTTTACTCAGTAAGAGGTCCTTGTGACACAGGAACAGGGGAAAAGAAAAAATACGAAGAACGAAAAGGCCCAAGATAAATCAAGAGGTAAGTTGAGTACCAGAAAGGATATTGAATGCTGGAATTGTGGCAAGAAGGGTCACTAAAAGTATGAATATCGTGGTAAGAAGAACGACAAGAAAGGAAAAGAAAATGAGAAGGAAGATGAATCAGATTCCACCGTGGTCGCTTCAGATGGCGATGTTGTAGTTATTCTTTTAGAAGATCATGATGTATGTCACATGGCTACGAGTTAGGACACCAATTAGGTGATAGATTCAGGAGCTTCTTTTCATGCGACTCTACGTAGAGACTTCTTCACAAGCTACAAGTCAGGTGACTTTGAGACCGTGAAGATAGAAAATTCTGGCGTATGGAAGATCATAGGAGTTAGTGATATTTGTGTGAAGACTTATGTGGGCTGGACATTAGTTCTCAGGGATGTGAGGCATATCTCAGACCTTCGCCTTAACTTGATGTCGACGAAAAAGCTGGATGATGATGACTATGAAAGCCGATTTGCTGGTGGGCGCTGGAAGCTCATTAAGGGTTCATTGATCACAGCCAGTGGAAAGAAGTGTTGCACCATTTACAAGGTAAGTGTCAGTGTGTGCAAGAGTGAGTTGAACGCAGTGAAAGATTTAGCTATTGACATGTGACACAAGCGTCTAGGCCACATGAGTGAAAAAGGGCTTCAGCTACTAGCGATGAAGCGGCTCTTTCTAAACGTGACAGGTATGCCTCTCAAAACCTATATTGATTGTTTATCAGGGATACATCATAGAGTTTCATTTGTTAAATATGATTCTCATGTTAATAAAGTGCATGCATTAGATTTGATTTATTCTGATGTTTATGGTCCTATAAGTAAAAAATCTTGGGCGGGGTATTGTATTTTGTCACTTTTATAAATGATGCATTTAGGAGGGTTTGGGTTTATGCTTTGAAATCCGAGGACGAGGTCTTTGGTATGTTTAAATGCTATGGTCGAGAGAGAGACAGATAGATCATTGAAGTGCATCTGCATTGACAATTGTGGTAAATACATCGGTGACTTTCATGAGTATTGCAAATCCCTTGGTATACGGCATGAACAGACAGTTCCCAAGATCCCTCAGCATAATGGTGTGGCTGAGTGAATAAATCGTACCATTGTAAAGCGAATCAGATGCATGTTATCCCATGCGAAGTTGCCTAAGACGTTTTAGGGAAAGCAATTCATACGACAGTGTATTTGATAAACAGGTCTCCATCAGCCCCATTGAATAAAGAAGTGCCTGAGAAAGTGTAGACTAGACAGGATCCATCGTATAATCATCTCAGGGTATTTGGATGTTCGGCATTAGTTCACATACCAAAGGATGAGAGGTCTAAGCTCGATATGAAGATCAGACAATGTGTGTTCTTGGGATACGGTGATATAAAGTTCGGTTACAGATTATGGGATCCGGCCAAGAAGAAGCTCATCAGGAGCAGAGATGTGGTTTTCTTTAAAGATTTGTGTATATAAGATATTGGTAAGTCAGAGAAGAACCAGCCTAGTTTAGGTAAGCTATAAGACATGGATCCGATTATTCCTCACGTGGTACCTAATGATGGGGGAGTACAATAAGGTGTAAAAGATGAGGGAGTTCCTATATAAGATGGACCAGGGGAGTAGCCCCCACTTGATCCACCCGTTAAGCCACAGTTAAGAGGTCATTTAGGGATAGACAACTGTACAAGAGGTACTCGCCGTATGAGTACATTATGCTGACTGATGGGGGAGAGTCAGAAGATTATTCTGAGGCTCTAGCCGATGAGCACAAGGAAGAGTAGTTGAAAGCTATGCAAGATGAAATGAAATCCTTACATAAGAACCGCACCTATGATATGGTGAAATTGTCTAAGGGTAAAATAGCTTTGAGCAATAAGTAGGTATTCAAAAAGAAGTTTGAGTACAAGAATTCACAAACGAGGTTCAAGGCCAGACTTGTGGTGAAAGAGTTTAATCAGAGGAAAGGTATAGACTTTGAGGAGATATTCTCGCCAGTGGTGAAGATAACATCCATACAGGTGTTGCTTGGGTTGACGGCTTGCATGGATTTGAAGATAGAGCAGTTAGATGTGAAAACTGTCTTTCTCCATGGTGACCTGGAAGAAGAGATCTACATGTACCAACCAGAGGGGTTCGAAGTTAAGGGCAAAGAGCATATGGTGTGTAGGCTGGGGAAGAG
This sequence comes from Magnolia kwangsiensis, assembly GCA_037074715.1. Taxonomy (NCBI): domain Eukaryota; kingdom Viridiplantae; phylum Streptophyta; class Magnoliopsida; order Magnoliales; family Magnoliaceae; genus Magnolia; species Magnolia kwangsiensis. The sequence goes on along the minus strand of CM073575.1, from coordinate 1,131,455 downwards.
CTTGTATGGGCTGAAACAAGCTCCACAGCAATGGTATAAGAAGTTCGACTCATTTTTGTTGAAGCATGAGTATGATAGAAGGGAGTCGGACCACTATGTGTTCACACGCAAGTTCTCAGATGGTGATTTCTTAGTTATGCTGTTATACGTTGATAATATGCTTATCATGGAAAAAGACATCAAGAAGATCGACAGGCTGAAACAGAAGTTGGGTCAGTCATTTGCGATGAAAGACTTGGGCCTAACTAAATAGATCGTAGGAATGGAGATAACCCGTAACAGAAGCAGTATGAAGCTTTGACTGTCACAAAAGCGGTATATTGAGAAAGTCATAGAGTGGTTCAATATGAATGTAGTAAAGCCAAACAATACTCTACTAGATGGTCACTTCAGATTGAGCGAAAGGCGGTGTTCCAAGATGAAGGTAGAGGTGGAAGAGATGCAGAAGATACCTTACGTGTCAGCTGTAGGAAGTTTGATGTATGCTATGATGTGTACACGCGCAGATATAGCATATGCATTTGGTGTTGTCAGCCGGTATCTTGCCAATCCTGACAAAGAGCATTAGGCAGCGGTGAAATAGATACTGCGGTATCTAAGAGGCTTATCCAGGTTGAGACTATATTATGGTGACGAAAAACCTGTGTTAGAGGGTTACACAGATGCAGATATGACAGGTGATATAGACTCTAGGAAGTCTACATCGGGGTTCATGTTTACGTTTGTAGGGGGAGCGATTTCTTGACAAAGCAAACTAAGGAAGGTCGTAGCATTGTCGACGACAGAGGCCGAGTATATTGCAGTCATAGAGGCAAGTAAAGAGATACTTTGGATGAAAAGGTTCCTACAGGAACTTAGCTTAAAGCAGGAGCAACATGTGGTCTATTGCGATAATCAAAGTGCTATGCACTTGAGTAAGAATCTAAGTCAACATTCCAAGTCAAAGCACATAGAGATTCGGTATCAATGGATCAGGGGTACTTTGGAACAGAAGGTGTTACAGCTTGAGAAGGTCCACACGGACGATAATAGGTCAGACATGATGACCAAGGCTTTGCTCAAGGTCAAGTTTGAGGTCTGTAGAAATCTAACTGGCTTGAAGAAGGTGAATCCCTCCTGAATCGAAAAGGAAGAGTTTTGATAGGATTTCCTTCGTGAGCCTCGCTCGACCGGTCGTGGGTGGCGCTCGACCGGTCGAGTGGGGCTCGACTCAAAGTCCAACGACCATCTGATTATTTTCTCTGGGGTATTCGACCAGTCGAGGGAGGTGCTCGACTGGTCGAGGACCCTGCTCGACCAGTTAAGGTTACGCAATTTCATTCAGCGATTTTATGCAGATTGCGAAATTTTAAGGCCCTTTCGTAAGGGGTACGAAAGGGAGTTTCCTAAAATATAAATAGGGGTGCCCAGGGCTTTTCTAGTTAATGCAAGAGGGTTTCCTAAAGCTTTATAAGAATTTGTTAAAGGGTTTAGGGCTATCAAAGGTGTGTGAGAGAGAAAAAGTGAGAAATGAAGCTTGTGAAAGGGAGGTTTTGCTCGTAGAGGAGATCTATTGTGCACTTGATATCTCAGCGCTTTTACATTCTCGTAATCGGTTAGATCTTTCCGTTTTTCTTTTATTAGATCTTTCCATTTTTCTTTTATTCTCTTACTGTTTATCCACTCCTGCGTAAGTGAAGAAGGTTGTAATGTTCTACTTCATAGTAGATTGTTGATTTGGATGAGGTCTCATGGTTTTTACCTCTTTGAGGGTTTTCCAAATAAAAATCTCTTGTGTGGTGTGATTTGTGCTTTGATTTATTTCATTGCTTTATTATCTCATAATTCTGATTTGTTCTAGGAGGTTAGATCCTAAGGTTTTGTGCAAGGCCCCCAACAGTAATGACTACCTTAAATTTTCAAATGAGATCCAGGGTGAATTTGTATCGTAACAGGCTTCTTAGATCATTGGCTAGGATCTTGGGCGAGGTTGGACCTCAATAGGAGACGGTTCAATTTGACTTGAAGTATATTAACTTGGGATGCGCCGACCTGGGGCCTACCGAGTTGGATTATGCCAAGCTATCTCCTTGGTTGGGTCCCCTTTCATAGAGGTTTGTGGTCTATCTTGTTAGCAGGATGTCAAACTCAACCTTGTTTTCTTCTCAGCTTCGGAGTTGGCGGCCGGGTTTGAAATTTCTATTATTTGCACGGTCGGCCATTTTTCCCCGTAACATAGTTCATATGAGATTTAGGTCTGCCTCATTTTTTGATTCATGCCTTAAAATGTTCTTAAAAAAAAAAGAATAAAAGATGTGGATGTAGCATACATATGTCAAAGTGGGCCTTACATTAACTGAGGCATTGGTCTTGGGTGAGGCTAGGTCGCACTTAATCCACCTTGGGCGTGGCGGAGGCATCATCTAAAATAGCTTCTGTTTTTGGCGAACCTATTACCCAATCAAATTCCGCAGCATCCTACTTATATCAAGTAGTACTTTAGATTCCTTGCACTTGGCGCACATATTCGGCGGGAGGATAATTCCGAAATTATCATTCATCAATCTTGCATGAAAACCTGTCTCTAGCTGGCGCTGCAATTTGGACGGTTTAGATTGAGTTACTGTTTACCAGGTATACAATCTCTGAGCTCCTGCGGATCAACCATCCCAATCAGCCAGATGCCCGGATGCGGACCCACCACCATGGACGGGACTGGCGTACTCTTGCAGATCACATTCATATGGTGGTCCATCTCACCTTATCGATGGTTCGTAGGACATTTCAGTTTATCAGGATGGATTGCTGAAATAAAAATGCTTTAGGGATCAGTTTCAACGAGTAAAAGATCATTATAATTGGATGGTTAGGATTGTCTGATCAGCACCAGTTAAGCATCAGGATCATTCACAGCAGGACTTACCGGATTCTGAACGTTGAGAGTGGGACCTGGCTATTTTGAGTAGCTATGGTCACCACTAAACCGTTCCTCAGAATAAGTTAATGAAACCATAGCCGTTGATTTAAAATCAGTCCCATGTTGGAGATTTTTCACAAAATCGATCTCACCTATGCTCTCGGCAACATCAAAAAACCAAAGCCTTTGAGACGTATTCCATTGGAATGTAAGGGCGAGACAACTGTCTCTGTTGACCACCACTTTCAAAACGGTGGTGGCTAACCTGTTTTACATGCGGCTTATGTGTTGAAATCCAGACCAACCAAATCTTGTGGTCCATTAAGGAATATTTTTGCCCATCTTCTTAGACAACGAAAATAAAAAGCTAAGATGTTAACTTATCTGATTTGTGTAAATTTCAGAATATCTCATCCGTAAAAGAGTAAATGATTTGGGAGGTCGCAGCTGTATGCGTAAGGAAGCAGATCATAATCCTGCCTGTACCAACTTAAGTTAGATTTGACTGGGGCAGACTTCTCTCATATATGAGCCTGGTTCATAGTTAAATAACTTTCAAACATGCTTTCCTTAAGCTTACCTTTTAGAGGATTTATCATTCAATCAAATTCCAAATCCCAGGTATTGTCCTTGTACCTACGTCGGCGTAGAGAGAGATGGTGATGAAGTCGGTGCTGGAAAAGCTTTGTCGGTATTATGTTTATGCATGCGATTTATCGACACCATGTATTAATTCTGCCTGCTCAATTTAGAACAACTTAAATCTTTGGTGGATGACACTGTTGGAAAAGAGTGGTAATTAAAAACTTTTTGAGATCGACAGGGGATTTAGATTAGGTTAACATTTATATTTTAACTTCATTTACTTCTTGTGGTGTGGTCAATGGAGATTTGAATATTCTTCATTTTTTTACTCATGCCTTAAAATGCAAATAAAACACACTCCTAGGCTGATTGCTTAGAAAGTCTCTAACATGTATTGAGAAGCTAGGTGAGGCCAATGTAATGTTTGTGAGAAATTCAGCCTTTTCATCTGTTGATCATGTTAGGACATACAAAAAAAATGATGTAAATCTAAAATCCAAGTGGGTTGCATGACATAGGATTAAACTTTCATAGTTGAAATATTTGTGGGGCTATAAAAGTTTTAGATTAAGCTAATTTTGTGCTTTTAGTTCATCCAAGTAAGAATGAGCTTATCAGCAGTATTGAAGGCATATAAACATCATGGTGGAGCTCAAGAAGGTTTCAATCATAGGCATTTATCCCATGTTTTCTTGTTGTGTGACACCCTTTTGGTGTGCATCATTTGTTTTGCCCGAATTTCCATCCCGATAGGCCTTTTTAGCACCTGAATTGTCTATCAAAGGCTTTTAAAAGAATAAGACAAAAATGAGACAAAAAAAATGAGATCATCTCAAAGAAGAGGAAATGAGACATGGACCAAAAAATGAGGTAGATTAAATGAGATCTTCCCAAACCATAAGACACGGCACATGAGACCGAAAAATAAGGCAAATTCAAACCTAAAAAACACTGGAGAAAGAAATGCCCACTGTCAACACTCTTACAAACTTCATCTTAATGCTTATATGTCATTCAAACCGTTTATAAGGTCATTCTAGTAAAAGCTAAAAGCATAAAAAAATTAACCTGCTATGGAACATTTGTAGCCATACGAATATGTCAACGCTGTTAGTTCAATCTCCACGTTGCCCTGAGATGAGCTCGCAGTGTATTTCTTAAAAACATCACGGTAGACCTTACCTAGCTTCCCGCAGAAGGCTTTACTGGATATCCACGTCCGCTTTGCTAGGCAATCCGCGTCCATAAAATACCTACATCATGGTGGGGCCACATATCATCGACCGTCACTAACGTCGGTATCGGTGAGGTCACTTCGGAATCTGAGTCCCCAGACTACGTCCTACATCTGCTATGTGTACGGTAGACGACTCATCACCATCTGTGCAGCGGCTTGTATAGAAACTTCGATGCTCTGGTTGAGTTTGTCGGTTCATAAGCCTGCAACTACGGAACTGTACAAGCGGCGTGGCTCAAACAAACCGGGGGCCCACTTTCGGTGGGCCACAAATCAAATTTTACCTGAAAAAAAAAGTTGTCCATTAATCAGTGGTTACGTTAGGATCGTTCACTCAATCTAATTTGGGATTCCGATCTACCTGCAGTGGGTCCCATGATCTGGACTCCTTATTTTAGTTACATGCATGGCACGTGTGCAATAACAAAGTGCATGTGTATGGAGAATCACAATCCGGTCGAGTAGCAAATAATTCGCAGGCTTTGAATAGGAAGATTCCATCTTTGTACTTAAAAGTGTGTTTTATTCGCCAAACAAAGCATTTAATACTCGTAAGTGGTGAATGATATTTCCACCCTTTAAATTGGTATTTCCACCCCCGTAGTGTGGCCTTCTGTCCGCTGTGAGTACTTTTGCGTTCGTTCCGGGATCGAACTCGCATATCTACGGGGGTGGAAATATTGATTCCCTTTCAAGGTGCTCCTGCTTTCCACCGTCCTGATTTGTTCTGATGGACCGGAATCGTCTGTCACACTGCTTTATGTTCTGTTGAGTCATCATGTGGTATATGTAAAATTCATTCCTCCATATTTTAACCGTATATTTGAAACGATCGGGCCAGAAAAAAAGCTAATATGGGGTAAAAAAACATAAGAGTAATATAAAATTGCCCCTAAAACCTCCAAATCTCAGATGAACCGTCCAACTTGACTTTTGGATCATGATGTCTTTTGTAACTTCCCTTCATCTGGTTGAGTCATACCCAGGTTTCAAGATAGATATACACCTTGGTCGCTTTACACACGAACCAGTGGATCCATCTCATTTGATTTTGTCCTTAGGGTCCTCAAGAGTACACCTATGGAAAGGATTATAATATTTCTCTGAGGCAATGTTTTGGATTTAGATGTGTAGGTTTGGGAACCCAGGAATTTTAAGTTCATGTATTATAATCCAACCATACCACCCCTATGCACGAATTTGAGATTGATCTGGTGGTGTCCACTCAATCATAATATCCATCCCTGGGCCTGTTTGGATTTGGGTATAGTATTTATTGTATTGTATTTGGGTACTGTTCATGTATACATTGGACGGTTTTCAAAATACATCCAAATCAATCAGATACTAATCAATGTTTGGAGTAGGAGGTATTATTTGACATAATATACAATATATTATATAGATCAATGTTTGGATATGACGTATTATGTTTGTGTATTGTACAATCTTAATTGGGTCGGATGGCCTGTTTGATGTATAGAACTTTCTGATTTCTAACTTTAATGATTTTCACGTTGAAATGTAACAAATGAACGATTCCTATCTTAAATTGCATAAGTACCAAATATCTTGTAATTGTACAAATTTCAAACTTTCATCTGCTACCGAATACAACGTAATGAATATGAAGTATTGACGGCAACAGAACCCACTTATAATACTCTACCGTCGGTTTGAAATTTTGGTTGGAGTTTGTATTTGCACGCATGAGATTCAACTCCTATTCACTCCAATCTAAACACAATAAATGTTAAATTATAACTTGTAATACGATAGAATACAATACATCCCAAAACACGTATCCAAACAGGCTTAAGCTTTTGGTGTTTTCATCAGCAATGTCTTTCCAATCAAAGCAATTTCAATTTCTTACTTGATACATAGTCTAGCACTTTTCAATTATGCAATCCAAGTTTATATGATATCACTTAGACTATGTGGTGGGTCCACATTGTTATTCTTACCTAGAATTAAATTAATGATTATAATTTCAAGAACTAGAATAACAAAATACTTAAAGTAGACAATGTTATGATTAGCCCAATAACCACCAATTAGAAGTTGTATTAGCCATGTCACTTAAGCCAAGCTGATATAGTGATGCATGTTATGGGAAAATTTAAGCCGAACCCGACAGGGGTCAACTTAGAGAAGGTGACAAGCAAAGCCTTGGATTGATAGTAGTTCATTTGCACCGACCTAATCATAACAATCTAGGTTGGGCTTTCAAGTTCTTTTATAGAGCTTTAACACCGACTTGAACTCGGAAGAAGCCATTGTACAACTGATCCATTGGCTCCAACTATGATCAACTCGTCCATAAGTTCGGACGGTCGTGAGTGAAGCTTAAATTTCAGGGTCGACTCGCATAAAAACATGACCGATGATTACGCCAAAGAGTTAACTCCAATAAAGCATGTTTGGAGCACATTCGGTGCACGATCTTCGGATAACGGTCAATATCAAGGCACGTGTAGCTCTCACCTAATGGCAGATATCGTACCAAGATTAACGGGCACGTTCACTCCAACCAAAAGGTATAAACAGGGAACATATCGACAGGAACATATATGCAATATCTCACAACCTAAGCCCCAGCTATACTACTTGGACCCAGATTCCTAACCTGACTTTGGCATCGGAGGGTCTCCTAATTTAACCAGGGTCTCCTTTGTCCTTCTCCTATGCGGGCTCACAAGGCTCGACGTGAGTGCTCGGAACTCGACAAGGATAAACCAGATTTTTGCATCAACAATGCACAACACTCTTCTGGACCATCAGAGAGTTGATGATGAACGGCTTCAATCCTCACTCAATACATCCCAACGAGGTGAATGTTCTTGGTTCATATTCTCTCCAATTCTTTCTCAACTGTGTGCTTTGAAATAGATAGTCCTACAGGTTTTAAATTTGGATGGAGGTAGCCAATAGTTTCTCTTACTATCTTCTATCTTATCATAAAAAGTAAGTTATACATCTACTTTCATTACTCTAATAAACTGAGGATCAATTTTCAAAAACCTAATATATATACACACACACCATACTAATGTACACAACTTTATTGTAAAACAGATGTTACTGGGGGTCGCTAAATGCGGTGATGTTCACGTCGGACATGACAACCTTTTGAAGATTGGTAGGCCCATCTTTCAAGTGTCTTGTGGGCCAACAAAATGGCGCGTTACTGGAGCCCGATCCAATCTGCTCCCCTTGCCGAGGATTTCCGTCCGGTCATTTTAATAATTTATATCTTGTTTTACTTTTGAGTAGAAAGAAAAAAAAAAGTCATGTGTGCCCCACGCGCATACATAGTACATTCGCGTCAGGTCTTCACACGCAATAACGACCATGAATATAGTGGGCTCCACCATTGTGGCCACGTGGCAAAGCTGCACCATTGAAATGATCCACCGACGACTCGTGAAACTTGACCCACATCCATCTATTATCGACTACAGCTTTGTTTCCCTAAATACTGCTCATCAACAACTGTGAATTGGTGCTGTTTATGTCTAATTTTCTAGTGATCCAGACCGTCAATCTGATGGCTCCCTCTGTGGATGGGGATGGGTCAAAATTCTCTCAGATTGAAAGATTTTAACCTTTAAATATTTAACATGTTTGTTATTTGAACGTTCACCATTGATTTGTTTTATTCTTAAGTATCTAGTGGTAGGGTAAGGAACAAAGGTTGTTACTTCTACAGTATTTTAAAGATACCTTTATGTAGGCCCCAGAAGCAGTACCTCTGTTCCTTTGGAGATAACAGCCTCTTGTTAGCGTTGGGTTTATTTTTTGTCACGTGTGATGTGTGTGGGCGCCATAAAATTTATTGTACGACTAAATTCAAATCAAATAACTTAGACCGACTACGATCGTACATAACCAAGACCTAAGAAGAGAAAGGAAGGGTTCTTCGGTTCTTCCTCAACAGATGAGTTGTAAGAAAAAATTGGATGAGTGGCATATTAATGTTCGCAGGACTGTACATTTCAGTCCACCGATCTGAAATCCAGACCATTGATCCGACAGTCCCATGCCTGCATTAAAAGACCAAAAAGTTTCTCACATTGGAAGATCCTTAGATGAGAAATTTTGGGCCCCTTTCACCTTGAATGTGGACAATTGCATGTATAATTGAAAGTGAACCATTAATGAAATTTTAAGGGCATAGGATATGTTATGTTGCAGCAGATATCATGAACTAAATGAACCCTGCATTAAAATCTACAAATCAGGTAACCTTTTAGAGTTCGATTTGCCTCCATCGCGACTCAGGATCCAGCGTCTATCATTGGCAGCGGGGTCCACGTGGTAAGCGCTCGGAATCATTCATGTTGAGGGTGATCATGTGGTAATATCTTATAGAAAAGGGAAGCATTTAGATGGGCCGTGAGTCGCCAAAGTGAACTAATCTTTCTAGCTACATAATTGAACTGTGGGCCGTTCACGTCACTGCCCAGGACATTTCCAACCGTCTGATCACCCGTCTGTCCGTCGAAGGACTTGGTCAATCAGTGTATCGAGGCTAGTGTATGAAGATCCTTCCACTTGAGCAGCATTTTCAGCACTCTGTTTCCACTCCATGACTTTATTTCGCATTTCTTTCCCTTTCTCTCCTTCCATCACTTCCTTCACAATACCCTCAATTTCTTCTCTATTTACGGCGTCACCGATCTCCATCCCAATCCCCCATTCCTTACAGGCATACCGGCAGTTCGTTTGCTGGTCAGCGAAAAAAGGCCAGCAGATCATCGGCACTCCGCCGCATATGCTCTCCATCATCGAATTCCAACCGCAATGTGTTAGGAAGGCTCCGATTGACGGGTGAGAAAGGATTTGTTCTTGCGGGCACCAGCTAGCCAGCATTGCCCTGCCTTCAATCTCTGCCATGAACTCTTCCGGCAAAGCTGCTTGGTTGCCCATCACAACATCGGGACGGACGATCCATAAGAAGGGATGCTTGCTATTCGCGAGCCCCCATGCGAACTCCCTCAACTGTTCGTCCGTTACGACTGCTAAGCTCCCGAAATTCACATAGACGATGGAAGCGGTCTTTTGCTTATCCAACCATTCCAAGCATCCTGTTTCTTCTTTCCATAGGCTGGATTGGACCCGATTAAGCCGGTTTTCGACTATCTGGCGGCAAAGCAATGGTAATGGGCCCAGGGAATAGAGTCTGGGGAGGAAGGATTTGATGGCATGTAGAGTCTCGGGTTCTAAGTCGTCGAAGGTATGGAGGATAACTGCGGAAGCCTTGCGACTGTTCTGCACTTCGTTGTCTGCAAACGTGAGCATGATGTCGTTGGGGTCCGTTGTCCTAATGTAGGAAGGGATATCCTTGAGACGGATATCTCTCATGCCGGGTATCCAGTCAATGCGGGTATCAAGGTATCCGTTTATCAGGAAGCTCTCATCTGCGATTGCGAATGAATATATCATGTAATTTTATATTACTATCCAGCCAAGGAATTAAAAACTGGAATTCTATAATTAGATATCAGTCTTTGATCTTTTCCCACAATTCAAACCAAAGCATGAACAGGCTGAAATTGGCTTGGTGAATCCATTGATCATTTCAATACCATCATGGTTTTAAGACTCATTCGAGTAGGGTGTGACTCCAGTCTTGCGAATTTTGAGACCAAACAAGTAACCATGCATGGCTACTGACACGAGCCTTCAAAGCGCCCAAATAATTATTGGGCCTGAAAACTAAGGCCCAGGACCAACACCAAAACTCTGATAAAATGGATCTAATTGCATTGCAATATTTACGAGTAGATTAGGGAAGATGATCGAAACAAAATCAATACCTTTCATAGGGACGAGACCTCTTTGGATTAGCTCGCGGTACTGAAAGAAACCCATGAAGCCACTGGCGGACATAGGCCAGAACAGCACTTCAGGGACACCCACCTCTTCAGCAACCTGCAGGGTGAAGGTCATAGTGCCATCCGCAACGATGCAAGTTACAGGAGGTGTGTCCAAGGAGCTATTGAGTTTTGTTACAAGCTCACGGAACGGCTCAACACACTTCTTTCGGAGTGAATCGGTGAGGGCATATATGTCATGCCTATCATCTGATGCCGGCAAACCGTCTGGTATGGTCTCAAACCTGAAATTGGGAGAGGTGTTGAGAGTGTCCAGGCCTTTGGAACTCAACAGACGGCTGTGAATGAACTGGGAGTGGACAAAGGTGATATGGAAGCCTCTTGAATGTAGGAGCTCGGATAGTTGTATCATGGCGTTGATGTGGCCTTGTGCTGGGTAGGGAATGCATATGGCATGAGGCTTGTGGGCTCCTGAAGAATCCATCTCCAAATCATTGTGATGGTAGCGTTACACTTCTCTCCTTTATAGGAGACGCGAGTGATTCGTTCCTACCGCAATGATTTGGATGGCTCACGTGTTACGGTGGATGATTGGGTACTGAGTCTAATCCAGTGATTATACAATCACCAATCCTCCATATTCAACACATTTGCGGACGGCGTGATAGAGCGTAGTTCTGTTTTTTTAATGGGTGAAGTACGAGTTAAGAAATCAAATACTGAAATATATAAAAGGATGAAACTATAGCACTTGGAGCACATTAATTAACATTGTGATGGGGTTTTTCCTCGGCTCGACTGGTCGTGAGTCCTACACGACCGGTTGAGGGCTGGTGCACAATCAGTCGTGGAGTCGAATCCTAACTCGACTCGAAGTCCAGTGACTTCGGGTTATTTTTCTTCGAGGTGCTCGACCGGTCGAAGGTAGTTCTAGACCGGTCGTGGGTGGCGCTCGACCGGTCATGGCCTCGTTTCGACCGGTCGTGGTTATGCAGATTCGTTCCGAGATTTTGCAGATTGCAGAAATCTGAGTCTTTTTACAACTGAGATGCGGAAGGAGTTTCCTAAAACTATAAATAGGGGTTCTTAGGATTTTTCTATGTACATGAAAAATATGAGATAACTATCAAAGGTGAGAGAGAGAGAAAAAGAGAGATGAAGCTTATAGAAGGGAGATTATGCTCGTGGAGGTTATCTACTGTGCAATTTATATCTCAGCGCTTTTACGTCCTTGTAATCGGTGAGATCTCTCCATTTTTCTTTTATTCTCTTATTGTTTATCTACTCCTACGTGAGTGAAGATGATTGTAATGTTCTACTTCATAGTGGATTGTTGATCTGGATAAGGTCCTGTGGTTTTTACCTATTTGAGGGTTTTCTATATAAAAATCTCTTGTGTGGTGTAATTTATGCTTAGATTATTTTTCATTGCATTATTATTCCATAATTCAGATTTGTTCTGGAGGGCTAGATCCTAAGGTTTTTTGCAAGGCACTCAACAAAGTAGTATCAAAGCTATGTTCATTAAACAAGTATGATCGGTTTTTGAATTATGGAAGGTGGCTCATCAAGGATGATCAACCTCAATGGTTCTAACTTGACCATATGGAAAGCTAAGATGGAGGACTTACTTTATTGTAAGGACCTATATTCTCCAATTTTAGGCATATCAGCAAAATTCAAGGATATGTCTGATGATGATTAGAAGAAGATGGACCGGAAGGCGGTACGGTTTTTTAGACAATGGTTAGATGATTCTGTGTTTCACCATGTGTCTACAAAGATTTCAGCCACTAGCCCATGGCTGAAATTGGAAGGGCTGTATGAGAGGAATATAGCCGGTAATAAGATTTTTCTGATAGGGCGACTTATGAATCTCAAGTTCAAGGATGGTGGTTTTGTGGCCGAGCACATGAATGAGGTCAGCAACATAGTGAACCAGTTCTCCGTTATGAAGATGGTCTTGGATGATGAATTATAGGCCTTATTATTGCTTAGTTCATTGCCTGACAGTTAGGAGACATTGATGGTGTCTCTAAGTAGCTCCGCACCAGACGAAAGAATATCCATGAAATAGGTAAACAGTTATTTTTTCAATGAGGAGATAATGAGGAAGTCTCAGGAGTCTACTCAGTAAAATGCCCTTGTGACATAAGAACGGGGGAGAAGAAAGAACAAGAAAGGCGAGGAGGCCCGAAATAAATCAAAAGCCAAGTAGAGTAACAGAAAAAATGTTGATTGCTGGAATTGTGGCAAGAAGGGCCACTAAAAGCATAAATGTCGTGATAAGAAGAACGATAAAAAAGAAAAAGGAAAGGAGAAGAAAGATGAATCAGATTCCACTGCAGTCGCTTTAGATGTCGATGTTATAGTTATTCTTTTTACAAATCATGATGTATGTCTCACGGTTACGAGTTAGGACAATGACTAAGTGATAGACTCGGGAGCTTCTTTTCATGCTACTCCACTAGGGATTTCTTCAAAAGCTACAAGTCAGGTGACTATGGGACCGTGAAGATGAAAAATTTCGGCATATCGAAGATCGTAGGGGTCGGTGATATTTGTGTGAAGACCGATGTGAGGCATATTCCAGACCTTCGCCTGAACTCGATGTAGACGGAAAGATTGAATAATGATGGATATGAAAGTCGGTTTGCTGGTGGGCGCTGGAAGCTCATCAAGGGTTCATTGATCGCAACTAGAGGAAAGAAGTGTTGCACCCTTTACAAGACAAGTGTCGGTGTATGCAAGGGTAGGTTGAACGTAGCAGAAGATTCAGCTATTGACATGTGACACAGGTGTCTAGGTCACATGAGTGAAAAATGGCTTCAGCTATTAGCGAGAAAGTGGATCCTTTCAGACGTGATAGGTACACCTCTCAAAACTTATATTAATTATTTATCAGAGAAACAACATAGAGTTTCATTTGTTAAAACTGCTTCTCATGTTAATAAAGTGCATACATTAGATTTAATTTATTTTGATGTTTGTGGTCCTATGATGACAAAAACTGTGTAGGGCATTATATTTTGTTACTTTTATAGATGATGTATCTAGGAGGGTTTGAGTTTATGCTTTGAAATCTAAGGATGAGGTCTTTGGTGTGTTTAAATTATTTCATGCTATGATCGAGAGAGAGACAAGTAAATCATTGAAGTGCATTCGCACTGACAATGGTGGGGAATACATTAGCGACTTTCACGAGTATTGTAAGTCCCTGGGTATACGACATAAATAGACAGTTCTTAAGACTCCAACATAATGGTATAGTTAAGTGAATGAATTGCACCATTATAGAGAGAATCAGTGCATGTTATCCCATGCGAAGTTACTCAAGATGTTTTGGGGAGAAGCAATGCACACGGTAATGTATCCGATAAACAAGTCTCCATCAGTCTCGTTGAATGGAGAAATACCTGAGAAGGTGTGGATTGGACAGGATCCACCGTACAGTCATCTAAGGGTTTTTAGATGCAGGGCATCCGTTCACGTACCAAAGGATGAGAGGTCAAAGCTCGATATGAAGATCAGGCAGTGTGTGTTCTTAAGGTACGGTAGTGAAAATTTTGGTTATAGATTATGGGATCTCACCGAGAGGAAGCTCGTTAGGAGCAGATATGTGATTTTCTTTGAAGATCAGTATATAAAAGATATTGGTAAGCTAGAGAAGAACTAGCCTAGTTCAGTTGAGCTAGAGGACATGAATCCGGTTATTCCTGTAACATCCTGAATTTTCACGGACAAAGTTTATACTCGTGCTCGAGAAAACTATGTGTTAATAATGTATGACTTGGATGCTTTGATAAAATCGCACCTTATTTTTTTTTGTTTGGTTTACATCCAGATACATTCATGAAGGTAACATTCACAAGAATAAAATTAACTATAATGATTATATATCATTAAAGTAAAAGGAATAGTCAAGGCTTCATAATTGGAGGTTCATTACAACATCAAAGTTCATAGCGGAAGTGTAAAACTAAATAGTAAAATTATCTTCTTAGTCTTTCAAGATAATCTTCTATAGGAAAGTAGTCCTCTAAGTTTTCAATCTGTACATCGCCTGCATCAACCGTACGGTTGGGAGAGGGTCAATGCATTAATCATAGTGAAGGTTATCCTTTAAGATTAACAATAATTCAAGAGATTGATAACAGGTAAAGTAAGGGTCTGATACATCTCGTGCTCCACTAACACATGACATATCAACATGCACAAACAACCTACATGAGATGCATGCTTAGGAAAGTATGTGCGGCTCATCATATATAGTGATCATCACAATATGGAATATAATTCATAGGAAACCCGACTCGACCCGCATCCTATAACTACGGATATTTGCCGGCATGGAAAACGCTAACGTGGATTTATGTGAACATTTTAAGGTAACACAATATGCGGTTGGGGGATTTATGTAACACGATGTGTTCATGTAGTGACTATTTGTGACATCCAATTCTGAAAAGTTGATGTAACACGTATGCTGATTTACATACATCGATTGTCTACCATGCCAACCAACCGACAAAATTATGTGCCGACTAAGAGGGCCGCTACCCATAACGCATTATATCCATGATAAGATAATCGATTCACTAGTTGTGATACCTCATAACACATCACTTGCACTTATAAAGAATATACCTAAATCATAAAGAATATAAACTGAATTATGGAGGTTCTGGAATAATAAGATACATGCCCATGCCTTTAAAGATAGATGGCACGAGGTCAATATAATAAAGAGAAGAGTGACAATGATCAACTCAACAAAAGTGGCAATGGCCAACGTAATAAGAGAAGAGTGACAATGGTCAACTCAACAAAAGGAGAGTGGCAAAGCCAACTTAAATAATAAGACGAGTGACATAGCCAACTTAAATATTAAGACGAGTGGTAGAGCCAACTCAAATATAAAGATAAGTGGCAGAGCTAACTTTATAATGGATAAGGCAGAGGCAAGGCTTGTACTCATGGCCTCACATAAATTCAGAGAAATTCTCTTGTATTTAACATCACGTCATAATCCCAAAAGGACCAATAAATCAATTGATAGGATATTCCTAGAGAACATGTAAACACGAAATACATAATTCATATCATAAAAGGCACGAAAGAGCCCAGATGAAATAATAAGAATACAGTAAAAGGCAAGATAATTCACCCCATAAAAGACACGAAGGAGGCTATAATTGATGGCGAAACATATAACAGCATAGAAGATTCCAAGTTTGATATAAAAGGCTAGATAAAATATATGTAAAGGCAAGATTAAATTTATGAAGACATGAAAAGACATGATGGAATTATCAACTTAAATTATGTAAGCTTAAAGGATAAAATCCTCACCTATCAATCTTAACTTCTTATTGTTGTTATGTCCGTGCTCTCACGTCCCAAATCTTTGTTAACAACCTAATCAAGCTCCTTTTCAATTAACCTTTTGTTATGTCAAGTTGAATATTTCTTATATTTATAAAGCTATAAAAGTCTAAGATTATTACCTTTGATCTTTCTAGGATTAAGGACCTAGAGGATCTCGTCGGCGATCCGAGATCAACGATCGAATGGACGCCTTAGACAGACTCAAGCAACAACGGCTGTTTGAACCTTTCCTTTATTTCTCTTCTTCTTCTTTTCTTTTCCTTTCTTTCTCCTTCCTTCCCTGGCAGCAGTGGACGGCTGTTGCTCTCTTACTGGACGGTTAGAAATTTCGAACAACAACCTATCTCTCTCTCTCTCTCACTCCCATTTTCTTCTTCCTCTTTCCTTTTCCACAGTCGGACGGGTGGTGGTTTTATAGGGAGGAGAGTTTCCAGACTCTTCTTACTTATCTGCTCGCGCTGCAGGGGGATCGGAACTCATTGCACAATAAGGAAACGAAAGTTTCCCTTTCGCGGCACGCCTTACGCAGAGTTCTTGTTTGTGCAGCGAAAGAAGAGGGAATCTACCAGCATCCCCTCTTTTGGATTCATTCTTCACCCTTTTGGACAACATGGAGAGGATTGAATGTCCCTTCTCTCTATTATGGATGGTCTAGATTAGAGCCAAGGAGCTCTCTTTGGGTTTCTTAAGCAGGCCATTTGAATCATATTCGGTTTCTGACGCTGTTTGTGGAAGAAAAACGCAATAAGTGCGGAAGGCTCTGCTTTGTTTCTCATTGGAGTCCATGGGGGCTATTTCTATTGATCCCTCATAAGATCCACCCCATTCATCTGTTTTGTAGTGTGGTGTTAGGCTGCGGGCCAAAATATGAGGTGGATCTGAGTTTTAGGTGGCCCACAACACATTTCACAATCGGACCCTACCGACCTTCGAGCGTGTCTGTTGCTTCAACGTAACATTTTTGCATGTTGGTGGTGGCATCAGGTGGGGTCCATGCTAGTGTTTGGTGAGTAATCCACTCCATTCACCGTCTTCGCCCCTTTATGTTACGACACAGGGTAAAAGATGGGAAAGTTTCGTAAACCAGAAGGGCCACACCATCTAAAAATGTGGATATTGTTACTCACCGTTAAACCCCATGCACGAGAGACGTAGCTTGCTGTGACAATTTGAATGAATTGAGTTATTTTGTGTGATGTCTACTTTACTACTTGTAATTGTACAATCCGCTTTGTTCATTTCATTTGACACGCTGTGTTAGGATAAGGGTCCAAAAAATAGAATAGATCTATTGATTGGGTGGCCACACGGTACCATTTAGCTTCAACGGTCATATGTATGACATTGAATATTTACAATTTTTCTATTACTCGAGCAACTTCCGACGTCCGTTATATCGCCATGCGCCATCCGAATGTCTTAAAATTTGTCGGACATTCCTCGTTTTTCGTGTTCTTTCTATCTGTCAATTTTGGGCCTTGATCGCTCACGGATGACCAAGATGCCTTTTCAATGGCAAACATGTTCCATAATTCTAAAATAGTGTTTGTACACATCTAATTATCATGTTACCCGGTGGTTTGGACCTATAACTTGAGATCTTTATAATGGCTGCATTATCATAATATTCTGATGGCTCGTTTAGCAGATCCAAATACGATAGAAGGTCAGATGACATGCTAAAAATATAAAGACCTGATGGTTTTCATTGTAGTCATATATTTAGGTGATTGAACTGTTAACTTTGTAAATGGATGGACGTAAAGCGGGTTTCCGGAGTGACTAGGGGTATGGCTTGTATATTGTTAGATTTGAGTAACTTGTTCATATGTATAAGTTTCTTATATTATAATTCTAATGGTGGGTTAAGCATATTCATGTGGGGTGAATAAGATGAACGGGTCGAAATCTCGATCTGATAAGTGTACGGATAGATGTAGAGGCCAAGTAGCTAATTTACTATGATCTAAGGACTGAAATTCGATGTGTAGGGTTAATTTTTTATAATTAGGCCCGATATAAAATTTCATATGAAATAGATCATGAGAACCATGTGAATTAGAATTCAGAGTATAGGTTAATGACATTTTCGTAATTATTGCTGATATGTGAGTTTTGAAAAATCTAATGACTTCACATGGTTCTAGGCATGTTTCTAAGAAATTCTTACAAAGGAATATATATCTAAATCATTACGGATATGGGGTTATTCGTCGTGCCCTTTGTGGGAAGGTACTTACATCAAATCATGTGATATATGGTCCTACTTGGAAATCAACGGTCAGATGACTTGATTTATGAATGAGGATCATTTCTAACGGTTAGGTTTGTGTCAAGGAAAGGATGTAAGGCTAGGATAGTTGGATGGTTATCGTACACGTTAATTTATAGGTAACGCTTGAGAACTTTCAATACTCGGGTATTAAAATGTTCGGAGCATTACAATTCCTCTTGTGGTGCCTGATGACTGAGGAATACAGAAAGGTGCAGAGGGCGAGGGAGTTCCTTCAGAAGATGGACCAGGGGAGCAACCCCCACTTGATCCACCTATTGAGCCACAGGTGGGAGGTCATCTAGGGACAAACATCCATCAAAGAGGTACTCGCCGCATGAGTATATTATACTAACCAATGGGGGAGAGGCAGAAGATTATTCTGAGGCATTAGCCGATGAGCATAAGGAGGAGTGGTTGAAAACTATGCAAAAGGATATAGAATCCTTGCATAAGAGCCACACCTATGACATGGTGAAACTGCCTAAGGTCAAGAAAGCTTTGAGCAACAAGTGAGTGTTCAGAAAGAAAGTTGAGCAGAAGAATTCACAGATGAGGTTCAAGGCAAGACTTGTGGTAAAAGGGTTCGGTCAGATGAAATGCATAGACTTTGAGGAGATGTTCTCACTAGTGGTGAAGATGACATCCATACGGGTGTTGCTTGGGTTGGCCGCTAGCATGGATCTAGAGATAGAGCAGTTAAATGTTAAAACTGTCTTTCTCTATGGTGACCTAAAAGAAGAGATCTACATGCACCAACCAGAAGGTTTCGAAGTCAAAGGTAAAGAGCATATAATGTGTAGACTGAGGAAGAGCTTGTATGGGCTGAAACAAACTCCATGGAAATGATATAAGAAGTTTAACTCATTTATGTTGCAGCATAGGTATGATAGAACGGAGTCGGACCACTGTGTGTTTACGCACAAGTTCTCAGATGGTGATTTCTTAGCTTTGCTGTTATATATTGATGACATGCTTATCATGAAAAAAGACATCAAGAAGATCGACGGGCTGAAACAGGAATTGGGTAAGTCATTTGCGATGAAAGACTTGGACCTGGCTAAACAGATTGTAGGAATAGAGATAACCTGTGACAGAAGCAGTAGGAAGCTTTGGTTGTCACAAGAGCGGTATATTGAGAAAATCCTAGAGCGGTTCAATATGAATGCAGTGAAGCCCGTCAGTACTCCACTGGATGGTCACTTCAGATTAAGCGACAGACAGTGTCCCAAGATGAAGACAGTGGTTGAAGAAATGTAGAAGATACCCTACAAGTTAGCTATAGGAAGTTTGATGTATGCTATGGTGTGTATACGGCGAAACATAACATATGCGGTTGGTGTTGTCAGCCAGTATCTTGTCAATCTTGGTAAAGAGCATTGGGCAGCAGTGAAATGGATATTGTGGTATCTAAGAGGCTCATCTAGGTTAAGCTTATGATATGGTGATGGAAAACCTTTGTTAGAGGGCTACACAGATGCAGGTATGACAGGTGATATAGACTCCACGAAGTCTACATCGGGGTTCATGTTTACGTTTATAGGGAGAGCGATTTCTTGGAAGAGCAAGCTACAGAGGGTAGTAGCATTGTCGATGAAAGATGTCGAGTATATTGTAGTCACAGAGATATGTAAAGAGATGCTTTGAATGAGGATGTGCCTATAGGAACTTAGCTTGAAGCAGGAGCAAGATGTGGTCTATTGCGATAGGCAGAGTGTTATACACTTGAGCAAGAATCCAAGTCAGCATTCTAAGTCGATGCACATAGAGATTCAGTATCACTGGATTAGGGATACTTTGGAACAGAAGGTGTTACAGCTTGAGAAGGTCCACACGGACGATAATGGATTAGAGATGATGATCAAAGCCTTGCTCAAGAGAAAGTTTGAGGTTTGTTGAAACAAGGCTGGCTTGAAGAAGGTAAATCTCTCCTAAGTAAAAAGGGAGAGTTTTGATGGGTTTTTTCCCCGTGCTCGACCGGTCATGAGCCCTACATGACCGGTCGAGGGCTGGTGCACGACCAGTTGTGGAGTTGAGCCCTGACTTGACTTGAAGTCTAGTGACTTCAGGTTATTTTTCCTCGGAGTGCTCGACCGGTCGAAGGTGGTTCTAGACCGGTCGTGGGTGGTGCTCGACCGATCGTGGTTACGTAGATTTGTTTCACGATTTTACGGATTGTGAAAATCTGAGTCATTTCGCAACTGGGATGCGGAAAGGAGTTTTCTAAAACTATAAATAGTGGTTCCTAGAGTTTTTCTATGTACATGAAAAATACAAGAGGGCTATTAAAGTTGTGAGAGAGAGAGAGAGAGGAAACTTATAGAAGGGAGGTTATGCTCGTGGAGGTTATCTACTGTGCAATTTATATCTCAGTGCTTCTACGTCCTCGTAATCAGTGAGATCTCTCCATTTTTCTTTTATTCTGTCTTTGTTTATTCACTCCTGTGTGAGTGAAGATGGTTGTAACGTTTTACTTCTTAGTGGATTGTTGATCTGGAAGAGGTCTTGTAGTTTTTACTTCTTTGAGAGTTTTCCACGTAAAAATCTCTTGTGTGGTGTGGTTTATGCTTTAATTATTTTTCATTGTATTATTATTTCATGATTCTGCTTTGTTCTGGAGGGCTAGATCCTAAGATTTTTTGCAAGGCCCCCAACACATTGTATATGAATATTTCTCTTTATAAATGTTGCTACTCTCCCTCCTTTAAATAGAGTATGTATAAAAGTGACTCAAGGCAGTCCAATTGTGGGTCCCATTGTGGATGGGCTAGATCTTAAAAGTCATATAGTAATGGAACTATTGACTGGTGGCCACAATAGAGAAGAGGTAAATGATCAACTGTCCAAGCTCAATTGACAGGCCATCATTAAATAGTGTGAACTTGGTAACTCTAAAAACCCACTGATAAAAATAAAAAAGTCCATCATTCATGAGTTGTAGGAAACATGGGTGCATGGAAAAGTCCCGTAGGAAGGGTCAGTAGCCAACTTGGAATTTTCGATGATGCAATTGCATGCATGCCACTATGTCAAACATGTGAAAGATCAAAGCCAATTGTCAGGTTGCCCCCACATGGCGGATTCATCGGTGTTGTCCATAGTTTGTTTGTTTGTTTCTTTTTTAAAAAAAAAATAAAAAAAAATTTCACCCAAGCCCTAATAGCCGCTCATGCACACCATAGTAGGATTTTAGAACCCAAATTTAGTCTTAAAACTCTTGTGAATCTACCACAAGCACCTCTTTTGGTAGGGGTGTGGTGAAACTCTTGTTGACACCTCCCTTATTAGCGGTGTAGTGATGTATTGGGCGTTGTAGGGGCAGTTGGAGTGATAAAGTCCCTTGATATACATTGATACACCACACTTTAACAGCTTAATTTTTTAGAGTAAATGGTTGTTTGACGTGGTATTAGAACAGAAGGTTCTATGTTTAACAACTTAAGCTTTTAGGGTAAATGGTTGTTTCACAGGGCCCACCATGATCTATGTGTTTTATATCCACTTCATTTTCCATCTAATAAAATGTTTGGTCACACCAACTTGATAGAATTTTCCTCCTCAGTTCAGAGGAGAGACGGTGCAGTGGTTGAAATTTTGGAGGGTTTCATCGTGCTGCTTGACAGGTCGTAGGTGGTCTTCGACCGGTCGTGGGGGGCGCTCGACCGATCTTAGGTTCGAACCCTGGCACGACTCAAAGTCCAGTGAGTTATTGCTAATTTTCTTCGCGGTCTATGACCAGTCGTGGGTGAGCTACGACCAGTCGTAGGTGAGCTACAACCAGTCGTAGGTGGCTATGACCAGTTCTAAAATTTCTACGACCTAAGTTACGCAGTTTTTGCACGAAATTGCGGATTTGAGTCCTTTCGCAACAGGGATGCGGAAAGGAGTTTCCTAAAACTATAAAAAGGTTTTCTAGGATTTTTCACACATGAGAAAAATCACAAGAAGGTTTCCTAAAGGCTTTGCAAGGGTTTGCTAAAGGGTTTAGGGTGTGAGAGAGAGAAGAAAGAGAGAGAGGAAGCTTGTGGAAGGGAGCAGTCGTCTCAACGCTTCTACGTCCTCGTAATCGGTGAGATCTCTCCGTTTTCTTTGTTTCTCTTATTGTTTATCCACTCCTGCGTGAGTGATGAATGTTTGATCACAGTAAGGTGTGCTTGTGATCGGTTGTAACGTTCTGCTTTTATAGTGGATTATTGATCAGGATGATGTCTCGTGGTTTTTATCTCTTTGAGGGTTTTTCACGTAAAAATCTCTTGTGTGGTGTGTGATTGTGCTTTGATTTATTTCATTGCATTGTTATTCCATAATTTTGGTTTGTTCGGGAGGCTAGATCCTAAGGTTTTGTGCAAGGCCCCCAACAAAGTGGTATCAGAGTGCTAAGTTCATTGAACGGGTAAGATCAGTTTGGAATTATGGAAGGTGGCTCATCAAGGATAATTGTCACGCCCCAAACTCGGAAACTGGGCTCACAAAATTTTTGATCACCGAATCTGGCACCGACAGTATCCGTAGAACCCCATTCTCGACTCCCAGCTCCCATTCGCTAGGTTCCGATCCTGGGATGCTACGAGGAAGATTTTCAAGGTCAATTTGAATCATGATAAGCATAACCAAAGGCATAACCCACAAACAACAACCAAGAATTCCATTACATTTTCACTATGATCAAAAACTTTACAAGTACAATGAGCATGAAGGGGAAATACAATGGTGAAGAATAAAAACTCTAAAATGATTTGTAAAGTGCTCCTACCTTAGCGCTGCTGCGCCCCAACGTCACCTGCACGCAACGGTCGTGCATAAGTTTATAGAAAGCTTAGATGGTGGTGAAAGTGTGTGCGCAAGGTAGTAATATGATCATGCAATATCAGAGTAATGTGGAGTATGCAGATGGATCCATAATATCATGAGCTGTACCAAGGCTATGCGATACAAGATGTAAGTCAAGTATACAATCCTCATCTAAATCCACATGTCAATACTGCTCAACTGTGGGATATCACCGGGGTCTAGTACACTCTAAACCAGATCGTTGCCACATCACGCGCAATAAGGTAAGTGGAAGAGACCTCACTATCCGTCTGCCAATATCTGTCTCGACTCGTCAATAGCGGACCCATTCCTCGAGCTGGTCAAACTCATCCTAGCATTGCCCCCTACACTCGGGCGGGTAAGGCCGCACCCCCTTCCAACCGACCACGACACAGTGGAGAGCATAACCATCATGTATTCGGCACTCAACGCTCATCTACCCACTCGGTGTAGACGTTAGAGCAACCTCTTGGTACCATAAGGGTTTAAGGACTTTCACTCAGGGATATCTATAGCACCCCATGTAGAACAAGATTTTTGGTATCCAATCCTGCTAACCATGATGCGTCTGTGGAAGCTACGACCCCGATGTCGCTAGGGCGTACAATAACCATGTCACACAATGCGAAATACATGAATCGCACTATCGAATCATGCAGCAATTCCTGCGCGTATCATGCGCTCATGCAGGGCAACACCGCCTAATCGGGGTCCCATAAACAGTCTGTTCGAAGGCATATGCTATGATCAGTCAATTCT
This sequence comes from Magnolia kwangsiensis, assembly GCA_037074715.1. Lineage (NCBI taxonomy): Eukaryota > Viridiplantae > Streptophyta > Magnoliopsida > Magnoliales > Magnoliaceae > Magnolia > Magnolia kwangsiensis. The sequence goes on along the minus strand of CM073575.1, from coordinate 1,107,666 downwards.
CATATCAAGCATACATATGATCTGTATGATCATGAGTCATGAAATTATACTAAACATGTTATAATGAGATGAACTATCCTTACAATGCAGATGGGCCTGGACGACCTATAGACAACAAATATGGTTCTAACAATGGGCCCTAAGGAGAGTCGTAATGTGGACGTCCAACCAATATTACACTCGCAATGTGGACGTCAAACCAACATTGCTCCCAAGGCGCGATCATTACATAATTCGAGTTGGGTTTACACATTGCAATGGACCTTAGGTTCATCCCATTGGGCTTTACATATATATCAGATGGGCCATATCATATGGGCTTTTTATTCATCAAATGGGCCACATAAATGGGTCGCACCAATGGGCCTTATGTGCATTGCAATGGGTCATAACCCGTGGGCCTTAGATTTGCATCAAATGGGCCTAAACTCATGGGTCTTATATTGTAACAAATGGGCTACACCAATTGGGCCCCATACGTACACATAAGCCCCACCACGTCTCAATGAGCCTTAATCCATGGGCCCCCAAAATATCAAATGAGCCTAATCCCATGAGCCTTGGAATACATCAATCTTGTCCAATCCCATGGGCCTTTAAATATATCAAATGGGCCCCGACCCACGGGCCTTACAAAATGTTTATTTTCCATCCAAACTGGGGCCTATCATGATGTTTACTTCCATCCAAACTATTCATAGGGACACATGGCTTAGGGCCCACTGTAATATTTGTTTGCAATCCATTATATTCAAAAGGTCATATGGACCTTGGGCCCACATATATAATATGTATAGTAATATACATACATTATAACTATGATAGCAATTTATACATTAAGGGCATGTATGTATATAAAATACACACACACACACACACACACACACACACACACACACACACATATATAGCTGTTGCTGCAGCTCTTTAAACATTTTAAAAGGAATAGAGGTGGGTCCCACGTAGGGCCCACCACTATATACATATTGTAAGATATATAATATAAACTATATAATATATAACATATAATATATATATATATATATATATATATATATATATATATATATATATATATATATATATATATATATATATATATAATGGTGGGACCCACAGAACTCGCTGTTACTAGGGGACAGTGGGCCCCACCGTCAAAACAGATGGACGGCAAGGACCCAGGGCACGAGCGTCACCGTGGGCTCCACCGTCTGTTTGGACGGTGGAAATAGTACACATACATCACTGTGGGTCCCATGTGGGGCCCACCTCAATGTTTATACGCCATCCAATCCGCTGATAAGGTCACACAGCCCTGGAAGAAAGGGGAAAACAAATTTCATCTTGATCCAAAACTTCTGGGGCCCACAAAAGGAGTTTCAATGGCAGAGGTTCAATCTCGCTGTTTCGTGTGGTGTGGGCCACCTGAGCATTGGATTGGCCTCATTTTTGGAGGAGGCCTGCCTAAGGGGGGACCCGCCATATGAACGGCGTGGATAAGACATATACATCATGGTGGGGTCCAATCAAGTGGGCCACACAAACACATCATGATCTATATAAAAAAATGAAATAGAGGGAGAGAGAGAGAGAGAGAGGGTGGGACACGCTTGAGATGGAGGGCTTCGCCACTATGAGCCCTCCCTAAAAAAATCATACAATCGAAGGAATCCCTTTACACATGGGACCATAAAATTTAAAAATCAACGGTGGGGATCCTTTCCCCACCAATATGGACGGTCTAGATGACCTTCCTAATGCAATGAAATCATCATGGTGGGGTCCATGGAGAATGGCCGCATCATGGAGTGATCATGATGATCCAAGTGGGCTATCAGCCACACCTTAGGGTCCCAAGTGAGATCCAAACCATTGATCGGTTGGCCTCACTTGGCCCATCTTAAAAAATAGGAAAAACTACCATTATCAAGCACCCACCGTCCGATCTTCTTGCTCCTATGGGTTCCTTAGCACCTTAGCTTTGATTTCAATGGGTGAGATGAGGAATGGATGGCTAAGATTGAAGATCTTGAGATGGAGAGGTGGGCCACACTTGGAGTTTTGAAAGGGAGGGAGAGGCTCATACGTATGGAGAGTTTTTGGTTGCTTGGAGTGGATTTTGAAAATGAGAAAGAGAGAGAGAGTTGTAAAGGGAGAGAGAGATGGGTGATGGATGGATGGAGTGATAGATGTGTGTAAGAACTTTTTTGACTTTTATGGCCTTTTGTGTAAGAAAGGCATGAGTTTGTAAGAGAATTTTTGACTTTTGAGGCTAGCTTGGGAAAAGGTGAAAGGTGATGTGTACTTATCATGTACTTGACATGTGATAGATTGATGGATTGATTGATTGATGTGACACCTCGTAGAGATTCTCTTGGGTTTCGCAATGCGCGACATTTTTCTCGCATTGAACGTTGGCCCATATCTCTTGACCAGGGTATCGCCTCGGAGCGCAAGTCGCAGCATCGGAACCGCAGCGATGGCGCGGTCACTATGGTAATAGTCTTAGGTTGAGTCGGCTCGAGTTGACGGCATACGAATCAGGATCGCGCGTAAATATCGGTTAAGGGTCGAAGGTTGCCGAAATTCGACCGGTAAGACCGCGGAAGTCTACGAAATGGTACGGTCCAAGATACGGGTCTTACAATGATCGGCCTCAATGGTTCTAACTGGACCATATAGAAGGCTAAGATGGAGGACTTACTTTATTGCAAGGATCTATATTCTCCAATTTTAAGCATATCAGCAAAATCCAAGGATATGTCTGATGATGATTGGAAGAAGTTAGACCGGAAGGCAGTGTGATTTATTAGAAAATGGCTGGATGATTATGTATTCCACCATGTGTCTACGAAAACCTCAGCCGCTAGCTTATGACTGAAACTAAAAGGGCTGTACAAGAGGAAGACAGCCAGTAATAAGATTTTTCTTAATAAGGTAACTTGTGAATCTCAAGTTTAAGGATGGTGGTTCTGTGACTGAGCACATGAATGAGGTCAGCAATATAGTGAACCAACTCTCCTCTATGAAGATGGTCCTGGATGATAAATTGTAGGCTTTACTATTGCTTAGTTCGTTGCCTGACAGTTGGGAGACATTGGTGGTGTCTCTAAGTAACTCCGCGCCAGACGGAAAGATATCCATGGAACAGGTTACTAGCTGTCTCTTCAATGAAGAGACAAGGAGGAAGTCTTAGGGGTCTACTCAACAAGAGGCACTTGTGACATAGGAACGGGGGAAAAGAAAGAACAGGAAGGGCGAGAAGGCCCGAGATAAATTAAGAGAAAAGTCGAGTAATAGAAAAGATGTTGAATGCTTGAATTGTAGCAAGAAGGGCCACTATAAGCATGAATGTCGTAAGACTAAAAATGACAAGAAAGGAAAAAGAAAGGAGAAGGAAGATGAATCTGATTCTACTGCGGTCGCTTCAGATGGCAATGTTGTTATTATTCTTTCAGCAGATCATGATGTATGTCTCACGGCTACGAGTCAGGACACTGACTGGGTAATTGACTCAGGAGCTTCTTTTCACGTGACTCCACGCAGAGACTTCTTCACAAGCTACAACTCAGGTGACTATGAGACCGTGAAGATGAGAAATTCTGGTGTATCGAAGATCGTGTGAGTCGGTGATATTTGTGTGAAAATTGATGTAGGATGCACATTGGTTCTCAGGGATGTGAGGCATATCCCAGACCTTCGCCTCAACTTGATGTCGACGGGAAGGCTGGATGATGATGGCTATGAAAGCCGGTTTGCCAGTGGGCACTCGAAGCTCATCAAGGGTTCGTTGATCGCAGCCAGAGGAAAGAAGTGTTGCACCCTGTACAAGGCAAGTGTCAGTGTATGCAAGGGTGGGTTGAACACAGTGAAAGATTCAGCTATAGACATGTGGCATAGGCGTCTAGGCCACATGAGTGAAAAAGGGCTTCAGTTACTAGCAAGAAAGCGGCTCCTTCCAGACGTGATAGGTATACCTCTCAAAACCTATCTTAATTGTTTATCAGGAAAACAATATAGAGTTTCATTCGTTAAAACTGCTTCTCATGTTAATAAAGTGCATGCATTAGATTTGGTTTATTCTGATGTCTGTGGTCCTATAAGGATAAAAACTTTGGGTGGGGTATTATATTTTATTACTTTTATAGATGATGCATCTAGGAGGGTTTGAGTTTATGCATTCAAATCCAAGGACGAGGTCTTTGGTGTGTTTAAGTTCTTTCATGCTATGGTCGAGAAGAGACAGGTAGATCATTGAAGTGCATCCGCACTTACAATGATGGTGAATACACCGACGACTTTCATGAGTAGTGCAAGTCTCTGGGTATACGGCATGAACAGACGGTTCCCAAGACCTCCCAGCATAATGGTGTAGTTGAGCGAATGAATCGCACAATTCTTGAGAGAATCAGATGCGTGATATCCCATGCAAAGTTGCCCAAGACGTTCTGGGGAGAAGCAATACACACGGCAGTGTATCTGACAAATAGGTCTCCATCAGCCCCATTAAATGGAGAAGTACCTGAGTAGGTGTTGACTGGACAGGATCCATTGTACAGTCATCTTAGGGTGTTTGGATACAGGGCATCCGTTCATGTACCGAAGGACGAGAGGTCCAAGCTTGATATGAAGATCAGATAGTATGTGTTCTTAGGGTACGGTGATGAAAAGTTCAGTTACAGATTGTGGGATCCGACCGAGAGGAAGCTCGTCAGGAGCAGAGATGTGATTTTCTTTGAAGATCAGTGTATAAAAGACATTGGTAAGCCAGAGAAGAACCAGCATAGTTTAGGTGAGTTAGAGGACATGGATTCGGTTATTCTTCTCGTGGTGCCTGATGACGGGGGAGTACAGCGAGGTGCAGAGGACGAGGGGGTTCGTACAGAAGATGGACTGGTGGAGCAGCCCTTACTTAATCCACCTGTTGAGCCACAGGTGAGGAGGTCATTTAGGGATAGGCAGCCGTCCAAGAGGTACTCGTCGCATGAGTACATTATACTGACTGATGGGGGAGAGCTAGAAGACTATTCTGAGGCCCTAGCCGACGAGCATAAGGAGGAGTGGTTGAAAGCTATGCAAGAGGAGATAAAATCCTTGCATAAGAACCACACCTATGACATGGTGAAATTGCCTAAGGGTAAGAAAGCTCTGAGCAACAAGTGGGTGTTCAGAAAGAAGGTTAAGCGGAAGAATTCACAGACGAGGTTCAAGGCCAGACTTGTGGTAAAAGGGTTCGGTCAGAGGAAAGGCATAGACTTCGAGGAGATATTCTCACCAGTGGTGAAGATGACATCCATACGGGTGTTGCTTGGGTTGGCAGCAACATGGATCTGGAGATAGAGCAGTTGGACGTTAAAACTACTTTTCTTCATGGTGACCTGGAAGAAGAGATCTACATGCACCAACCGGAGAGGTTCGAATTCAAGGGCAAGGACCATATGGTGTGTAGGCTGAGGAAGAGCTTGTATGGGCTGAAACAAGCTCCACGGCAATGGTACAAGAAGTTTGACTCGTTCATGTTACAACATGGGTATGACAGAACGGAGTCGGACCACTGTGTGTTTACATGTAAGTTCTCAGATGGTGATTTCTTAGTTCTGCTCTTATACGTTGATGACATGCTCATCATGGAAAAAGACATCAATAAGATCGACAGGCTGAAACAGGAGTTGGGCAAGTCGTTTACGATGAAAGACTTGGACCCGGCTAAACAGATCCTAGGAATGGAGATAACCCGTGACAGAAGCAGCAGGAAGCTTTGGCTGTCACAAGAGCGGTATATTGAGAAAGTCCTAGAGCGGTTCAATATGAATGCAGCGAAGCCGGTCAGTACTCCACTGTATGGTCACTTCAGATTGAGCGACAGACTGTCCTAAGACGAAGGCAGAGGTGGAAGAGATGTAGAAGATACCCTACGTATCAGCTGTAAGAAGTTTGATGTATGGTATGGTGTGTACTTGCCCAGACATAGCATATGCGGTTAGTGTTGTCAGTCGGAATCTTGCTAATCCTGGTAAAGAACATTGGACAGCGGTGAAGTGGATACTACGGTATCTAAGAGGCTCATCCAGGTTGAGCCTATGCTATGGTGATGGAAAACCTGTGTTAGAGGGTTACACAGATACAGATATGGCAGGTGACATAGACTCCAGGAAGTTTACATCAGGGTTCATGTTCGCATTTGTAGGGGGAGTAGTTTCTTGGCAGAGCAAGCTACAGAGGGTCGTAGCATTGTCGACTATAGAGGCCAAGTACATTGCAGTCACTGAGGCATGTAAAGAGATGCTTTAAATGAAGAAGTTCCTATAGGAACTTAGCTTGAAGCAGGAGGAGCCGTGGTCTATTGCGATAGTCAAAGTGCTATACACTTGAGCAAGAATTCAAGTCAGCATTCCAAGTCGAAGCACATAGAGATTCTGTATCAATGGATCAGAGATACTTTGGAACAGAAAGTCTTACAGCTTGAAAAAGTCCACACGGACGATAATGAGTTAGACATGATGACCAAGACTTTGCTCAAGGACAAGTTTGAGGTTTGTAGAAACCTTGCTGGCTTGAAGAAGGTGAATTCCTCCTGAGTTGGAAAGGGGGAGTTTTGATAGGGTTTTCCTCCTCAGTTCAGAGGAGAGACGGTGCAGTGGTTAAAATTTTAGAGAGTTTCATCACGCTGCGCGACCGGTCGTAGGTGGTCTTCGACTGGTCGTGGGAGGTGCTCGACCGGTCGTAGGTTCGAGCCCTGGCACGACTCAAAGTCCAGTGAGTTGTTGCTAATTTTCTCTGCGGTTTACGACTAGTTGTGGGTGAGCTACGACCAGTCGTAGGTGAGCTACAACCATTCGTAGGTGGCTAGGACCAGTCCTAGGTTAGGTAGTTTTTGCGCGAAATTATGGATTTGAGTCTTTTCGCAACAGGGATGCGGAAAGGAGTTTTCTAAAACTATAAAAAGGATTTTCTAGGTTTTTTCACATATGAGAAAAATCACAAGAAGATTTTCTAAAGGCTTTGCAAGGGTTTGTTAAAGGGTTTAGGGGATGAGAGAGAGAAGAAAGAGAGAGAGGAAGCTTGTGGAAGGGAGCAGTCGTCTCAGCGCTTTTACATCCTCGTAATCGGTGAGATCTCTCCGTTTTCTTTGTTTCTCTTACTGTTTATCCACTCCTGCGTGAGTGATGAATGTTTGATCACAGCAAGGTGTGCTTGTGATCGGTTGTAACGTTCTGCTTTTATAGCGGATTGTTGATTTGGACGAGGTCCCGTGGTATTTACCTCTTTGAGGGTTTTCCACGTAAAAATCTCTTGTGTGGTGTGTGATTGTGCTTTGATTTATTTCATTGCATTGTTATTCCATAATTCTGGTTTGTTCGGGAGGCTAGAACCTAAGGTTTTGTGCAAGTCCCCCAACACAACCTACAAATCTGATTGAAGGGAAAGCATGAATATTAGCTTGATCCAAAATTTTTGTGGCCCCGGAGGTTTTCAATGGAGGGCATACAAGTACTACCCTGTTATGTGGTCCACTTGAGCTTTAAATTTATTTTATATCTAGATTCATGCCTTAAAATAAGTTGACAAAATAGATGAATGTATGGTGTGAATATAAAACATATACATCACAGTGGCCCCACAAAACCTAACACATCACCACACCACAGCTGTGAGTGGTGTTGGCAACACCACCCATCCACCTCCACCCCACAATGCAGATCAAGTGCACACACAAAGTCAGTCAAATCCACTAATGAGGTGGGTCGCATGTACAAAACAAACCAACATTCAGCTTTCTTCATCAATGGTTAACAATCTCTCACATGTGTACCACGCCCACCTTTTTAATTGCAGGCGGAATGCAACCTGGTTTAAGATTTAAGAAGTTGTGAAAAGCACATCACTTCACATTAATTTGAATAAGGTGTAATTGCTAATCATGTTCCAAACAATATTTAGTAATTAATATACAATAATATATTTCTGTCACACCATCTTAATGCACTGAACAATGATATTGTATTCTTCCATGAAGCTAGTGAATGGCCCTACTTATGGATTTAAGTAGACAAAGCTCAGATCCAACTGACAAGGCATTCAGGTTCACCCCACCCACATCTTAGCCATCCATTCATGTCACCAATTCGATTCTTAGAAAATAAGTCGGCAGGTGCCCTGGCTAAAATTTTATGATGCTGCACTCATCAATTGAGTCATATGTGACTGGAATATTAGTGCTTGCAGGATTATGTACATTTCAGCCCACCAATCTGAAATCCAGACCGTTGATCCTGCATTAAATGACCAGAAAGATTTCAAATTTGGAAGATCTAGAACCCAAATCTTCAGCCCCTTTCACATTGAATGTGGACCTTGCGTGTATAGTTGAAAGTGAACCATGGAAGAAATTTTCAGGGCTTACGGTGCGTTATGTTAGACCACGTGTCATGAAGGAAATGACCCCTTGCATTAAAATCTACAAATCAGGTGACCAAAATGATACAACACATGCATTACTTTAGAGATCGGGTCCTTTGTAGTCGTTTTGGTTGCTTGGTTTGGTTTCGGGTATTGTTGTTTCCATTCGAGTCATATGGGCGTGTATCATCGATTTTGTTTTTGTTTTCATTTTTAAAGACATGCGCACACACCCCCATACACTCACGCCGCAGTGAGCTTTCACCACCTATGATACTCAAACCTTTGACCGGGTGTTGAAACTCCCGGGAGTCTACCACCAGAGAAAGAGCAACGATCTTTTTTGTTGCTTTTGATGTTTGTCTTCTTTTATTTCTTTTAATAAATTTCGTTGGAGTCCATATGGACCACCGTGATCATGCTCTGGACGAAAAGCAGGTCAGTTCAATCACGATAAAAGGACTAATAAACCGTGACATTTGGACGGTGAATATAAAATCACCAATGGCCTATATTCACTATATTTTTGCGGACTGCCTGGATTGAGAGTATCTCTTTTTCTTTTTTAATGGGTAAAGTATAAGTGAGGAAACCAAACGCAAAAATATACAAAAGGAGGAAAATATAGTAATTAGGGCATGTTAATGTTGCACATGATTATTTCTTTTATATAAATGATTGCTACTCGTCCTCTGTAAAATGCAGTATACATGCAAGTCAATCAAGACAGTCCGATTGTACGTCCCATTGTGGATGGACCAGTTTTTGAAAGTCATAGTAATGGAACTTATAATCGGTGGACACAACATAGACGAGGAAAATGATCAAAGGTCCAAACTCAATTGACAGGCCATCATTAAATAGTCTGAACTTAACAATAAAAAGGTCCATCACGTGCCAGTTGTGTGAAACACGATGTGGGTAGAAAACTCTCGTAGGAAGGGTCAGTCACCAACTTGGAACTTTCGTAAGTGCACTTGCATGCATGCCAACTGTATAAGAACTCTATAAGGTGGGCCTTATTGATCAACAGTCTGAATTATCCTATAGATTGGACAGTGTAAATGGATAAATCAGTGGGCCTACTTCAGTGTGATCTTATCTATGAAAGTGTGTGTAAAGGGATGGAATACTATAGCTGTGATATGCACAGCTGTTTGTATACAATTAGGATTGAACAAGTATACAATCCTACACCATGGCAGGAGTTTAAGTCACATCTACCTTTACTACAAAAGGGTGTGAAGGAGAGTAAGACCCTAGCTTTGTTTTTCGTGGTGTTGTCAATATTTATTCATGGCATCTCAATTAGATAAGCTATCTAAACCCTAAATCTCTATACCCTATGCATAATTTAATCTCGGAGATTTTTGCATCTAGATTAACTAACAAACATATCAAATATGTGAAAGATCCAAGTCACTCATCAAGCCGATGCCAATTAGGTAGTGTTGCGTACACCACCATGAGTGGTGGTGCAGTGATGTTCTGAGTGCTGTGGGGGCTCACCCTGATATGTGTTTTATATCTACACTGTCCATCTGTATTAATACAACACAGCAAATACATTGATCTGTAGATCATGTGTACAAAATAAACCAACATCCAAAGATCTTCATCAAAGTTTAACGCTGAATTAGTGCACAGTCAACCCCAGAGATCCCTTGCCAACAATCAAATGGGAAACGAAAATGGAAAAAAAAAGAGAGTCATCCATTCAAATTCAACACAAAATTGTCCATTATTGGGCGTGGGACCTACTACTCTGGGCCCATGATCCTGCTGTTTTTGATTTGTGCTGTAGGAAATCAATATGAGGCAGCTCTTCCATAGAGACCACATGTGCCGCACATGCATTCATATCTGAGCCATCCATCAAGTGGGTCCATTTCTTTTAAAAAAGTTGGCCGTGTTATCTTAGTTGTTGGCGCATCTGATGAGCGGACTAGCCAATTTCTTCACCTAGTGCGACTTTGATTGCATAGTGTAGCTGACAGAATGGACGTGCGTACTGTGTGCTACTAGAAAAGCCCTGTGGGACCCACAATGATGCATGCATTTTATCCACGCAGTCCATCCACTTCTGCATATCATTTTAGGGCGCAATCCCAATAAGGATTTCAATGTTCCTTTCTACTTAATCAATTTGAAATGACCGGATTTACTTTCTAAAGCAAAGCACAAGATCTGCTAATTGCACCACTGACTAGTACCTAATTTAGGATTAATGCAGCCATTAAGAGCGCTTCACTTCACATTAATTTGAATAAGGTGTAATTGTTAATCATAATCCAAACTATATCCATTAATATACAATTATACATTTTTGTCACACCATCTTATTTTGGCATTGCAAGCATGATGTCCTGAGTAATGATTCTGTGTTCTCCTATGAAGCTAGTGAATGGCCTTGGATGATGGCCAGTCTCATCATATCAACCATAGAAGTCCCACCTGTAGTCACATACACGTGTGCAGCAGCACCTCTATTCTCCTGAAGATAACAGCCCTTGTTATGATCTGGAATAGTTGATTGCTGGAGATCTAAGGATGGCCTAAATGAAAGGAAATGAATGGTCCTAATTTACACAATCAAATGTCCATCAATGGGAGGTTAAGATTGTTGGATAAATCTAACTTATTTAGATTATATTGCAATTTGAGCTGTTAAGATTTAGTGTATGTCACATCTATATAACTATAAGTGGTAGACTGAGTGAAAGATACCTCGTTTCAACACTTAGGTCTTGGCATCGATTCAAGTGATGTGTGAACTGACAGTGCCGTGTACTAACAAGCTGAAAAAAAAAAAAAAAAAAACAAGTTTTGAATGACTGCGTATCAACCATCAGTTGCCAGATCAGTATAAAATAACCCTTGCATGATGTATGTGCATTTGAGCCCTGGTTTGAATGACTGAGGAACATTGTAGCATGTGATTTTTAACAAGCTGAAGAACTATGCTACATGTGGCAGATGTGTCGAACCATAAATGAGCCATGGCTCAAAAATCATTTGCAAAGAACAGGGCTCATACGTTGACGGGCTTCTTTGGTTCCTCAAAATTTTAACGGTGTGGCCCATACATGGTCTGGCACACGCTAGACGAATGGTTTGGATCCTAGGCATGTCTCTGTCATGTGTCCTGTGGGAATTATGTGGCACGTGCCGAAACGCCCGGAAAAAAGCTGTCCAAGTTCAGACGTGACTGATTCCGAGTCAACTCGAACGAGTCGCATCCGACTCACACAAGTCAGCAATCCACAACTGGGCCTCAACAAAGCTATTACGAAAATTCTAAGGCCAGCAATTTTAATTTACTAAAACAAGGCTAGGATTACACAGAAGCCCAGGTCCAACCAACAAGGTATTCGGGTTCAGCCCTTTCCTGTCCTAGTGCAGTTGGGCTTAGATTGGGCCCAGCCTGTTGTTAGCCATATATCCGGGGTCACCAATTGGATGCTTAGAGAATTAGTGGGCCAGGTGCCCTGGCTAAAATCTTCTCCACCCATCAAATGAGCCATATGTGCATGGGAAAATTGGATGACTGGAATATTGGTGCTTGCAGGATTATGTACATTTCAGCCCACCGATCTGAAATCCAGGCCGTTGATCCGACAGTCCCAGCATCAGATGACCAAAAAGTTCTTACATTCAAAGATGCTAGACACCGAATCTTCATCCCCTTTCATCTTGAATGTGGACCAGTGCATGTACAGTTTATTTTCATTAAGCATTCAATCCAATACTTCTGTGGCCCCAAAAAGTTTTCAACAGTAAGCATTCAATCCAAAAATTCCGTGGCACCCAAGAAATTTTCACCAGTAAGCATTCAGTCCAAAAATTCCATGGCCCCTAAGAAGTTTTCAACAGTAAGCATTCAATCCACACTGTTGTGGTGTGGTCCACTTGAAATTTGGATATGACTCATTTTATGTTCATGCCCTAAACTGAGCTGGAAAAATGGACTGCGTGGATCAGACAAATACATCATGGTGGGGTTTGACACCAGCTAACAGGTGTTAGGTCACTGGCCAAACCACGTCCTTATTGGGCCAACCATTGAAACCTTTCTAAAGTGCACGAAAGTTTTAGATCAGGCTGAAACTAGCGTTTTCACCTTATGAATAGGTTAGATTGGAAAAGATACCTCGTCTCAACACTGAGGTCTTGGCATGGATTCCTAGTGGGGGTGGCTAACTATGAAGTGTGATCTGATAGTGGGTGTACTAACAAGCTAACTAAAAAAACAGGTTTCAAAGGTGAAAGCTTGATTCCCACTTTTTTTTTTTTTAGTGACGTGACTCACTCAAGTTTTAGATTAATTGATTGTTTTTTTTTTTAAAAACATTTCATTCATGTTCTAACATGAGCTGACGAAGCTGATGGGCAGCCAGGCTGTCAACGGCATAGCCATGGGCCTTGCAGATCTTAGATGCAGAGGTTACAGGAAATACAGGCACATGTCACATGAAATGGACGTCCTCTGGGAGTGAGTTTGACGAGTTCTATATGGCTTTAAGATGGAGAAAAACGCATGAAGCGTTTACACTTGGCCCATGGACGTGGTGTAGAATGTTTAAAATAAATAAATAAATAAATTACTGGAGTGGTTTAATTTATTTTGAGCTTATATGCGACGCTTTTGATTATGCTATTGGAGTGTTTCTAGGCCAGAGAACAGATAAGAGGCCTTACGTCATTTATTACGCGAGTAGGACTGTGAACTACACGACTACGGAAAACGAACACTTAGCCGTAGTGTTTGCTTTAGACAAATTTAAGTCCTACCTGATCGGATCCAAGTTCATTATATATACGAATCATGCGACATTTAAGTATCTTTTTTTTAAGAATGATTCTAAGCCCTGCCTGATACGATGGATCCTTTTACTCCAAGAATTTAATTTGAAAATTAAAGATAAAAAAGGAGTAGAGAACATAGTGGCCGATCATCTTTCTCACCTTTCTCACCTTTACTAGGATTAATCTCCTAGTCTGATGGAGGTATTGGTAGGTTTATCGCTTTCATAGGACTAGGGTACTTTACTTTATTTGTCTATCTGAAGACGGTAAACTTAGTGCTCATGGGAGGCAACTCAGCTTTTCATTTCATTTCATTTTTCTAGTTCAATGTTTGTGGGTAACATTACTGGAAACCCTTACGAGACTACAACTCGTCCACTAGGGGAAACCTAGGGGTTTAAAGGCTTGTTGCATATGCTAAATGCAATCGAGAGCACCTGCGAAAGTAGTATAGGTAAGATTTTATTTTTGTTATTTTTATTTTGCTTTCTCTCTCGTGCTAACCAGTTTCCATGCTATGATCTTTTAAAAAATTTCTCTCGATTCGTTATCTAGGTACTATCTTCCCATCACTTTACTTTCGTTGTCTCATGTGCATTGCATGCTCATTTCTTTTACATCGAGGACAATGTAGATTTTAGGTTGGGGGTGGGCGATTAGTTAACCTAATCAATGTTTTCTTAACCTTGAGCAAAAATTGTGAAATTTTTTTTGTGAATTCGAAGTGATTTTGACGGATATCATTAATTTAGATTTTCAAGATACATGATGTTGGTAATGGATGACTCTTGAATTCAGTTATCTAGTAGATTTCATAGTTAAGTCTGAATTGTTAATTCATGACTATAACTTTTAAACATTGATTGAGTCATGATTTCACATGTTACATCTCGCTTTCACATTAAGGTTCAGTTTGATATCGAAGTGTTAACTTGGTAATCACTAAGCATGTAAGAAACCAGCTTGAAAAAATTTGCCATCATGATCAATTGAAAAAAAAAAAAAATAGATACCTTTGGAAAGGGTTGGCCGAATAATCTTCACCATAGGTTTGCTACCTATAGGTGTAGATTTAATTTCCCATGGATGATATGTGAAAATGGTTGGGTGTACAGTCTTTACCATAGGTTTACTCCCTATAGGTGAGGATTTGATTCCCTTCCTTGACATTACTTTTAATAAGAAAAATCAATAATCTATGGGGCAAGTTTTGGGTTAAGTTTTGGTTGACATGAATTCTCTTGTTGGTTACCAATGATATCATGAAATTGACGATTGGATTTCTTAATTATGATAAGCCAAGATTACACTATACACCCATGGATCTCAATGTTTAAAATTGTTCTAATTAATAGATTAATACTTTGAACTTGATTATGAAGTCTACCATGCACTTGAGTCTAGGAGAAATTCATGCCCAACATTCATGAATCTTAGAATTCTCGTATCTAGATTGTTTTTCAAAAATCACTCGAATTTCTGAAAATTGTCCTGTATTTCTCAACTTATTTTTCACATACTTTGCTCGGGACTAGCAAAATGCTGGTTAGGGGTTGTGTTGAGGGTCAAATATTGCATATTAGACCCCAGTTATTGCCTAGATTTACAAGCATGATGCTGATTAATGGCCCGATTTAATCGTGTTGTGATGCAGAGTGTATTTACGAGCATGGACGAAAAAAGGGTGCTTAAAGCATGAATTTAACGCTCTGATGACACCAAAGGCAAGGGACAGACACCAGGGGACCAAGATCAACGGATTTACATGCTAGAGATCCGAGAAAATCGAGAAACTGAAGCTCAAGTGACTCGAAATTGGTCCAGAATGCAAGATCACAGGGATTCGACCATCCGTTCGGCTCAAAAATTTATACATGGTCTGAGGACTATAAATTAACCGTACACGTTAAATTTCAGCCATTGGATCATTGTAGAAGTGCCCCAACAAATAGATTAGCCTATGAATTATCAAAATTGGGCCCACCAGATATCTGGATTTGCTTCAATTTTGGTCTCAACTCATTAGATGAGCTGAGGAAATGAATGGATGGAATGGATTTCTCGTGAACATCAGAGTGGACCCCACATGAGGGTGTGCGTGCATCCAGTGCCCGTGTACGTGAGCCGCACCGGATGGTCAGCTTGGTCAAAGACGGGGTGACCCGTCTTCTTCTTGCGAAAGAACAGTGTACGGATGCTGTCCGTCCATTTTCGAGTAGTGGCCCCTACTCATTGTCCAAATGGACAATCCACATCGTTCATTCATTCCATAAGGGAGGCAAGACTCTCGCCTAGGTGACCTTTTAGTCCCATGCACATGTACACACGTGAATTGTCAGAAAATACAGGATAAACGGCAGAAGCAAAACAGTAGTGGACCGCATCAAAACTCGACAAAAACCAATCCATTCTGATCGAAATTTCGATAGAAATTTGATTTATGGGGTGGATTTCATCAAAAACATCACTGCGGGGCCCATCGAACACGTCAGCGAATTCGCATGCGTAACTTACGTTCGGAAAAATTGAAATTTCAGGAAAGCGGTAGCCCACCATCGTTGATCATATGGCAGATCCGGACCGACCATCTTGAAGACCAGCCAAAACCGTCTAAAGGGGCATTATTCTTTTTTGTTTTGGTGGACGCTAGGAGAGCTGGTGGGAGCATCATTCTCAAGTTTTGTTTATTACGTGTGCACGGTCTGGCAAAGAAATGCGTAACCTCTCACTGACTCCTCTTTCTATGCACACCGCCCCTGACACTTATAAAACAGGGAGAGAGAGCAACGTGAGGGGGGATTCAAGCTGCCGGGAAGCCTGGGACGTGAAGCAGAGTAGAGAGATTGTTTAGTTTTTATTTTTTATTTTTCCTTTATTTTCCTTTGAGATTTAGTTGAACCATACCTATGATTAGCTAAACCTCTTAGCTAGGGCTAAGAGGTGAGTTGTAGTGTGATGGGAGAACTATTTGCTTGTGCTTATTGTTTATACTGAACTGACTAAAATTACAATGGTCTGTTGTGACTAAAATTACAATGGGTCTGCGATGACTTTGAGTATTTCTTTTTCCTTTTATGTTTATGACGTCAGGAAACCCTGTTGTTCACCATCATCTCTTGGGCATGGTCGGATGACGGTAACCTTCCTAACCTTCATACATGTGATTGGTTGGTAATTAGATTAATTCTATTGTTTACTTTGTCTCCTGGGCATCGTTTGGTGATGGAATTCATTCTAATTCGTATACCTTTCATCTCTTTAAAACTATATCGAAGGAAGTTCAGTTTAATTTTCATGGTTACACCCTTCAACTGAATGAAGATGGACTTTAAGTCCAGTTGAGTTTTTGATGCAGGCATAAAATCTTCTCGATATCTACAAGTGGATCCTCTTAATCCCTGGTTTCTCTCCTCTGAATTCCTTAAGTTTTAGATAATTATTTCACAATTATTCCTCAACTATATTCAATTTAGATTTTATCTTATTCTAATTCTAGTTCTAGTTCTAGTTAGTTTCAGACAATGTACAGGTATCAGTCCCTTGGGATTCAACCTTGGTCTCACCGAGTTTATTACTACATCACAACCCTGCACTTGGGGAGTGAATAGTAGGGCTGAGACGAAGCTCGTAATTTGAATGATTCTTGTTTATTGTTGATTTCATCCGTAATTGATTGATTTATTTCTTTCTCTAGTGTGATTAAATGAAAACTCCATACTTCTCCAATCTATGAGCTTAACCAAAGTTTAAATGTGGATGTTGTTTGGAATCGTATTCTAGGTGTGCTTATGTCTGACCATGAACGGGTTTCCCTCCAGAGAAAGAAATAAGAATTTACATCTATTCATGCCTGAACACGGATGGAAAGATGTAATCCCTCAGATTTTTTTCCAATTTTATCCTCTGTGATTCATAATCAAGATATTAGATGATGGATGTGGATTTAAGTAGTTTGGTTGATTCTTAATGCTTATATATACATAATAATTGATGTGTATGCATTAGGGACAACTGATGTTAAGGGAAAAATTACTTGTGCTTCAGGGGAATTATACATCCTGTGTGCCTGACCAAGGACACAGATTGTGCTTTATTTATTGAATGTATATCAATTTGAATTAGGGTGAATCAACAAGTAAAACAAGAGTTAGGATAATTAGAGGTGGATTCGAAAGTCCTAGTGCTCTCTTTGAGTGAATTTTCCTTATTGTTTTCAATTATTATTCATTGATTTTTGTTAGTTTACTTAATAACTAGCTAAACTATTTGTTGGATTAATTAAGAAAAATCATAAAATTCGAATTGTGACAACCAGTCCTCATGGGAACGATCTCGTAATACGTACCGTGTCTACACATAATTCATATACTTGTGAGTTTAAAATCAATTTAAATCAGGTTGGTTTAAATAAAACATCACCCACACCATTTTGTGAGATTCCATCGGATCGATGGTTAAAGGTATAGCGGCCGTGAAAATTTAATAATAAGAATAATAATAAAAGATTTTTTTTTATTTTTATCTTATCTCTATTTTATATTTATTTTATCTCTATATTATCTTTTATCTTATCTATATCATTAATCCGTCTACTTTATATATATATATATATATATATATATATATATATATATATATATATATATATATATATATATATATATACACACACACACACTCTTCGCATCTCTTAAGATTCAAACATTCAAATATACGTCATAAAAAGAGTTCTAATCTAAATTAGATATTAATAAAAATATTACCTGTGTCCTACCCCAAACCCGGGAATCGGATTCACAGGAATCCCGATCGCCGAATCTAGTGCCAACAGCCTCCGTAGTACCCCATTCTCGACTCCTAGCGTCCAACGCTAGATTTCAATCCTGGAATCCTTCAAGAAGAATTTTTTTTTTTTTTTTTTACATTTAACTCGTAATAAGTATAACCACAAGATTACCCAATTCATAAAGGCAACATCATTATCACATATCCACTAATATAAAATTTGAATACAATGCTGAAAAAGAAATACATATGTAAAGATTAATACTTCAGAAGTCAGCTACATACTCCAAGCTCCACGCTGCTGCAACCTAACATCACCTGCACGCATCTATCGAGCATAAGCTTATAGAAAGCTTAGAGGGTGGTGTAAGTGTGTGCATAAGGTAAGTGCCAAGTATTCAATACAATACCATTATCATACAATACCGAAAATACTGGTAATAAATCGTATAATATCGAAATAAGCAGAAATATAGACAAGATTATGAGTTATCAGAGTAAGTAGAAATACGGACAAGTTCATGAGTCAATCAATATCAGAATACGAAATATAGAATAACTATGCAAATGAAGAGTCATAAAGAGCCAAATATCAGATGTCAACGATGTGATGCAACATGCAATTCCTGATAAGTTCACGAATAGCATCAGTTGTATTTAGACCATATAAACGTAGAAACACAGTAACCCAAAATGTCATATGCCGCGGATGTAATGCAATATGTGGTGCGAATGAAATGACCATGCTAGAGTGTGAAGTCGGGATGATAGTACGTAGTATCGCAGGCTACGAGGTCCACTACAAGGACTTTTATTCAAACCAGTCTCATACCTAAATTTGCATAGTTAGACTCAATGTGGTAAACTCCTAATCTCAAGTTAGTCGCGCGCCCAACCGAAATTCTTGCCATAACGAAGGTACACAACAATTAGTTACGCACCACCAGCTCGAGTGGATAGTGAATGAATGAATGAATAAGCATGCAACTCCTACTTAATAAGTCCACTAATTAGTACGGTTCCTCTCTGAAAATTCACCGGGGTCTATTACACTCCAAACAAGATTGCCATCCCATCACCTGCAACAAGTTGAGTGGAAGACACCTCACTATCTGTCTGCAAATATCGGGCCCGACTCGTCGATAGCGAACCCATTCCTCGAGCTGGTCAGACTCAGCCTAGCATTGCCCCCTCCTCTTGGGCAGGTAAGGCCGCACCCTCTTCTAACCGACTACGACACAGTGGGAGACGCTACCTAACAGTATACGACCCTCATGCGCTCATGCATTCACTCGGTCTAGAAGTTGGAGCAACCTTTGGAACCAAGAGAGTTCTGAGACTTTCACCCAAAGATATCTATAGCATCCCATGTAGAACAAATTTTTGGTGTCCCATCTGGCCATCCACGATATGCGTGTAGAGCCTACAGCCCTGATGTCGCTAGGGCATACGGTAGTCACAATACATAATGCAAGATGCATGAGTTATACAATCGAATCATGCATCAATCCTGCGCATACCGCGCTCATGTGAGATAACCTCCGCCTATCAGGGAGTCTCATAACAACATGCTCAATGACATATGCAATGATCAATCACATCTCATAACAAACATGTAAATGATGTGTATGGGCATGTATCATGATGTTGTGCTTGTCACATATTCATAATCGGTATCAACAATCGGCCTCGACAATGTGGATATTTACCCAACATTGCTACCAAGGAATGACCTGCATAGAATCAAACATATAATGGACTCATGGCCTCACAAGAGGGCCACGTACATCAAGTGGGCTGCATCACATGGGCCTAATACACATCGCTATGGGCCGCATCACATGGGCTAGAAATACATCTCAATAGGCCTCATCATATGGGCCTCTTATACATCAAGTGGACCGCATCACATGGGCGCACCAATGGTCCTCATATACAACCAATGAGCCACATTAACGGGCCATATACAATCTCAATCGGTCATATCTTATGGGCTTCAAATATATCATAATGGGCCTCAAACACAGGCTGAATATACATCACAATGGGCCTCAAATACGTGCCGCATATATATCACATTGGACCTCGACAATCGAAATCGGCAATCGGCCACGACAATCAGAATCGGCAATCGACCATGATAATCAGCCTTTATCGATAATCGGTCAATTGGCCATGACAATCAGAATTGGCAATCGGCCACGATAATCGGCCTCGATCGATAATCGGTCCGATAATCAGTCAATCGGCCACGACAATCAGAATCGACAATCGGTCACGATAATCGGCCTCGTCCCAAGGCGGGGTCTATAGACGAACGATCGATGATGGATCAAACAATATCAATGGGCCCCATTCATTTGGGTTAACCTACTTGAGAATGATGAGAATGGGCCTAACCGGGCCTAAGGGAAGGTCCTAATGTGGACGTTAAACCATCACTGTCCATCAATGTGGCCATTTAACCAACATTGCTCCCAAGGAGTGGTCCACATAAACATCATTATATACATTATGGTAAAATCACATTAAGTTGGTCCGTACATTCATCGCATTGGGCCTCACTCATGGGCTACATATACGCCACATCAGGCCTAGCCATACGGGCACAAATACATCACATTGGGCCTTATCAACTGGTCCACAAATACAACATAATGGGCCTCTCGCATGGGCCAAAATACATCACAATAGGCCGCACCAATGAGCCTTATATACATCAAGTGGGCTGCATCAATGAGCAGCACCAATGGGCCTCAAATACACGACAGGTGGGCCCTGCTCATGGGTCAAGAATACAAATAGGTGGGCCCCGTACATGGGTCTTAAATACATAATATGTGGGCCCTACACATGGGCCTCGTATGCATCAAATGGGCCACGTATCATGGGTCTAATTCATATCACAATGGGCCTTGCCCATAAGCCTCAGGTTCAAGCAAGTGAGCCCCATCATATGTGCCTTAAATACAAGGCAAGTGGGCCCTGCACATGGGCTTAAAATAAATCGGGATGAGCCTCATGGATGGGCCACACCCATGGGCCTCAAGTGGGCTTGGACCACACCAAAAATCATTTCAATAGATGTAAGTGTAATATGTGTACCACTTTACACTATCATTTCATGGGGCACATGGCTCACTAATGATGATCAGCACTGTCCAACCATTAGACAGCACCACCCAAACAATCTGGACAGTGTGGAAGAACACATGCCAAAATAGTGGGGTCCACCATCCTTATCACACGGACGAAGTAGGATATACGTCATGGTTAGACCCTCATCCTGCTGACGTCCTTACAATGGACAGTTGGATACAAAATATAAATCAAGGTGGGTGCCATCGCCAAATGGATAATGTGGCAGCAATATATATACATCAAGGTGGGTTCCACATGCGTGGCCCACTAGAGAACGGATCTTCCTTGCTTTGGATGGTGTACTCCACCAGATATTTAAATCTGACTCATTCCCTGGCCCATGGCCAGGGAGTCGGGATGGATGGTGTGGATCAAACCCACACAACACGTGGGGTCCATGTAGATGGACGGTGTGGATCAGACCCACTTAACTTACTGACGTCAATACTACATCTTCATGGCTGTGTAACATACACCAGTTAATTTCCTTCTTACATAGGTGGGTCCCACGTAGGGCCCACCAGAACATATTATATATTATAATAGATATATATATCACATGTATCATGTATATATTTTATTATTATCTTATTTTATTTTAACCAAAAGAGGCTAGCACGTCCAGGGAGTGCAGATGATGATGCATACATCACAGTGGGTCCCACACACGTGGCCCACCAGAGATTGAATCAGCTGATGTTGTGTTATGCCAACGTCCAGTAGCGCCCGCTGCTAGATGATGTACATACAATACATATATGGTGGGGTCCACGTGGACGGCTTGGGATGTAAAGCTCTGTCAAGGAGGGTGGGTCCCACGTCCCACGTGTGGAGGAACTACACATCATGGCTGGTTCGTTCAGATGAACGGTTGGGGATATAACACATCCCTCATGATCAGGCCCACCATGCGAAACAAATGGACGGTAGGAATATAACACAGGCATCACAGTGGGGCCATACATGGCACTACCCATCATGGAGGGGGCCACAAGCACGTCCAGACCGCTGGACGGTCTGGATGGGCGGATAGAGTGGAAGACACATACATGCAAGAGCCCATGGGCCGTTAATGCTGTACACAGTAGCTAGATGGCTGGTGTACACCATCCCATCTAACGTTCAAGTAGGTGGGTCCCACGGGGGGCACATCATAACGTTAATTTTTCCATCCAAACGGTTGATAAGGTCACAAAGACCAAAAAAAAAAAGGGAAAAATAAATTTCATGATGATCCAAAACTTCTGTGAGCCCTAAAAATAGGGCTTCAATGGCAAATGTTCAGTCCCTTTGTTTCCTGCCGAGTGGGCTACCTGAGTTCCTATTACTGCTGATTTATGTGACAACCCATTATCTAGATAGGTCCCATCAAGTGCACGGTATAGATACAAAACATATATCATGGTGGGGCCTGTGGTGGGACCCACAGTTCCACTCGTCAAAGGCAGTAAGGACGCTGCTTGCTGCAGCGTCCAGAGGACGCTGGCAGCAACAGCGTCCCAATGTTTTATTTATTTTTTGTGTCTTTTTTTTTATAGGTAGGATCCTCATCAGGAAAATCTACCCTATCGGTTGGGTTCCCAGGCTCGAGACAGGTCTAAGGAGCTGGACATTCGATATATTGGGTGAATAGAAACATCATAGCGGGCCGTAACAGTTTACATCACCCAAACAGCTATTCTCTACAATATGGCCCGCCAGAGATTTAGTTCAACTTCAATTTTTGGCTCAATGCCTAAAATGATCTAGGGAATGGGATGGACGGTGTGGATTAAATCCATATATCAAGGTGGGGCCTACATGAGCGACTCACCCAAGAGTTTGGAATAATCTAATATTTTTGTTTATACAAAGCACGTGTAGGCGTTGCAGTGCATCTTTGTACACGCTTCACAGAATCACGTCCAGCGTGGTGTAAACCATATCAAGGTATGTCCCACACATGGCACTATGTACTTTACATTGGGGTTTACATTGGGGTGGGTCCACACGTGTACGACCCACCAGCCTTGGATAAAATGAATATCTGTGTATTTCCTTCAATTAAGCTTGCCTAAACGGACTGCTAGGTGGGTCCACTAGGTGGACAACATGGATGTAATACATATATCATAGGTGGGCCACTCATCATCACCAAGGAAAAATGAAAGAGAGAGAGAGAGAGAGAGAAAGAAAGAAGCACCCACCATTGATCTACTCCGCCTTCCGCCAAAGCATCCTAGAGTTCCAAAGGACGGACTTCAACGGTTGAGATTAGTTTTGGAGGGTGGGGATGAGAGATAGGAAGTGGGCCACACAAACTTCTCTCCTCTCCCTTGGGAAGCCATGGACGATTCTCTCTTGCTTGGGAGAATGGGAGAGAGAGATGAAAGAGAGAAGTTGTAAGAGAGAGGGATGGGTGTGATGGGTGAAATGGTGAGTGATGGGTGATGTATACTTTGACATGTGAGGGATGGGTTGCTTTGACTTTGGGGTTGCTTAGGGATGGGGTTTTGTACTTGACATGAGAGGTGATTGATGGGAGTGATTGATGAGATTGATTTGACATGTTGTAGATATTCTCTTGGGATTGCAAATGCGTAGCATTTTCTCGAACTGAACGCGGGCCCACATCTTCTGGCCTGGGTATCGCCTCGGTGCGTAATACACGGCGTCAGAACCGTAGCGACGGTGTAGTCGCTAGGGTATAAGTCTCGGGTCGAGCCGACTCTGGAATACGGAATATGACTCAAGGTCACGTGCAACTGCCGATTATAAATGGCGTGCAACTGCCGATTATTAATTTGAAATTCGACTAGAAGGACCGTGAAAGCCTATGGAACAGTACATACTAGGATACGGGTCTTACAACCTGTAACAACAGAGAAAGGAAGAAAGATAATTTTAGATATGTTAGATCATGTATGTATATTGTTCTTCTTTCAGTATTTTTATACATTTAAGATAATTTGATTCGATATATGCAATGAATGGTGTGGATCAGTCATACATTCATTGCATTGAATTATGGGTAGATACAATGTAAATATGAAGAAAGTTTAAAATTGTATAATAGTGATTGGTGTGCATCTGGTCGAATTAGATTAGATCTGTACGAATCAGATGATCCCTAAGGCCAAAATATACAAGGGCCCTAGTTTTCAGATTAATTTGACTATCAGATGTGTAAAGGCAAAATATGTTAAGACCTCAAGAATCTTGATGATCTAATCATCCGGTAAGCTACCTTGATTAATTATTTGACATTCAATTTCATAATCTTTAAAAGAAAATTTAAATTTTAATAATTAAATTTAAGAAACTTATAAATTTAATTATTTAATCATTTAGGGTTTGACCACCGAAGATATATATTAAAGGTGGGCCTCACTGTGTAATATAACTAGATAAATAATAACGTTGTGGGTATAATTGATAGGATCTCTGAATTCAAACCAACCTAAGTACCATGTAGATTTTACATTACCAAACTCAGGTGAGTAACCCAACATGTCTCATGATTCATTGGAATTAAAATAAATTATTTGTGATAGTTTAATTGATTGACATACTGATTTGAGTGTTTTATTGTAATATTATATGATGTGGTAAATTATATGCTAATCTCTACTAAATTGCATGAAATTATAATTGTACATTGAGTTTATTTATCAAGACAAATATATATGGCAGTTATGAAGATGATATGTTTATACATCATCTATCATTCATTACATTTGCATAATGTATGGTCATTCCTAGGGACCCTTCCTGGAAGAAATGTCGATCTTGGTAGAGTGTTACCGATGCAGTTATGCCCAAGCCTACGGAAAGGTGGAAGCCTACCCAATGGGTAGATGCGGGTTAACAACCTCCAACCCAAGTAGATGGACGATCATTCCATCTGATGCACTCATACGCTATTTGCATCCATATCATCATATATATATGATAACATTCAGTGCTTATATTATTTTAATTGCTATAATTATGAACTATGCTGAGTTATTTCACTAAACCTGACCAGCTTACCTTTTTGTTGATGGAAAAATCGTACAGATGAGCCATTAGCAAATAATGTGGCACAAGAACCGAAAGGATTCACCGCACCTAACCACGACCCATGTGAAACGTGACTATACTTATCTGAAGATGAAGTGGTGGCATTAGACAATTTCTGATTATATGATTTATTTGATAGAATAGTTTGATTAGCGTATAATGCATATTAGTATTGATTTTGAGATTTTAAGAAATTGTTTAGATTTATCTCATTGAAACAATGTTAGTATAAAATAAACATATTTATATTATGATGATATAATAAATGAATGATTTTTAAAATTTATATTATTTTAAGGGCCGTCAAGATTTATATATGTTTGATTGATTGGTGCTAAGTTTTATATATGTGTGATTGGAGTTTGGGTGGAACTTAGATTGAATGTAATTATCATCTCTGATTAAACTGATTAAGGAATTAAGTTAATATACTTTGTGTACGAGTCACGACTCGAAACTCGGGTCTGAGGGTGCACACTTTGTGGATCCATTACCACTGCGAGTGTGGGGAGTCAGAAGTTTCCTCATCAAAGTCGTCATCAGAATTCATTTTGTTACGGCTGCGCCGCTTCCCTAAAATAGGTGAAAAATAAGCCGTGATTGCAAATAATCCATGTGCACAGTCATTGCCGAATATAAATGCCAAGTTGTCCCATCCATAAATATGCTTTCCTCACATTCGTTCAGCATAGGGGTGTGAATGTACACACAAAGACAATATGTTAAACATCATATATCGAAAAGCAGAAAAATTTATTGGAACTGTAAATTTTTTTTACAAATCCTACCGCTATATATTCATCCCAGACATTATCAGTAGCGACAACCATCTTTTTGTCTTCGTCCCACCCAAAACTAGAGGCATTGAGCATAGCCCAATACAACCTCTTTAGGGTTCACAGACGATTAGATATGTGATGATTTTCAAGTAAAATGCCACAACTATCATGGATTTCTTTGATGGTTGCCTAGTAGGCCTTGGGTTTAAACTTGATATCACTCTTAAGGTTGAGATTGACTTGTTCAACCAACGAAGTATCCATATTGTCGGACCATTGTACTCTACTTATTTTACCAGTAGAGGCTATCCTACGCCTCGGGGTAGATATACCCTTTGGTGAGGGTCATTTCCTTAAGGGCATAACACTTTTTTTTGGAGTTGAAAGAGGTTATGTTGGTAAATACTTAATGTTTTTATTCCTCGGATCCTTCATGGTGATCCTCAGAAAATTCATTTGACTTACAACCATAAGATATTAATAGCAATACGACAAGAGCATACAATTGATCCATGAAAGTAATGATTTTGATACGGAACATGAAAAGATTATATAAACTATCTAACCATGGTATCCACATGAAAAGTAAATATGTGTTAAAATATTCTTGCTATAAACATAGCAAATCAGTACATAACCAATGAAAATAAAATACGTTATCTAGTACGTGGAAAACTATCATTCCACATTCTCGGCTATCTCATCTCTCTTCCTCGCCCACTCTTCCCAATCGCGGTCCGTCACACGAGATAACGCTTGTCTTTCCTCCATTGTAGATATCTCTATAGGGGATGGTGAAACATCCTCTATACTGTCTTCATTATCCTTAACTACCTTAGTTAGTCTGTCATCACCACCAACACGGATGGAATTATGAAGGACACAATAAGCTATAATAATTTTTACTTGAGTTTTAAACTTGAACTGAGGAGGAATACGTATAATAAGAAAGTGACTCTTTAAAATCCCAAAAGACCACTCTATGACATTTCGCAATTAGGTTTGGTGCTAATTGAAAAGTTCTTTTTAGTGGCAGGATTCCTTCTAGTACATAATTCATTCAAATGATATCGTACACCTCGATAGGAGGCCATAAATTCGGACGAATGTGCATATCCAGCATTAACGACATAATATTTTCTTACACATTGCAAGATATATTTCAGTTATGTTTCATATATAAACTCATACAATGTAAAAAAACACACCCTATATATGATTAACATGAGGAATAAGAAAACAGTCAGGGCGACAGCTTAATGCATTTTGTAAGACACGTACATCGGATGCGGAGCCATCCCAACCTGCAAGCACGTAAATAAAGTTCATATTAAAAGTACATGCCGCAAGAACATTTTGAGACAGAAATCCATTCCTATTTTTAAAAATTGAGCTGTTTCTTTTTGCAAACAAGCCAGGATATGAGTACCAACCACATGATCAATTCATTCCTTTTACGAAGTAAAGTTCTTACCAATGACATCCAACACTTATATAATATTACCTGAAAGTATGCACTCCATAACGGATTGTTGGATATTTCTTTGGGTGTGTGTAATTTAGAAAACTTCACATAATCTGAATATAGACCAATAATAACATCCAACACCCTAGTAAAGTGTCTGCTTACAGTCTCACCAGATCTTATAAATTGATTACCAATCACATGATTACGTACATTGTGTCCGACAATATATAAGAACATTACAACATGCTCTTTCATACTACATCTCTTGATATCGGATAAGAGTTTCCGATTTATCAACAATGAACATAATTTGAAAAAATTATCCCTGCCCATTCTCAGTTGTGCAAGACAATCAACATCGCTTTTTTTTATTATGTCATTGAGAAATCTATCCCTCTTAATGTGACAATCATTATACTTTGTCTTAATGCAGTAACGAAGATAATATTCAGCAACGCCTATTACACATGCATAGGCTGCAAGGGTTGTTAATGCAACAGTTACTTCACTCTCAATCCATTCACTATCAGAGGACCTTTCGTCATTATTTTTGGCACTATCAGAAGCCATAAGATCATTGGAGATAAAATTTATCTAAATGGGAATTACTATGAATAATAAAATTTCAGATCAGATCAGTCCGAATTGACCACGATACGAACTTGATCCGATGATCGGATCTGAGTGGTCCTACTTGATCCGCACTGATCCAAACCTTCAGTTCGACTTGGATCGGGTCTGATTCACCGGATCAGGTCAGATTCTGCTCTACTCTTGTGTCGTGCTGGCGCATGTAGATGGGTTGCCTCATGCATGCAGGTGCTTGGCATAACAAACTTCCGGTACATGATAGAACCCCTTTCTACCGTGGCAGGAAGACCATCCAACTAGTCCACTAGTTTAAAAACAATGGAAAATTTATCATTTCACTGCGCATTTGAATTACACGAATTGGATGGATAGGATCATCTAACTCACTTTAACTCTTTCTTTTCCCATTGAATGCTAACCATCAGTTAGGTTTTCATTTCACCTTCCATTTGAAGGCCACCATTTAGATTATAGGTTCATCCCATTTGTGTCACATTTGAACCATGGACCATCAAAAGTTGGACCATCTTGATCCACAGTCCCACATGTGGCATCCACTGTGTTGGACTACCATGAGCATGCTCTGGACTAAAAGTAGGTCATTTCAATTACCTTGAAAGCCTATTAAAATGAAAAGAAAAGGAGGGTGATTATAAAATCACCAATCTTCCATATTCAACACATATTTGCGGACTGCGTGATAGAGCGTAGTTCTGTTTTTTTAAGGGGTAAAGTACGAGTTAAGAAACCAAACGCTGAAATATATAAAAGATGAAAATATAGCACTTGGAGCTAACGCAGGGAAGGACGTGAGGTCGAGCACTGTCTTCCTCAAGATGATAAATATTCCGAATCCATGGAACTTCTCTGAACTCCTCACAGACACTTCTCGAATCCACAAGGAAAGAAAGTAGAAAATAAGAATAATTTCTAATAAATTTGAAATTGATTAATGAATTTCTAAAATCGAGTTCACAACCCTTTAAATAAGGGAACCAAGCAATAAGAAAGAAATCAGACTCAAACTACAACTAAAACTCCTAGAATTTGCAACTTACTATAAATAGTAAACTTACTATTTATAGACGGTCATGATGTCTACTAGTGCGTAAGGTTTTTGGCCAAAAATAGTAAGTGTCCTATTTGGCTTCACCAAACCGTTCTCCTAATTATCCTAAGCACTTTTCATGTTGGACACAACTCCTAAAGCCCAACGGATGAAAAGTTATACTCAAACTAAAACTTACTATTTATAGTAAAAACAAAATTAAAACGAGGAAACGACTGTCGATCAGGGGCTTTCTAGCAAATCTGGGCTGCGAAACCCGGCATAGCGGGTTGGTCCGATGGTCCGGATCACTTCTGTCGGACCAAATTCATATATTTTACGTCGGATAACTCATTCCGGATTGTGAGATACGCCCGATCTAAGGTCCGATGGTCCGGATCACTTCTGTCGCTGACCGTGCCTTTTCTGATCCATCTTGGCCATGAAATTGTCCGCGACCCGTTCTACATCAGGAGCACATTAATTAACATCGTATGTGAATATTTCTTTCTATAAATGTTGCTACTCTCCCTCCTTTAAATAGAGTATGTATACAAGTGAATCAAGGCAGTCCAATTGTGGGTCCCATTGTGGATGGGCTAGATCTTGAAAGTCATATAGTAATGGAACTATTGACTGGTGGCCACAACAAAGAAGAGGTAAATGATCAACTGTCCAAGCTCAATTGACAGGCCATCATCAAATAGTGTGAACTTGGAAACTCTGAAAGCCCACCAATAAAGTCCCGCAGGAAGGGTCAGTCACCAACTTGGAATTTTCGCAGATGCACTTGCATGCATTCTAATATGTCAAACATGTGAAAGATCAAAGCCAGTCGTCAGGCCACCCCCACAAGGCGGATTAGGTGGTGTTGTCCATAGTTTCTTTCTTTTTTCTTTTTTTAAAATAAAATAAAATTTCACACACCCCCTAACAGCCACTCATGCACACCATAGTGGATTCTAGAACCCATAACTTAAGTGTTGAAACTCTCGTGAGTCTACCACATGCACCTCGTCTGGTAGTGGTGTGGTGAAACTCTTGTTGACACCTCCCTTATTAGTGGTGTTTTGATGTGTTGGGCGTTGTAAGGGCAGTTGGAGTGATAAAGTCCCTTGATATATATTGATACACCACACTTTAACAGCTTGACAAAAAATTATATGCTTGACATAGTATCAGAATAGAAAATTATATGCTTGACAGCTTAAGCTTTCAAAGTAAATAGTTGTTTGATGGGGCTACCATGATCTATGTGTTTTATATCCACTTCATTTTCCATTTAATAAACTGTTTGGTCTCACGGACCTACAATTCTGAATGAAGGGAAAACATGAAAATCAGCTTGATCCAAAATTTTTGTGGCCCTAGAGGTTTTCAATGGAGGGTATTCAGTCACTACGCTGTTATGTGGTCCACTTGAGCTTTAAATTTATTTTATATCTAGATGCATGCCTTAAAATAAGTTGCAAAATAGATGAATGTATGGAGTGAATATAAAACATATACATCACAGTAGCCCCACAAAACCTAAGACATCACCGCACCACAGCTGTGAGTGGTGTTGGCAAAACTACCTATCCACTTCCACCCCCCACAATGCAGAAGTGCACAAACAAAGTCAGTCAAATCCACTAATGAGGCGGGTCGCATGTACAAAACAAACCAACATTCAACTTTCTTCATCAACGGTCAACAATCTCTCACGTGTACCACGCCCACCTTTTTAATTGCAGGCGCGGAATGCAACCTGGTTTAAAATTTAAGAAGTTGTGAAAAGCACATCACCTCACATTAATTTGAATAAAGTGTAATTGCTAATCATGTTCCAAATAATATTTAGTAATTAATATACAATAATACATTTCTGTCACACTATCTTAATGCACCGAACAATGATACTGTATTCTTCTATGAAGCTAGTGAATGCCCTACTTATGCATTTAAGTAGACAAAAGCTCAGATCTAACTGACAAGGCATTCAGGTTCAGCCCAACCACATCTTAGCCATCCATTCATGTCACCAATTCTATGTGACTGGAATATTAGTGCTTGCAGGATTATGTACATTTCAGCCCACCAATCTGAAATCCAGACCGTTGATCCTGCATTAAATGGTCAAAAAGTTTTCAAATTCGGAAGATCCTAGAACCCAAATCTTCAGCCCCTTTTACATTGAATGTGGACCTTGCGTGTATAATTGAAAGTGAACCATGGAAGAAATTTACAGGGCTTACGGTGCCTTATGTTAGACCAGGTGTCATGAAGGAAATGACCCCTTGCATTTAAAATCTACAAATCAGGTGACCAAAATGATATAACACATGCATTACTTTAGAGATTTTAGAGATTGGGTCCTTTGTAGCCGTTTTGGTTGCTTGGTTTGGTTCTGGGTCTTCTTGTTTCTTTGGAGTCATATGGGGGTGTAACATTGTTTTTTTTTTTTTTTAACACATGGGCACACACCCCCACACACTCACGCTGCAGTAGACTTTCACCACCTATAGATTATTTTTTTAAAACACATGGCACACACCACACATACTCACGCCGCAGTGGGCTTTCACCGGGTGTTGAAACTCCCAAAGAGTCTACCACCTGAGAAAGAGCAAGGGTACCTTTTGTTTTCTTTCTTTTAATTCTTTTCTTTTTCTTTTAATAAAATTCTCTGGAGTCCATATGGACCACCATGATCATGCTCTGGACGAAAAGCAGGTCAGTTCAATTATGATAAAAGGACTACTAAAATGTGACAATTGGACGGTGAATATAAAATCACCAATGGCCTATATACAACATTTTTTTGCGGACTGCCTGGATTGAGAGTATCTCTCTTTCTTTTTTAATGGGTAAAGTATAAGTTAGGAAACATATACAAAAGGAGGAAAATATAGTAATTAGACCATGTTGATGTTGCACGTGATCAGTTCTTTTATATAAATGATTGCTACTCTTCCTCTGTAAAATGCAGTATACATGCAAGTCAATCAAGACAGTTCGATTGTAGGTCCCGGGTGGACCACTTTTTGAAAGTCATAGTAATGGAACTTATAATCGGTGGATACAACATTGACGAGGAAAATGATCAACGGTCCAAACTCAATTGACGGGCCATCATTAAATAGTCTGAACTTAACAATAAAAAGGTCCATCACGTGCGAGTTGTGTGAAACACGATGCGTAGAAAACTCTCGTGGGACGGGTCAGTCACCAACTTGGAACTTCCGCAAGTGCACTTGTATGCATGCCAACGTTGTAAGAACTGTATATGGTGGGCTTTATAGATCAACGGTCTGGATTATCTTGTAGGTTGGATTGTGTAAATGGGTAGTCGGCCTACTTCAGTGTGATCCACACAGTGTATCGGTGAAAGTGTGGTTAAAGGGCTGCAATGCTATAGCCGTGATACGCACAGCTGTTTGTATACATTTAGGATTGAACAAGTGTGCGATCCTAACTCACTGCAAGCGTTCAAGTTACATCTACCCTGTCTGCAAAAGGGGGTGAAGGAGAGGAAAATCCTAGCTTTGTTTTCTACGATGTTTTAATTATTCATCCATGACATGTCAATTAGGTAAGCCATCCAAATCCTAAATATTTGTGTCCTATGCATAATTTAATCTCAAGATTTTTGCATCTATATAAACTAACAAATCGTATCAAATATGTGAAAGATCCAATTCACTCTTCAAGCCAATGCCGATTAGGTAGTGTTGCCTGCACCACCATAAGTGGTGGTGCAGTGTTGTTCTGGGTGCTGTGGGGCTCACCCTGATATGTGTTTTATATCTACACCGTTCATCTGCTTTATATCGACACAGCAAACACATCGATCTGTAGATCATGCGTACAAAATACACCAACATCCAAAGATCTTCATCAAAGGTTAACACTGAAATACGTGCACAGTCAACCCCAGAGATCCCTTGCCAACAATCAAATGCGAAGCGAAAAAGGATAAAAGAAAAAGAAAAAAGTCATCCATTCAAATTCAACAAAAAATTGTCCATTATTGGGCGTGCGACCCACTACTCTGGGCCCACGATCCTGCTGTTTTTGATTTGCGCTGTAGGAAATCAATATGAGGCAGCTCTTCCATAGAGACCACATGTGCCGCATATGCATTCATATCTGAGCCATCCATCAAGTGGGTCCCATTTCTTTTAAAAAAGTTGGCCGTGTTATCTTAGTTGTTGGCGCATCTGATGAGCGGACTAGCAGCCTATTTCTTCACCTAGTGCGCCCACGGACTCTGATTGCGTAGTGTAGCGAACAGCATGGACGTGCCTACTGTGTGCTACTAGAAAAGCCCTGTGGGACCCACAATGATGTATGCGTTTTATCCATGCAGTCCATTCACTTCTGCATATCATTTTAGGGCGCGAGCCCAATAAGCATCTCAATGTTCCTTTCTACTTAATCAATTTGAAATGACCGGATTTACTTTCTAAAGCAAAGCACAAGATCTGCTAATTGCACTACTGACTAGTACCTAATTTAGGATTAATGCAGCCATCAAGAGCGCTTCACTTCACTTTAATTTGAATAAGGTGTAATTGTTAATCATAATCCAAACTATATCCATTAATATACAATTATACATTTTTGTCACACCTTCTTATTATGGTATTGCAAGCATCATGTACTGAATAATGATTCTGTGTTCTTCTATGAAGCTAGTGAATGGCCTTAGATGATGGCCAGTCTCATCATATCAACCATAGAAGTCCCACATGTAGTCACATACACGTGTGCAGCACCTCTATTCTCCTGAAGATAACAACCCTTGTTATGATCTGGAATAGTAGATTGTTGGAGATCTAAGGATTGCCTAAATGAAAGGAAATGAATGGTCCTAATTTACACAATCAAATGTCCATCAATAGGAGGTTAAGATTGTCGGATAAATCTAACTTATTTAGATTATACTGCAATTTGAGCTGTTAAAATTTAGTGTATGTTACATCTATATAACTACAAGTGGTAGACTGAGTGAAAGATACCTCGTTTCAACACTTAGGTCCTGGCATCGATTCAAGTGATGTGGGAACTGGCAGTGCTGTGTACAAACAAGGTAAACAGGTAAAAAAAAAAAAAAAAACTACAAGATTTGAATGACTGCGTATCAACCATCAGTTGCCAGATCAGTATAAAATAACTCTTGCATGATGTATGTGCATTTGAGCCTTCTCTCTGTTTTGTTATATCGGGGGGGGGGGGGGGGGGTCGCATTTTGGTTGGTTTGAAGGGTCAGATGGGAGTGGCCCGTGAAGAGAAAAAGGAATGGAACATTGTAGCATGTGATTTTTAACAAGCTGAGGAACTATGCTACATGTGGCAGATGTGTACAAGATCTAGACAACCATTTATCAGCCGAACCATAAATGAGCCATGGCTCAAAAATCAGTTGCAAAGAACAGGGTCCATACGTTGACGGGCTTCTTTCGTTCCTCAAAATTTTTAGGGTGTGGCCCATACATGGTCTGGCACACGCCAGATGAATGGTTTGGATCCTATCCATTAATATACAATTATACATTTTTGTCACACCATCTTATTTTGGTATTGCAAGCATGATGTTCTGAGTAATGATTCTGTGTTCTCCTATGAAGCTAGTGAATGGCCTTGGATGATGGCCAGTCTCATCATATCAACCATAGAAGTCCCACCTGTAGTCACATACACGTGTGCAGCAGCACCTCTATTCTCCTGAAGATAACAGCCCTTGTTATGATCTGGAATAGTTGATTGCTGGAGATCTAAGGATGGCCTAAATGAAAGGAAATGAATGGTCCTAATTTACACAATCAAACGTCCATCAATGGGAGGTTAAGATTGTTGGATAAATCTAACTTATTTAGATTATATTGCAATTTGAGCTGTTAAGATTTAGTGTATGTCACATCTATATAACTATAAGTGGTAGACTGAGTGAAAGAAACCTCGTTTCAACACTTAGGTCTTGGCATCGATTCAAGTGATGTGTGAACTGACACTGCCGTGTACTAACAAGCTATAAAAAAAAAAAAAAAAAAAAAAAAAAAAAAAAAAAAAACAAGTTTTGAATGACTGCGTATCAACCATCAGTTGCCAGATCAGTATAAAATAACTCTTGCATGATGTATGTGCATTTGAGCCCTGGTTTGAATGACTGAGGAACATTGTAGCATGTGATTTTTTAACAAGCTGAAGAACTATGCTTCATGTGGCAGATGTGTCGAACCATAAATGAGCCATGGCTCAAAAATCATTTGCAAAGAACAGGGCCCATACGTTGACGGGCTTCTTTGGTTCCTCAAAATTTTAACGGTGTGGCCCATACATGGTCTGGCACACGCTAGACGAATGGTTTGGATCCTAGGCATGTCTCTGTCATGTGTCCTGTGGGAATTATGTGGCACGTGCTGAAACGCCCGGAAAAAAGCTGTCCAAGTTCAGACGTGACTGATTCCGAGTCAACTCGAACGAGTCGCATCCGACTCACACAAGTCAGCAATCCACAACTGGGCCTCAACAAAGCTATTACGAAAATTCTAAGGCCAGCAATTTTAATTTACTAAAACAAGGCTAGGATTACACAGAAGCCCAGGTCCAACCAACAAGGTATTCGGGTTCAGCCCTTTCCTGTCCTAGTGCAGTTGGGCTTAGACTGGGCCCAGCCTGTTGTTAGCCATATATCCGTGGTCACCAATTGGTTGCTTAGAGAATTAGTGGGCCAGGTGCCCTGGCTAAAATCTTCTCCACCCATCAAATGAGCCATATGTGCATGGGAAAATTGGATGACTGGAATATTGGTGCTTGCAGGATTATGTACATTTCAGCCCACCGATCTGAAATCCAGGCCGTTGATCCGACAGTCCCAGCATTAGATGACCAAAAAGTTCTTACATTCAAAGATGCTAGACACCGAATCTTCATCCCCTTTCATCTTGAATGTGGACCAGTGCATGTACAGTTTATTTTCATTAAGCATTCAATCCAATACTTCTGTGGCCCCAAAAAGTTTTCAACAGTAAGCATTCAATCCAAAAATTCCGTGGCACCCAAGAAATTTTCACCAGTAAGCATTCAGTCCAAAAATTCCATGGCCCCTAAGAAGTTTTCAACAGTAAGCATTCAATCCACACTGTTGTGGTGTGGTCCACTTGAAATTTGGATATGACTCATTTTATGTTCATGCCCTAAACTGAGCTGGAAAAATGGACTGCGTGGATCAGACAAATACATCATGGTGGGGTTTGACACCAGCTAACAGGTGTTAGGTCACTGGCCAAACCACGTCCTTATTGGGCCAACCATTGAAACCTTTCTAAAGTGCACGAAAGTTTTAGATCAGGCTGAAACTAGCGTTTTCACCTTATGAATAGGTTAGATTGGAAAAGATACCTCGTCTCAACACTGAGGTCTTGGCATGGATTCCTAGTGGGGGTGGCTAACTATGAAGTGTGATCTGACAGTGGGTGTACTAACAAGCTAACTAAAAAAACAGGTTTCAAAGGTGAAAGCTTGATTCCCACTTTTTTTTTTTTTTAGTGACGTGACTCACTCAAGTTATAGATTAATTCATTGTTTTTTTAAAAAAAACATTTCATTCATGTTCTAACATGAGCTGACGAAGCTGATGGGCAGCCAGGCTGTCAACGGCATAGCCATGGGCCTTGCAGATCTTAGATGCAGAGGTTACAGGAAATACAGGCACATGTCACATGAAATGGACGTCCTCTGGGAGTGAGTTTGACGAGTTCTATATGGCTTTAAGATGGAGAAAAACGCATGAAGCGTTTACACTTGGCCCATGGACGTGGTGTAGAATGTTTAAAATAAATAAATAAATAAATCACTGGAGTGGTTTAATTTATTTTGAGCTTATATGCGACGCTTCTGATTATGCTCTTAGAGTGTTTATAGGCCAGAGAACAGATAAGAGGCCTTACGTCATTTATTACGCGAGTAGGACTTTAAATCCGGCTCAAGTGAAATACTCGACTACGGAAAAAAAACTCTTAGCCGTAGCGTTTGTCTTGGACAAATTTAAGTCCTACCTGATCGGATCCAAGTTCATTATCTATACGGATCATGCGACATTTAAGTATCTTTTTTTTAAGAATGATTCCAAGCCCTGCCTGATACGATGGATCCTTTTACTCCAAGAATTTAATTTGAAAATTAAAGATAAAAAAGGAGTAGAGAACATAGTGGCCGATCACCTTTCTCACCTTAATACCTTTGATTCCCTTGAGGCGAACTATATCAACGACATGTTCCCTGATGAACAACTGTTCAGAGTCTCCCATTTACTTTGGTTTGCTGATATTGCTAATTATCTTGCCACAGGTTCTATACCGATACATTGGACTGCACAAGATAAGAAGAAATTCTTTACTAAGGTGCGCAACTTTTTCTGAGACAATCCATATTTGTTTAAATATTGCCCAGACCAAATCCTAAGAAGATGTGTGCCAGAGGATGAGCATCATAGTGTCATCTCCTTCTATCATTTACAGGCCTATGGTGGTCACTTTTCTGTTAAAAAGACCATGGCCAAAGTTCTACAATGTGGCTTTTATTGGTCACTATGTTCAGGGACACTCATGAGTTTTGCAAGGCTTGTGAGCGTTGTCAGAAATTGGGAGCATTGTCCCGTCGAAATATGATGTCTTTGAATCTCATCCTTATCATTAAAGCATTTGATTGCTGGGGCATCGATTTCATGGGACCATTCCCCCAATCCTTTAAAAATTTGTATATTTTGCTCATTGTAGATTATGTCACTACATGGGACGAAGCAATTTCGTGCCGAAAAAATGACCATTGCACAGTCATTAAATTCTTAAAAGAGAACATCCTTTCGCGATTTGGGATGCCTCAAGCCATCATTAATGATGGGGGCTCGCACTTCTGTAATAGACCATTTGAGAGCTTAATGAAGAAATATGGTATCTCTCATAAGGTGAGCATCGCATATCATCCACAGATAAGTGGACAAGCCGGGATTTTCAATAGGGAGATTAAAAGTATCTTAGAAAAAATAGTTAACCCTGATTATAAGGATTTATCAACCCGATTGACCGATGCCTTATGGGCATATCATACTACTTTTAAAACCTTATTGGAACGTCTCCCTTTAGACTTGTTTATGAGAAGACTTATCACTTGCCTGTGGAGTTGGAACATCAAACGTACTGGGCAATCAAAAATCTGAATTTCAATCTGGAAAACGCTGGCTCGCTATGCAAACTTTAGTTAAATGAACTTGAAGAAATCCGGAATGACGCATATGAGAACTCGAGAATTTACAAAGACAGAATGAAGGCGTTTCATGATCAAAATATTCTACGAAAATCATTCACGCCAGGTCAAAAAGTCCTTTTGTATGACTCTTGACTACATCTCTTTCCGGATAAGCTTCGATCTTATTGGACTGGCCCTTACATTGTTGTTACTGCTTATCCTCATGGGGCCATAAAAATAAGAGATCCCGACAATGGCAAGGAGTTTAAAGTAAATGGACATCAATTAAAACCATTTGTCGAGAAATTTGATTCAGAGGACATGTTCATGCCTCTGACTGCTCTTGTTTACCAGGATTAATCTCTTTGTCTGATGGAGGTATAGGTAGGTTTATCGGTTTCATAGGACTATAGTACTTTACTTTATTTGTTTATCTGAAGACGGTAAACTTAGTGCTCCTGGGAGGCAACCCAGCTTTTCTTTTCATTTCATTTCATTTTCCTAGTTCAATGTTTGTGGGTAACATTGCTGAAAACCCTCACGAAACTACAACTCGTCCACTAGGGGCAACCTAGGGGTTTAAAGGCTTGTTGCATATGCTAAATGCAATTGAGAGTACCTGCGAAAGTAGTATAGGTAGGATTTTATTTTTGTTATTTTTATTTTACTTTCTCTCTCGTGCTAACCGGTTTCCATGCTATGATCTCTTAAAAAATCTCTCTCGATTCGTTATCCAGGTACTATCTTCCCATCACTTTACTTTCGTTGTCTCATGTGCATTGCATGCACATTTCTTTTACATCGAGGACAATATAGATTTTAGGTTGGGGTTGGGCGATTAGTTAACCTAATCAATGTTTTC
Organism: Magnolia kwangsiensis; assembly: GCA_037074715.1. Classification (NCBI taxonomy): domain Eukaryota; kingdom Viridiplantae; phylum Streptophyta; class Magnoliopsida; order Magnoliales; family Magnoliaceae; genus Magnolia; species Magnolia kwangsiensis. The sequence goes on along the minus strand of CM073575.1, from coordinate 1,068,514 downwards.
TTAGCCTTGAGCAAAAATTGTGAAATTTTTTTTGTGAATTCGAAGTGATTTTGACGGATATCATTAATTTAGATTTTCAAGATACGTGATGTTGGTAATGGATGACTCTTAAATTCAGTTATCTAGTAGATTTCACAGTTAAGTCTGAATTGTTAATTCATGACTATAAGTTTTAAACATTGATTGAGTCATGATTTTACATGTTACATCTCGCTTTTACATTAAGGTTCAGTTTGATATCGAAGTGTTAACTTGGTAATCACTAAGCATGTAAGAAACCAGCTTGAAAAAATTTGCCATTATGATCAATTGAAAAAAAAAAAAAAAACAGATACCTTTGGAAAGGGTTGGCCGAATAATCTTCACCATAGGTTTGCTATCTATAGGTGTAGATTTAATTCCCCATGGATGATATGTGAAAAGGGTTGGGTGTACAGTCTTTACCATAGGTTTGCTCCCTATAGGTGAGGATTTGATTCCCTTCCTTGGCATTACTTTTAATAAGAAAAATCAATAATCTATGGGGCAAGTTTTGGGTTAAGTTTTGGTTGACATGAATTCTCTTGTTGGTTACCAATGATATCATGAAATTGACGATTGAATTTCTTAATTATGATAAGCCAAGATTACACTATACACCCATGGATCTCAATGTTTAAAATTATTCTAATTGATAGATTAATACTTTGAACTTGATTATGAAGTCTACCATGCACTTGAGTCTAGGAGAAATTCATGCCCAACATTCATGAATCTTATAATTCTCGTATCTATATTGTTTTTCAAAAATCACTTGAATTTCTGAAAATTGTCCTGTATTTCTCAACTTATTTTTCACATACTTTGCTCGGGACTAGCAAAATGCTGGTTAGGGGTTGTGTTGAGGGTCAAATATTGCATATTAGACCCCAGTTATTGCCTAGATTTACAAGCATGATGCTGATTAATGGCCCGATTTAATCGTGTTGTGATGCAGAGTGTATTTACGAGCATGGACGAATAAAGGGTTCTTAAAGCATGAATTTAACGCTCTGATGACACCAAAGGCAAGGGACGGACACCAGGGGACCAAGATCAACGGATTTACATGCTAGAGATCCGAGAAAATCGAGAAACTGAAGCTCAAGTGACCCGAAATTGGTACAGAATGCAAGATCACAGGGATTCGACCATCCGTTCGGCTCGAAAATTTATACATGGTCTGAGGACTATAAATTAACCGTACACGTCAAATTTCAGCCGTTGGATCATTGTAGAAGTACCCCAAGAAATAGATCAGCCTATGAATTATCAAAATTAGGCCCACCAGATATCTGGATTTGCTTCAATTTTGGTCTCAACTCATTAAATGAGCTGAGGAAATGAATGGATGGAATGGATTTCTCGTGAACATCATAGTGGACCCCACATGAGGGTGTGCGTGCATCCAGTGCATGTGTACGCGAGCTGCACCGGATGGTCAGCCTGGTCAAAGACGGGGTGACTTGTCTTCTTCTTGCGAAAGAACAGTGGACGGATGCTGTCCGTTCATTTTCGAGTAGTGGGCCCCACTCATTGTCCAAATGGACAATCCACATCGTTCATTCATTCCATAAGGGAGGCAAGACTCTCGCCTAGGTGTTGAGGGTCAAATATTGTATATCAGACCCTAGTAATTACCTGATTTTACGTATATGATACTATTTAAATGGCCTGGTTAATCATGTTTGTGCTGCAAGGTGGATTTACAAGCAGGGACTGAAATGGATGTTTAAAGTACGGATTTAACAACCTGATGACACAAAGGCAAGATACAGACTCCAAGGGACCAAGATCAACTCCCGGGATCAACAAAAATCAAAGAACTGAAGCTCAAATGGCCTAAAACTCATCCAGAATGAAAGATCACATGTTTCCCACCATCCGTTTGGTTCGAAACTTCATACATGAGATAAGGGCCATAAATTAACCGTACATATAAAATTTCAGCCATTGAAGATCTCGAGAAGTGCCCCAACTGACAGATTAGCCCATAAACCATTGATTCTGGGCCCACCTGATATCTGAAATTTCTTCGAAATTGGTATCAACGCCTTAAATGAGGAGACCAATCAGATGGTTGGATCAGATTTCGCAAAAACATCATAGTGGACCCTACTTTAGATTGAGTGTGTATAGTGCACAAGTGCACTACACGTGCATGGGAAATGTCAGCGACGGTTTGACCGTCTCTGACCGAAAGAAAAAAAAAAATGAAAATTTTCACGGTCGCGTAACCGACCGGCGTCTGTTTTGTGGATGGTAGTGGGCCCCACCCATTGCTCGTATGTCCGATCTGATCCGTCCACCGTGTAGAGGGCTTCGAGAACTACAAAACCATGCTGACCTTTTGCACCTATGCGTGCACACGTGTGAGATACAGAGGCCACAAAAGGGCTGCTTGGTAGCGTTCAAAACTGATCTTTTTGTGATTTCTTCTCTGGGCCACGTCAATGGACGTTCAAAACCACACATTCTTGACTGAAATTTCGTTCTGAATCCAATGGATGGGGTGGATTTTTCAGAAAATGCTTCTGTAGGGCCCACCGATCACAACAGCGAAATGGTGCGAAAGGTTTCGCACATCTGCGAAAACTGACTTTTTCAGGCGGTTTTGGCCCACCATCTTTGATCATATGGCAGATCTGAACCGTCTATCATGTAGAGGACCCAAGAAAGTACTAAGGGACGGTGTTTCTTTGGAATTTGAGCAAGAAAAGTGACGTGTTTCGAGGCACCGAACTTGACTGCGAAAATTGCACTCCGTGTCCTATTACAACTCTGTCACTGACTCCAGCCTTCCAACAGATATAAAAGGAGGTTTTGGACGTGGGGAGCATTCATTCAGGTCTAGAAAGGAAGAAAAAGAGAAACGTGGAGGCTCGGGCAGGGACGTGAAGCAGAAAAAAAGAGTATTTTCTTTTTATTTTATTTCAATTGTAGAGATTTAGTCATCCATGTCTGGCTAAACCTCTTAGCTAGGGCTAAGAGGTGAAGCTTGTAGTAAGATGGGAGATTTGATTTTATTTTAATTTTAATTCATGAATTGACGTTGATTTTAGTTAATTATTATGGGAATGTTTTAGGTTTTTAATGGTCTATTGTGACTGAAATTACAATGGGTCTGCAATGGCTTTGAATATTTTCGTTCTCTTTAATGTTTATGATGTCAGGAAGCCCTGTTGTTCACCATAGTCTCCTGGGCATGGTTGGATGTCGGTACCCTTCCTAACTTTCATAGCATGCGATTGGTTGGTAATTAGTTTAATTCTGTTGTTTGCCATAGTCTCTTGGGCATGGTTTGGTGATGGAATCCACTCTAATTCATATACCTTTCATCTCTTGAAAACTAGATCAACGGAAGTTCAGTAATTTTCATAATTTTTGATGCAAGCATAAGTTCTCCCTGATCTCTATAAGTGGATCCTCTGAATCCCTAGTTTCCTATCTCTGATTTGTTTCCTAAGTTTTAGATTAATTATTCTACAAGTATTCCACCATTGCTAATTAATTTAGAATTCATCTTAGCCTAGTTCTAGTTCTAGATAATTTTAGATAACGTACAAGTTTCAGTCCCTTGGGATTCGACCTCGATCTTACCGAGTTATTACTACATCACAACCCTGCACTTGGGGAGTGAACAAGTTTTTGGCGCCGTTGCCGGGGACTGTCGGCTACGTTTTTCTGAAATTAATTAGTTTTAGGATTAGTTTAAGATTAGGATTTTTACTAACTTCAGTTTTAGGTTTAGATTTTCCTGATTTTTTTTTAACTAACTTATCTTTCCTATTTTGTAGGATTCTGAGATAGAAACTTCTAATTTGGTGATGTCTTTTTTAATTTCTTTATTTTTTCTCTATTAGGGTTTTTAAAAATTTTATAATCTTAGACTAATTGTTTTAGAAACTAACTTGTTTTGTTTTCTTCTTCAGGATCTTAACATAGGAACTTCTTATTTGGTAACACCCTTCTAACTTCTTCTCTTACTTTCCATATTTCTATAGGACTTTTCTTTTGTTCTAGGATTAGACTCAGAGTCAGGGTTCTACCATGGAATCGTGGGTACGTGCATACGCTGAGATGGATAGGAGATATTGGGGAATGCCCAAGGGTTGTGGAATTCAACGACTAGAACGTTATCTTCCATCGGTTAATAGGGCTGTATGCGATCGTAATTATGGGAATGAGGATTATTATCAGCCATCATATTCTCTCATGTATGATCAATATGACTATAACCAGTGGAAACATCAAAGCTGTGAAGATGAACCAATAACATGTTATAAGGATTATCCTCTTGGATACCCTAACATTGAGATCCAACTAGAAACGATCCAAGAGGATTCATTTCAGTATCACTTAGCATGTTGTGAAGAAAGTATAAAAACTTTGGAATCACTTATTTCAAGTGATTATTCTCTTGGACCCTCTACCTTTGAGATTCAACCAGAAACAAACCAGGAAAATTCAATTCAGCATAACATGAAGTGGTTTGCGGAATTCAGAAAAGTAATGGAAGGACTCAATTCGCGCCTTGATAGAATAGAGGAGGCTCGGTCATCCCAGCCACGACTCATTCCAGAAATACAATGCGAGGAAAGTAATCCTAACTCGCCTTTGAAGAACTCTAGAATTTGGAATGAGGAGTTGGATTCCATTAACGAGCATACGGTCCAATTTACCGATGAGTCGATTTCTATGACTGTTCAAAAGAATGGGGTAGAGACATGGCTGTCTTTCAAATATAATGATACACTTCAATCACATGACACACTAGATTTTAATGATGATGAAGATGTTAGTTTATGCGAATCTCAACCCATTCTAGGTGAAGAATATGAGGAAAGTGATTTCATCCCAAGTGTGCACTGCATTGAACCAAAATATGATGAGTATTGGGATGACAATCCTGAATGTATAACCACAATTCTCCTGGAACTAATCTCAAGTTTGGTCCAAGTTAATGATCAAGAAGTACGCGAAGAGAATGGTCATAATGAGATACTTCACTCACCTGACATGTCTAATCTAAAAGTGGAGGAGCCCCTTATGACCGACCCTTATAACTCTTGTGAAACATATTTGGACCACTCCCCTGAATTGAATGATGATATGATTCGGGAGAAAGAGGAGTTGCGCGCTACGACTCTAGAATTTGAAACCACCCAGTTGAGGCTACCATCTAAACTGTTGAATGTGGACGATTCAATGCCTCTTCTGAGTAATTTTAATGAACAGAGTGATCATATCAATGCTTCGCATACTGACCCTCAATCTGTCTGTGTAGGGTTGGAGCAAGAGAGCATACATTCGTCCACTTTAAAGGATGATGGATTCCTTGAGCAGATTATCACAAGCTCTAAGGTGAAAAATAAGTCACTCTCAGAAGAATGTCCCAACTCTTTTGATGATTGCTTGGCATACTTTACAGATTCAAATGATCCCATGATAAGAGACATAGTGAATGCCTTGTAAGACAACATCTCGACAGTCAGTACTGACCGAGAGAACCCTTACTCTAAAGCCCCTTCTTCCACAGATCCTGAATGTTTACTGTTAGGGGATAAGGAGTTAGAAATTGAACCGAAGTCTGCTACTTCGGAATGTGTTGAGACTACACCTCTTCCTGAAAATTTTTCTCAACTTGATCTATCTGTAGTCTCTGATTCACCATGGGATACTAACTCTGAAACTTTTTCTGACACAGGTGAATCATTTATACTTTGGATACCTCAGGCGAATCATCAACACGTTTTTAATGAGGTAAATAAGTTTTTCTGGAAAGTCAAACTCCAGGGCATCCAAGCCTATTGTAAAAAGGGCTTTTGGATGATCCTATTGAGAAACTTACTGAGAAACTTATCAAGATATTGGCTAGAAGAGGAACTTTATGGCATGATCAAGTTCCATGATCGATTCAATGTTTGTGGGTAACATTACTGCAAACCCTCACGAGACTATAACTCGTCCTCTAGGGGTAACCTAGGGGTTTAAAGGCTTGTTGCATACGCTAAATGCAATCGAGAGCACCTGCGAAAGTGGTATAGGTAGGATTTTATTTTCGTTATTTTTGTTCTGCTTTCTCTCTCATGCTGACAGCTTCCATACTGTGATCTCGTGAAAAATCTCTCTTGATTCGTTATTCAGGTACTATCTTCCCATCACTTCTCATGTACTTTCGTTGTCCCATGTGCATTGCATGCTCATATATCTTTTACATTGAGGACAATGTAGATTTTAGGTTGGGGTGGGAGATTAGGTTTCCTAATTAGTATTTTCTTGGTCTTGAGCAAAAATTGTGAAAATTTTTAAATTTTTCTAGAAATTCCTGTGAATTCGAAGTGAGTTTGACAGATATCTTTGATTTCGATACGCGATGTTGGTCATGTATGACACTTGAATTCAGTATCTGTTAGATTTCACAGTTAGTTTGAATTATTAATCCATGATTAGAAGTTGTAAACATTGATTGAGTCATGAGTTCACATGTTACATCTCGCTTTCACATTAAGGTTTCAATCTGATATTGAAGGGTTAACTTGGTTATCACTAAGCATGTGAGGAAACCGCTTGAAAATTTGTCCGTCATGATCATTTTAAAAAAAAAAAAAAAAAAAAAAAAAAAGAGATACCTTTGGAAAAGGTTTTGGCGAATAATTCTCACCATAGGTTTGCTCCCTATAGGTGAGGATTTGTTCCCCATGGATGATTTGGGAAAAGGTTGGCGAATAATTTTCACCATAGGATTGCTCCCTATAGGTGAGAATTTGTTTCTCCTTCTTGATGTTACTTTCAAGAAAAAAAAAAAAAATCAAAAGCTGAAAAACTGAAAAGATGATCTGTAAGAAAAATTTTGGGTGTCCTGAATGATCTATTAGTTACCAATGATATTATGAAATTGAAGATTGGACCTCTTAATAGTGGTAAGTTGAGATTACACTATACACCCATGGAACCCAATGTTTAACATTTTTCTGATTTATGGATTAATACCTTGAACTTGATTATGAGTTTACCACGTACCTGAGTCCAGTAGAAGTAATGCCCAACATTCATGAGTTTTAGAATTTCTCGTATTTGAATCATTTTTAAAAATAAAAATAAAAAAATCACTCGATTTCATAGAAATTAATCTGTAGTTCTCAACTTGTTTTTCGCATATTTTACTCGGAACTAGCAAAATGCTGGTTGGGAGTTGTGTTGAGGGTCAAATATTGCATATCAGACCCTAGTAATTACCTGATTTTACGTATATGATACTATTTAAACGGCCTGGTTAATCATGTTTGTGCTGTAAGGTGGATTTACAAGCAGGGACTGAAATGGATGTTTAAAGTATGGATTTAACAACCTGATGACACAAAGGCAAGATACAGACTCCAAGGGACCAAGATCAATGCCCGGGATCAGCAAAAATCAAAGAACTGAAGCTCAAATGGCCTAAAACTCATCCAGAATGAAAGATCACATGTTTCCCACCATCCGTTTGGTTCGAAACTTCATACATGAGATAAGGGCCATAAATTAACCGTACATATAAAATTTCAGCCATTGAAGATCTCGAGAAGTGCCCCAACTGACAGATCAGCCCATAAACCATTGATTCTGGGCCCACCTGATATCTGGAATTGCCTCGAATTTGGTATCAACGCCTTAAATGAGGAGACCAATCAGATGGTTGGATCAGATTTCGTAAAAACATCATAGTGGACCCTACTTTAGATTGAGTGTGCATAGTGCACAAGTGCACTACACGTGCATGGGAAATGTTAGCGACGGTTTGACCGTCTCTGACCGAAAGAAAAAAAAAAAATGAAAATTTTCACGGTCGCGTAACCGACCGGCGTCCGTTTTGTGGATGGTAGTGGGCCCCACCCATTGCTCGTATGTCCGATCTGATCCGTCCACCGTGTAGAGGGCTTCAAGAACTACAAAGCCATGCTGACCTTTTGCACCCATGCGTGCACACGTGTGAGATACAGAGGCCATAAAAGGGCTGCTTAGTAGCGTTCAAAACTGATCTTTTTGTGATTTCTTCTCTGGGCCACGTCAATGGACGTTCAAAACCACACATTCTTGACTGAAATTTCGTTCTGAATCCAATGGATGGGGTGAATTTTTCAGAAAATGCTTCTGTGGGGCCCACCGATCACAACAGCGAAATGGTGCGAAAGGTTTCGCACATCCGCGAAAACTGACTTTTTCAGGCGGTTTTGGCCCACCATCTTTGATCATATGGCAGATCTGAACCGTCTATCATGTAGAGGACCCAAGAAAGTACTAAGGGACGGTGTTTTTTTGGAATTTGAGCGAGAAAAGTGGCGTATTTCGAGACACCGAACTTGACTGCGAAAATTGCACTCCGTGTCCTACTACAACTCTGTCACTGACTCCAGCCTTCCAACAGCTATAAAAGGAGATTTTGGACGTGGGGAGCATTCATTCAGGTCTAGGAAGGAAGAAAAAGAGAAACGTGGAGGCTTGGGTAGGGACGTGAAGCAGAAAAAAAGAGTATTTTCTTTTTATTTTATTTCAATTGTAGAGATTTAGTCATCCATGTCTGGCTAAACCTCTTAGCTAGGGCTAAGAGGTGAAGCTTGTGGTGAGATGGGAGATTTGATTTTATTTTAATTTTAATTCATGAATTGACGTTGATTTTAGTTAATTATTATGTGAATGTTTTAGGTTTTTAATAGTCTATTGTGACTGAAATTATAATGGGTCTGTAATGGCTTTGAATATTTTCGTTCTCTTTAATGTTTATGATGTCAGGAAGCCCTGTTGTTCACCATAGTCTCCTGGGCATGGTTGGATGTCGGTACCCTTCCTAACTTTCATAGCATGCGATTGGTTGGTAATTAGTTTAATTCTGTTGTTTGCCATAGTCTCTTGGGCATGGTTTGGTGATGGAATCCACTCTAATTCATATACCTTTCATCTCTTGAAAACTAGATCAACGGAAGTTCAGTAATTTTCATAATTTTTGATGCAAGCATAAGTTCTCCCCGATCTCTATAAGTGAATCCTCTGAATCCCTAGTTTCCTATCTCTGATTTGTTTCCTAAGTTTTAGATTAATTATTCTACAAGTATTCCACCATTGCTAATTAATTTAGAATTCATCTTAGCCTAGTTCTAGTTCTAGATAATTTTAGATAACGTACAAGTTTCAGTCCCTTGGGATTCGACCTCGGTCTTACCGAGTTATTACTACATCACAACCCTGCACTTGGGGAGTGAACACTAGGTGACCTTTTGGTCCCATGCACGTGTACACACGTGAATCGTTAGAAAATGTAGGATAAATGGCAGAAGCAAAACAGTAGTGGACGGCATCAAAACTCGACAAAAACCAATCCATTCTGACCGAAATTTCGATAGGAATTTGATGTATGGGGTGAATTTCATCAAAAACATCACTGTGGGGCCCATCGAACACGTCAGCGAATTCGCATGTGTAACTTACGTTGAGAAAAACTGAAATTTCAGAAAAGCGGTAGCCCACCATCGTTGATCATATGGCAGATCCGGACCGACCATCTTGAAGACCAGCCAAAACCGTCTAAAGGGGCATTATTCTTTTTTGTTTTGGTGGACGCTAGGAGAGCCAGTGGGAGCATCATTCTCAAGTTTTGTTTATTATGTGTGCACGGTCTGTTGCATAACCTCTCACCGACTCCTCTTTCTATGCACACCGCCCCTGACACTTATAAAACAGGGAGAGAGAGCAACGTGAGGGGGGATTCAAGCTGCCGGGAAGCCTGGGACGTGAAGCAGAGTAAAGAGATTGTTTAGTTTTTATTTTTTATTTTTCCTTTATTTTCCTTTGAGATTTAGTTGAACCATACCTATGATTAGCTAAACCTCTTAGTTAGGGCTAAGAGGTGACTTGTAGTGTCATGGGAGAACTATTTGCTTGTGCTTATTGTTTATACTGAACTGATGCTGATTTTGGTTAATTAAAGGAATGTTTTTAGTTTTTAATAGTCTGTTGTGACTAAAATTACAATGGGTCTGCGATGACTTTGAGTATTTCCTTTTCCTTTTATGTTTATGACGTCAAGAAGCCCTGTTGTTCACCATCATCTCTTAGGCATGGTCGGATGACGGTACCCTTCCTAACCTTCATACATGTGATTGGTTGGTAATTAGATTAATTCTGTTGTTTACTTTGTCTCCTGGGCATCGTTTGGTGATGGAATTCATTCTAATTCGTATACCTTTCATCTCTTTAAAACTATATCGAAGGAAGTTCAGTTTAATTTTCATGGTTACACCCTTCAACTGAATGAAGATGGACTTTAAGTCCAGTTGAGTTTTTGATGCAGGCATAAAATCTTCCCGATTTCTACAAGTGGATCCTCTGAATCCCTGGTTTCTCTCCTCTGAATTCCTTAAGTTTTAGATAATTATTTCACAATTATTCCTCAACTATATTCAATTTAGATTTTATCTTATTCTAATTCTAGTTCTAGTTCTAGTTAGTTTCAGACAATGTACAGGTATCAGTCCCTTGGGATTCGACCTTGGTCTCACCGAGTTTATTACTACATCACAACCCTGCACTTGGGGAGTGAATAGTAGGGCTGAGATGAAGCTCGTAATTTGAATGATTCTTGTTTATTGTTGATTTCATCCGTAATTGATTGATTTATTTCTTTCTCTAGTGTGATTAAATGAAAACTCCATACTTCTCCAATCTATGAGCTTAACCAAAGTTTAAATGTGGATGTTGTTTGGAATCGTATTCTAGGTGTGCTTATGTCTGACCATGAACGGGTTTCCCTCCAGAGAAAGAAATAAGAATTTACATCTATTCATGCCTGAACACGGATGGAAAGATGTAATCCCTCAGATTTTTTTCCAATTTTATCCTCTGTGATTCATAATCAAGATATTAGATGATGGATGTGGATTTAGGTGGTTTGGTTGATTCTTAATGCTTATATATACATAATAATTGATGTGCATGCATTAGGGACAACTGATGTTAAGGGAAAAATCACTTGTGCTTCAGGGGAATTATACATCCTGTATGCCTGACCAAGGACACAGATTGTGCTTTATTTATTGAATGTATATTAATTTGAAAGGGTGAATCAACAAGTAAAACAAGGGTTAAGATAATTAGAGGTGGATTTGAAAGTCCTAGTGCTCTCTTTGAGTGAATTTTCCTTATTGTTCTCAATTATTTTCATTGATTTTTGTTAGTTTACTTAATAACTAGCTAAACTATTTGTTGGATTAATTAAGAAAAATCATAAAATTCGAATTGTGACAACCAGTCCTCATGGGCACGATCTCGTAATACGTATCGTGTCTACACATAATTCATATACTTGTGAGTTTAAAATCAATTTAAATCAGGTTGGTTTAAATAAAACATCACCCACACCATTTTGTGAGATTCTATCGGATCGATGGTTAAAAGTATAGCGGTCGTGAAAATTTAATAATAAGAATAATAATAAAAGATTTTTTTTTATTTTTATCTTATCTCTATTTTATATTTATTTTATCTCTATCTTACCTTTTATCTTATTTATATCATTAATCCTTCTACTTTATATATATATATATATATATATATATATATATATAACTCTCCCCGCATCTCTTAAAATTTAAACATTCAAATATACGTCATAAAAAGAGTTCTAATCTAAATTAGATATTAATAAAAATATTACCTGTGTCATGCCCTAAACCCGGGAATCGGATTCACAGGAATCCCGATCGCCGAATCTGATGCCAATAGCCTCCGTAGTACCCCATTCTCGACTCCTAGCGTCCAATGCTAGATTCCGATCCTGGGATCGTACAAGGAGGATTTTTTTTTATTTTTTTTTTATTTTTTATTTTTTTACATTTAACTCGTAATAAGTATAACCACAAGATTACCCAATTCATAAAGGCAACATCATCATCACATATTCACTAATATAAACATTTGAATACAATGCTGAAAAAGAAATACATATGTAAAGATTAAAACTCTAGAAGTCAGCTACATACTCCAAGCTCCACGCTGCTGCAACCTAACATCACCTGCACGCATCTATCGTGCATAAGCTTATAGAAAGCTTAGAGGGTGGTGTAAGTGTGTGCACAAGGTAAGTGCCAAGTATTCAATACAATACCATTATCATACAATACCGAAAATACTGGTAATAAATCGTATAATATCGGAATAAGCAGAAATATTGACAAGATTATAAGTTATCAGAGTAAGCAGAAATATGGATAAGTTCATGAGTCAATCAATATCAGAATACGCAATATATAACAGCTATACAAATGAGGAGTCATAAAGAGCCAAATATCAGATGTCGAGAATGCGATGCAACATGTAATTCCTGATAAGTTCACGAATAGCATCAGCTGTATTTAGACCATATAAACGTAGAAACACAGTAACCCAAAATGTCATATGCCACGGATGTAATGCAATATGTGGTGCGAATGAAATGACCATGCTAGAGTGTGAAGTCGGGATGATAGTACGTAGTATCGCAGGCTACGAGGTCCACTACAAGGACTTCTATTCAAACCAGTCCCATACCTAAATTTGGATAGTTAGACTCAATGTGGTAAACTCCTGATCTCAAGTTAGTCGCGCGCCCAACCGAAATTCCTGCCATAACGAAAGTACACAACAATTAGTTACGCACCACCAGCCCGAGTGGATAGTGAATGAATGAATGAATGAGCATGCAACTCCTACTCAATAAGTCCACTAATCAGTACGGTTCCTCTCTGAAAAATCACCGGGGTCTATTACACTCCAAACCAGATTGCCGCCCCACCGCGCGCAACAAGGTAAGTGGAAGAGACCTCACTATCTGTCTGCCAATATCGGGCCTGACTCATCGATAGCGGACCCATTCCTCGAGCTGGTCAGACTCAGCCTGGCATTGCCCCCTCCTCTCGGACAGGTAAGGCCGCACCCTCTTCTAACCGACCACGATACAGTGGGAGACGCGGCCTAACAGTATACAACCCTCATGCGCTCATGCATCCACTCGGTCTAGACGTTGGAGCAACCTCTGGAACCAAGAAAGTTCTGAGACTTTCACCCAAAGATATCTATAGTATCCCATGTAGAATAAATTTTTGGTGTCCCATCTGGTCATCCACGATATGCCTGTAGAGGCTACAGCCCTGATGTCACTAGGGCATACGGTAGTCACAATACATAATGCAAGATGCATGAGTTATACAATCGAATCATGTATCAATCTTGCGCATACCGCGCTCATGTGAGATAACCTCCGCCTATCAGGGAGTCTCATAACAACATGCTCAATGACATATGCAATGATCAATCACATCTCATAACAAACATGCAGATGATGTGTATGGGCATGTATCATGATGCTATGCTTGTCACATATTCATAATCGGTATCAACAATCGGCCTTGACAATGTGGACATTTAACCAACATTGCCACCAAGGAATGACCTGCATAGAATCAAACATATATTGGACTCATGGCCTCACAAGAGGGCCACGTACATCAAGTGGGCTGCATCACATGGGCCTAATACACATCGTTATGGGCCGCATCACATGGGCTAGAAATACATCTCAATGGGCCTCTTATACATCATGTGGACCGCATCACATGGGCGCACCAATGGTCCTCATATACATCCAATGAGCCACATTAACGGGCCACATACAATTTCAATCGGCCATATCTTATGGGCTTCAAATATATCATAATGAGCCTCAAACACAGGCTGAATACACATCACAACGGGCCTCAAATACGTGCCGCATATATATCACATTGGGCCTCGACAATTTGAATCAGCAATCGGCCACGACAATCAGAATCGGCAATCGACCATGATAATCAGCCTTTATCGATAATCGGTCAATCGGCCATGACAATCAGAATCGACAATCGGCCACGATAATCGGCCTCGATCGATAATCGGTCCGATAATCAGTCAATTGGCCATGACAATCAGAATCGGCAATCGGTCATGATAATCGGCCTCGTCCCAAGGCGGGGTCCATAGACGAACGATCGATGATGGATCAAACAATATCAATGGACCGCATTAATTTGGGTTAACCTACTTGAGAATGATGAGAATGGGCCTAACTGGGCCTAAGGGAAGGTCACAATGTGGACGTTAAACCATCACTGTCCATCAATGTGGCCATTTAACCAACATTGCTCCCAAGGAGTGGTCCACATAAACATCATTACATACATTATAGTAAAATTACACATTAAGTTGGTCCGCACATTCATCGCATTGGGCCTCACTCATGGGCCACATATACACCACATCGGGCCTAGCCATACGGGCACAAATACATCACAATGGGCCTTATCAACTGGGCCACAAACACAACATAATGGGCCTCTCGCATGAGCCAAAATACATCACAATAGGCCGCACCAATGGGCCTTATATACATCAAGTGGGCTGCATCAATGAGCAGCACCAATGGGCCTCATATACATGACAGGTGGGCCCTGCTCATGGGTCAAGAATACGAACAGGTGGGCCTTGCACATGGGTCTTAAATACATAACATGTGGGCCCTACACATGGGCCTCGTATACGTCAAAAGGGCCACATATCATGGGTCTAATTCATATCACAATGGGCCTTACCCATAAGCCTCAGGTTCAAGCAAGTGGGCCTTAAATACAAGGCAAGTGATCCCTGCACATGGGCTAAAAATAAATCGGGATGGACCTCATGGATGGGCCACACCAATGGACCTCAAGTGGGCTTGGACCACACCAAAAATTATTTCAATAGATGTTAGTGTAATATGTGTACCACTTTACACTATCATTTCATGGGGCACATGGCTCACTAATGATGATCAGCACTGTCCAACCATTAGACAGCACCACCCAAACAGTCTGGACAGTGTGGAAGAACACATGCCAAAATAGTGGGGTCCACCATCCTGATCACACGGACGAAGTAGGATATACGTCATGGGTAGACCCTCATCCTGCTGACGTCCTTACAATGGATAGTTGGATACAAAATATAAATCAAGGTGGGTCCCATCGCCAAATGGATAATGTGGCAGCAATATATATACATCAAGGTGGGTTCCACATGCGTGGCCCACCAGAGAACGGATTTGCCTTGCTTTGGATGGTGTACTCCACTAGATATTTAAATCTGACTCATTCCTTGGCCCATGGCTAGGGAGTCGGGATGGATGGTGTGGATCAAACCCACACAACACGTGGGGTCCATGTAGATGGACGATGTGGATCAAACCCACATAACACGTGGGGTCCATGTAGATGGACAGTGTGGATCAGACCCACTTAACTTACTGACGTCAATACTACATCTTCATGGCTGCGTAACATACACCAGTTAATTTCCTTCTTACATAGGTGGGTCCCACGTAGGGCCCACCAGAACATATTATATATTATAATAGATATATATATCACATGTATCATGTATATATTTTATTATTATCTTATTTTATTTTAACCAAAAGAGGCTAGCTAGTCCAGGGAGTGCAGATGATGATGCATACATCACAGTGGGTCCCACACACGTGGCCCACCAGAGATTGAATCAGCTGATGTTGTTTTATGCCAACGTCCAGCAGCACCCGTTGCTAGATGATGTACATACAACACATATATGGTGGGGTCCACGTGGACGGCTTGGGATGTAAAGCTCTGTCAAGGAGCGTGGGTCCCACGTCCCACGTGTGGAGGAACTACACATCATGGCTGGTTTCCTCAGATGAACGGTTGGGGATATAACACATCTCTCATGATCAGGCCCACCATGCCAAACAAATGGACGGTAGGAATATAACACAGGCATCACAGTGGGGCCATACATGGCACTGCCCATCATGGAGGGGACCACAAGCACGTCCAGACCACTGGACGGTCTGGATGGGCGGATAGCGTGGAAGACACATACATGCAAGAGCCCACGGGCCGTTAACGCTGTACACAGCAGCTAGATGGCTGGTGTACACCATCCCATCTAACGTTCAAGTAGGTGGGTCCCACGTGGGACACATCATAACGTTAATTTTTCCATCCAAACGGTTGATAAGGTCACAAAGACCAAAAAAAAGGGAAAAACAAATTTCATGATGATCCAAAACTTCCGTGACCCCAAATAGGGCTTCAATGGCAAATGTTCAATCCCTTTGTTTCCTGCCGAGTGGGCCACCTGAGTTCCTATTACTGCTGATTTATGTGACAACCCATTATCTAAATAGGTCCCATCAAATGCACGGTATAGATACAAAACATATATCATGGTGGGGCCTGTGGTGGGACCCACAGTTCCACTCGTCAAAGGCAGCAAGGACGCTGCTTGCTGCAGCGTCCAGAGGACGCTAGCAGCAACAGCGTCCCAATGTTTTATTTATTTTTTGTGTATTTTTTTTTATAGGTAGGATCCTCATCATGAAAATCTACCCTGTCGGTTGGGTTCCCAGGCTCGAGACAGGCCTAAGGAGCCAGACATTCGATATATTGGGTGAATAGAAACATCATAGCAGGCCGTAACAGTTTACATCACCCAAACAGCTGTTCTCTACAATATGGCCCGCCAGAGATTTAGTTCAACTTCAATTTTTGGCTCAACGCCTAAAATGATCTAAGGAATGGGATGGACGATGTGGATTAAATCCATATATCAAGGTGGGGCCTACATGAGCGACTCACCCAAGAGTTTGGAATAATCTAATATTTTTGTTTCTACAAAGCACATGCAGGCGCTGCAGTGCATCTTTGTACACGCTTCACAGAATCACGTCCAGCGTCCAGGGACGCTGGATGGATGGTGTAAACCATATCAAGGTATGTCCCACACATGGCACTATGTACTTTATATTAGGGTGGGTCCACACGTGTACGACCCACCAGCCTTGGATAAAATGAATATTTGTGTATTTTCTTCAATTAGGCTTGCCTAAATGGACTGCTAGGTGGGTCCACTAGGTGGACAACATAGATGTAATACATATATCATAGGTGGGACACTCATCATCACTAAGGAAAAATGAAAGAGAGAGAGAGAGAGAGAGAGAGAGAGAGAGAGAGAGAAAGAAGCACCCACCATTGATCTACTCCTCCTTCCGCCAAAGTATCATAGAGCTCTAAATGACAGACTTCAATGGTTGAGATTAGTTTTGGAGGGTGGGGATGAGAGATAGGAAGTGGGCCACACAAACTTCTCTCCTCTCCCTTGGGAAGCCATGGACGATTCTCTCTTGCTTGGGAGAATGGGAGAGAGAGATGAGAGAGAGAAGTTGTAAGAGAGAGGGATGGGTGTGATGGGTGAAAAGGTGAGTGATGGGTGATGTGTACTTTGACATGTGAGGGATGGGTTGCTTTGACTTTGGGGTTGCTTAGGGATGGAGTTTTGTACTTGACATGAGAGGTGATTGATGAGATTGATTTGACATGTTGTAGATATTCTCTTGGGATTGCAAATGCGCAGCATTTTCTCGAACTGAACGCGGGCCCACATCTTCTGGCCTGGGTATCGCCTCGGTGCGTAAAACGCGGCGTCAGAACCGCAACGACGGTGCGGTCGCTAGGGTATAAGTCTCGGGTCGAGCCGACTCTGGAATACGGAATATGACTCAAGGTCACGTGCAACTGCCGATTATAAATCGCGAGTTGCTGAAATTCGATTGGAAGGACCGCGAAAGCTTATGGAACAGTACAGACTAGGATACGGGTCTTACAACCTGTAACAACAGAGAAAGGAAGAAAGATAATTTTGGATATGTTAGATCATATATGTATATTGTTCTTCTTTCAGTATTTTTATACATTTAAGATAATTTGATTCGATATATGCAATGAATGGTGCGGATCAGTCATACTTTCATTACATTGAATTATGGGTAGATACAATGTAAATGTGAAGAAAGTTTAAAATTGTATAATAGTGATTGGTGTGCATCTGGTCGAATTAGATTAGATCTGTATGAATCAGATGATCCCTAAGGCCAAAATATACAAGGGCCCTAGTTTTCAGATTAATTTGACTATCAGATGTGTAAAGGCAAAATATGTTAAGACCTCAAGAATCTTGATGATCTAATCATCTGGTAAGCTACCTTGATTAATTATTTGACATTCAATTTCATAATCTTTAAAAGAAAATCTAAATTTTAATAATTAAATTTAAGAAACTTATAAATTTAATTATTTAATCATTTAGGGTTTGACCACCTAAGATATATATCAAAGGTGGGCCTCACTGTGTAATATAACTAGATAAATAATAACGTTGTGGGTATAATTGATAGGATCTCTGAATTCAAACCAACCTAAGTACCATGTGGATTCTACATTACCAAACTCAGGTGAGTAACCCAACATGTCTCATGATTCATTGGAATTAAAATAAATTATTTGTGATAGTTTGATTGATTGACATACTGATTTGAGTGTTTTGTTGTAATATTATATGATACGGTAAATTATATGCTAATCTCTACCAAATTGCATGGAATTATAATTGTACATTGAATTTATTTATCAAGACAAATATATATGGCAGTTATGAAGATGATATGTTCATACATCATATATCATTCATTACATTTGTATAATGCATGGTCATTCCTAGGGACCCTTCCTGGAAGAAATGTCGATCTTGGTAGAGTGTTACCGATGCAGTTATGCCCAAGCCTACGGAAAGGTGGAAGCCTACCCAATGGGTAGATGCGGGTTAACAACCTCCAACCCAAGTAGATGGACGATCATTGCATCTGATGCACTCATATGCTATTTGCATCCATATCATCATATATATATGATTATATTCAGTGCTTATATTATTTTAATTGCTATAATTATGAACTATGCTGAGTTATTTCACTAAACCTGACCAGCTTACCTTTTTGTTGATAGAAAAACCGTACAGATAAGCCATTAGCAAATAATGTGGCACAAGAACCGAAAGGATTCACCGCACCTAAACACGACTCATGTGAAACGTGACTATACTTATCGAAAGATGAAGTGGTGGCATTAGACAATTTCTGATCATATGATTTATTTGCTAGAATAGTTTGATTAGCGTATAATGTATATTAGTATTGATTTTGAGATTTTAAGAAATTGTTTAAATTTATCTCATTGAAACAATGTTAGTATAAAATAAACATATTTATAGTATGATGATATAATAAATGAATGATTTTTAAAATTTATATTATTTTAAGGGCCGTCAAGATTTATATATGTTTGATTGATTGGTGCTAAGTATTATATATGTGTGATTGGAGTTTGGGTGGAACTTAGATTGAATGTAATTATCATCTCTGATTAAACTGATTAAGGAATTAAGTTAATATACTTTGTGTACGAGTCATGACTCGAAACTCGGGTCTGAGGGTGCACACTTTGTGGATCCATTACCACTACGAGTGTGGGGAGTTAGAAGTTTCTTCATCAAAGTCGTCATCAGAATTCATTTTGTTACGGCTGCGCCGCTTCCCTAAAATAGGTGAAGAATAAGCCGTGATTATAAATAATCCGTGTGCACAGTCATTGCCGAATATAAATGCCAAGTTGTCCCATCTATAAATGTGCTTTCCTCGCATTCATTCAGCATAGGGGTGTGAATGTACACACAAAGACAATATGTTAAACATCATATATCGAAAAGCAGAAAATTTTATTGGAACTGTAAATTTTTTTTACAAATCCTACTGCTATATATCCATCCCAGACATTATCAGTAGCGACAACCATCTTTTTATCATCGTCCCACCCAAAACTAGAGGCATTGAGCATAGCCCAATACAACCTCTTTAGGGTTCATAGACGATTAGATATGTGATGATTTTCAAGTAAAATGACACAACTATCATGGATTTCTTTGATGGTTACCTAGTAGGCCTTGGGTTTAAACTCGATATCACTCTTGAGGTCGAGATTGACTTGTTCAACCAACGAAGTATCCATATTGTCGGACCATTGTACTCTACTTATTTTACTAGTAGATGCTATCCTACGCCTCGGGGTAGATATATCCTTTGGTGAGGATCATTTCCTTAAGGGCATAACACTTTTTTTTGGAGTTGAAAGAGGTTGTGTTGGTAAATACTCAATATTTTTATTCCTCGGATCCTTCATGGTGATCCTCAGAAAATTCATTTGACTTACAACCATAAGATATTAATAGCAATACGACAAGAGCATACAGTTGATCAATGAAAGTAATGATTTTGATACGGAACATGAAAAGATTATATACACTATCTAATCATGGTATCCACATGAAAAGTAAATATGTGTTAAAATATTCTTGCTATAAACATAGCAGATCAGTACATAACCAATGAAAATAAAATACGTTATCTAGTACGTGGAAAACTATCATTCCACATTCTCGACTATATCATCTCTCTTCCTCGCCCACTCTTCCCAATCGCGATCCGTCACACGAGATAAAGCTCGTCTTTCCTTCATTGTAGATATCTCTATAGGGGATGGTGAAACATCCTCTATACTGTCTTCATTATCCTCAACTACCTCAGTTAGTCTGTCATCACCACTAACACGGATGAAATTATGAAGGACACAATAAGCTATAATAATTTTTACTTGAGTTTTAAACTTAAACTGAGGAGGAGTACGTAGAATAAGAAAGCGAGCCTTTAAAATTCCAAAAGACCACTCTATGACATTTCGCAATTAGGTTTGGTGCTAATTGAAAAGTTCTTTTTAGTGACAGGATTCCTTCTAGTACATAATTCATTCAAATGATATCGTACACCTCGATAGGAGGCCATAAATTCGGACGAATGTGCATATCCAGCATCAACGACATAATATTTTCTTACACATTGCAAGATATATTTCAGTTATGTTTCATATATAAACTCCTACAATGTAAAGAAACACACCCTATATATGATTAACATGAGGAATAAGAAAATAGTCAGGGCGACAGCTTAATGCATTTTGTAAGACACGTACATCGGATGCGGAGCCATCCCAACCTGCAAGCACGTAAATAAATTTCATATCAAAAGTACATGCCGCAAGAACATTTTGAGATAGAAATTCATTCCTATTTCTAAAAATTGAGCTTGTTTCTTTTGGCAAATAAGCCAGGATATGAGTACCAACCACATGATCAATTCATTCCTTTTACGAAGTAAAGTTCTTACCAATGACATCCAACACTTGTATAATATTACCTGAAAGTATGCACTCCATAACGGATTGTCGGATATTTCTTTGGGTGTGTGTAATCTAGGAAACTTCATATATTCTTAATATAGACCAATAATAACATCCAACACCCTAGTAAAGTGTCTGCTTACAGTCTCACCAGATCTTATAAATTGATTACCAATCACATGATTACATACATTGTGTCCGACAGTATGTAAGAACATTACAACATGCTCTTTCATACTACACCTCTTGATATCGAATAAGAGTTTCCAATTTATCAACAATGAACATAATTTGAAAAAATTGTCCCTGCCCATTCCCAGTTGTGCAAGACAATCAACATCGCTTTTTTTAATTATGTCATTGAGAAATCTATCCCTCTTAATGTGACAATCATTATACTTTGTCTTAATGCAGTAACGAAGATAATATTCAGCAGCATCCATTACACATGCATAGGCTGCAAGGGCTGTTAATGCAACAGTTACTTCACTCTCAATCCATTCACTATCAGAGGACCTTTCGTCGTTATTTTCGGCACTATCAGAAGCCATAAGATCATTGGAGATAAAATTTATCTGAATGAGAATTACTATGAATAATAAAATTTCAGATCAGATCGGTCCGAATTGACCACGATACGAACTTGATCCAATGATCGGATCTGAGTGGTCCTACTTGATCCGCACTAATCCAAACCTTCAGTTCGACTTGGATCGGGTCTGATTCACTGAATCAGGTCAGATTCTGCTCTACTCTTGTGCCATGCTGGCGCATGTAGATGGGTTGCCTCATGCATGCAGGTGCTTGGCATAACAAACTTCCGGTGCATGATAGAACCCCTTTCTACCGTGATAGGAAGACCATCCAACTAGTCCACTGGTTTAAAAACAATGGGCAATTTATCATTTCACTGCGCATTTGAATTACACGAATTGGATGGATAGGATCATCGAACTCACTTTAACTCTTTCTTTTCCCATTGAATGCTAACCATCAGCTAGGTTTTCATTTCACCTTCCATTTGAAGGCCACCATTTAGATTATAGGTTCATCCCATTTGTGTCACATTTGAACCATGGACCATCAAAAGTTGGACCATCTTGATCCACGGTCCCACACGTGGCATCCGCTGTGTTGGACTACCATGAGCATGCTCTGGACTAAAAGTAGGTCATTTCAATTACCTTGAAAGCCTATTAAAATGAAAAAAAAGGACGGTGATTATAAAATCACCGATCTTCTATATTCAACACATATTTGCGGACTACGTGATAGAGCGTAGTTCTGTTTTTTCAAGCGGTAAAGTACGAGTTAAGAAACTAAACGCTGAAATATATAAAAAGATGAAAATATAGCACTTGGAGCATATTAATTAAACATTGTATGTGAATATTTATCTTTATAAATGTTGCTACTCTCCCTCCTTCAAATAGAGTATGTATACAAGTGAATCAAAGCAGTCCAATTGTGGGTCCCATTGTGGATGGGCTAGATCTTGAAAGTCATATAGTAATGGAACTATTGACTGGTGGCCACAACGGAGGTGGTAAATGATCAACTGTCCAAGCTCAATTGACAGGCCATCATCTAATAGTGTGAACTCGGAAACTCTGAAAACCCACCAGTAAAAATAAAAAAGTCCATCGTTCATGAGTCGTATGAAACATGGGTGCATAGAAAAGTCCCACAAGAAGGATCAGCAGCCAACTTGGAATTTTCGCAGATGCACTTGCATGCATGCCTATATGTCAAACATGTGAAAGATCAAAGCCAGTCGTCAGGCCACCCCCACAAGGCGGATTAGGTGGTGTTGTCCATAGTTTTTTTTTAAAAAAAAAAAAAAAATTCACACACCCCCTAATAGCCATTCATGCACACCATAATGGATTTCAGAACCCATAACTTACGTGTTGAAACTCTTGTGAGTCTACCACAAGCACCTCATATGGTAGTAGTGTGGTGAAACTCTTGTTGACACCTCCCTTATTAGTGGTGTTGTAATGTGTTGGGCCCTGTAGGGGCAGTTGGAGGGATAAAGTCCCTTGACATACATTGATATGATATAGTTTAACAGCTTAATTTTTCAGAGTAAATAATTATTTGACATAGTATTAAAGTAGAAAATTTTATGCTTGGCAGCTTAAATTTTTAGAGTAGATGATTGTTTGATGGGGCTACCATGATCTATGTGTTTTATATCTACTTCATTTTCCATCTAATAAACTATTTGGTCTCACGACCTACAATTTTGATTGAAGGGAAAACATGAATATCAGCTTGATCCAAAATTTTTGTGGCCCTAGAGGTTTTCAATGAAGGGCATTCAATCACTACCCTGTTATGTGGTCCACTTGAGCTTTAAATTTATTTTATATCTAGATTCATGCCTTAAAATAAGTTGCAAAATAGATGAATGTATGGTGTGAATATAAAACATATACATCCCAGTGGCCCCACAAAACCTAACACATCACCACACCACAGCTGTGAGTGGTGTTGGCAAAACCACCTATCGACCTCCAACCCCACAATGCAGAAGTGCATACACAAAGTCAGTCGGATCCTCTAATGAGGCGGGTCGCATGTACAAAACAAACCAACATTCAACTTTCTTCATCAACGGTTAACAATCTCTCACGTGTACCACGCCCACCTTTTTAATTGCAGGCGGAATGCAACCTGGTTTAAGATTTAAGAAGTTGTGAAAGCACATCACTTCACATTAATTTGGATAAGGTGTAATTGCTAATCATGTTCCAAACAATATTTAGTAATTAATATACAATAATACATTTCGGTCACACTATCTTAATGCACTGAACAATGATATTGTATTCTTCTATGAAGCTAGTGAATGGCGCTACTTATGCATTTAAGTAGACAAGAGCTCAGATCCAACTGACAACGCATTCAGGTTCAGCCCTACCACATCTTAGCCATCCATTCATGTCACCAGTTCGATTGTTAGAAAATAAGTTGGCAGGTGCCCTGGCTGAAATTTTATGATGCTCCACTCATCAATTGAGTCACATGTGACTGGAATATTAGTGCTTGCAGGATTATGTACATTTCAGCCCACCAATCTGAAATCCAGACCGTTGATCCTGCATTAAATGGCCAAAAAGATTTCAAATTTGGAAGATCCTGGAGCCCAAATCTTCAGCCCCTTTCACATTGAATGTGGACCTTGCGTGTATAGTTGAAAATGAACCACGGAAGAAATTTTCAGGACTTACGTACGGTGCTTTATGTTGCACCAGGTGTCATGGACCAAATGAGCCCTTACATTAAAATCTACAAATCCGGTAACCAAATGATATAACACATACATTACTTTCTAGATTGGGTTCTTTGTGGTCTTTTTGGTTGCTTGGATTTGGTTCTGGGTTTTGTTGCTTGGGTTTGGTTCTGGGTTTTGTTGCTTCTCTGGGGTCCATATGGATGTCTAACATTGTTGTTTTTAGTTGATTTTGATGTTTTTTCTTGTCTGTCTTCTTTTATTCTTTTTTCCTTTTCTTTTAATAAAATTTTTAATTTTCAAAAAAATAAAAAATAAAATTCATCAACCGAGTTAAGATCGTCCCACAGGTACTTTCCAATGCTTGCATATCATCCATCATCGGCCAAAGTATAAAATAGCTCTTGAATGGTTTATATGCATGTGAACCTTCTTTCTCCTTTATCATATTGCATAGAGGCCCACATTTTAATTGGTTGACAGGTGAACAGATAGGAGTGGCCAACGAAGAAAGAAAAAGAAATGGAATGTCATGGTATGCTGCAATATTTTACAAGATAAAAAACCATGTTACATGTTATGGGTAAAAATGGATTGCCTGAGAAAGAGAAGTCAGCTTAGACTTTTGTGCTCACCGTGTGATCAGCCAGTACCAGTTACAACTAGGAGCCCCTCAACAATCAGAAAGCAGTAATCCATTGTCGGGAAAATAGCTTACTCTTCAAATTTGGCCATGAGGAGATGAAGTATCTGCATTTTCATCAGATGTCGAGCCCTTCTACAATTCCATCCATTTTCGAGCTGCTGCTCGGAACATCTCTTAGAGAGGGCTCCAAGGTACGATCCTGCACGAGGTAAGAGTCAGAGCCACTACACTAAGAGAAACCTCGTCCCATGCAGTAAGATGAAGAGAATGGTCATCCTCGATCCCGTCTATATTACATTAAGGAGCTCGGTCTCAATGCTCGAACATGAATTCCAAGGGCAAGTCGGCAATCTAATCAATACTAAGGAAAAACTCGACAATGGTTTACTAGAGAATTTAGGTGGGAAAATTACCATTCAGAATGGCCGTGTAAATCACCTTGGACTCTCCACCTCGATCTCCTATTACGTACTTCTATTGGTTCCAACCTGGCTCCGACTGTTTAGATATTATCGAAGATACTTACCCGAGATCTCAGCCGAGGATATCGGGAGACAACTGCAACACTCATTTGCCCGAGATCCTAGCTGAAGATCTCAAGAGATATTCCCGATATGCTCGAGATACGGTTTCCTTTACAACACACACCTATTAAGTATGAAGATCGTGATCTACGCCGCAACCCTCTTTCAATTATAAATAGGAGAATTCCTAATGGTAAAAGGTACACATAACCTTATACATGAATCATTCTAAAAAACACTACGTTCTACTAGACTTTATCTTGCCTAACTGACTTTGGCATCGAAGGGTCTACATCTATCTTCTCTTGCAGGTAACAAGTAGTCTAAGAAGGATGTTCAGATGTTTGCATCAACATTACGTATAGCAAATGTGTGCAAGATTCAGACCAACATTTGTCAGCAGGACCATAAATGAGCCAAACTCAGTCGCAAAGAACGGGCTCATAAGTGGATGGGCTTCTTTCATTCTTCAAGTTGACCTCTCATGACTATCCAACTACCATGTTTTTAAGGATGTGGCTTATACATGGTCAGGCAAACCAGATGAGCGGTTTGGATCCTATGCATGCCTATGCCACGTGTCCCATGAGAAATGATGTGTCACGTGCTGAAACGCATGCAAAAAGCCGTCAAAGGCGTCGGGCGGACTCGTGAGTCGTGATATCAAACCATATCAGACTTGCGCGATTCCGAGTTGACTCGAATGAGTCGCATCTGCCTCAAACGAGTCAACAATCCCCGATAAGCCTCCACAGAATCATTAGGTAGATGTCCAACCCAGAAATTTTAATTTATTCAGTGGACTGGGCCTACTCATGCATTTTAGTAGACAAGCGCAGATCCAACTGAGAAGGGGCGTTCAGTTTCAGCCCAGTCCATAGCCCAACATAATTCCACAGCAGACTGGGCTCAGACGAGGCCCAGCCAAACCTTAGCCATCTATTCATGCCACCAATTCGATGGTTAGAAAATTACTCGGCCAAGTGCCCTGGCTAAAACTTTAGGCTCATCGAATGAGCTACATGCACATATTGAAAATTGGATGACTGGATTATGTACATTTCAGCCCACTGATCTGAAATCCAGACCGTTGATCTAATAGTCACGGGCCTGCATTAAATGACCAAAAAGTTGTCACATTTGAAGATCCTAGACTTCAAATCTTCGGCTCCTTTTACTTTGAATGTGGACCATTGAAGAATTTTTAAGGGCTTTGAGTGTGTTATGTTGCACCAGATATCATGAACCAATTGAACCCTTGCATTAAAATCTACAAATCAGGTAACCTTTCTATGAGTTCATTTTGCTTCAATCGCCACTCAGGATCCAACGTCTATCCCTGCGACTAGGGTCCATATGGACGGTTTAAATCAATGAACCATTTCAATGGATCGTAAGTCCCCAAAGCGAACTAATTTCTACCTGCATTATTTAACTGTGGGCCATTCACATTACTCCCCAGTACATTTCCAACGGACTCAGGATTGCATAGTGTGCGTGGCAAAGTTTTTTGAGCCCACTATAATGTATGTGTTATATATATACTGTCCATCCACTTTTCTAGATCATTTTAAGGTATGATCCCAAATGTAATAAATCCAAAGCAGTAGGGATTGAACGTCCACCATTGAAAACTTCTTAAAGGCATATAAGTTTTGAATTAAGTTGATATTTGTGTTTTCCTTTTATCCATGTTTGAACAACCTCACGGAAAAGTTGAATGGCAAAATAAACATGATATGGACTAGGAAGGTTTGAGTAAGTTCCTGCCGGTTTTTGTGGCATGTGATCTACTTGATTTTTGGGCTCATGCCCAGAAATTGTTTGGCAAAATGGATGGACGGTATATGTATAACACATACATTATGGTGGGGCTCACTGAACTTTGCCACGTCTACACATCACTAAGGTCAGTGATATGTGGCACACTACGCAATCCGAGTCAATTTACAACCGTCTGATCGGTCCGTTGAAGCATTTGGTCTATCAGTTTGTCGAGGTTAGTGTAAGAAGATCCTCCCACCTTAGCAGCACTTTCACCACTATGTTTCCACTCCACAGCTTTTTTCCTCATTTCCCTTCCTTTCTCTCCTTGCATCATTTCCATCACAATACCCTTGATTTCTTCTCTATTTACGGCGCTACCGATCTCCATCCCAATCCCCCATTCCTTGAAAGCATAACGGCAGTTCGTTTGTTGGTCAGCGAAGAAGGGCCAGCAGATCATCGGCACTCCGCTGCATATGCTCTCTATCATCGAATTCCAACCGCAATGTGTTAGGAAGGCTCCAATGGACGGGTGGGACAGGACTTGTTCTTGTGAGCACCAGCTGGCCAGCATTGCCCTGCCTTCAATCTCTGCCATGAACTCTTCCGGCAAAGCTGCTTGGTTGCCCATCACAACATCGGGACGGACGATCCATAAGAAGGGATGCTTGCTATTCGCGAGCCCCCATGCGAACTCCCTCAACTGTTCGTCCGTTACGACTGCTAAGCTCCCGAAATTCACATAGACGATGGAAGCGGTCTTTTGCTTATCCAACCATTCCAAGCATCCTGTTTCTTCTTTCCACAGGCTGGATTGGACCCGATTAAGCTGGTTTTCAACTATCTGGCGGCAAAACATTTGTAATGGGCCGACAGTATAGACATTGGGTATGATGGATTTAATGGCATGTAGAGTCTCTGGTTCCAATTCATCGAAGGTATGTAGGATAAGTGCTGAAGCCTTGATACTGTTTTGCGCTTCATCGTCCATGAAGGTGAGCAGGATGTCATTGGGGTCCGTCGTTCGAATGAAGGTAGGGATATCCTTGAGAAGGATATCTCTCATGCCGGGTATCCAGTCGATGCGGGTATCAAGGTATCCGTTTGTCAAGCAACTCTCATCTGCGAGGAAGAAAACAGATTCATGTATGTAAATGTAAAGAAGCGAAAAGAAGACAGTTGGAGCCCCTATGAAATGGATTCCATGTGGGGTTGAATGTGTGTTTAGATTTGGGTATAGGTAGTGATGTAGAGCGGGTCGCGGACAATTTCATGGCTAAGATGGATCAGAAAAGGCCCGGTCGACGACAGAAGCGATCCGGACCGTCAGACCTTAGATCGGGCGTATCTCGCAATCCGGAATGAGTTATTTGACCTAAAATATATGATTTTAGGGTAGAACGAGCTACTTTAGCCAACCAACCCCGCTATACCGGGTTGCGCAGCCCGGATTTGCAAAATACCTCCTGATCGACTTTTGTTTCCCTGTTTTATTTTAATTTTTAATATAAATAATAAGTTTTAATTTGATTATAACTCTTCATCCGTTAGGCTTTAGGAGTTGTGTCCAACATGAAAAGTACTTAGAATAATTAGGAGAACGAATTGGTGAAGCCAAATAGGACACTTACTACTTTTGGCCGAAAACCTTACACACTAGTAGACATCATGACCGTCTATAAATGGTAAGTTTACTATTTATACTAGGTCGCAGATTCTAGGAGTTTTAGTTGTAGTTTGATTCTGATTTTTTCTTGGTACCCTTATTTAAAGGGTTGTGAACTCATTTTTTTTCATTTATTAATCAAATTTGAATTTACTAGAATTTATTTCTATTTTTAGCTTTCTTTCCTTGTGGATTCGAGAAGTCTTTGTGAGGAGTCTAGAGAAGTTCCATGGATTTGGAATACTTATCCCCTTGAGGAATATGGTGCTCGACCTCACGTCCTACCCTGCATCATGTAGAAATGAATTCCTTGCCCCATTTATGATTTCATCTCTCCTTAGGCCTTTTCTATTTCTCTTTTTTGAGAAGCCAAACAACCTATAATGCCTGTTTGAATGATTCTAAAAGCCATGGTTCCGCAATTATTGGGCCTGAAAACTTATACCAAGGCCCAGTCCAAAAACTCTGATAAAATGGACCTAATTGCATTGCAATATTTACAAGTAGATCAGGGAAGATGATAGAAACAAAATCACTACCTTTCATAGGCACGAGACCTCTTTGGATTAGCTCTCGGTATTGAAAGAAACCCATGAAGCCACTGGCGGACATAGGCCAGAACAGCAGTTCAGGGACACCCACCTCTTCAGCAACCTGCAGGGTGAAGGTCATAGTGCCATCCGCAACAATGCAAGTTACAGGAGGTGTGTCCAAGGAGCTATTGAGTTTTGTTACAAGCTCACGGAACGGCTCAACACACTTCTTTCGGAGTGAATCGGTGAGGGCATATATGTCATGCCTATCATCTGATGCCGGCAAACCATCCGGTATGGTCTCAAACCTGAAACTGGGAGAGGTGTTGAGAGTGTCCAGGCCTTTGGAACTCAACAGACGGCTGTGAATGAACTGGGAGTGGACAAAGGTGATATGGAAGCCTCTTGAATGTAGGAGCTTGGATAGTTGTATCATGGGGTTGATGTGGCCTTGTACTGGGTAGGGAATGCATATGGCATGAGGCTTGTGGGCTACTGAAAAATCCATCTCCAAATTGTTGTGATGGTAGCGTTACACTTCTCTCCTTTATAGGCGAAGCGAGAGATTCGTTTCTACAGCAATGATTTGGATGGTTCACCAGATTTGGTGGAGGAGGATCGCGTACTTTTATTTTAATTTTTTAATTTTTTTTATTTTAACCCACGCACACACACGCCCACACCCTCACGCCCTAGTGCAATTTCACCAACTATGGGTGCTCGAACCCTTGCCGGGGCTACTGAAGAATCCACCTATGGGTGCTCGAACTCTTGAATGTAGGACCCGGAGGATCGCTTACTGAGGCTAAGTAAACTCTACGGAGACAAACGTCATGCATATATCTTAATAGCTCATTTTAAGGCATAGGCATGATCCAAAATATATATATATATATATATATATATATATATATATATATATATATATATATCCAAAGCTCAAGTAGGCCACACCACAGGAAACACACTGAATAGAACACTTACCGTTGAAAAATTCTTCGAGGCCACAGAAGTTTAGATCATGTAGAAATTTATGTTTTCCATTCATCCATCTCTGTGGAACCTTATAAACAGGTTGGATGACAGATAAACATCACTGTGAGCCGTAGGAAGGTTTCAACTGTGAACGTTGTCATCCTCACTGTTTCTTGCAGTGCGGTCTACTTAAGCTTTGAACATTCTTCAATTTTGAGTTCATGGCCTAAAAATGAGCTGGTAAAGCTGATGGACGGCATGGATTAGACATTTACATCAAGGTGGGTCCACAGAGTTAGCCAGTAAGCGATACATCAAGGTGGGTCCACACCATCATCAAATAGTGTGAACTTGGAAACTCTGAAAGCCCACCAATAAAGTCCCGCAGGAAGGGTCAGTCACCAACTTGGAATTTTCGCAGATGCACTTGCATGCATTCTAATATGTCAAACATGTGAAAGATCAAAGCCAGTCGTCAGGCCACCCCCACAAGGCGGATTAGGTGATGTTGTCCATAGTTTCTTTCTTTTTTCTTTTTTCTTTTTTTAAAATAAAATAAAATTTCACACACCCCCTAACAGCCACTCATGCACACCATAGTGGATTCTAGAACCCATAACTTAAGTGTTGAAACTCTTGTGAGTCTACCACATGCACCTCGTCTAGTAGTGGTGTGGTGAAACTCTTGTTGACACCTCCCTTATTAGTAGTGTTTTGATGTGTTGGGCGTTGTAAGGGCAGTTGGAGTGATAAAGTCCCTTGATATATATTGATACACCATACTTTAACTGCTTGACAGAAAATTATGTGCTTGACATAGTATCATAACAGAAAATTATATGCATGACAGCTTAAGCTTGCAAAGTAAATAGTTGTTTGATGGGGCTATCATTATCTGTGTTTTATATCCACTTCATTTTCCATCTAATAAACTGTTTGGTCTCACGAACCTACGAACCTACAATTCTGAATGAAGGGAAAACATGAAAATCAGATTGATCCAAAATTTTTGTGGCCCTATAGGTTTTCAATGGAGGGTATTCAATCACTACGCTGTTATGTGGTCCACTTGAGCTTTAAATTTATTTTATATATAGATGCATGCCTTAAAATAAGTTGCAAAATAGATGAATGTATGGTGTGAATATAAAACATATACATCACAGTGGCCCCACAAAACCTAACACATCACCACACCACAGCTGTGAGTGGTGTTGGCAAAACTACCTATCCACCTCCACCCCCCACAATGCAGAAGTGCGCACACACAAAGTCGGTCAAATCCACTAATGAGGCGAGTCGCATGTACAAAACAAACCAACATTCAACTTTCTTCATCAACGGTTAACAATCTCTCACGTGTACCACGCCCACCTTTTTAATTGCAGGCGCGCGGAATGCAACCTGGTTTAAAATTTAAGAAGTTGTGAAAAGCACATCACTTCACATTAATTTGAATAAAGTGTAATTGCTAATCATGTTCCAAACAATGTTTAGTAATTAATATACAATAATACATTTCTGTCACACTATCTTAATGCACCGAACAATGATATTGTATTCTTCTATGAAGCTAGTGAATGGCCCTACTTATGCATTTAAGTAGACAAAAGCTCAGATCCAACTGACAAGGCATTCAGGTTCAGCCTAACCACATCTTAGCCATCCATTCTATGACTGGAATATTAGTGCTTGCAGGATTATGTACATTTCAGCCCACCAATCTGAAATCCAGACCGTTGATCCTGCATTAAATGACCAAAAAGACTTCAAATTCGGAAGATCCTAGAACCCAAATCTTCTGCCCCTTTTACATTGAATGTGGACCTTGCGTGTATAATTGAAAGTGAACCATGGAAGAAATTTTCAGGGCTTACGGTGCCTTATGTTAGACCAGGTGTCTTGAAGGAAATGACGCCTTGCATTTAAAATCTACAAATCAGGTGACCAAAATGATATAACACATGCATTACTGTAGAGATTTTAGAGATTGGGTCCTTTGTAGTCGTTTTGGTTGCTTTTGGTTCTGGGTCTTCTTGTTTCTTTGGAGTCATATGGGGGTGTAACATTGTTTTTTTTTTTTTTTTTAACACATGGGCACACACCCCGACACACTCACGCCGCAGTAGGCTTTCACCACCTACAGATTATTTTTTAAAAACACATGGCACACACCACACACACTCACGCCGCACTGGGCTTTCACCACCTATATATACTCGAGCCCTTGACCGGGTGTTGAAACTCCCAAAGAGTCTACCACCTGAGGAAGAGTAAGGGTACTTTTTGTTTTCTTTTTTTTAATTCTTTTCCTTTTCTTTTAATAAAATTCTTTGGAGTCCATATGACCACCATGATCATGCTCTGGACGAAAAGCAGGTCAGTTCAATTATGATAAAAGGACTACTAAAATGTGACAATTGGACGGTGAATATAAAATCACCAATGGCCTATATTCAACATATTTTTGCGGACTGCCTGGATTGAGAGTATCTCTTTTTCTTTTTTAATGGGTAAAGTATAAGTTAGGAAACATATACAAAAGGAGGAAAATATAGTAATTAGAGCATGTTAATGTTGCACGTGATCATTTCTTTTATATAAATGATTGCTACTCTTCCTCTGTAAAATGCAGTATACATGCAAGTCAATCAAGACAGTCCGATTGTAGGTCCCATTGTGGGTGGACCACTTTTTGAAAGTCGTAGTAATGGAACTTATAATCGGTGGATACAACATTGACGAGGAAAATGATCAACGGTCCAAACTCAATTGACAGGCCATCATTCAATAGTCTGAACTTAACAATAAAAAGGTCCATCACGTGCGAGTTGTGTGAAACACGATGCGTAGAAAACTCTCGTGGGCACCAACTTGAAACTCCTGCAAGTGCACTTGTATGCATGCCAACGTTGTAAGAACTCTATATGGTGGGCTTTATAGATCAACGGTCTGGATTATCTTATAGGTTGGATTGTGTAAATGGGTAAACCAGTCGGCCTACTTCAGTGTGATCCACACAGTGTATCGGTGAAAGTGTGGGTAAAGGGCTGGAATGCTATAGCCGTGATACGCACAGCTGTCTGTATACAATTAGGATTGAACAAGTGTGCGATCCTAACTCACTGCAAGAGTTCAAGTTACATCTACCCTGTCTGCAAAAGGGGGTGAAGGAGAAGAAAATCCTAACTTTGTTTTCTACGATGTTTTATTTATTCACCCATGCCATGTAAATTAGGTAAGCCATCCAAATCCTAGATATCTGTGTCCTATGCATAGTTTAATCTCAAGATTTTTGCATTTATATAAACTAACAAATCGTATCAAATATGTGAAAGATCCGATTCACTCATCAAGCCAATGCCGATTAGGTAGTGTTGCCTGCACCACCATAAGTGGTGGTGCAGTGATGTTCTGGGTGCTGTGGGGCTCACCCTGATATATGTTTTATATCTACACCGTTCATCTGCTTTATATGGACACAGCAAACACATCGATCTGTAAATCATGTGTACAAAATAAACCAACATCCAAAGATCTTCATCAAAGGTTAACACTGAAATACGTGCACAGTCAACCCCAGAGATCCCTTGCCAACAATCAAATGGGAAGCGAAAAAGGATAAAAAGAAAAAGAAAAAAGTCATCCATTCAAATTCAACAAAAAATTGTCCATTATTGGGCGTGCGACCCACTACTCTGGGCCCACGATCCTGCTGTTTTTGATTTGTGCTGTAGGAAATCAATATGAGGCAGCTCTTCCATAGAGACCACATGTGCCGCACATGCATTCATATCAGAGCCATCCATCAAGTGGGTCCATTTCTTTTAAAAAAGTTGGCCGTGTTATCTTAGTTGTTGGCGCATCTGATGAGCGGACTAGCAGCCTATTTCTTCACCTAGTGCGCCCACGGACTCTGATTGCGTAGTGTAGCGAACAGCATGGACCTGCCTACTGTGTGATACTAGAAAAGCCCTGTGGGACCCACAATGATGTATGCGTTTTATCCACGCAGTTCATTCACTTCTGCATATCATTTTAGGGCGCGAACAAATTAGTTTTAGATTAATTGATTTTTTATATATATAATTTATGTTCTAACATGAGCCGACGAAACTGATGGGCAGACAAGCTGTCAACGGCATAGCCATAGGCCTTGCAGATCTTAGATGCAGAGGTTACAAGAAATTCAGGCACATGTAACATGAAATGGACGTCCTCTAAAAGTGAGTTTGACAAGTTCTATATGGCTTTAAGATGGAGAAAAACGCATGAAGCGTTTACACTTGGCCCATGGACGTGGTGTAGAATGTTTAAAATAAATAAATAAATAAATCACTGGAATGGTTCAGCTGTATAGTGACTGAAGAGGACTCAAGGGTCATTTGGTTTGGACATTAATTGCCTTGAAACACGGCTCCCATGAGTCCTTAACAACCTTTTATATAGCCCAGTAAAAAAATGCCACATGAATGCTTTAGAGGTAAGCCTGCAGTGAAAGATGATATGTACTTTTTATTAAGATACTCTATTTTAACATAAATACATGATGTTTTTTCATTAGGTCATGATAAGGCCTATAGAAATTTTTTACAACTTGTAGTTATAAACTATTCATACTCATAATTTATGAAGTATATTTATACATTTCTTGAATTGTTATTTACGAATGATATAAAGAAGGATGATCTTCCTCTAAAAATAATGGGCAAAAAACTGAATACATCAAAATGTATATAATTTATATTATTCTAAATAATATGTTTTTTAACTTAAAAGATAATTATAACTGTTTATCAAATATATATTTATACTATTAATTATTTACTTTTGACACAAATACATTACGCTTTTTCTTTTAAAATTTATGTTTATTTGAATGTTCAAATTTGGATATGTTGACTAAAGATGATTTTTGAATGTGCATGGAAGATGGTTTGCAAATTCAGTTAGCAACTCCACTCCAACCATCATATTCTTGAATTGTTTACCAATTCCAAGCTCATGTTCTAACATCCAAACGTAATTTTTGGATTCCAGGCTGCTTTTGCATAATGAAATTGCAGGTGGCTAGACGTGACATACGACTTGTAATTTTGGTACTTCTTTAATAAAAATGTTCTTCTTTTCATTAAAAAATTTGAATTCTCAGTAATTTCAAAATCTAAGTTGCCCAATCACTTCTAACTGAAAATTGGTACATGATCTAATCTCATCAGGTGAGCCTACCCATGTGAATTCAATATAAGTCACTGTATTTCTTTTTCCAACGATTTACATTTTTTATCACTTACGTGTTGCCGACCTGATTATAGGTATAGCTGACTCTAGGCACGGGGAACGGGTGGACCCATCTGTCGACATTGATTACCTATTAAGCCCTTCGATGAATTACTCAATGATATACTGGAGTAGGCTATTCAAGGTGTACATGTGGACCCGGCTCACATGTGGGATCTGGACCATTCATCAGTCATTTGGCTTGGACTGGCCCAGTGGTCAGGCTGGTCCACTCATCGGGCAGGCCTGACTAGTAAATTAAAAATGAATGCACTTGTTATACATGTATTGCAAATTTTATGGATCATCTATTCATTAATAATAGAGATTCAATGACTTAATCTTAAAGTGTATCTGGTTAGGAAGGCATTTCTAATTCCTCGGTATATCCTACGGGAATGTTAATCATCCACACTAACCCTCTTGGTAGAACCTCTCAATGAAATTATGATACTATTTCTTATAGTGTGAGGAGACCAAGACATTTATTTATATGAAAGAAAGCTAAAAAAGCTTAACCATCAGACTTCTCCCCTCCAAGGTATTCATATAGTAAGTTTTCATATTCGGCTTAATAACCATAATACTTACGGGACAATCATCTTACTCCAAACCTATTTACAATAATTACAATTGTGATGGAGCTTACTAAATCGCTCAACGTGAATAATCTAACAATCAAATCTAAAGCAATAAACATGCGTGGATTGCCTAGTAAGTCTTACACCATTGTCTCGAACAATTTGAGGCTCACTTGATAAGATGACCAGCCTGATGTTGGTGATGGGCATTTTCACGGGAGGGCTCGGCGAATGAATGGCCTATGATCTTCCACACGGTGCTGAGAATCCCCTCTTCAATCAATCCCGGAGAAAATGGCCTTAACCGTCTGAGCCTTTGCATTGAAGGCCCAAAGCTAAGAGACCAATTGACCGGACAATCTTAGCCATTTATTCCCGCACCTTCCCATCACCTTTTCCCGCCAGATGTCAAGCGTCCATTAGTTTTTCTTTTGCCATCCATGGAAGTTCAGAAATGCAGGATCGTTTGTTTGGTCTTTGTCGCCAGAGCCCATAAACCATCTACGGTAGGCCCACTAGGTGGCCACTCATAATTTCATTCCCAGCCACGTGTATGGTAGAAAGACTGCTCAATCAATGACAGACACGTCGCCACCATATCATTTTCTAAAAGGCAAAGAAAAGAATTTGTAATGTCCAAAAGGCATGGGCAGGCGATTTTCTTCTTACCTACCACATGGACACCTAAGGCCCACTAACTACCTCTTCATTCGCAAAATCTGGGTCCCCCACTCAAACTGCCACGTGGATCCGGATACATCACCAAGGGAAGCACGAACAAGTGCCACCTGTTCTCTTATATTCATACATGGTACCAACCGCGAAAAAAAAATTTAAGCTTAGTAGATGTGAATACGAATATGGGTTTCGGCCAGAATAACATGCTGTGG
The DNA here is from genome assembly GCA_037074715.1 of Magnolia kwangsiensis. Lineage (NCBI taxonomy): Eukaryota > Viridiplantae > Streptophyta > Magnoliopsida > Magnoliales > Magnoliaceae > Magnolia > Magnolia kwangsiensis. The sequence goes on along the minus strand of CM073575.1, from coordinate 1,031,211 downwards.
GTCCACTAACTAGCCATATAGATGAGGCAGGCAAACAAAGCATAAAAGCTTTTGGAGCGAAGCCCTGAATGGAATGCCACATGTCCTCTAGTATAATTCGAGACAACGAAATCTAGATGGTAGATAGGCCAACGCATGATTGGTGATTGAAAGTATTATGAAATGTATTTTTAAAGAAAACGAGAATGAGAAAGGAGAAACGTAGCTTGTGTGGCCCACGAAATGGAATCTCAGCCATTAATAAAATAAGGTAATATATTTTCTACGTGAATTGACATATAAAATTGAACAAAGAAGTTGAAAAAAAATTCAATCAAGTGTCGTTTGTGGGTGAGGGAGAGTCACGTCATGCTCCGTGTCTTTAGTCTTGCATGGGTTCTGTGGGTATATCAATTTGGACACATCTGCTTTGGCATACCTGGGTTGATGCGCGCACACGTGGATTGCATGTTAATCTTATTATTATTTATGTTCGTGGTGACCTAACATGGTGAAATTTGATTAGACTATGTGCCACTATTAAAGATGTCTCAATTGAGTATAATATCGTACTAATAACTTTCAAATACACTTTGTGTAGTTTCATATCCAACCATAGCACATGGCCTAATTAAATCTTGTCATATCAGGTAATCATGGACATATGTGTTGTTACGGTCTCCGCATTGATCACCATCGGCAATGCGCATGGCATTTTGATGTGTATCTTAAGTTATGCAGAGCTAAGCAAAATGTTTATGATCATATGAACACTTCAATATGGACAGTTGTGTGTGTTACTCTAAGGGCCAGTTAATTTGATGTAATGAAAATATAAGGAAATTAACAATGATTATAAATTATTTCATTTGTTACTTTAGTGAGTTATGTTAGACGATGATGGTGACATTTTTCAATGTTTGATTTATCTATAGGAAAATCATGATGATATCCTTTTTTATATGACTTTAATGTCAAGTTATGATTTAAACAAAGCTAATTTGGTTGGTTGAATATAGATTTTTATTATATTTATATGAAAACGAATGATGATTATAAATTATTGATTTCCTTAATAAATCTGCCTACAACCTACCACTTCCTTATTTATTTAGTGATAGTAATATTGTATATGACATTAGGAGTTATGGAAAATTAAGTAGACCTTAAAAGCATGTTTATTTGCATTGAATTTGAAAAACGGAACTTTTTTAATATTTCTTAATTAAAAGTTTTTGTGGTTTGAATTGTATATGAAATTATGAATTTCATGGAAGATTCATTATTAGTCTTAGCTGGGGTAACATCAGAAGTGATTGTTATCTAAGAAATTAAAATTTTTTACTTGAGGAAGACCGTAAGAAAAGTAATTCATTTTTTAACGTATAAATGGAAATTATATTTATTTATTTATTTTCAGATGTAAATTTCTCATCAACAAACATTTTCATAATAAAAATAGTACACTTCCGTATCACCTCAACCCCAAAAATAGAACTTGGTATTAGTTATCTATCTAAAGATGAATTTGGCATTAGTTCTCTACCCAAAGAGGAATTTTATGACACAAAACAAGCGTCCTTGCACAGTGTGTATCCAGACCGTTCTTTTACGACATGGATGGACTTTTGCTCAAGATATTCTTGATGTTACAATTTTCACCTTGTGATTTTGTGCCAACAAAGAAGAATGATAAAGTACGGAAATGGCCCACATTAGATAAGACAGGTTACTCGGAATTTCCAAATTGGGAGATCTTTGATCCATCCAAGCGGCACCCATCTATGCATGTGAATAGCATGTGCCTTTGCAAGTACAAATCTTGATTGAACGCCACTTACGTTTCACAGGGGAGCGGATTAGGTGCGGCCCGGCTTCAATCCGCGCTACGCAGCCCTGGCTGTGGAGCCCACTTTAAAGTATGTATTGTATATCCACGTCATTCATCCGTTTTTTTGGCTCATTTTTTAATATGATCCAAAAAAATGAAATATATCCAAGTCTCAGGTGAAACATAGAATAGGAAACAGTGGTGATTGAATGACCACAGTTAAAACTTCCTAGGTTCTACTTTAATGCACACGGTCATGTTTATTTGCCATCCAACCTATAGATAAGGTCACAAAGACCTGGATGACGGTAAAAACCAAATATCAGTTTGATCCAAAACTTATGTGGACTAAAAGAAGTTTTTAATGGTAAGGCGACAACGTTTCTTGTGGTGTGGTCCACCTGAGACGTTGATCATCTTCAGTTTTAGGCTCGTGCTGTAAGATAATTTTTCAAAACGGATGGGCAGCGTGGATATACGATACATACATCAATGTTGGCTCCGAAGTCAGGGCCCAACTGTGTTGGGTGAGGCCAGAGCCGCACCTAATCCACTTCCGTTTCACACCCGCCATGTGGAGCCCGGTTCCACCGTTCGACCTCATGCATCACAGAGAATTCGGCCTGTTCAACAGAGAGTGTACAGCGTACATGCCACGTGCAGAAAATCAGGTACAATACACATATCAAGTGACTCACACGTGGGGATGTAGCTCACATGGTAAAAAAGAGACTCACACGTGCATTAAATTTGGACCATTGGAATTTCTCGTCTAACCGGCCCATTTTTCTAGTCTAAGTATGATCTGTCCGATCCATGGACCCATCTTTTAGTTCAAGGCATGAGCCCATTTCACGGTGTACACTACCTGATGAATAGCCTCGCTATCTGACATGCATGCCATCGAACGGTGGAACCGTGGGAACAAGGCCAATGCATGTAAATGCGATGCGGGCCAGGTTCTATTACCCGAAATCACATCCGCACATGACATAACCGTCAACAAACGAAACTAAAGAGGTCAGCTCTTGGAGCTGATCCGGTGCACCTAGACACATGGTTGTACGGTGGCTCAGGTACAATCTAAATCCTTTTAATCGGTGGCACACAAATGGACAGGAATCTGCAACGGCTCATATTCACTGAAAGATGATCACAGATGATTTCTAACTCTGATAAACCCCATTGACTTATTGAGATTGTATATTGAATCATCTGTCTGATGTGGGCCCACAGGGCGGCGAGTCAACATCTGTTTGTGTGCCGCCGGACTAGAGTGTGCCATGTTAACCATTTCTTACATGGTGATGGCTGATCCATGGTACATCTGGAACGATTTGGATGGTGGGATTCATGCGCATGCCTGCCATGTGTACGGTGTATAAGTCACCACCATTTAAGAAATGGTGAAAAACGCACAAATTAATCTAGCCACTCATCGACGAGGCTTTGACGTTGATCTATCATCAAATTTCTCTGGTTTTTTTATCCCACATGGAAATCGTCAAGATCTTGACATGTGTCAATCAATCCGCCGGATGGAAACAAACGATTTTAATCCGGGGACGCCCGATCTTGACACCTTGAGCGCTAGCTAATCCCTCGGCTTTCTGGTGGGCCCATCTCACGTACAATATCAATACAAGGAGCTTTTTCCTTGTGATGGGCCCCACTCCAGGACCTAACCTGGGGTGGGTGTCTTAATTCCCTGCACTAGATGGCACCTCGAAGGGGACAACTCAACCACTAAATGGGCTGCCACGTGGGTATTCCTTGATCGTACGCGTAATCTGTTGGCCACGATTGACTTCCACGTGGATCGGGTGGACCAGTTAACTAATGGCTCCCATGTGTCCAGATAGATGGAAAAGCAGTTTAAATGAGATAGTGCAACTTCCACTGGACAGTTATATGATACGGAGATTTGCTGACCCCATCAGGTGGACCACAAAAGAATCATATGGCTGAGACTGAGAGAAACTTCACTGAAGTCTTTTTTAACCGTCCAAATGCTTCTAAAATAGTGGCCCACGTGCCTAGTGGACCAGAGTTATTTTCGTATAAGAATATTTACACCGTCAAACCCACCTAATGGACGGCTTGGGTGTTGCACATGTGCACCATGTTAGGACAGGTGGTGGCATGTGTGTCAGCTTCCCTGCATGCGCGCGTGGGCTTATCAAAGCTGGCCATGGCCGAGAGAAGAGGTTCGATGGGCTTATCAAAGCTGGCCATGGTCGAGAGAAGAGGTGCGATGGGCAAAGGATCTCGTATGGAAATTCCTGTGAGTCTACCACAAGGCATGAGTAATGACCCATAGACTTAGTGTACATCAACTCTTAAGTTAAAACAGAGTAAATAGTGGAACCCACTGCCAGTAAGTCACGGCACCCAAGCTGTATTGGTTGATCAATCATAACCTCTGATCAGTGGATACTTGTTTGTTGAAATGGAACTATTGGAAATCTTCCAGTTTAACCGTTTAGCGAAGATTATTTGTTTAGCCAAAGGAAAAGTGTTATCCTTGTTGTAATTTTACTATAGGTAAACCAAATATAAAATTTTAATGTATTCAAGAGGTAAGTGAAAAACATTGTAATCTTATATATTTTTATTTATAATATTACTTTGATCATCTTGAATTTAAATAAAAGTATTTCTATATTTTAGACACTTGCAATCCATTTGGATAACACAGACTAAGTTACTTTTTCTAGTTACGTTAGTGGATAGGTAACTCATTTGAAATAAGTTTGGTTTAAAATTAATTATAAGTAATTTTTTTATTTAAAATTATTTAATCACTTTATCTTAATAAGTAGAAATCAAGACAAGCTACTGGAGGCATCTGTATCTTATCTTAATTAACTTATGATCCAAATACCACCTTAGGGGCAATTTGATTTTTAATTTATTTGATAAATATATGAAAATAAGTAACAATTACTTTTTCCATATGTTTACGAGAGATGGATATCGACTTTGAAAATTGGTTAAAACAAACCTTAGCAATATTGAATTAAATTCGTGAGCCTTAACATAATGTACGTGACCTATCCACATTGTCTATTCTTTTTAACAAAAACATTTTACAGCTAGTATGAGCCTAAAAATGAGATATACAATACCTTAAAAAACAATGATCCTAAATATGTTAATAATTGAAATTAATTTTCTCCTTAATACTCACATTGATATTTATTTGTTATCTAACCCACTTATAAGAACCTACAATCATGCATAAAGGGAAAATAAAAAATCAACTTGATCCAAAACTTTCACGACCCTTGAGAAGCTTTCAACAATATAGTTTAATTCCTACTATTTCCTATGGTATGGTTCACTTAAGCTTTAGATTTTTCTTATTTTAAGGTTTATACCCTGAGATGAGCTAACTAAAGAGATGCACTGTGTGAATAAGACATATACATCATAGTGGGCCCTACAAATAGCATATTTTCTCATTTTAAGTGACATGACAGAGTGCAATAAAAGAGTGTTGTCAACATCAACATCACCTTGGGGGGCCATTGAATTACAAGTGCAATTATGATTGTAATGAGTTGTAAACATACAATAATTATAAATTATAATATTAAACTCCTAATCACCAAACAATTTGACCAAAATTCTTCACATTTTAATAAGGGTGATGAAAGTGCAATAATTAGATTGTTACAGAGATGTTAAATCAATGGGAAATGCATGTTGATGCATGTGTTTGAACAGGGGATTTTGACAATAATGAATAGAAAATAGTAATAATTAGAATTTTTATAAATCTCTTTTAGGCATCTACATTTTGCACATCCAATTACATATTTAAACAAATATCATAAAATTATAATAATGGTGTTATTACCATATTATATTTTTCATATTTTACTGTTCAAACAAACTCCAAAGTAACAAAAAATTGCTATCATTAATAAATAAGGAACTGATCGGATAACGGCCCGTCAAAGGATCCTTACTTATGTCTTAGTGGTAGACTTACAAGAGCTTCAACACTTAATTGAGGGTAATTGCTGACAAAAAAGAAAGGAGATAAATTACTTTACAATGACAAGAGGTGAAACATTCAGCCTAAGCATCCACAAATTCAATGGTCCAATAGTTTGATAAGCCTAAGTTTTTTATTTTATTTTTTATGCTAGGAATATTTCCATTGAATATAGCGGATACGAAGTAATCTTTGTAATTTCGAGGTGCTTGTGTATAATCTATAACACTCAGCGGCGTATCGAAGTAAACGATCCTGTTGCCTGGCTTGGTCAGAAGGGAACATCATGACGACTGCGTGGACGTACGTGACCGCTTTCACAAGTTAACATCGATTTTTAATTACTAGTTCCAGTAGGTTTTCTAATGCTGAAAGCGTGTGGAGCACTGCGTTGTCCACACGCGGAAACGTGCTGTAATATCTAACACATGTGAAACATCTGAGCTTTCCATCTGTATAAAATTTTGAGTACATCTTCTTCACGAAAAAATGGGGTAGTTTTCACTCTTAGGTACGCCAACATATACATAAAGCAAAATGACCGTTAAAAGTATCTTTTGTAGCCGTCCATTTGTTTTGTAAGTTGTGGTCTACCTGAGGTGTGATGGCCACGATTCTAGGACAGAAGATCTAAACAGGGTGCTCCGGAAAGATAATATCTCATACACGTGTTTCATATTGGCACATGTTACTGCGTATGGATGGGGAAGACGTCCACGCGTGTTGGATTACCGAACGTCCAATACTACTTAATGCACCGCATCTTCGCATAGTTACCACGCGTTTTTAGTTCTGACGATTTGGGCCAATGGCCCGGTAATCCAGACCCTTATTCTGTTGTGTCCCGCCATTGATGACTGGTGTAGACAATCGGGCTGTTGTATTCTAGTGTGGATTGACTATGCATCAACATCCACATCTTCCTTGATATGACAGTCTAAATATTTGGATTCTAAACTTAGAATCTAGAAGATTATATACGAAATCTCAATCCACAGTAAGATGCTATAACCAACGGCCTGGATTAGTGAACCATGGGCCTTTCTTACCGGATTAAAAACACATGTATACCCTGAAAAGTTTCGGGCCTCATAACATATAGTTCACCTTTTACGGCCTGATCTTCTGCATCGTTTGTAGAAAGTAGCTTCCCCACCGTGGTGTTTATATGGAATCCAACCCACACGAATAGGTGTTCCATCTATTTTAGTAACACTTGCGGAGGAGCTGGCCTCCGCGTCTATATTCACAAGAAATCAGAAGTGCGCACTTTCTTCAAGGGATACTATGTGGTTGGACCAAATGCCAAAAGTACCGGTTAGAGAAGCGGTCTACATCCATCCAAAAGAATTCACAACAAATGGATGGTTGGAATTGTCTGTTTCCTAAGTAGTCTATTTTTATTTTATTTATTACACACTCACACGCCCTCGCACACTCACGCCGTAGTGAGATTTCACCGCCTATGGATACTTGAGCCGTTGCCCGGGGGTTGAAACTCCTGAGAGTGCCATACCAGACAACCAGTCTCGATCATCAGTTTATGACACAAGCAATGGGGAAGAATTTCTCGTGAAAGCCTTTGCATGAAGTTCCTTCACTGGGAAGGCGCGGATTATATCCAAATTGCTACTGAATTGGGGTCACCAAGCTCTGTTGGCCCCACCATGAGCATGTGTTATATTCATACTGTCCATCCATTTGAAGAGATTGTTTTATGACATGATAAAATTAATGAAATAAATCTAAAGTTCAAGGAAACCCCACCATAGAAAACAGTAGGGACAATGACATCCACCGTTGAAAACTTCTTAATTCAGGGCCATGGAAGTTTTTGATCAAGCTTATATTTTTGTTTTCGCTCCATCTATCTCTATATTAATTTATGAATAGGTTGGATCTAAAAAATACATCATGGTAGGCCCTATGAAATACATCGTGGTGAGGTGACTAATCCTATGGTTTTCTTTGGTGCGTCCGCTTGAACTTTAGTTCTGTATCATTCTTTTTCTAACGTCATAAAATCATCTCTACTAATGGTTGGACGGCAGGGATACAACACACGCATCATATCATGGTGGGGTCCACAGAGCTTGGTGACGCCACATCAATTGTAATTTGGCTACTAACCTTGTCAGTATCTAATCCAGACCTGCATTAGGAAACTAGGTGGGCCATTGTGATGTTTGTGAGAAATCCACCTCATTCATCCCTTTTGCAATATCACTTAGGGCATGCAACTAAAAATGAAAAAGATTCAAGACTCAAGTAGTCCATATGAGAGGAAACAACGGGCCTTCATCGCAACATTCATATGGCCACAAAAGTTTAATATCTAAATGGTTTGGATCGCATATAAACATTGAGGTGAAGTCTATTAACGTTTTAACAGTAGGCATTTCTTTCCACAATTTCTCATCTTGTGTGTCTCACTTGAGTTTTGGATATATTTTATTTTTGATGACACGGCCTAAAATGACATTGCAAATTGGATAGATGGAGTAGACTTCTAATAAAAATCACGGTGGCCCACCTAGCTTCCCAGTGCAGGACCTTCCTGCCAAAGGTTTTGGCAGGAAATTGCCTCCTCCGAGATGCATCGAACTTGTAAGCAAGGACTCTGTACTAGTATGGCTATATTAATATAGTAACGTACTGACATTCTCAAGGGTGGAAGTAACTACTCCAAATCCTATGTACTAATGAAAGGGGACTTATTTGATACTCCGGACTTTGAAGGAGTATGGTGCTTGAAACACATGCAGGTACTCAGAATTTATACGTGTGATGCATTAATTCAAATAATACCGATTAAATTGCCGAACCCTCCACCCGCAGAGTCGCATTCAAAAATCAGATTGTTTGAAAATTCCGAACATCTGATCTGTGGATGTTTTTGTTGAGATATGAACATTGTATACATCCATTGTAAACTCCAATGAATATCCATATTTTAGTTGATGATATAACTAGGATAACCCCGTACTCCTAAGGTAAGCTGGGACAGGATCAAAATAACTAGCCGCCCTCAAGTGTCCGCAAAGCGCACTGCCCTACCACCACTGCAAAACTGATTGGGACTCAGTAACTTAGACAGTTTCATTTGAAATACTTGTGTGGCACATGCATTTTCCAATTAATTTCAAAGTTATTGTCTATCACTCATTGATATACCAGGGCATCAAAGTTGTCTCATCGACCTTAATGGGGTGCATCATAAATTCGGTTAATTTTTTTCTTTAGAGTAAAGTCAGTCCCGGAAATTGAGCTCTGGGTTCAATCATTCCAGGACTAATGCACCCAATGAAATCAGATTTCCATAATTAAGTGTACTTGGGAAGAAAATGGTTAACAAAATTTCATTAAAAAATGTGGGAGGGGTAGGCGAGATGTTCCTCTTTAATTAGGTGCCGATCATTCGAAAGTCCAAACAAAAAGTCAGGTCAAAAATGGAAAGGTAAAGTTTTCTTAGTATGAAAAGATTGAGTTTTGCCTGAGATTCATAAATATAGATAAGAAATTTTTTTTTTTAAAAAGCTATTTATGAGGGCTGATGCAGAAATCTGCTTCACCCTTTTGTGGAACTGTTGGACCTTTAGATGCATATAAAGTACACAAAAAAGACCCTGGCAATAGCAGGGAACTCTCTGATGCTAAAGTTAGGTTATGAATCTGGGTCTAATAGCAGTACAAATTTTTGGATGAGATTTTGCATACCTTTTAGTGTTGACGAGTCTCCTATTTATCATGTAGATGGGTCATTATTGGGATTATAAACGGTGTTCGATCACCGGCGCAATCTTTGCATATGTGTTTTCAATCATTTTGCGAATTTTGCAGAAGTGATAAGTATTGAAGTGGTCAGTCCTAAAATCATGCGACGGACAGTCAAGGCCAAGCTGGGCCGAGCCCTCGATCAGTAGGGCTAACCTCCATGCATGGTTGGCTCAAGGTGGACTTCCACATTGACCGTCGCTGGTTAACTGGCCAATTCCTTGATCTGTTACCGCTTGGGCATGGGGAACGAGCTCATCTCCTCGACAAGATTCGTCGTTCTGAATGACCATCCCCTTGATCTTGTTGAATTGATTGGTCTCCTAGTCGTCTGTCGAAACTTAGCTAGTTGTGCCACCCTCGATTAATCAGGCATACTGGACATATCCAGGCATTCCTCGGGGATTAGACATACTGGGTATGAGCTCAAAAATATATGATGTTGTGGCTTCAACTCGGTTGGCGCATGTTATTCTTCTAATTGATCTGAGACAAGATTATTTAGAAGCTCATTGGTGATGATCAGCCCTGATCCTACCTTTCAATCTCGAGTCAGGAAGAGCGTGTTCGTGAGTCCGAGCTAACTTCATAAGCAATCAGACCATTTTCACCTATAACAATGAACATATATGCGTATATATTGTAGATAAATAAGGTTAAAATAGAAAACTTCAATTAAAATAATTACAATTCTATGTATATGAGCAATAATAATCTATATAGTTAACCAATGTTGTTTTATTTTATTTTATTTTTTTAATCCCTATCAAATCCTTCTTCTCTAGTAATGACTTGATTTGTCACTATTAATTATTTTGACCTTTTACACCATTCTTTTAAATAGGCGGTGAACACTAATCTCTAGTTTTTACGTTATGCTTGGAATTTTTTAAAAAAATAAAATAAATGAAGAAAGAAGTTTAATCGAATTTACCTAACAAGAGGAGATATTATTTTTCCTAATTTCTAATTTGTAAGTTTATTTATTTTTTAACATTAGAGAGAGACATGCTTCAATGCTCTAAAAGTACTAGGAGGTTATATTGCTCCGTTTTGCATTAGGACACTTAATTCAACTCATCGATCTAGACTAATCATTAGGTTCATACAAACCGTTCTAACAAAAAACGAACCACTTGATTAATGGACTTTAACTTTGATGATCAGGATAATTTACACAAGTTGGTCCAACCTACAATCTGCTCCATCTATATATAAGGGAAAGTGTAAGACCCGTATCTTGGTCCGTACCTTTCCATAGACTTCCGCGGTCTTACCGGTCGAATTCCGGCAACCTTCGACCCTTAACTGATATCGACGTGCGACCCTGATTCATATACCGACAACCCGAGTCGACTCCACCCAAGACCAATACCATAGCGACCGCGCCGTCGTTGCGGTTCCGATGCCGCGACTCGCGCGCCGAGGCGATACCCTGGTCAAGAGATGTGGGTCAACGTTCGGTACAAAAAAACGCCGCGTGTTGCGAAAACCAAGGAAATCTCTACGATGTGTCACATCAATCATATCAATCACATCAATCAATCACCCATCAATCCATCACATGTCAAGTACACATCACTTTCACCTCTTTTTCCAAGCAACCACAAAAGTCTCCCAAAACCATACCTCTCTTACACAAAAAGCCACAAAAGTCAAGCTTTTCTTACACCTCTCATACTTCTCTTACACAAAAGCCTCAAAAGTCAAGTTTTTCTTACACAACCATCACTCACCACATCCATCCATCACTCTCTCTCTCTCTCCCTTTACAACTCTCTCTCTCTTTCTCTCTTTCTCATTTCAAAAATCCCAAAGCCAAGAGATCCCACGTATGGAATTTTGCAAGAACTCCTAAGCTCCAAGTGGCCCACCTTCCTATCCCATCATCTCTCATCTCAACCTTCCATTCTTCATCTCATCCATTGAAGTTGAAGCCAAGGTACCAAGGAACCCATCGGACGGTGGGTGCCTCTATAGGGTAGTCTTTCTTATTTTTATGGTGGACCAAGTGAGGCCCACCGATCCATGGTGTGGATCTCACTTGGGACCCTAAAAAGGCGGTCGATGGACCACTTGGATCATCATGATCATTCCATGATGGGGCCATTCTCCATGGACCTCATCATGATGTTTATTTTCTTTAGAAAGGTCATCTAGACCATCCATATTGGTGGAAAAAGGATCCCCACCGTTGATCTTCAGTTTTGATGGTCACATGTGCAAAATGACCCACTTGATGTATGATTTCATGTAAGAGAGGGCCCATAATGTCGGGGTCCCTCCATCACAAGCGTGTCCCACCCTCCATGTCTCTCTCTCTCTCTCTCTCTCTCTCTCTCTCTCTCTCTCTCTCTCTCTCTCTCTCTTTTATTTCTCTTCTTTTTGTTTTATTTTATTTTTATGTGTTAAGGTTGTGTGGCCCACTTGAATGGACCCCACCTCGAGGTATTTATTTTATCCAAGAGTCCTTCAAGTAGAGCCCACCTTGCATGTTGTACCCCCCATCATCCATCAGTGGTGGCCCACATCAAAAAGGCCCACCACAATGCACATTTTTAAAGGAGGCCCACCGTCCAGCGTCCGGGACCCTGTGCAAAAAAAAAAAAAAAAAAAAAAAAAAAAGAAAAAAAAAAGAAGAAGAAGAAAAGGTGAAGCTTTTGGGGTGGTCCCCTTGTGTAGGCTCCACCTTGATGTATATCCCCTATCCAAACCGTCCATCCTCTTACCCATCCCGTTTTAGGCGTTGAGCTAAGGGACGGGGCTGGTTGGAAGGTCTGGTGGGCCATAGCATTAGAGAGTTGCACCCTAACCATTCAAGATCGTTATCTTGTTTTATTTCACTTTCCATGCATCAAAAAAATTCAAACTCTGGACTCTTTGGGCTCGTCTTGGGCCAGGGGAACTAATGGGCGGAGTGGATTCTCATGATGTGGACCCCACACGGCAAAAACCCCAGAAATCAGGTTTTTCCCAAAACTTTGCAAGAGGCCCTGCCTCTTTCTCTGACAAGTGCAGGCGCTGCATGCTGCTGCGTGCAGCGTCAGCCGGCGGCCGTGGGCCCCACCTTGATGTTTGTATGTTATCTACGCCGTCCATTAGGTGGGTCCCCTTCTCAGGTGGGCTCCCTCCAAATTTCAATTAAATCCAAAACTCAAGTGGCCCACACCACATGAAACAGTGAGACAGTACCCCTACCATTGAAAACCATTTTTGGGCCCACATAAGTTTTGGATCAAGATAAAATTTATGTTTTCCCTTCATCTAGGTCCAAGTGACCTTATGAACGGATTGGATGGCGAATAGACATTTCAGTGGGCCCCACACGGGACCCACAATGATGTACATATTATAAGTCCACCGTCCAGTGGATGGTGGCGCCCACCTTGCTGTTTCGCTGTCTCCACCGTCCAGCGGGCGGTGGAGCCCTCCGTGATTCAGGTGTCGTCCCCACGTGGGACCCGCCTTGATACATGTGATGCTTCCAGACCGTCCATCCGCTTGGTGGGTTCATTTTAAAGCATGAGCTTTTGGTTGGGTGGGCCACTCACCTATGGGCTAGGCCCATTTAAATTACGAAAGGCCTATGGGCTAGGCCCATTTGATTTATGAAATGCTTATGGGCTAGGCCCATTTGATTCATTTAAGGCCTAAGAACTTGGGCCCACTTGGTATGTAAAGCCTATGGGCTTAGGCTCACTTGACATTTAAGGCCTAAGAACTTAGGCCCATTTGATGTGTTGCAAGTCCATGGGACTAGGCCCATTTGATGTACTTCAAGGCCCATGTAATTGGAACCTTTTGTTGAAATTTAAAGCCCATGGAAGTAGGCCATTTGATATATGTAAGGCCTAGGGGTTTAGGCCCATTGAACTCACATAATGCCTATGGGTTGATGTCCATTTGATGTACATGTGGGGGGCCCAATTGGTGTGGCCCATTTGATACATATTAGACTCATGTGACTAGGTTCAGTTGATGCAATCCAAGGCCCACGGGTTTGACCCATTGCAATGCACATAAGCCCCATTGGTGTGGCCCATTTATGTGGCCCATCTGATGAATAAAAGGCTCATAGGATATGACCCATCTGATATATATGTAAGGTCCAATGGGGACAACCTACGATCCATTGCAATGTGTAAATCCATTATAGACTAAGTACTGATGTTTATAAAGATCGTGCCTTGGGAGCAATGTTGGTTTGACGTCCACATTACAAGTGTAATGTTGGTTGGATGTCCACATTACGACTCTCCTTAGGGCACATTACTGGGCCGTACTTATCGTGTATAGGCCGTCCAGGTCCATCTGCATTGTAAGATAGTTCATTTTATTATAACATGTTTAGTACAGTTTTATGACTCATGATCATACGCATCATATGTATGCTTGACGTGAGAGTTGTCTGATCATAGCATTTGCCTTCGAGCAGGTTGTTTATGGGCTCCCGGTTAGGCGGTGTTGCCCTATATGAGCGCACGATATGCGCAGGATTTGATGCATGACTGGATAGCGTAAATCATGCATATCGCATTTGTATGACATGGATATTGTACGCTCTAGCGACATCGGGGTCGTAGCCTCCGCAGACGCATCGTGGTTGGCAGGATTGGATACCGAAAATCTTGTTTTACATGGGGTGCTATTGATATCCCTGGATAAAAGTCCATAAATCCTTATGGTACCAAGAGGTTGCTCCAACATCTAGACCGAGTGGGTAGATGAGCGTTGAGTGCCGATTACCAGACGGTTACGCTATCCACTGTGTCGTGGTCGGTTGGAAGGGGGTGCGGTCTTACCCGCCCGAGTGTAGGGGGCAATGCTAAGCTGAGTTTGACCAGCTCAAGGAATGAGTCCGCTATCAACGAGTCGCACCCGATATTGGCAGACGGATAGTGAGGTCTTTTCCACTTACCTTATTGCGCGCGATGTGGCAGCAATCTGGTTTAGAGTGTACTAGACCCCGGTGATATCTCACATTTTGAGCTGTATTGATGTATGGATATAGATGAGGATCTGTATGCTTGAGTTGCATTGTACATCGCATGGCCTTGGGGTGGCCGATACCATTCATGTCTTGCATTGCATAGCCTTGGCACGACTCATGATATTATGGTTCTATCTGCATATTCCGCATTACTCTGACATTACATGTTCATATTCTACCTTGCGCACACACTTTCACCACCCTCTAAGCTTTCTATAAGCTTATGCACAACCGTTGTGTGCAGGTGACGTTGAATCGCAGCAGCGCTAAGGCAGGAGCACGTTGCTGATCATTTGGAGTTTTTATTCTTTACCATTGTATTTCCCTTTATGCTCATTGTACTTGTAAAGTTTTTGATCATAGTGGAAATGTAATGGAGTTCTTGGTTGTTGTTTGTGGGTTATGCCTTTGGTTATGCTTATTACGAATCAAACTGATATTTAAAATCCTCCTCGTAGCATCCCAGGATCGAAACCTGATGAATGGGAGCTAAGAGCCGAGAATGGGGTTCTACGGAGGCTGTCGGCGCCGGATTCGGAGATCGAAAATTTTGTGAGCCCGGTTTCCGAGTTTGAGGCGTGACAGAAAGTCATGGGTTGCTTAGATTCTAATGAATCGCTTTTGTTAAGTAATTGTAACCATATGATCCATGGCTTCAAAAACTGAAGTTGTGGAAAATAAGATCAGATCAAAGATCGATTGAATTAGTTTTGTAAGATAGCCTAATTTATGTGTTCCGGACTTAATGGACAGTTACGCGGGTTTATATGGACTATCCAAGTGAACCAATCAAGTAAGAGCCCTATAACTTATGGTGATATTAAAGCACTAGAGAATTTCTTTGAAAGCAGTACTTGGGGCTGTGAATGGGCCAGCAACTGAGATCAGGAATCCCACTGAGAATGGTGTAATGGAAAAATTTACAAAGATGGGACGATCCATACCTTCCAATTTGCGGTCAGGATATGTATTAAAAGGAAAAAAAAAAAAAAAACAATGGTCCGAATGAAATGGCAACTCGAACAGTTTGTACCTTCGGATGGGTGATATCAGGCCACGCTGCAACAACAAATAGACCTATGATTTGTAAGGTGTATATTGGTGTACACGTGTGTGAAACTCGTACGGTGCATGTGTGCATGTTTCTGCGAGACTTGTGTATTATGTCCTTGTTGGATAGCAACAAAACCGTGGATATAAGGTCAGCGGCTATTTAATGGCATGATTCATTTCGAGGTGAAGATAAGCTTTTCTTTCGTCATTGGAAGATGGGCCCATGCAAGAGATGGAGGTCAGACGCGGCTTGAGTGCACTTTGTAAAAGCGCTGGCCTCACAGGTGAAAACGAGGCATACGTGTGTGATATCTGTGCCTCTCGTCAGGTGACCCCACTGCATGGATACCTGTTTCAAAAACCAGGTAAGGGTAATCCTAGAGTCCGTTACCTGTACAGAAAAGATGAACGGTTTAGATAAATCTATCAATGGTCCAATTTGATTGACAGAGAGGGCCAACTTGATTAGCAGATTGAACTGATTTCCCTTGCATGCCATCTAAACAGGTGGATCGCCTGATAAGCAGCTCTGATGTTATACACGTGTGCCTCGTTAGTGGTACGTACACTGGAACGAATGGTCTCTCGGTTCATATCAGCAGGCCAAACAAGAGCTCCTAATATGAACTGAACTGTATTAGGGAAGCGGGTTTCACTGCAACGCTTGTAGAATAAGCTTATCATATCCTACAGGGCGGTGGGTGGGGCCCACTGAGAAGTGCAATCAGCATGCAATCCGTCCATTAGGTATGCCGGTTCACATTCTCCCTGCATCCCAAAAATCAATCGGACCCAAAACACAGGGCATGAATGGAGAAACCAAAGATAAGACCGTTTCAAACCGCGTGATTTTGAGGTTATGGCCTCTTGGGAATCATTTTACATGGCCTGTACCTATAGAAGGAGAACGAGAGGGGCATTATTGAAGGATGAAAACCATGCACCCTGTTGTACAAGTACAAGGCTGTCGACGGGCCTGGCTTGAGGTCGGGCCGGGCCGTCCGGCCAATAAAATTCAAATTTTAGATTTTCAGGCCCGAGCCTGGCCATTGATACTTACGAAGGAAGTGGATTAGCTGTTATGGGTAACCCAACCTCGTGAGTCCCACATCGGTGTATTTATTTTACATCCGTGCTGTCCATTTATTTTTTCATCTCATTTTAGCATGAGATCCCAAACCGTGAGAAGATCTAAATTTTAGGTGGACCATACCACTAGAAACAGTGATTAATGATGATTAAAAGAATAAACCGTGAGAAGATCTAGATTTTAGGTGGACCATACCATTAAAAACAGTGATTAATGATGATTAAAAGAATTTTGTTTGCTGCAAATGTTTTGAATCATACTGATCTTTGAATTTGGCCTTCACCCAAGACTTCTCCGAGGCCTTCTTGACATTATCGAGAGTTTGGATGGGAAATAAATGTTACCAAAACCTTGCAACGGGCCCTTTGGAACTTTTAATTGCGAGGCACTCAATCACCACGGTTTCCTCTAGTGTGGTCTATTTGAGAATTTTATCTGCTTAATTGTTGGGACACTATACTAAAGTGGACTGGAGAAACGAATAGGCAACGTAGATATATAAAAAATTTTCAAGGTGAGCCCCGTGGTAATGGTAACACTCACTAAGGTATTACCCGGGTAACCCCTGATCTACTCCGGTTGTAGAAATATGAAGGCCCTTTTGGTCAGATAGGAAAGGATTGACTAGTACTTGAGGGATGGCTTGGATTTCTAGGTAAGGAAGGTTACTGGCATTAATGGTTCAACATCTCTCTTTCAAATAAAAACTGAAAAGCTGTCCTCGGCCGTCCCATCCACTGCCCATCGCCACAGGACGCGGATTTGACACCGACAGGATAAGTAACGAGTCGGCTACTGAAGTAACGTCACCTAGTTCCGTGTACCCTACCATCATGTATGTGTTTTAACTAAACCGCCCATTCATTTTTTGAAATTTCATTTAACACATGAGCTAAAACCTGAGGCAGATAAAAAAGCTATAGTGGATCCTACCACAGAAAATAATAGAAAGAGCGATTCCTACCATTGAAACCATGGTAAATCCCACTATGATGTTTATTTGAAATCTAAACTATTTAAAATTTAAAAATGACTTCAAACACGGGAAAACGCAAATATCACTTTGATCTAAAACTTTTTAGCCTTTGAAAGTTTTCAACGGTGGCATCACTGTCCCCACCGTTTTCTATCGTGGGGTATAGTGGAGCTTTCCACTAAAATGATCTCTCCAAACGGATGAAAAGAGTGGATACAAAACATCCATCATGGTGGGGCCATGGAACTAGTGACGTCACTTCATTAGTGAGTCTCGCTGCTGAACCTGTCAGTTGCTAATCCGCGCCCCCAAGGTGATCTCTCCACATGGATGAAGTCACTCTCTCTCTCATCAAAATGAGAGGGAGGAAGAGCCGTCCTCAACCGGCCAATCCACCGTCGGTGCATCACAACGTGGCTCACATCACCTGCACCGCACAAGAGGACTCGAGGAGTCATAAGATCCTCGACCCAGGATCCCAATGTTCCGAGAGTCCATATCATTTCTCTATTTCGCCCCCCACAGTGGATAGAACATGCCCCAAAAATCTTCTAAATTAGATGATGCAACCTTTCAATTTGGGACCTACAAAGAAAAGAAGTTAAGCAACGGTCCACTTTCAACCTAGGATCTTCAACCTGAGAGATTTTTAGTACATAGTCCGTCCGCAGTTTCAAGAAACATGCCAATGGACTGGATTACTGAGCCATATGATCCGACTTGTTAAAGCACAGGAGCCCTGTGCACCATGCAAACTCGAAGAACTTGCACACGTACCACTTCAAACACGAGAGACATAAAGTACTTGCAATGTATGGTAGGGCTTTTAATTCCAAAACCCTAATGAGAAAAATTCAAGAGCTCCATGTTTATCCAGACCATGTTTCTAAAATCACATTGATCAAGCAATCCCAACCATCCAATTAATGGCTATATCAAATGGATGGCTAAAAGAGGAGTAATCAGTTAAACAAATCTAAAGGGAGAAACAGATGGTTAACATTATATTTTCACTGATCCAGACCATTTCTAAGGTTGAAGTGTTACCACCATTTTTTAAAGTGTGAAAACCCAACACAGGAGTATAGCCGTATGTTTAATCCATAGTCCAGGACACCACTAATATCGAATTTAACGGTTACCATGCTGCGATTTTATTTATTTATTATTATTATTTTTAAGTAATAGATCAACAGTGAAACATACCACATTTGGGGGACCCACAATATAGATAACTACGAAATCATACCGACTGAAAGAAAATATAAATTTTATAGAATATTATTTGTCAACAAGCTAAACCTACTTGTTTTGTTACGGTGACACATCTGATGCCTTTGTCTTCCACTGGGGTTTTAAATTATTGTTTGACTTGGTCTTTCGCTGATAAAATGGGCTATTGTCTCTTTCTTTCTTCTTTTTAACTTTTTGTTTTATTTGGGTGCATTTGATTGTGCTAAGTATCAAGAAATATCTGGATTTTTCATGATTAATTAGTCTAATTTGGGGCAACCAAATGCACCCTTAAATAAGGTTTAGCGTGTCTAGGGTTTGAATGGCCACTTGGATTTGTAATTGTCTTTATTGTGTACAAAAGGTAGTTGTGGTCTCTAATTTTTACAACAGATTGAACTTCTACTAAAATACAAGTGTGTAGGCTATAGAGTTTTAAGCGGGTTATAATATCGAAATGTATCTAAGTGTTGTAATTAATTCATTTATATAGCAGTATAACAATATATCATTTTTGTAGCATGGAGGAAGTATGTTGGCCCAATAACCTATAGGTCTCACGATTGAAACCTGCTTTGAAAGGTTTTTAAAATTAGGGTAGGAGAGACTCCTCTCTCTCTCTCTCTCAAAGATAAAATATATGGTAATTCATAGGACCATTGAAGTACATACATCACAACAATTCTTATGCCAAGGTCATAGTATTAAACTATTCGAAGTTGTGTAACGGTGCATTTGACATTTTTTTCCCTTCATTCTTGGTTAATAGAGTTGCATTTCCTAAAGAAAAACAAATTAAAGAAAGAAGGAGAGATGACGCATTGGCAGACAAATAGTTCTATACCAATATCATTAATATAATATGCATTATATCTAATTGGGATTACACCATGATAAGATAGCTTGGAATGATAATTTTGAATCTTGAATTTTAAGTGGGCCCACATTGTGTATTCCACTTTTAATTGGTTAGATAAGGGTGGCAAATGTGGTGGTTTGAAATGGTCATACGGGGATTAGTGTTTTAAGAGTCACAATTAGGAAGGTCTTTATTGCAGGGCTTAGAGGTTAAAAAAAGCTCGAAATGGTCATACGGCGTGGACGCGGATTTCCTGCGCAAGAATGCTGTGTGGAGCCCAACACCATGTTTTTGAGAAATGTTACTCCGTTTATCCGTTTTGTGAGCTCGTTTTAGGAAAATCTATCAAAAACGAGGTGGATCCAAAACTAAAGTGGGCCACACGAGAGGGAAAATTGGAGAAAGAAATGGTTACCGTTGAAACCTTCCTAGGCTCCACTTTGATGTTTATATGTCATCCAAACCGTTTATAAGGTTATTAACATAGGGATTGAGTGAAAATATAAAAAATTTAGCCTGAAACAAAGCTTTTATGGTGATAAGAATGTTTCAACGATTCTAACTGAATTCCTACTGTTTTCTCTCGTGTGGCCCACTTGAGTCTTGGATCCACCTCATTTTTTGTAGCTTCTCCTAAAATTATCTTGCAAAACGGATGAACGGAGTACATTTCCCAAAAACATAGTGGTGGGCCCCACACAGTATCCTTGCGGAGGAACTTCCTGCGAAAGGCTTTCGCAGGAAATCCGCGTCCGGCGTTAGGGCTTTTCCGAGTTCAGCAACATTGAATGCACGCGGTTTCGTGAGAGTGAAGTGGGCCCCACTTTCCAGCTGACTTTTGCAAGCCCAAGAGTAAATGCATTTGCTGCCCTATTTTGACTCTTGGAAACCACTCAGCCTCTAATGGGGTCAGCGCCTCTTACGACACCTTTCTATCTCTCTCTCTCCCTTGGTCCCTTCTGTATATTATATAAGGACAAGAGACCCTTGAGTTGGACGCTTGTCTGCTCTTCTTTAAAGTTATAGGAAGAGAACGAGAGCGAGAGAAGAAAATCATCAGTCTTTTGGGAATTCACAGGAAGAAAAAGAGAAGAAAAGGGTGACATGGGTCGGCCACCTTGCTGTGATAAAATGGGCATGAAGAAAGGCCCTTGGACTCCTGAAGAAGATATTGCGTTAGTCTCTTACATTCAAGAGCATGGCCCTGGGAATTGGAGGGCTGTTCCCACTAATACAGGTATCTCTCTCTCTCTCTCTCTCTCTCTCTCTCTCTCTCTCTCTCTCTCTCTCTCTCTCTCGCTCTCTCTCTCTCTCTCTCTCTCTCTCTCTCTCTCTCTCTCTCTGATCATTAAGATGTATGTTTAAAAGAGGGTCTATATGAAAAAGGGAGACTTGGGCTTTGTATAAATGAATTTGGAGAGTTGGATTTAAGAGTCCTTAACATTTTTTTTTGTTTTTATTTGTGCTATCAGGGTTACTTAGATGCAGTAAGAGCTGTAGGCTTAGGTGGACTAATTACCTTAGGCCCGGGATCAAACGGGGTAATTTCACTGACCATGAGGAGAAGATGATCATCCACCTTCAAGCTCTATTGGGCAATAGGTAAAAAAAGGACCTTATTTAAAGGTTTTTTAACGTGGGTTGGATTTTTTATTTTCTTTTTCTTTTTTGAAAGATTTGGGTTTTAGTATTGATGGTGATTGGGATTGAATGCAGATGGGCTGCCATTGCTTCTTACCTCCCTCAAAGAACAGACAATGATATCAAGAACTATTGGAATACCCACTTGAAGAAGAAGCTCAAGAAGCTACATGTGGGCGATGGGATCTCAAGCCTACAACCCATATCCAAAGGACAGTGGGAGAGAAGGCTTCAAACTGATATACAAATGGCCAAGAAAGCTTTATGTGAGGCCTTATCTATAGAGAAATCTGATTGCCTTTTGGATGACGAAAAGCCATTTACGGGATGCTTCCCATCCTACACCAGACCGAACAAAGCTCCATCTACTTACGCATGGAGCACAGACAACGTGTCCCGATTGCTTGAAGGATGGATGAGGAATTCACCAAAACACCATCGATTTGCTTCGGAAACTCCTTCCAATTCGTGCAATAACACGGCCGCCACCAACTCTACATCTAGTGAGGGGAACATAAGCACGATCAACACTGAAGTTATATCTCACGAGGCTCTCGAATCATTTCCAAGTTTTGATTCTTCCACACCAGATGCCACTCAATCAATCTCATTCGAGGAGACCGTCAACTACAGGCCTGATCTGAGCCATTTCCAAGCTGATGGAGAGTCGGACACAAATGCCCCTCTTTCCATGCTTGAGAAGTGGTTATTGGATGAATCTGTTGGACAAGAACAAGATGGAATGATGGATATCTCACTAGTTGATACTAACACCTTGTTTTGAAGAGTTGTTCCTTTTGGGTATTTTGGGACTCTCTCTCTCTCTCTCTCTCTCTCTCTCTCTCTCTCTCTCTCTCTCTCTCTCTCTTTTCATGTTTGTTTCGAGCCATGAAGTGAAGCAATTCTCTTGTGGGCTTGATCAGAAAAAGTCCTAAAATGCAAGAAAAGAAGTGTAATACACAAACATGGAAATGAATATGTATGCAATGAGAATAACAAGTCTCCAAATTCCAACTGTAAGAAAGTTTGCCGTGTTAGGGATTTGTCGGTGTAAGGGGCTAGAAAGCTTACTAGTCTGTAAATCTATGGTGAATATATATCATCTATAAATGAAAAGTACGGTTTCACTTCAGCTATTCTCATCCTTGATTTATGGAGAGTAATGAGAGGAAGGTGATCTGATGTAGTAGAGAACTAGAGCCGCACATGGGGTGATCCTAACTTTTAATTGGACTGTTTCTGAAACCAGCCCATCTGGCATCTAATTCGAGCCGATGGTTGATTTCTCTTAGCTTGCCTGCTGGATCATTTTATTTCCTCATTATTGAGGCATGGTATGCCAATGTTAGGAGCCGACAAGATAAGCAGCTGTGATGATTCCAAAATGAAGAGAGAGTATTCTTGTTAGATTCCAAAAGGCTCACTTAAATAGCATCTCTTATTTAAATACAAGGCAGGTCTATACATTCATTTATGCATATATGAACATGAGCAAGATTTTGAGAGCATAGTAAATACCCTGACACATGGATTGGGTGGATGGATGCAAGAGATAGGTTGGACTTTACTTTTGTACATGTTGTGTTTCGGTGCAAAAAAAAGACGTATAACAAAGAAGAAAAAGGCCACTCTCTTCAAGTTGTTAAAACGTTGAATCCACAAAAAATAATAAGGAAGAACTCGTTTATTTAATTTCTTAATAATCTAAAATTATTTTATTACATCACTTTCTTGAAATACTTCAAATTTAAATTCTTAATTACCCAAATTGGTAAGATTTCTCTCTAAAGATTAAATTTGTCGAAATAAAAATGTCCAATAAATATTATCGGAACATTCTGGACATTATTACAAGCAATATCTGGAAAGGATGACAAATCCTGAAGCAGCAAGAACAGAGAAATACAATATGAAAACAGAAATTACCAAAAGTAATATTTTTCTTGTGAAACATATATTTATAACTTGCTTCAGGTCAGTTGACTCCAAAACTACTCTCACATAAAGATTGATAGTTATGAGTTTAGTGATGACTATCTTAGGTTAACACTTCAAATGTCAATGTCTTCGTATCCAGACTGAATCTCATTGAATTGAACATGTCCCGGACATTGTTATACCCTACAGACGACTAGGCTACCTCAGGATTTATTTGGGATTCTTTTGGCCTAAATGTGTTAAGAATGCATATAGAGCATGTCCTACGTTGATGACTTTTTCTTTTTCTTCCTTTTTTTTTTTTTCATTTTTTTTAATTTTTCTAATCATAACTGGTATGGTGTTATTCGAAACATTTATGAGGCTTGCAGCATTAGGTCTACACCATCTAGAAGGTGTGCCTGGTAATGCTTGGCTTTGATCACCTCGAACATTGCACTGCTAGAAAATTAGGAAACAATGTAAAAACATGCATAAAACCTGACACACCCTAACTAAGTTCTAGAATAGTGCAACTTTTGAAAAATCCCTTCATCTTTGTTACTCGCATCAGATGAAGGATTGAATGGGAGATACGAACCCGGCCCACACGCAACTACTGGTGGGCATTCCATCCCAACTCTTCACTACAGTATAGCCTATTTGGGCTACGGATGTGGTGGATTTTTTCCATTCCAATAGGCTAAATGGCAACACATCTGATGGACACTGTAAATCTCATGCACATTGGCCTCAATAGGGTAGTGGTAGACAAGCCCTGTATACCCATGCCTAGTTACGCTAGCGCAATTCAAAAATAAAAATCCTTGGTGTACGAAACAGAGTCAATGCTGGCCATCTAACTAGTCGGCTCTAATTTGATGCAGGACCAGGTCAAGATCACATTAACAGGACAAGACCCCTTTCCCGTCTGATTTCCTCCCATTGAACATAGACAGTTGTCTTGCATCATCATCTTCTTCACCATTATTATTATTATTGCTAAGATTGTAAATGCAGTATTTATAGATGGCCTAAATAAGCTGTTGATGCTACCACTTGAGCCCATACCATGGAATGGCCAAGCAACAGACCCTGAAGAGTGAGTGTCCAATCAAGATTATCCTAATTTGCTTTAAAAGCTGCCACATTGTTTTAGAGCTTGTTTGATTTTCCAATTAAGTAGGAAATGAGTGTAAATGCATAATGATCATTTCCTTGCGTATTTACACCTCACTCTTTTATGTATTTGATTTGACCGCTTACTTTTTGAATGCAAAAATTCAAAAGGCTGCAAAATAGTTGCGGTCCCACCGTGATGCATGTTGCTTGTTCACACCATTTATCCATTATGTCAGTTGAATTTATGGAATGAGCCAAAATAAAAAAAATGAGGCATATCCAAAGCTCTAGTGGACCACACCACAGAAAAAAGTGAATCAAACACTTACGGTTAAAAACTCTTAGGGCTACTATTTCTTTTAGTGTAGGCTACTTGAATGTTGGATCGACATAATTTTTTGGCTCATGCCTCAAAATGTTGTGATAAAATGGATGAACGGAACAGATATGTCATATACATCACCGTGAGGTTTAAAAATTTTAACTAGCACTTTTAAATAGGTTTGCAAGGCAAAAGTTCTCAAAATTTTTCAAAAGGATGAAATGGTCATAATTAACACTTGCATTGAAAAATCAAACAGAGCCTACAAGGTTGAGAAATGGTAAAAAAGAGCTTTGTTGAGCCCACACACATGGTGTAGAGCTACACTAGTTCACACGCACACATGCCATATCTGATGTATAAGAATTTTATAAGGTCAGCCTTATTAATCAATGATTTGAATTACCCTAAAGTTTGGATAACATAATCGAGCATATCATGGACCCACCCAAGTTATGATTGCTCATGGAGTGTATAGGGGTGGTGATATGACTGAAGCTTGTACCCGATACGTAGAACCATCATCTTCAATTCCATATTATAAATTTATAATATGTCAATTAGGTAAGCTGCATTCATTAAATCTTCCGTAACAAAAAATATAAGGCTCTTTCACTCATTAGGTGGTCCAACATGTACGAAACAAGCAGCCAGCTAAATCAATATTTCTTTTACCATCCGTTCATGTGGTCCAATGCGGCCCACTAGGGATGAAACATCATTGGTTTTAAGCCGGAAGCCTAAACAATTTAATGGGTAGCCTTCCTTATAGAAAGCTTGAATCCCACACGTGTGCAGTATTGCACGTGTGGTTTACATGGGTGAGAGCTTAGTAAGCCTTGGGTAAAAAACAAGAGGTTTTCTCAAATACATCCCCATGTGCTCAGCTAAGATACAGCAGTACTTTAGCCTTTGAATTTGGATAATCTTGCAATGATCTGAACCGTTTCAATTGAAAGTGTCACCATCACCTTCGAATAATCAATCCTATGAGATATTAAATATGAGAACTTTTTCTTGTATCACCAATCGAGAGGAAGCCCTATCAAATAAACGGTTTATATCATTTAAAAAGGCCCAAATCTAGAGACCTGACATATCTTATTGTAATACATGAGGATGTATGTGAACAAACGCCAGACAAGAAAGGGAAGGGATTAGGCAGGTGGGCCATAAATGCATCACATGCAAGTGTTTGACCTTTTTACTCCTTTAACCAGTTGGACTTTGCGTGCTGTGCTCACCACGCATGCAATCCAAACTGTAAAAGCATTGAAGAAATCACAGGCCCCCATGAATACCATGACCTTGTTAAGCCTCATCGCATGAATTTTGATTTACAATTGTCAAAATGCTAGAAAAATATAAAGTAGGTTATATTTGGAATACAAGGCCCCCACGCCATGGCATGTGACTGGTTCCACCCATAGGCTAAGTACCACAGCTTGTGGTACTGGTAACATAGAATCTTTCACTACAACATAAACTTTTGTAGGGCATCGGTACAATGAAACCGGTAGTCCCACTGTGTAGATCATCTGGCACAAAAATTAGGATAGTTGGCTCTTTGGTAATGTCACACGGATGTAATCAATGGACAGCCAATGGTCTGACTCTACTATAGGTTTGGCCCACCTGACTAGATGATTAGACTGATTTCTATAAAATATGATCAACATGGTGGGGTCTAGTACAGATTTTATTAAAAGGTTGTATGTTTGTGGAAAAGATAGTATGGTAGCACAAGTTGTGGTACTGTCTAATGTAGGTGATCAGTTCTCTTTAGACAAAGCGCTTATTAGCTTGCCGGTGTGGTTGTGCATGCGCATCGGGATGGGTCCACCAGGAATTACTTTATACTCTGTCCAATTATCATAATCATCCAAAAAAAATGGATACAATTTGTCCAGGTGGCATAATTTACCTTGATCTAAACCGTTCAAATTGCGACTCCATTAACTTCTAACATTGAGATACATGGCCATGAAATTGATGGTTAAACAGTCAATGGTCTATATTTGCCTAACAGGTTTCTATTGATGTGAAGTTATGATAGTCCGACCGATCTGATTTTGGGGTTATGCCCCACGGACAATTTAGACGATTTGGAGTTTCAACACCGGGTCAAGGGTTTGAGTATCCATGGTGGTGAAATCCCACGGTGTGCGTGTGTGGGGTGTGTGTGCGTGTGGTGTGAGTGTGTGGGGGTGTGTGTGCCGGTGTAAAAAAAATAAATAAATAATTAGACGATTTGGATCGACTCATATGTGCATTTTACATACATTGACTATAGGCATGCTTGTACCGGTCGCAAGCTCTCTTAGAGGATTTAGGGAAAAATTAGCACTGTACACGCTTACTTTGTATGTGTTTTTTTTCTAAACCGCTGAAAACTTATATTACGAAATTAAATTTTTCAGGTACGAAAAGAAGGTTTTAGACAAAAATATTCCTGATTTTTAAGTAAAAGCAGTCGAAAAGGTATGAGCATTTTCGTCTTTATTGAGTTGTCCATACAGGTAGAGGTATAAATTGGTAAGATAAGATTTGTTCAGATCAAAAATAGGAAGGTAAATGAAAGGTCACATCTACAGTAAAGAATTACTCAGGGTTTAGAAGACAAGAGCTAAGAACCCATGGTCATTCCCAGCAGTAAACTGTTGTCATTACCAATCCGAAGGTGTACATGAGTTTGAGTTAGCTCATTCAGCTAGCTCAACTTGACTCGAAAAAGCTCGATTTGCATCAGCTCGAAATTGGATTTGGACCAAGTCGAGTTAATTTTTAAGCTGAGTTTGAGCTTGCTCAAGCTCGACTTGACTCGGCTCGAACCTTAACTCGAATCGAATTGGCTCGGTGACTCAGTTATTTTTATCTTGATGCTACCCGCCAAGTGTTTGACGAAATGTCTCAATGGGTTGTTTTTTCGAGTCCGTACATTCTCTACAGAATTGGATTGCCCTCATATCTTTCTTTTTTTCATACTATTCACTGAGTATTTGATAAAATACCTTTGAGGTATTGTTACTGTTTTATATCCTATGAGAAATTGAATATGCAATTTATATGTTTGAGAAAATGTCATATAAGCTTGAACTTGGCTTAAATTAGCCTTAGTTGTTGATTGAATCAAACTGAGCTTACTAGTTTCGAACACTGAGTCGAGCCACATTGAAGCTGGGGTTAGCTGCTGGCTGAGCTGAGCCAAGCTGTGCCAAGCTCTACTTGGTTTAAACTCTAATTACTACATGAGCTTTGCTCAACATTTGAAATATTGAAATATGATACATGGGGACTTTAGCCTTTGAATATTGGCTTCCAACGATCCAAATTGTTTATATAATAGTTTATATAATAAGTAGGTCTTACTTTCTATGTTATAAGGCCAAATAAATAAAACTCTCAATTGATTTATTTCAACCATCTCATAATTATGCTCTTTTGCTTTGAACTTGGACGGCACAGAAACTTTTTTATAATTAATGGGTTAAAATATTCATTCAGAGAGTTTTATTTTATTGATCTCCCATCTGAAGGGGGCCATCAAATAAATGGATCGTGTCATTCAAAAAGGCTCAATTCCAATGAACAGAGTCTGGACGTCGAATGTATTCGTGCAAAGACTTTGATACTCTGGTAAAGCATGGCATTGGATGATACACGGGCACTTATAATTTACCTAGAACTGGCATAATATCAAACAATTAATTTAAGGTAAACTGTTCAAATTATATGGTCCCAGTTTAGATATATCTTTATTGGACGGTTATTGATGAAAAATATACAATGGTCCTATTTTAACAAACAAGTGTCCATGAATCAAAGGCCAGTAATGTTCAACAAATCTGATTTTGGGTCTGTGACATAGCAACAGTGGTTTCGACAATTTAATCGGTTTGGTCCCAGTTCATTTATACCACGGTATGCAAATGCCGGCATATCAATCGTCATACGCTGACAGAGTATCAAATAATGCCCCGTTACAGAATCCTTGACCCGTGCAGTGTGCTCAGATTTTCAGTTTGTAATGATGCTACCATAGTTGAGTGATCTAGTCCATTGACCTAAGCCCCATCTTGGACCATGCCCAAACATATCCATGATGAACAATCATAGGTCCTTGATCTAAACAATTAAGAAGAGAAATGAAGTGATGTAGAGCGGGTCGTGGACACTTTCATGTCCATGATGGATCAGATAAGGTTCAATAGGAGGCAAAAGTAATCAAGCTTGTCGGAATCTTAAAACAGGCATATCTCGCAAATTGGAATTAGTTACTCGACATACCATGTATAATTTTGAGGTAGGACGAGTTACTTTCGACAACTAACTTGACTATACTGAGTTGCCCACGCTGAATTTGTGAGATTCCATCATATCAAATAGAAAATTTATTATTTATAGTAAGTTTGAATTTTAAGGAGTTTTAGTTATAATTTAATTCCGAAACTTATTTCAAGTCTTGGTATCCATATTTATTCTCCTAAGGAAGATGGTTATCGACCTCATCATGTTCATTCCTGCATCATGAAGCAACAGCCCACATTAGACCGAAAAGAGACCAAATTCGGTGGCTAGAAATAAGGTGTCAGAAGACTGATGGTCTACATAAGAAAACCTCAGGTCAAAGATCATAATACTGTCCAAAGATTGATAGAGGAGGCGAAACCAATCATATACATTGAATGACTCAATTTTAATTATCTGTGTACAAGTATGTAAATGTACAAGTATGTATGTGCTGGGCATTGCCAAATCAATCATATTTGATTCAAATTAAACCAAACAATTTGTGACCCCAAGCGTCGTAATAGACAAATTAGAATTAGATTTGCGAAGATTGGCTTGACTTCTTAGCCACAGGTTGATAAGGAATCAAGTGACTTATGAATGTTCAACACTAAGGTCCTGGCATCAATTCCCAAGTGAGGGTGTGACTAATAGTAAGGTGTATACTAACAATGGGGAGTGCCCTAACAAACTAACCCAAAAAACTGGTAATTTATGAATGGGAGGGTTATCTTGCAAATAAGTTATTTTTGTCTCGAAGATAGTGACTTTTATCACAATGGTGATAACTTAGTTGTGTTCGTCAACAAAATAAACATTAAGAAAGAAAATAAAAAAATAAAGGCTAAGTACTAATTTTACTAATAAGAATGTAGAAGCGATACAATCATAAAAATAAGTATATTAAAGCATAATAAAATTTTGACGAGAGTTCAAGTGAGCAAGACAATCATGGATGATTGACGCGTTTTTTTCTTCTTCTTCTTCTTCTTCTTCTTCTTTTTTTTTTTTTTTTTTGTAACTTCGATAGTTAACTTAAAGCAAAAATCTGGTCCACCCTTTTTCAACCTTCGAGTACTTGCACAAGAAAAAGATAAAAGATACTCTGGTTAGATCAAAGGACCTTCCGATGCCAAAGTCAAGATAGGAATTTGGGTCTTGTAGTATTGAAGGGTTTTGGGTGAGAGATTTTGAGTACCTTTCACCTTTAAAGATGCTCCTATTTATATAAGAGGGAGGATCACATCGTAAGGAGTTTTTCTTATTTAGGACTGTTGATATACTGGAGATCTTCCTGAAATTATAGTCATCCGAGATCCTCGGGATATGATTTTATCCCCCGAAGATCTTAGGAGAGATCTTCGGGCCGTTATAGAAATTCCTGGACTGTTAGTTCGGGGAAAAGTCCAGAGGCGAAGGTGTCAGATATATTGAAAGTAGGTAGTACCGAGCTTCTTGGTAGATCAATATTCACCTTAGTTGAACCCCGATGATTATTTAACTCCATTGTAAACAGTGTTGACCTATGGTGGGGTCAACTTGTAGTTGGGCTAACCTATAATTGGGTTAACCTGTACTTGAACGTTGGCCGATTTATGATTGTCCAATGGCCAAGCTATAACTAAGCTATGGCCAGGCAGTAATCTATATAGGGTTGACTTGTGGTCGATCTATAGCTGACCTATGGTTGATATATAGTCGAATGGTCTCATAGCCGTGTTTTTTAAGTGTCCTTATAGTTATATCGACATCCTTGAAGGTCGGCCTGTTTCTGGATGTAGATGCCTTATCAAGCTCTTGTTTCACTGGGCCCTTTAACCGGATTACAATTGGCCTGGGATTGACCTCTGACCGACCTATGACTGACCTATGAGTTAGGTCGATATTTGGCCATTTGGGTCGACTCGTAATGTCATTCTTTGAGTGTCCTCGCATTTGCATTATCCTTCTTGAAGGTCACCTTGCTTTTGGACGTATAAGCCTTATTAGGCTTAGGTTTCACTGGACCCGTACTAGTTCAGTTGAGTTAGTCCATTCCATAAGCGGACTTATCGAGTTGTCTATTTTTCCTCCAACAATTGTGAATTTCTTCTTCTTAACAAGTTGTTAATATCTTCACCGAGCCGCTTACAAAGATTATTTTCCAGGTATTGCACACAAGCTAAATGCCTTGTCATTAATTACCACCCTCCAACTTTCAAACGGAGTGATCTAAGTGAGGATTTTAAGTTTTCCACACGTTTTCCCTTTCTAACAGAAACCGACTCCACCTCTACTTCTCTTAGAGAAAGATATTGCAACTTTACTAGTGTGTTCTCTCTCATTCTCCTTCCTTCTGTACCTCTTGTAAAAATCATATAATTAAATAAAGATTTTACAACTGACTTCACATAGTTGCAGGAAGACCTCCCATTTGTGGACCCCACATGTACAATGTATACTGATCATTAAAAGCTTCGTGCGTCACAGAAGGAGACGTAGAGTGTCTAGCAATCTCATCGGCTGAACATGCCTAACGTGAATCACATGGTATGTTCGTGCGAGATTATGGTACGCATGCGAACAGCCAAAATGGTATGTTCTTGCGAGATTAGGGCCACACATCATGATCTTGCCACAGGGGAGTATATGTTCAACATGATGAGATGGGTTGCTTGCCTTTTTGGACCAGGGGATGTTGACAATGGGTCCCACTTGATGAGTAGCCCTGATCTCAGACACGTGCCTAATTAGTTCTTGCGATGAATGACCTCAGCATTTCTCGAACTAGCTGCTTTTAGCAAGCGTTTTATAAGAGGCCGAACCATAAGCAATATACGTAAGATATGTTTCATTGCTTGAGTCGCATCCAGTAAACCTAAGTTATTCTCTGCATAATTCGTTGAATCTTTATTAAAATTGATATGAAACGTTCATTTTCCTAGTCATTAATTAGATGGTTAGGATTGTTTTAACATTAAGAGGGACCGGCAATCAAAGACACGTGATAGATGACCCATATCATTGATCAAACATTCTTTTTCACAATCCATGGACCATCCATTTTCTTTGACATGAATTGGATGGTTAGGATCATCTGATTAAGTTAACTTTAAGAGGGATAGGGAATCAATTTCATAATCACTAAACCATTTATTTTCCTTTGGATGGTTAGAAACATGCTATCAAAATTATTTTTGAGAGGGATTGGCAAATTAAGGTGGGCCGCATATGATGAATTGTCCAAATCCAATCAAGGTGGGCCGCATATGATGAATTGTCCAAATCTCGGAGTAGACCTTTCCATTACAATGAATAAAGAAGAACTATTTCCTATTTATTGATGGAATTGTCAAGATCAATGTATGATAGCTGCTCTTAAGAGAGACAATGATCTATCGTCAAAATTACTGATCATGACCTTTTTCTAATAAAATAAATATGGATTATCTATTTTCATGACCATTGCTGATTCCTCCTCATCATCCAACTTAAGTTTCTTTTTTCTTTCTTTTTTTTTTTTTTTTTTTTTTTTTTTTTGAAGGATGGATATTAAAATGTCAGACCCACATAATGGATGGTCCATATCACTGTTTAGATTTTTATTTTTATTTTTTTAGAACAAATCACCTCCCGGCCGCCAGGCATGCAAACATTTTTCAGCCACAATTTTTTTTTTATTATTATTATTTTGAAATCATTGACTTTTAGGACCGAAAATTGCTTGCATGACTAGAGCCATGCAGGCAACCTGTACGTGCTTGGTTCTCTTCTTTTGGGGGAAGGGATTGGCAACGGAAGGTGGACCACACATCATGCATGGTCCAAGTATCTAAGATTTGAAGTTATAAATACTAGTGTTATATGTGGAACATTTCCCAGCATGGATTCATCAACCAATAACTCTCGGATATCTTGAACCAATTGACTTCAATTTCGAAAAGGTTGATATGATATGCTGTATGAATCCATTGATTCTCAATCCATAGCTACTCGACCATAATCGGTCCCAAATCCTTATTCCTGACAGCCACCTCCATTGCATCTCCAACCATTCATTAAAAAATCTCGATGCGGATTTTATGACAAAAATCTTGATTTTTTAATAACCAACCTTAACAGATTCCGCACGGCAAGGAATAGAACAATAGGATGAGCTTGTACACAACTTGGGTAGGCTAACCATTTGAAATGAGCAACAGGCCATGTATTCTGACCAAGAAAGGCTTGAGGTATGGGAGATAATGGTGGTAATGCTACTCTAAATGCAAAGCCTATAATCTATTTAAGAGTTGAGTGGATTATGGGTAGCTTCTAATAATAATGAGATGGCAGATTTCCAACTGTAATAACTTCAAATCCTGAGCTCTACCCAACAAGCTCATACGGACAGCTGATGGCAATAGGTAGTGCCCAAGTCAACAAATCTATTAGATTTTAAATAGTCTCAACACCGACAGTGTACAACTTCATCACAGGCCCTATCCATTCCAGAATTTCTACTTGGATATTCGCATATGACAGACTTTACCGTCATGGTTTTAAGACTCGGATGAGTCTGATACAACGTGTCTGAGTTGACTCAGTAGCATATTCAGTTGAATATACCAAGTTATCCTGTCTCAAGAGGAATGATGAGGACCACCTGCGGATGGCTAATGCTGGGAATAATAAACAGTGATACAATCCTCCTTTTTTTTCTTTGGTTTTTTACACACGCACACATAACCCCCCATACACTCATGCCACATGCACACACACTGTGAGATTTCACCACCGTGGGTACTCGAACCCTGGACCCGGTGTTGAAACTCCCAAGGAGTCTACCACCCAGGTAAGAGCAAGGACCCAACAGTGATGCAATCTAAAATTGCACGACTTATTTCTTATTTGTTTCACCAATTGCTATAGTAATGTAAAGAAATTTTAAAATAATTATGAAAAAAAATGCAAATAATTATGAGTCACTTGGGTGGAAAACACTGCTTACTTTTGACGGTTGACTCCCATTAATAGTTTGGTGGTGGTTAGATTGTAATGATAACATTTTTATCTTACTTTAAAGTTAAATCATTTACCAAATATATTTGGATTTAAAATTTTAATATAAAGCACTATAAATATGTAATGATTATAAATTCATTTGCCTAATGATGATACCTTTGAATTTGATTAACAATTCACTTATTTTATTTAATCTTACTTTAATGTTAAATCATTTACCAAATATATTTGAATTTAAAATTTTAATATAAAACACTATAAATATGTAATGATTACAAATTCATTTGCCTAATGATGATACCTTTGAATTTGACTAACCATTCATTTATTTTATTTATAAATGTAATGATAATGTATTTTCTTTATATTATTAGGATAATTGGTAAAATAAACAACTAGAGAAACAGTGCAATGTGTATTTTTTTTTTTCACACGTGCACACACACCCCAGCACACACACCCCAACACGCTCACGCCGCATGCACACACACACTTCAACCCTTGACCTGGTGTTGAAACTCTAAGGAATCTACCATCCGGATAAGAGCAAGGACCCAATACGGTACAATGTTTAAAAAGAGTTCACTAACGGTCAATGACCGTACATAATTGTCAAATCAACCAATTAGATAATTGAAATAAAGGAATTTTCGGCCATATGACCCAACCACCTTGACGTAGGGCCATGAGAATTTTCAGCCATATGACCCAACCACCTTGATTTAGGGCCATAAGTTCTCCGTAGGCAGCGAAAAAAGTCTTTAGATCTTAAATTAACGGTTGCATAACATGTATTGCACCCTATCTTACTTGCAGCTGCCATGTTTGACAACATGACACGCGGATACAAGATTTGAGCTGTCCATCATGTGGGCCGCATACATGTTCAATCTAGCACCTTA
The DNA here is from genome assembly GCA_037074715.1 of Magnolia kwangsiensis. NCBI lineage: Eukaryota > Viridiplantae > Streptophyta > Magnoliopsida > Magnoliales > Magnoliaceae > Magnolia > Magnolia kwangsiensis. The sequence continues at coordinate 996,246 of CM073575.1, read as the reverse complement.
CAAGGAAAACTTGGATAATATTCAACGGCTAATCGAGCCCAGCGCGCTTTTGGCCAGGTTTTAGCTAGGGTCGGCGTGGGATGAGGGGTAGGGCTGAAAGGATTAACCCTAGCACTGCCCTATTCCCCTAAGCCTGTTCCTGGCCTGCCCCTAGAAGAAGCAGTGATAACGTCCCAGGCCAGCACGGATTTTGTAAGGAAAAGGATTTAAATGATCAAATGTTTGAAACTCTTCAGCCGCCTACGATTTCTTTTCATAGGCTGTCTTCAATTTTTGACAAATAACGTTGTTTTAGCAGTTTGGGTAATTGAAACATGATCCCATCCGGCAAGTATCTTTAAACTACACGTGTAAGATTAATGGGAAGTGGTCTTCAAAACACCTATTATTTTGTATAATGGTGGCCCTCTTGATGATAGGGATGGGCCAATTGGCCAGGCCTGATCATCCATAGTTGGCCTGGGCCTGGGCAGAACAGTTACTGGGCCTAAACTTAAGCCCACGACCAACCCTCCGGCCTAGTTTAGTGGCCTTGGCCTTAGCTCTATTTGGTCAGGTCACCCGGCCATCACAAACCCTTGTTCTGGCCGTCCCTAATGACTGCAGTGTAGGGCCCAGAACGAGATTGTAGACCCATTTTTGCACATGTGACTATGCCTAGAAAGCCAATATGCGAGCCAGGCCCAGACAAGCTCGTTAATAGGACAGGTTACTATCTCTTTAGCAAGGTCAACCCTACACTAAGGAAAGATCCTTAACTAGTGGGTTGAGTTTGGGTTGGGACTCAGTTCCTTTACTCACAGGTTCTGACCAAACACACACTTTGAATTGGCCCATCAAACCACATGAAGGCTTTGGCACATCCCAGGAGCATCATGAGATCTAAGGATCAACATCAAGTTTGACAGTCAAAATTTCCAAATAACCGGTTCAAAGGTTAAATTAGATTATGTAAGAACTACAAAAAAGAGTAGTGGATTCATCAAGGGCTGGGTCATTCAGTAGTTAGGGTGACATGGAAACCTTCCCCAAATATCAGGCTGGTCCACTCATCAGGTGCCCAAGGAAAATTCATGACAGGGAAATGACCAATGGCCTATATTCAACATACACGCCGCCCATCAAGGAAGTGTGCTGGCTACATCTTTCAGACATGGAATGTTAAGCGTGGGCCCACAAGTACCAAAGTGGCATACGTGTGTGATTAGACTGTTCATCGCGAGCCCAGCAGTGAATATACCCTAGCCCGAGAACTCAGGCGTTCCCATTTATCAGCTGGGACCCATCATGTTTAAAGACACTCAATAACTCGACTCCTCACACAATGTCCAGCCCAGTCAGGTTTACTTGAAGATTCAGATTTGAATCGTGTCAGTATTTAATAATAAAACTAGGAAACTAATTCCGCAAATATTAAACACCTGGGCCTGTTTGGTTAGTAGTTATTTGATTTCGAAATACCATGATAAATACAACTAGCTAATAATGACTTTTTCCATCTGTTTAGTTTGAGATGGAAATTGGTGAGGATTTTTGCCTCGGAAATTAGAATTTATTTAAATTTGTGGGCCTATATATATATATATATATATATATATATATATATATATATATATATATATATATATATATTGCACAGCCATGAATAAAGGAAAAACAAAATTATCAACTGGATTCAAAACTTATGGGTTCCTCGGGAAGTTTTTCAGCCATAATTAGCATTCAATTCTCACTATTTCCTGTGGTGTGGTACACTTGAGTTTTTTGATCTCTTGATCTACATCATTTTTCGACTCATGCACTAAATTGATATGGTGGAAGCATGGACGGTGTAGATAAGACAAACACATCACAGTAGGCTCCACAATTTTAAAGTTTTCCTACTTGAATTATTTGTAGGCAAAAACATTACAATAGTCCCCACAATTTTAAAGTTTCCCTACTTGATTTATTTGACAAAAATTTTCCAAAGGAGAGTTGGTCTTTACTCATGCCACGGTGGTAAACTCACGGATGAAATCCTGTAACCCACCAAAATTACATTTCGGAACATTTATTACCCATTTACCACAATATCTGTAATCATGACAAATGATTGTTATTTGGTTTGGAACCGGAATTTCATTTTAAAAAAAATTGCACAAAACTTAGACCTTTTAAAATTTGAGACCCACCATGATTTTTGTGTTATATTTGTATTCTTCATCCGTCTTTTTAATTAGTATAGAGCGTAAGCTGAAAATTCGTGATACATCTAAAGCCACCCTACCCAAAGGCAATACGAAAGTTTTGAACCTGCCTCATTTTTTCAGTTGATGCCTTAAAATAATCCAACAAAATGAATAAACAGCGTGAATAAATGATAGAGGGATGAAGTTGATGAGGTCAATCACTATCTTCTTTGAGGAAAATTATGTTGGATTTATGGAGTTTTTCTAAACTTCTCACAGAGACTTTTCGAATTCATGAGAAAAGAAAACACGAAAGTAAAATTTTTTTCTCAATTAGAAATAACTTTTAATTAAAAGTTATTTCTAAAAGAGAAAAGAACTAAAACTGCTGCTCATTATGTTTCAACCATCCAGTCAGCCGAGTGCCCATAGGTGGTGAAATCCCACCATGGTGGCGGTGTGTGTGCGCGTGTATCAGCCGAGTGTGTGGTGGTGTGTGTGCGCGTGTAAAAATAAAAAATTCTACGGTTCGTATCATCAGATTAGTTTGCTTTTAGTGTTATGGTCCATCTACTTTGGGAATCAATGCATATCGCTGCTCTTTTTTTCTTCTTCGTTTTTCTCTTTTTTCTAACCGTCCATTTACGAGCTGCAGGTTTGATCGTCAGCATCATCCGATCAGTGTCGCTCTAGCGCTCTTGTACATCAACCATTCGGGCGCAATTGAAATTATGGAAATGTACGGATCCGTACACGTGTTAGGCCAACAATGGCCCACAGCGAAAACAACGGCTGAGAAAGATCCCTCGTGTTTTAATTGACTTCTGTTTGCCTGTGTTCAGACATTCGGTATCACATGCAATTTTCGCCATATCGTGATAAAAACACGATATTTAAAAATCTTGCCTGTTTTGACTCGCAACAGCCTCGGGCCAGAGTCGGGCCTATCTTGAAAAATGCGGCCCACCTATAAATTCATTCCTGTTTTGGCTCGCTACAGCCTCGGACAGAACTCGGGCTTCTGTTGAACAATGCGGCCTGGCTAAGACACCTCATGTGCCAAGGGTCTAATAAGTGACTTCAACCACTAAAAGTGGACTCACGGACTACATCTTAGCGTGGTGCCGCGGACTATTAACTGTACTAATTGGTTAGATTCATTATTGCAAGAACGTGGCCTCTCTGACAAAACATTTTAAGAGAACCGATCGCCCATACAGTCAAGTGTACCATTACTTGTGGTGGTGCACCATCTTTCCCACTACTTTTTCATTTGTATATGACATCTATACCATGAAAACAATAGAAAATATCATTAAAACCAACTTCCTTGGAAATTGAATAGATCCACCACTTAGGTATCACCTAAGTGAACCATCCAAGCAGTTAAAATGATGGTATGAAGGAAAATTAGAACAATCATTCACATCATTTGCACGAAACGCATTATCTAAGTCAGACCATCAGCCGTGCATTAATTTCAACATTGTAGCTGCCTCATGAATGGTAGATCCTGGTTTTCAGTCGAGGTGAGTCTTTATAATGTGGCTCGTATCTCACGTACACGGCCTAGATGTAAAAAGCTAAAAGACTTTTTTAACATTCAGATTCTATTTTGGTAGTATATTAGTTAAGCTCATGCGCTCAAAAATTATAAACGTTGATGCGAAAAATTGGATAAGTCTCTTCCTCTACTTTCACCAGCACCACAATAGAAGAGAGAGAATCTTTGCAAGAGCGAGCCTTCAATGCTTAAGTCAATAAGAATTCAAGAAGAGGAGCTTTTAGGATTTTTTTTCTTTCATACCTTAATTCCTAAAGAGTATTCTTTTTATATGAATGAGAGGTCCCGGCATGAAAGGATTCTCTCTTAATTTTTAGGAGATTTGATTTAGTTGTCATTTGCTTGTAAATATTTTCCGATCTCAAAATTTTTGGGGTCAGGTATCATTTTACAAAATTCTCGAATTGGTGTTTAAGATTACATCGTCTTTCCTTTGCTTGGCTTAGCCTCAATGAACTATACAGTCTCAGCTGGCTTACAAAGATAGGATTGTTTGGCTACTGTCGGACGAAACAAAATGAATATAAGACCGATACCCTTTCTTAATCTGATAGCCGACACTACAACCAACCTCATATGGGTCGATTTTATAATCGGTTAGGTGGCTTTCAACTCTAGGGCCTCTAATTGGTCCTTGCAGACATAGTTGTCTCTTTAACCGAATCAACTTCGTGTCTTACCAATTTCGCCTGTGGCTCTTGACTCTTTTACTCTCCGTCGGAATTAATACCCTACAGATCCGAGCTAAGTCTCTCCTATAGGCTTTATCTTCAGTCGGCTTTCACAGTTACCTTTGGTTTTGTAAGCAAAGCTAATTCATCTTACAACCGACCTCACAGACTTGTCATATTTTTCCCCAACAGTAAGACCCTACTCCTTGTGCTAGCCATGTCAACACAAAGGAGTAATAAATTGTTGGGTCAGTTTATATTGAGAACCGAGGTTATGATGGAGCATTTAATGCTTTTTGTATCGTCCTTAACGTACGACGGTTTGTTACTCGAGGTCGCCCAAGCAAACAGCCGTCAGGTCGTTTCGTTCACTTATGAGCGTCAAACACGTGGCAAGGACGTTACCCGCATCAGTCGACGTGTGTCACGCATCGGGTGGGGGAGTCGAAGCAAACGTCGATTCGACTCCTCCTTAAATGCGGATGTCACGTGGCTCGGCTATAAAAGGGGGTGCGCGAGCGCTTTTCACACTTTCGCTCTCCCGCTCGAATTTCCTTCTGATTTTTCTTGCTTCGTTGTATTTGCAATCAATCCGCCATTTTTCTTTCTTCCTCCATCTATGTACTCTTCGCCTTTCCGGTGAGTTCCCTCCCTCCTTTTTTTTTTTTCACTTATCGATAATGAATCCTTCAAATCCCCGGGAAGGGGTTTCTGATTATGAGGGTGAAACGAGGCATTTCTAAAATGTCTTGGAATTGCCCTCTCTTCTGGCGGAGATGACGATGAGTGCCAACGAAGCCTTCTAACTTAATACTAAGCGGTCCAGTGGGGCTTAAGCAGAATGATTCGCTCCAGTGGGTCTCTCTAGCTTGAGACATGTCCCTAGGAGGCCTATAACTCACCAAATTTTTTTTCAACCTAGAGTTAAACGTCCTTAGGCAATGGGTCAACTATAACGCTCTCAAAGCTCAATCTCAAAGTCTAAAAATCATTTTTCAACCTATTTCCTTCAAAATCTCACCTTTCACCACTACATTCTTCAAATTTCTCCAAGTACTTTCATATTATACACAAATCCTAAAGTTTAAATGGTGAAGAACTATACTTGAACTAAAACTTACTGTAAATGGTACATACATGAATAAAATGGAATTTCGACTATTTGATTTTTAGAATTTTATAATATAGATAGAATATTTGGATAGATTTGCTTCTTCTACCCCAAAATCATATATTGTACGTCATGTAACTCATTCCGGTTTGCTAATGAAACCCGATAATGCCTAGACAGACTTGTGGGCCCAAATGACTCAATTTCAATGTACCCAGGTTACGTCCCGCATGTTTTCAGCACCTCCGGGGGGGGAGGACATCGCCCCTGGGGTGAGCCCTCGCCAAAATGACTAGTGACCGGCGAGGGGCTCGCTGGTTTGGTCAGGCCTCGTCCGTATAGCGGTCAGGCGGCCCGTTTTCTGCCTTTTTTATACACATTTCATTCAACTTTGAAAAATTATATCTCCCTCGTTATAACTCAAATTTAGGTGATTTAAAAACTAAATTGAAGCTAAATGAGTTTAGTTTTATGTAAAAATAAGTAAAAAATATAATAAAATATTTAATATAGTTTAAAGTAGGTCATTGTGACAACTATCCAAAAATTATTCTTTGGACTGCTGCTGCTTCAGGAATTTTTAGAATTTTTCTACAACACGAAATCTCATGAAATTTGGTGGAGATAGGGTAAACTTGATGATGAAATATTTAAAAAATAATTTAAATAATATACTAACTGAAAGTATCAAAAATGGAGCATAGAATGACCCTAAGACCGTATTCTGTCATAATTAGGGTAGAATTTAGTTAAGTACTAAACTGAATACTCAATAGAATTAGCTTGAACCACTTTAAATATGAACTACAAGACCTAAAATGAGTAGGACCGCTAATGCTACGTTACCTAGAAACCTAGGATCAATCTCTAAACCCAGTTGCTCTTAGGAGCTTCGTAAAACTTCGTATCGAACCTGGACCGCACGTTGAAAGTCCGATTACCTCGAAACTATACAGTTGTGACCATCTTGTTGGACTTGACGACAACCTTAGAAATCAAGTCCAGATGGTATCTCGAAACTATTTCCTTGAGCCCGGAGCAAAGTGAGTGAGAGACGTGAATTTCATTAGAATTAAATCTGAGTTTAAGTAATCTGAGTCGTGTCGCTTGCGGGCCAAATATAATGATTCAGACCATCAGAATCTAACCCAATTACACCCTCGGATTAGGAAAAATGTCCCACACATGTCAGTGCACTAGTGGCCCTGATCGAGTTCCGGTGACCGTTGAAAAAAAACTGGTCCGCCGCGTATGATCTGTAAATCTGATCGGACTAAAAACTTAGCCTGACCTATATCCATGGTGAGGGAGCTTAAGTCCAACCGCGTTCAGCAAAGGGGCCTCCAAAAATGCTCCTTTGAGTCGAAACAAATGAGTTTTGGCTATAACCTAAGTATACCTTGGCCCTGAGGCCATTTTCATCAGTTCTGGGCCTATATAAAGGCCTAAACCCACACCATTTCTATTCCATACGATTATGCAACCTTAGGAGAGAGAAGAGAGCAAAAAGAGAAGGAAAGAGAGAAAGTGAGAGAGAGTGGGAGAGAGTTCGTAGGATTCGATCCCGTCGCTCCATGGGCTAAATTACAACTTCTGCATCGCTATTGCAGCGATTCCGATTCCGAAATTAGGTAAGAAAACCTAACCCTAATCTTTTTTAGGGTTTCAAATAGTGTAAGTGCTGGAGTAGTTAACCTATTCCTTGTTATAGGTGGTTGTTATGCCGTAGATGAAGGAATAGTGTTCGAACCGAGTTCATTACTAGTCTACCGGCGAAAGGTGGGACTATAAACGTTTAAGTTATGGTTTTCAAGGCTTTCAATGTCAGGGATGAATTATGTCTGACTTGATTGCTATCACACATGCTAGATACAATGTCTTCCGTATATTACATAAATATATATACTTTGTTGATTTTTAAATATATTCCATGTGTATGTTGAATTGCCTGAATGAATATGAAATTATGGTTTGCACTTGTTAGGATTGATGCTTAGAAATACATAATTACTGTATGTGTGGTAACTCCTATGTGGAAGGAATTGATGTAATATGTGTTTAACTAAGCTATTACATGTATGTGAATATGTGTAGCATAAGTGTTTGATAAAATGTCTAAATGAGAAAATGTATGTTGTAATATATTAAATGAGAATGTCGAGATGCAATCCTCAATCCCCTCATGCATAGTTACAGTTTCCTCTATGTAACTTATCTTATTACTATGTGATTTATGGGCGAATTACCTAAGTATGATAACATGTTTAATACGTGTTTGTTGAAATGTCTGTATGTATTTGGAATCTGAATTTGTGATTGTCATGATTAACTATCATAGGTACATGCTTGTTATATATGCGACAACTCCTTAGCAAGGGGATTTACCCTAATACCTAATATAACCAATATACGTGATGTATCTTGGAAGGTGTAGTCTAAATGTTTGTAAAAATATCTGAATGAGTTAGTAGTTAGTAAATTGTGATTTATAAGGGAGTCGAGATATGAATCCCAACTACCTTAGCTGTGTGTATGATTTCATCCATGTACTGTACATGATTCATATTTAGCTGTGTGTATGATTTCCTTCATGTACTGTATATTCATGTTTCCATAGTATGCTTAAATGATTGTAGGATAGACTTATTTATTCATTACTACTTTGACAATCTCATAGCTTACTTGTTGTAATTGCACGTGGTTAAGACTATATTATAGTCCAGGCGATCGATAACAGGTCTCGAACCGGTGGCCGAGGTTATTTTCGCCACACAGGATGTTTTCAATGAATCCGAACCGTACTTGGGATGTCGGCAGTGGTTAGGCCACACGGAGTGCTTATACACTTCATGTCGATCAACTTAATGTGCGCTTGTACTAGTCGGACTCGTCTAATAAACCGATTAGCCCAATGCATGTCACCATATATGGACGCTACTGCTTAAACCTAAAGTACCAAACTTACCAGTGAAAAAGCCCCTTTAACCATGGTACATCGATCCGCTAAGACTCATGAGCTGGGCATAGTGGTATGGGACATCGTGGTCAAGCTGTCTGCCTACGCTTGGATGACGAGCCTCCCCATAGTGACCAGTGAGCAATCCAGACTCGTGAGAAGAATATGGTGGTATGGGATACTGTATTCGTGCTGTCGACCTACGCTGATTGGTAACGAGCCCTTTGTAGTGACCTCGAGCATACCTTGAAACTGCATGAAGGCGACGAGTCTTTTTGTAGTAACTAGGGTATAACTAGGCCTGTATTGATTAGTGACGAGCCCTTTACAGCAACCTAAAACCATAACATCGTATGAGATTTACTAGGATTGACGACCCTAGAATGGATCATTGTTTAGGAATTGATATAATTGAGGTACCTTAGCTTCTCAATCCTGCTGTATAAAAAGGATTAATAAGAACTTGGTAATCACGTTCATGCACCGCATTGCATGTGCTTTGGTGAAGAAGAGCACTTTCGAGTAATTGTCATGCGTGTCGTAAGATGAAGACGTTGAGGGAGTGCAGGCAAAGGCATACATCATTATCGCATATCATGCTTGCATTAACAAGAGTACTTAAGACCTGATTGTTGTATTATGTTATCATTACTGCTTAACTGAATTGATAACATATTAACCTTTGCTTTATTATTCTACTGAGTTGACACTCACTCCCACGTTACGGGATGGTGTTTGAAACACCAACCAGTCCCTGTTTGAGTTTCAGATAATGGCGATGCTTGCGAAGCGGAGCCAAAATTTTATGATGATGAAGAGGGTTTCTCCTATATACAGTTATCAGGCGGGTCTATGTAGACCATGTTCTGATCGACGGGGTCACAAGGATGTTGATTAGACGCCATTACACTTATTATTTTGCACTATTGGGAACACCCATATATATTCATTTTGTTCATTTTAGAGTATACATGTATATATTTAACCTAGTAACATGTTCACACTCTGGAGACCTACAACAGTTTATATATTTTATATATTTATCACAGTCTTCTGCTTGCGAAATTTAACTGTCTTTGTAGTATGATATGCTATTTTGGTATAATCTCACTCATGTTTAATGTACTAATATGAACAACATTCAATCCTCATTATCTATTGTGCATAAGTGATGCGTTGGAACTCATGAGTGGATTTTATGCTCGACCCCCGATTTTCAGGGCGTTACAAGGCCTACTCTTCATTTTTCCAGAGACAACTTGGAAGAAGAGGAAGAAGAAACTGTTGAGCCGGCTCTTCTTAGGAGACCGGATAGGGCTAATCTTGGAGGAACCATTAGGTCAATTCTCCCATGGAGGTCAGCTCGTTTCGTTGAATCGACAGCTAAAGAAGGAGAAGCTGCCGAGAATGAGAAGGTCAGAGACGAACAAAAGGGATCGGTTCTCTCAATTCTGACTGAGGCGGATTTGGATAGAATCCGAGTCGAGTATCATGTTCCCGACTCGGTAATCTTTTGACTTCCACTCCCGAGTGAGTTGCACGATCATCCCCCTCCTAGGATGGTTGCAATCTTCTAAGTTGCCATGCAATGTGGCTCGCGCTTGTTCATGCAACCCATTAGTTGGAATTTCCTTTTCCGATCCAGAATTGCTACGGGGAAAATTGTTACGAATGGATGGAGGAACTTGTTCGGATGTGCAGTGTTGTGGGCTGAAGCAGAACAGCCCCCACTAACCATGGACGACTTCCTCTATCTATATCAAGTTCGGTCGAACACTTCGCAGCCCAGCTGGTATTTTTTCAGCGCTTGGCGGAATAAGGGTGGCTCTTTGATAACCAACCCTCCGACATTTAACAAACATTAGAGAGAGGTGGTTCTGGGCGTGTGGTCGCTGAGAGACTGCTGAGCCTGGACTGTTCGAACCTCGCGTTCCTCGGGCCTTCTCTGAAGCAGGTGATTCGGTATGCCTTTTTCCTCATCTTTTCTTATTTCGATCTTTCTGAGTCTGACTGATCGTACTTTGAAGAAATCTCCAAGAAGAAAACTAAATTAGGAGCTAACGCTTTGGCTCGGATCAAAGATCTGTGGATGATAAGTCCGAAAGATCAATCCTGGAAGTCCCTCTTGCAACCAGAGCGTCTTCTTCTCTCGGGCTTGGATTCATCCATAACAGGTATATTTAGATTACTCTGACATATCTTTTTAGAATTTTTTTGACTCTATGTTTTGTCCAATACAGAGATGGCCGAAGCTCGACCCCTTCTGAAACCATCATCCAAGTTGAAGGTTCCTCCTAGGTCGGTTCTTCTGTCAGAGCTTCGGCCTCCAAAGAAAGCGAAAACTACTCCTTCGGTCGTGAAGTCGCCTGCCCCAGTCGCCCTTGCTCTGGCCGTCCCAACCGTTATCGTTCTCTCTAACCCAAAAGAGAGGGTAGAGGATGTGAACGAGTCTCAAGCTTCTTCCAAGCCAGGACCTGCTACAGAGCGGGTCTTGGGACGAAGAGAGGAGCAGAGAGGGGAAAGCTCAAGGGGGGAGATGACTCAACAGGAGATATCGTCCATCCGTCGGGCCGTGGTGGACATAGTCCCTTGCGCTATTTCTGCTGGGAGCGAGAAGGAGTTTGCTTCCATCTTTGAAGCCCCTGAGAGTCGGATACTCTCCCACGCCGTAAAGGTCTTGCTTCAGGTAGGATTTGAACTTATCTCTTTTCTTGTTGTCTTTTTCAGCTTTGATCTGACTATCTCTTTCCTATGTAGCTTGCTCCTTGCCTGCTGAGAGCCAGCGGAGATCTGTCCGAGGCTGAGAAGGCTCAAAGAGTCATGACGGATGCTAAAGCGGCTCGGAAGCAGGCAGCAGAGGCAGAGGCTCAACTCGAGATTGCCTCGTCTTGTGTTGCCCAACTAACAGTTGAGCTGAGCATAGCTAGGAAGGCGATCGAGGATGCTAGAGTTGAGTGTGCTCGGTCAGCTCAGCTACTGAAGGAAGCTCATGACGAGGACATATAACTTCGCCTAGCTCGGGATGCCTTTGAGGAGAGAAGCTAGCTTGGTTGAAGGCTAATACAAAAGTGGCACTCGAGCTAGCCAAAAAAGAGGCTGGGGAGAAGGCTGTCAAAGACTTCCTCGAGTCTCTAGAGTTTGAAGATGAGAGGGATCACCTATATGAGAGCGGGTACACTGCTTGCATCAAAGTGATGAAGCAGTTTTTTCCCGACCTTAATCTCTCTAGATTCCAAAATTGCCCTCCTAAGGATACGGTAGTTGAAGTGGCCGAGGCCGATGATGCTGCGGCTGGTATCGAGGTCGAGTCTGATGCGGTCCCGGCTCCCGAGGTGTTGTGGGTCAAATATTGCATATTAGACCCCAGATATTACCTGGATTTATGAACATAATGCTGTCTAACGGCCTATTTTTATCGTGTTTATGTTGCAAAGTGATTTTACGAGCATGAACTGAAAAAGGATACTAAAAGTATGGATTTAATGCTCAGGCATCACCAAGGCATTGTACGAGACTCCATGGGACCAAGATCGAGGATTTTCACGCCGAAGATCAGAAAAATTTCAGCCGTTCACGTCAAAGTGACCCGAAATTGGTGTAGAATGCAAGATCACAATGTTTCCACCATCAAATTGATACGAAACTTCATACATGGCCTGGGGACCATAAATTAACCGTACACGTCGAATTTCAGGTATTGGATCATTGTAGAAGTGGCTCAATGGACATATCAGCCCATAAAATCTTGAACTGGGGCTCACCCGTTAGCTGGATATGCTTCAAAATTGTTGTTGACAGTTAAAATGATATAAGAAAGAGGATGGATGGTGTAGATTTCTCATACATATTATTGAGGGCCCTATAGCATGTCATGTGCACTACACCTATCCGTGCACGCGCTGTGCACCGTTACAACAAAGATGGTCGAATTGCCTTTGACCGAAAGAAGGAATCTCCTTCTTCATTCCTGCCTGCGTAAGTGAAACAGGGACTTGCAGGCGATTTTAGTGGGCCATCCAGATCGATCCAGATGGGTGATCTGAACCATACATTCGGATCTTGACTGTCTTGTGACCCCAAACTGCCTGAAATCAATCAGAAAGAGACCAGGAAGCCTCCTCAAATCGATCAAACGTAGGTTGGAAGGCCGTAAGATCGATCAGGTGGACTGCATAAAGGGCAATTCAAAACAACCCCTCCACTAAAATTTCACGAAAAATTTACTGGACGGGACGGATTTCGCTGTTATCATCATCTGTGGGCCCCACCGAGCATCAGTGCAAGGAAGATGCGCATCGTGCGCACGTTCGTGAAAGCCGAGTATCCTGAGCCGTTTGCTGATCATGGTCAGGATTAGACCGATGATCCTAACCATCCAAATCTTCGAGGAGGTGGTCCTAACCACACCCAAGAAGTTGGATTGGACGCACGGATGGTTAACCACTCAAAAACTGGAATTTACGCAAGCTGTTTTCTGCGCAGGAAAAGGGGAAGTTCCGTAATCCACCGACCCCAACTGTCTACGCACGTCTCTTGTGCGAAAATTCTTCACAGACTCTTGCTTTACATGTAGTCACCGGCCTCCATCAGCGGCCTATAAGAAGGAGAGATCCATCAGACCAGAAAAAAATCATCAGGAGGTGGAGAGCTTGAGGCTGGGCTTGGGCTGGGGACTTGGAGTTCAAGACAGGGAGAGTTTTTTTCTATTCTTTTTCTTTTCTTTTATTCTGAGATTTAGTCCAACCATGGCAGGCTAAACCTCCTAGCTAGGGTTAGAAGGTGAAGCTTGTAGTGAGATGGGAGATTTTATTTTATGTTTTTAATTTAATTTTAATTCTTGAATTGACGTTGATTTTAGTTGATTATTAATGGCATATTTTGTTTAGTCTTTAATGGTCTATTGTGGCTGAAATTACAATGGGTCTGCAATGGCTTGGAGCATGTCCTTTTCCCCATTATGTTTATGACGTCAGGAAGCCCCGTTGTTCGCCATAGTCTCCTGGGCATGGTTGGATGACGGTACCCTTCTTAACTTTCATACATGTGATTGGTTGGTAATTAGCTTAATTCTGTTGTTTACCATAGTCCCCTGGGCATGGGTTGGTGATGGAATCCATTCTAATTCATATACCTTTTATCTCTTTGAAAATTAGATCAACAGCAGTTCAGTAAATTCCATAATTCTTGAAGCAGGCATAAGATCTCCCTGATCTCTACAAGTGGATCCTCTGAATCCCTAGTTTCCTTCTCTGATTTCTCTTAAGTTTAGAATAATTAATTCACAATTATTCCACAATTGTTAATTGATTTAGAATTCATCTTATTCTAGTTCAAATCCTACTTAATTTTATATTACGTACAGTTTCAGTCCCTTGGGATTCGACCTCGGTCTTACCGAGTTATTACTACATCACAACCCTGCACTTGGGGAGTGAACACGAGGTTGGTCCAAGTGATCCTTGATGGTCTCGAGTCTCAGTTTTTGGTACCATTATCAGCTCCATTTTGGTACCATCATTAGCTCCATTTTGGAACCATTATCAGCTCCAATTTGGAACCATCATCATATCCATTTTGGAACCATCATCTATTCTGAGTAAGCTCGTTTATAGTTGCGGCCGAGGGAACAGTTCATACGTTTTGACCGATCTTTCCTTTACTATTAACCCATTTTGTCGAACAACGTAATGCTGAGGCAAGATATAACTCGATGTAACAAACATACTAATAAATAAATATACTCAGTTTTATCTCATTCATTTTTAATTCAGTCTACATGTTTGTCATTTTTTAGTCTTTTTCATTACTTTGCTATGCCGACTTCAGGGGTAGTAGGCTTTTAAATGCTCGGTATTCTATGGATGAGGCAGCATTCATCCGATCAGGTCTTCCAATCGGTACGTTATTGGTCAGATGGTGCTTGAGACGACATTGGATCCTTCCCAATTGGGTCTCAATCCGTCCCTCTTCATGAGCTAGAATATTCAGAATGATACTCCTAGTCTGACGGAGCATTTCTGGATCTGTATCATATTCAATTCTTTTTAGTGTCACATAACAGGTGAGTTTTTCGTGGTAGGTACTGTTCACCCTTTCTTTTATTTTTATTGTTCTCTTCATTACATTATCATTACATTGGAGACAATGTAGATTTTAGGTTGAGGGGTGTGGATAGTCATCCAACTGAATATTTTTTTTAGGTTTTAGTTTATTTTATTATTTTATTATTATTATTTTTAGGTTTACGTTTATTTTTAAGTTTATGTGGATTTTATTTTTATTTTATTTTATTTTCAATATTTTTAAAATAATACTTTTATATACAAAAATGTAAACATGATATTATGTGAATTCTAAAGGCAAAGTTAATATTTATTCTAGATTGATGGTAGTTAAAAATCTGATAACGGAAAATTATAAACTTGAGTTCAATTATCTAATCACTAGTTTAAAATGAGTTGTAATTTGATGTACTGAATTCACAATATACTCTAACTAACTAAGTGAGGAATATGATATGTGAACTAAAATAACAACTTTTGATTCAAACAAGATTGAATGAACTAGTATCATTGAGATATGCTTAAAAGAAAGAATATTGAAGGAAAAAAATAATAGAATTTTTTTTTTATTATAGAGCATGAATGCAATGACCATAATAATCGTGTCAGTAATATATAGTAAGGATACCTAAGAATCCATTACTGTTACCATTTCAAGTACGATACTTTATCTTATGAAGTAAATCCGGTGGAAATCTTCATCTAGGGTGGTTTATAAAAATGAGGATATGATGATAAAAGAAGAAATGACATGAAAAAAATGAAATAACTAGAGATTTCATATTCTTAAAATTATTGAAAGGAGTTAGGATAGTAAACATGCATATTTCTCAAAATTAGACTAATGTCACGGAGCACTTAAGGATATTGGATCATAACTATTTTAAATTTTGATTAGGTCTCTGAACTCAATGATGTAATGGATTAGGAAATTGAGATTCTAACTAACTTCAGACTTAAGGTAAGTATTGGTTTGTTTTGGAATTCATATGATGAATGGAGGCATAATTGTATAAAGTTCTGAGTGTTGAACTATTTTTCTTGTTGTCAATGTTTATAGGTAATATTTTCGAAAATCCTCACGAGACTATAACTCGTCCACTAAGAAAAACCTAGGGGGTTTAAATACTTGTTGCATATGCTAAATGCAATCGAGATTACCTGCGAAAGTGGTGTAGTTAGAATTTTATTTTCATTTTAATTTTATTTTTAGAATTAATTTTTATTCTTATTTTTATTTTTCTTCGCTTATTTTGCTCGGGACTATCAAAATACTAGTTGGGGGGTGTGTTGAGACTTAAATATTATATAATTTTTCTCATTTATCTCTTGATTTTACGAACATAAATCATCTTAATATTATATTTTACTTATGTATGTGTTGCAAGGTAAATTTAAGTGTTTTGATTGAAAAAAGGTGTTAAAAAGTATGAATTTGATGCTCAAGATTTACCAAGAAAAGGTATAGATCTTAAAAGACCAAGATTGAAGCATTCACATGCCAAATATCCAAGAAAATCAAGTGACGAATGAAGAGAATCGACGATTTGAAGTGAAGAATCTTGAAATCATCCTCAAAAGTATATTTTGAAGCTGTGAAGTTTATTTTAGAAAAATGAGCAACAGGAAGTCTGTTTTAAACGAACTAAGCATCGAGAAGTCTATTTTTAAAAAATACGTATATTTGATGCGGTTTCTAGGATTTTCAACTTTGTACGAAAATTGGAGTTCCTTACTTATAAATAGGGCTTCCTAGGGCATTCCTAAACATCATTTAAGGCATTCCAAAGCAAAATTTAGGATTTTTAAAGAGTTTTTAGTTTTATTAAAGCTTTTAAGTTGTTCTTTTTATTATATATCTTTTATATTTGTATTTTTTTCTTGTTTCTTTTTATTTCTACAATTTAATTATGTTTTTCTAAGTTCCTTCTAGCTCAAGCTAAAGGGGAAGCACATAGGTTTAATAGTTCTTTTAGATTATGATGATTGATTGTTTTAATGATGAGAAGAATGGTGTATGTATGTTGTTTATTATTTACGTTTTATTTTTTTATCCTCTTATGAGATCCATATGTTTCCATCATATGAGATTTACATTGATGGATAGGCTTATCCTAAATCAATTAGATTTCCTAGATAGGAGAGGTTTTCAACCTGTTATATTTCTTTAATATTCATTATCCTATAAATATTGAATACTTAAAATCACTAACGCTTGAGAACATATGTCAATGATGCAAATCTATGATTTTTTAATATTTTATATCACTTTTTAAAATATTTATACCGTCTTATTTTTCGACTATGCTGACCATAGTGCTCAGATCCTAGTTGTGTTATCCAAGTCATCATGATTTTGGAACATTAACCTATGTGTGAAACTTTGAAGCTTAGGCGTTATTTTATTTAATTGAATTACATCCATTCAAAAATTTCAAAATCAAATCATCAGTTTAGTTTTTATTACTTAGTTTGTTTTGCATTTGATTTTTTTCCTTTCTCACAATTTATCTCCCTATGGGATTGACCCCGTATTCACGGGATACTAATTACAGACGGGTCAATTCCTGACATGTCCTCATGGCTCCAAGCGAATACTTCAACGTATCGTCGGAGCAGGGCTATCAAATCGTCTTTCAAGGGCGATCGCAGAGACGAGCCAATTTGCATCATTTTAGAGGCATCTATCTCGGCCAAAGGCACTGAGATAAGGTCTTCAACTGGTTGTCCTCGTTCATGAGTCTCGGTCCGAGGATCCAACGATTCGATCATTAATACCTCAGCTAGAGCTTTCTCGGCGGTGATCTTTACAGCAGTTGTGTAGCAGCACCTTGCATCTTGCTAATCTCCCTTGACAACTCCTACTCCCGACTCAGTCAAAAATTTCATGGAGAGGTGGTATATGGATATCACTGCTTAGAAGAGACTCAGCAAGGGCCGGCCGAGTATAGATTATAGACAGATGATTAATCAACTATCAAAAATTCGACCATGATAGTAACCCGATGTGGGTTATTGTCACGTCCCAGACTCGGTAACCGGACTCACAAGGAACCCAATGGTCGGTTTTGGCCGTAACAGCCTCCGTAGTACCCCATTCTCGGCTCCTAAGACTGGTTTCGATCTTAGGATTTTACAATGAGGATTTTCTTAACAACATAATCATTACCAATATGAGCATACCCAAGATCACAGTAAGAATATCTGAGAATAACAAAGGCACACATCACAAAATCCACTATAAATTTAAACTTTTACAATCATCCATAAGGTTCAAAAGGACGTACATAAGAAAAAGAAAAACAGATAGAAAGGTCAGCAACACTAGAGTCCTCAAATACTTAGCTCTACTCCACGCTCTGCTACTATGAAGCCTGCATAGAATCTCCTGCACGCATCAATCGTGCATAAGCTTATAGAAGCTTAGAGGGTGGTGTAAGTGTGCGACAATGGTACATAGGAGAATAGTAGGAGGTACAAGAAGGGAAACATGCTCAATGAGAATATCACTAGCCTTACCAAGGCTTATCATGAATACGATGCAATGAGTACTGGGAGCCATACCAAGGCAATGTATGAAGGGGCTTACACAGCCAATACTAATGCAATGCAAGTAATACCAATTCTCATAACCAAACCATATGTCGAGTACATTTTCAGTCATAAGGAAATCATCGGGGTCCATTACACTGTTGAATGACTGCCACTTTATAGACCCCGCACAGTCAAACGAGCGTAAGAGACCTCACTATCCGCCTGTGGACAGCTAATCACCAGTAAGGTCTGACGATAGTGGACCCATTTACGAGCTGGTCAGACTCAGCCTAGCAATGCCCACTACACACCAGGCAGGTAAGGCCACACCCTTATCCAACCGACTACACGACAGTGGGAGTCGCAGCCTGATGGTATAAGGCTCTAGTGCGCTCATGTATTCCACCCGGTCACGGCGTTGGAGCAAATCTTTGGTACCATGGAAGTTTTAGAAATTTCACCCATGGGCATCTTATGCACCCGGTATGCTCAACTAATATTTTCGGTGTCCACACATATGGCCATCCACGAATACACCTGTGGAGGCAAAGCCCTGATGAAGTAAGGGCGGATATCCACAAGCTATGTAGTGTCAGATGCATGAATCACACAATTACCCATGCATCAATCTCAAGCATCTATCTCTCATGGAGATGCCAATATGTCCTACACAATGACACAACTATGGCCAATCATATCTCAACCAAGCATGTATACGATGTGTATAGGAGTGGGCCATGAAGATGAATAGGGGTGCTAATACAGTGAAGATGAACTCTTTACCTAACCATTAAGGGTCTAGGTACTTAAACAATTCTTCAAAAGAAATACAACCTCTAGTGGGGGCCCATATACCTGGGGTAGCCCACGAGACTAAGGAGAACAATGGTATGAACCTAAATAGTGAAACGGCTTTTCAAGGGTCTATGGTAGGCCTTTAACCACCCATAAAAGCCCATGGGCCTACCTTAGGGTTACCAATGTAGACATCTAACCACAATTGGTCCCCAAGAGATATCCCATCTCTAATTGATCATGGGTCAAGGCCCAAAACCCATGCAACATCAGAAATAAGAAATAAGCAACCATAAAGTAACATCCTGAAAATCGAAGGTCGAGTAAAAACTCCACTCCCGAGTTTCAGAACATCACTTATGCAACATAAATGTGTATGATTGAATGTTGTATATGTTAATGTATTAAACATGAGTGGGATTAAGCAAAAACAACATATCATACTCCAGTGACAGTTAAATTTACAAGCGGAAGACTGTGATAGTATGTATAACATATATAAACTGTTGTATGTCTCCAGAGTGTGAACATGTTATCAGGTTATATACATACATATATACTCCAAAAGTAAATAAAAGGAATATACAAGAGTGGTCTGAAAATATAAAATGACAAGTGTCAAGGCATCTAATCAATCTCCCTGTAATCCCGACAATAAGAACACGCATAAAGGAGGGATCCTCCTCATCATCCTCAAGTCCAGCTCTGCCTCGCAGGCCGCGCTATCATCTGCAATCACAATAGAGACTGGTGGGTGTCCGGAAACACCATCCCATAATTTGGGAGTGAGTAGCTAACTCAGTGGAATAATAGAGCAAGGATTAACATGTTCTCAAATCAATCATGCGATAATAGTAAAGCAGTAAATCAAACATTCCTAATACTATTGTTAATGCAATATGACATGACGTGATGGATGCCCTCATCGACGATCTCCCTTATACGGCACCATCTTACGACCGCGGCATGCAATCGTCCCTCAGTGCTCCATATCTTCCATGCACATGCAATGTAATGGTGATATGATTTTCGAGTTTATTATTAGTCCATTCGAACAGCCGTATTGGGAAACTAAGGTACTTCCCTTATATCAATCCCAACACAGATCCTGTCTAGGGTCGTCACTCCTAGTAATCTCATACGATGTATATTTTGTAGGTCGCTGCAAGGGCTGTCAGGGCTGTTGCTCGCACTTGTTACACCACTCCCCCATCACCTTATCAATACAGGCCTACTGTACTCTCACTGCTACGGAAGGGTCGTCGCCTCCCGTAGACTCAGAATACGCTCGCGGTCACTACAAAGGACTCGTCGCCTGATTAGTGTAGGCCGACAGCAAGAATATAGTGTCTCATACCACTATAATCTGTTCACGAGTTATAGGTGCCCACTGGTCACTACGGGGAGGTTTGTGGCCCCAGCGTAGGCCGACAACTCGACCACGGTGTCCCATACCACCATGTCCGGCTCATGAGTCTTTATGGATCAAGGTATCATGGTTGACAGGGTTTACAATGGTAAGTTCAGTACCCTAGGTTCAAGCAGTTATGACTCATACAGGGTGAACATACAACGGCCAGTCGGGTTACTTGATGGGCTCGACTAGCACGAGCGCATCTCAAGTTGAACGACATGAAGTGCGTAAAACACCTCATGTGGCCTAACCACTGCCGCCAACTCCAAAACACGGCTCGCGTTCATCGACGCGTCGTTCGTGGCAAAGATAGGCCAACCACGAACTTGCTCGGTTGTCGACTGCCTGGACTAGGTATAGTCCCAAACAATTATGAATTTATATCAGCAATCATGTGAGAGTATTGGAAATGAAATACAACAATGTGAGCATGTTAACACATGTTACAACATACAACTTAAGTGAATCATCAAGCACATGCATTTCATACATATAATGAAATTATGCATATAGCTAACATGTAGGAAATCATTTACATCAGCATATTAATTGAGAAATCAATCTCAAACTAATTCATAACACTATTTAATTCAATACATACTAATACAAGCATTTATACAAACACTTAAACTACACACTTAAGTCTACATATAGTATGACGACTCAAAGTGCGCATTTAAGCGAATCTCTTCGCCAAACGAATTATGCACGCATTCCTAGTATCCTAATGCGACAAGAAGCCATGTCGATCACATCAGCAAATTATGGATGAAAATAGTACTTCCTACAAATGACTAAAATGCCCTAAATCTCATATTCTTCGTCTACTTACGAAACAGGAAACGGACAGCATGTTGTACATGTCAAACGGCTTTGCCGTCGATAATCTACTATTAAACGACATTGAAAGCATTGGAAACAGTTAATCAAAGCGTCTAAAATCTGCACCTTTTCTCCTATAGGTGTATCAATTCGAACGGAGCGTATACGCTTCGTATACGGCGACTAGGCAACCTGATTTACAAGATGCATCAGCTACCAGGCTATGGAAACTAAGGATCAGCAAATCAGCAACTAATTAGGGTATTTTCTTACCTAGAAAAGCGGAGAAATCATCGACAAAGTGATTGGAGTGTGTTGCTTAATCACGTGTAGCAGGTAGCACCAGTAGAAGGAAATTCTCTCTCACTCTCTCTCACAATCTCTCACCTTTCCTCTCTCTCAACCTATGGCATTTTCTAAATTCGAATGGGAGATATATGAGAAGGTTTCAACCCCTTTTATAAGCCCAAACATGCCCGAAATAGGCTCCGGAACAATGTATACTTAAGGTATATCCAAATCGGGGTTGTTTCGATCCAAAAGGACATTTCTGGTGGTCCCCTGACCGAACGCGATCGGACTTAAGTTCGTACATGTCGGATGTCGCTCACATCCCGTTTTCAGACCAGTAGTATTCGTAGATCGCACGTGGCGGTCCAGTTTCAGTTCAGCGGTCACCGCACGTAGATCAGGTCTGTAAGTCTCATGATATGAAATAAAAATTTTTCCTGATCCGAGGGTGTAATTTGACTGAATTCTGACGGTCAGAAAGCTTAATACTGACGCGTCAAGTCGTGTGCCAGATTTGAATTTCAAATTTCAAATCTAACCCTATTCTCACTCTCTTCAATCCAGGCTCAATGAAATAGCCTGTGAATATTGGTTGGACTTGATTTTCGAAATGATTGTCAAGTCCAGTTAAGCGGTTTTAACGGTCTAAGATTGTAGGTATCGGACTTTCGACGCGCAGTCTAGATCCAATACAAAGTTTCAAAGTAGTCCAGAGAACAAACCGGTTTAGAGTTTGATCTGAGGTTTTAGAGTATTATAGCACCATTGTTTCTACAAGTTTTAGGTCTTGTAGAACGTATTTAAAGCGGTCAGGGACTATTTCTCAACTACTCCAGCGTAGCGCTAACTAACTTATGCTTAGTTTCTAAAGGAATTAATTCTAAGTGATTTCTTTGGCTATGGAATTAGGTTCTGAGCAGTTACGAAGGTGTTTTGGTTGAACCATTGCCTAAGGATGTCTAACCCCAGGTTGGCAAAAATTCAGGGTATTACACATAATCATATCACAAACACTCATGTTAGGCTTCAGAAAGGGCGGCCCAAGGCCTATCCAAAATATGGGTCCAAGGGGAACACACATAACCCAACCCATATATATCACTATGGGCCCATAGGGAAAAGGTTAGGGCCCAATATAAAGGTCACTAATCGCATATATTATGGTGGCCTAGTGGGCAGTCCATTGCTTAAATCACATGAGCAAATGTCATGTTTTTAGTCAAGTAAGTTGGGCCTACAACCCGGCCCAAGTATAAAGTTGATTTCGTGGGCAACCAAGGGTCATCTACTTGTGTAATTCGGCTCAGTAACCCAACACAATAGTATGGTAAAAATGGCCCAAGAGTTCAATGGGCCTATCTAGAAAGTTCCAACCCAATTGGGCCTAAAGAGTTTAACAACTAGATACATTCATGGACCTAATTAAATTCAACTGTGGTGGGCCTCAAAAGTGCATTTATTAAGCCCAACATTTAAAGAACTAAAGGTATAAATCATTTTCTCTGAGATATTTATAATGTGGTGAGCCCCACACAAAATTTCAAACCAATGCCAAGCATAATTATAATATGTTGTTGTTCTAAATTTGGGCACTCCATTGGAGTGGGTCCATGGCTTCTAAAACTCTAGAAATTGAGGGCTAAGGTAGCTCATCATGCATACAATGAGAGAAAATTCAAAAATGTGGCCCACCATCAGAGGAAATATTTTTGAACTATGGTTTTTATCAAGGTATATTGCTGGACTGCACAGCAGAAAAATCTGGCAGTCCAACCATCTTTATCCATTCTTTTGGATGCCCAAACGGGGTCATTTGAGGCTGAAATTTTACAGGGTGATACTTCTATAGGTGGGACACACCCCCACAAAATTTCAAGATTTTTATATATTTTTAAGTATTTTAATTAATTTAAACAATACAGACTGTCGAGAAAATTGGATAGACCTGGACGTCCCAACGTGGTGGGCCAGTCCGGACCTCGCTGCGGTATGCACAGGGGTCCATTTGCCCTAAAATTTGGTAGGTAGATTCTACCATGAGTGGACCATACCTTACAAAATTTTAAAATTTTTGGACATCTATAAATATTTTAATTCATTTAAAGGAAGCAATCTGTCTTGAAATTCGGACTGATCTGTACACCATATTATAGTGGGCTGGTCCAGCCACAACCATGGTATGTATAGGCGTCCATTGGCCCCAAAATTTTTTAGGTGGGTCCTTCCATGAGTGGGCCACCCCTTATAAATTTTTATAATTTTAAACACCCACAGGTATTTTAATAAATTCCAGAAAGCCAACCTTTCCAAGGTGGAATGTTGCTGGAACAGTGCAGAAAATCCAGACTGTCCACCTCACTTGGACCACATGTTTGGGACCTCAATTAAGGTCAGATGGGCCTGAAATTTGGGGGACATCAAGACGAGATCCCAAGATTTCAGAAAAATATATTTAATGGGTATGAATAGTCCCCCAAATAGTCTCAAAATCTGGTCCAAAAATAAGCAAAAACTGTCCAGAAAATTCTGGATAGCAACATGTACTTAGATAAAATTTATTATATAAGTTAAATAAAAAGGGAAATACATTAATGGAGGATAGTGTGTCATGCCCCAAATCCAGAAATCAGATTCATAGGAATCCCAATCTCTGAATTCGGTGCCGACAGCCTTCGTAGTACCCCATTTTCAGCTCCTAGCATTCATATGCCAGATTCTGATCCTGGGATCCTACAAGGAGAATTTTTATACGTTTAAATAGTAATAAGCATAACCACAAGATTACCCAATTCACAAAGGTAACATTATTATCACATATCCACTAATATAATCGTTTGAATACATTACTGAAAGAAAAATACATAAATAGAGAATCAAGCTCCAAAAGGCCACCGCACGCTCTATGCTCAACACTGCTGCAGCCTAACATCACATGCACGCATCTATCATGCATAAGCTTATAGGAAGCTTAGAAGGTGGTGCAAGTGTGTGCACAAGGTAAGTGTCAAGTATTCAATACAATGTCATAATCATACAATACTAAAAATACTGGTAATTCATAATTCGTACATCATCGGAATAAGCAGAAATACTGACAAGTCCATAAGTCAATAAATATCAGGATACGCAATATAGAACAGTTATGCAATAAAGAATCATAAAGATCTAAATATCAGATGCCGAGGATGCAATGCAATATACAAATACGAATGAAATGACCATGCTTGGAGTGTGAAGTCGGGATGATAGTACGTAGTATCGCAGGCTACGGGGTCCACCACAATGGACTTCTATCCAAACCAGTCCCATACCTAAATTTGGATAGTCAGACTCAACGTGGTAAACTCCTGATCTCAGGTTGGTCGCGCGCCCAACCGAAATCCTTGTCATAACGAAGGTACACAATGATTAGTTTTGCACCACCAGCCCGAGTGGATAGTGAATGAATGAATGAATGAGCATGCAACTTCTACTCGATAAGTCCACATATCAATACGGTTCCTCTTTGAAAAAACACCGGGGTCTATTATACTCCATACTAGATTGCCGCCCAATCACGCGTAACAAGGTGAGTGGAAGAGACCTCACTATCCACCTGCCAATATCGGGCCCTGCACGTCAATAGCGGACCCATTCCTCTAGCTGGTCAGACTCAGCCTAGCATTGCCCCCTCCTCTCGGGCAGGTAAGGCCGCACCCCCTTCCAACCGACCACGACACAGTGGAGAGTACAGTCATCTGATAATTGGCACTCGGCGCTCATCTACCCACTCGGTCTAGACGTTAGAGCAACCTTTGAAACCAAGAGGGTTTTGGAACTTTCACCCAAGGATATCTATAGCACCCCATGTAGAACAGATTTTTAGTGTCTCATCCGTCCATCCACGAAATACCTATGGAGGCTACGACCCTGATGTTGCTAGAGCGTATAGTAATCACAACACACAATGCAAGATGCATAAGTCATACAATCCAGTCATACATCAATCCAGCGCATGTCGTGCGCTTATGTGAGATAACCTCCTCCTATCAGGGAGTCTCATAACAACCATATCTCATAACAGGCATGCAGATGATGCATATGGGCATGTATCATGATGTTATGCAGTCACATACTCATAATCGACATCAATAGCAAGCAATGACAATCGACATCGTCAATGTGGACATTTAACCAACATTGTCCCCCAAGGAACGGACCACATAAAGCCTATCATATAGTGGACTCATCGCCACACACAAGGGCCAAATATACAACACCATGGGCCTCACTCAAGAGTTTAATATACATCACGATGAGCCTTTCATATGGGCCTAACATACATTATAATGGGTTCCATCGCGTAGCTCTCAAATGCATCACAGTGGGCCTCATCACATAAGCCTCATATACATCACGTTGGGCCTTAAACACGGGCTGGATATACATCACAATGGGCCTTAAATATGGCCGCATATACATCACATAAGGCCTCGACAATCGAAATCGGCGATCAGCCATGACAATCGGTAATCGGTCACGATAATCGGCCTCAATCGGTAATCGGTCAATCGGCCACGATAAGCAGAGTCGGCTATCGGCCACGTCAATTGATAATTGACCATGATCGGTAATCGGTCACGATAATCGACCTCGATCGGTAATTGGTAAATCGGTAATCGGTCAATCGGCCACTGTAAGTAGAGTCGGCAATCGGCCAAGTCAATCGACAATCGGCCACGATCGGTAATCGGTCAATCGGCCAGGACAATTAGTAATCGGTCAATCGGCTACGGCAAGCAGAGTCAACAATCGGCCACGTCAATCAATAATTGGCCACGATAGGTAATCGATCACAATAATCGGCGGTAATCGATCAATCGACCACGGCGAGCAGGGTCGGCAATCGGTCTGGTCGATCGATAATCGACCACGATCGGTAATCGATCAATCGGCTATGACAATCATAATCGGTAATAATGGGCCTATCAAGGCCTAAGGGAAGGTCACAATAATGATATTTAACCATCATTGTCCATCAATGTGGACATCTAACCAACATTGCTCCTTAGGAGTTGCCCACATAAGGGATTCCTAGACAACATAACGGCCACGCATACATCACATTGGGCCGCAACCCATGGGCCTCGAATACACAATAGGTGGACCCTACACATGGGCCTCGTATGCATCAAATGGTCCACATCTCTGGGTCTCGAATACATCAAATGGGCCACACGTCATGGGCCTAATACACGTCACAATGGGCCACATGATACGAGCCTAACAGACATCATAATGGGCCTCGTGTACATAAAGTCGGGCCTCATCACATGGCCCTCATATACGCCAAGTGGGACGCATCAATGGGCCGCACTAATGGGCCCTATACACATCAAGTGGGCTGCATCGATGGGACGCACTAATGAGTCACAAATACATCAGGTGGGCCGCATTACATGGGCCGCACCAGTGGGCCTTATATACACAATAGGTGGGCCCTGCACATGGGCCTCAATTGCATAACATGTGGGCCCCGAACACGCAGCAAACGGTCTTTATAGATGGGCTACAAATATATATCAAGGTAGGCCCCACAGATAGGCCATAAGTGGGAGCTAGGATTACATCTAAAATCACTTTGATAGTTGCATGTGCAACATGTGTATCACTGTACACATCATTTTATGGGCCACATGAAACTCTAATGATGATTAGCACCACCCAAACATTGTCCAGGTAAATCTGCACCATCAAAACATTTCCCAAGTAAATCAGAGCTGTCCAAACATGGTCCATATAAATTAGTGTTGTCCAAGCATTGTCCAGCACCGCCAGCACCTATCCAACTGCTGGACAGCTTGTACACTATACATATATCATGGTCAGGCCCACACAAATGAGTAGCATGGATCAAACATACATCTCATGGGTCCCACTGTTCTTTTTTAGACGGTGAGGATGAAACACATCTAGCAATGTCCCACCTGATTGGACGGCTGGACATGGACGACGGGAATGCCAAACAGGTGGACGACATGGATCCGTATGTCCAGGTGGTCCCCACTGTCCAGATCATGGGACGGTGTGGATAACACTTACAACACGTGTGGGTCCCACACGAGATGCTGGTATGAATGCAACACAAGCTCCATGGTCAGACCCATGGAACTTGCTGACATCTTCAACAGAGAGGCCCACCATATATAAAAAAAATGGACAGAAGGCTGGTATGTAATGAATGTATCAAGGTGGGTCCCATGCTGTCAAAACAGACGGACAGCATGGATAAAACGTTCATCATAGTGGTGCCCCACTTCCACCGTTCAGATGATGGACGGTTTGGATGGTTTACATACCATCAAGGTGGGTCCCACGCTGCATGCATGTAGCACACGTGCAGGGTGGGTGGCACGAATAAAACACTTACATCATGGTGTAGTCCCACCGTCAGCAATGTGGACGGTGAGACAAGGCACATAAATCATGGTGTGGTCCACTGCACGGACGGTGCAGATGGAGCCCATGCATCATGCCTGGCCAATAGCAGATGGATGGTCAGGATATGATACCCAAGCACAGAGCCACAGACACGTGTGGAATCCACACGTGAACAGACAGTTTGGATATAACAATACCTCGTGGTGGGACCCACCGTCCATGATGGAGTGGACAGAACACGTGCATCATGGTGTGTACCCCTGCACAGTCAAAGTGGGTCCAGCACCGTCCAGATCATCTGGACGGTGTGGATGAAACTAATACATCATGGTGTGGCACCATGGCACCTTCTCACGGGGTCCAGCACCGTCCAAAGCATTGGACGGTGTGGATGGAAGACATTCATCACGGTGGAGTCCACACGTGCGTGGGGCCACGTGCTGGGCAGCATGGGTAAAACACATATATCATGTGGGTCCCGTCCCTGGTGGACGGACGGTGCAGACGAGCACCACGCTATGAGGGTCCCACGTGCTGGATGTAGCACGTGCATTAAGGTGGGCCTTACGTCCCATGCATGGACAGATGGCCTGGATTAAAATAAATGAATCATGGCAGCCCCTACTGCGGCGTCCAGATATGGACGGTGTGAATACTACAATGCACACATCAAGGTGGGTCCACGTGGTGGCCCACCAAAGCTTTGGATCAAGCTGTTATTTGTGGAATGCTTCATCCAGGCACACTGGACGTCCAACGGACGGACGACCTGGATGAAATGCATACGGCAGGTGGGTCCCACATACACGTGGCCCACATATCATTTAATATAAAATATTATATTTATTTAATAACATATATTATAATATAATATATTATTTATATATATATATGTGAGTGTGTGGGAGGATGAGACTATCAACGCTGTCAACGTCCAGCGTCTCTCTCTGGACGGACGGCCTGATGGTAGGCCCCACATGCATGGATGGTTTGGATGTATATCCATCATGGTAGGCCCCACAAGCTGTTGTGGTAGGGTCCACGTCCATTCAATGGATGGCTAGGACGTTTACATACATAATGGGGTTTCCAATCGGTACCGTCCAGATGGATGATACTAATGAATTACATACAACAAAGTGGGCCCTACCATGACAGCGTGGATACAACTTATTCATCAGGTGGGCCACAAAATCTGAGAAAGAGAGAGAGAGGAAGCACCCACCAACAATAAAGATTCTCCCGCCTTTGACCTCATCTTCCTTCTTTCGCCTATAGCCTTTAGAGCTCCAAGGGAATGATTTCAACGGTCTAGATGATCTTTGGCTGGTGGGGATGGGAGGTAGGAAGTGGGCCACATCTAGCTCCTCCATGGAAGCTTGAACGGTTGCTCTTATGGTGTTTTTGGGAGAAAAGAGAGATGAGAGAGAGTGATGTAAGAAGTGATGGGAGAGAGTGATGTGTGTAAGAAAAAGGTGGCTTGTGTAAGAACTTTTTGACTTTGGGATTGCTTGGGGAAGGGTGTGAGAGGTGATGTGTACTATTGTTGATGGGATTGATTGATTGATTGATGGATGGATGTGACACATCGTAGAGATTTTCTTGAGTTTTGCAACGCACGGTATTTTCCTCGAACTGAACACAGGCCCACATCTCCTGGCTAGGGTATCGGATAGGCACGTGAGTCGAGGCATTGGAACCCCAGCAACGGCACGGTCGCACTGGTACAAGTCTCGGGTTGAGCCGACTCTGATATACGGGTCACGACTTATGATTTGTACGCAAACGCCAATTATACGTCGTGGGTCACCAAAAGTCGACAGGGAGGATCGCGGGAAATTTACGGAATAGTATAGACTATGATACGGGTCTTACATGGTGTGGCCTTCCTTAGTGGGCCCCACAAATGTCCATGTCATAATCTGAAGCCGACACACCTTGCATGCAACATTAAGGCAGTAAGTAGGACACTCAAAATCAAACAATGGGCAGTTTGGACATCCCTCCTTGCTGAAATTTTTGGATGTCCTAGGCCCACCAAATGGCCCACACACATCAGGAAATAAAATGAGGAAAAAGAGAGATAAAAGGATAATCCGACCATAGGGAAAGGGCTCCGCCACTATTGAGCCCTCCCAAGATCAATCACACCTGCACATCATACATAGATTTACATTTACAACATGGATCTTGCACATGCATGGCCTATAATTAAAATACATGGTGAGGATACCATCCCCACCATGGTTATAAGGTCTAGATGACCCAAATATGATATGATACGAAAGAAAACTGTCATGATGGGGCCCATAGAGAAAGGCCTCATGCATGGATCATGCATGCATAAGGTAGGCCATTAGGCCACAACCATGGGATTGTGTGGGATCTTCACCATTGATTGGTGGGTCCTACACTTTCCTCATGAAAGAAAGAAAATATCTAGGCCATAACAATTAGATTTTTACATCTAGAAAAGCACTCTTCTCAAAGATCTCCACCAAAACTCCAACTCCAGACTTCTAAGGCTTCAAACAAGCAAGATTGATGGTTGAGATGAGATTGGGATGGATGGATTGAGGGAAAATGGAGGAGAAGGGGGCTGGAAAAAGGGAGAAAATGGCCTGAATTTTTTTTTTGCAAGAGAGAAAGAAGGAGAGAAGAGAGTAGACAGAAATGAGAGGGAAAAAGAGAGAAGTGAATTTTTATTCAAAGTAATCATTGCATTTGCTAGAAAAGAGGATATGGTGGTCTCTCTCTCCCTAGAGAAGAGAAATTTCAGATTGGGGAAGAGAAATTGCATGGGGAAGAAAAAAAATCCCATGATGACTTATAGAAAAGAGAAAAAGAAAGAGCCATGATGAGTTTGGAGAAGGGAGTCCATCATTGCTAGACTAAGCCATCATGCTATCATGAAAATGGTGATGTCATCACCATTGGTAAGGGTGAACATGGAAAAATATGCAAATCATGCGGGTCCCATTAAAAATGCGATAAATGGTCCAAATGATGCGCAGCCCATAACTTATGATCCACGCGTTAAATTTTCACATGAGACGCGTCGTTGGAACCGCGACGACGATGCGGTCACAACGGCATAGGTGTTAGGTCAATCCGAGTCAGGTCTATATGACCGAACTCAAGGGTGACCGCAAACGTAATCCGAAGGTCACGGGTTGTAAGAATTTGACCGGTAGGACCTCGGGATCACAAGAAATGAAATGCACACTCACACACACTCATGCACACATGCAAACTCGGGTCGGGTCTCACAGGGATTTCCTACTATGAGTGGTATGGAGATGATTCCTTCTGCGAGCGCCTGTTCTCCTGAGAATCTAATCAATAGGGTACGAACCGGTCGCAATGTCAATCGTTTAACTCCCATTTTATCGAATGCCTGAGTGAACAACACGTCAGTCGAAAATCCTATGTCGACCAATATGCGGAATACCTTCCAATTTACGATGGTAAGAGTGATCACTAGTGTATCATCATGGGGGTGATAGATGCCTCGGGCATCCTCATCAGTAAAGGAGATGCAGTACTTCTCCCTCTTCTTCTCTTTCGAAGGCCGGGCTATAACCAGAGTTCAGACTTGGGACGACTGAGGCTTCTGGCATGATTTTTTCGTACATTGTTGGAGTCACCTCCGCCTCTGGGACCACCAATAATAGTTTGAATTTTCTTCGTGGGTCGGTTGTCCACTGGGCGTTCTTCAGCTATCCCTGTCCTTTCGACATGTTCTGTGAGTCGGCCTTCCTAGATGAGCCTTTCAATCTTTTCCTTCAGGTGAATACAGTCGCTCGTATTATGCCCATGATGACGATGATAATGACAATACTTATTTTTATTCCACTAATTGGGATTACTTCGAAGCCTGTCCGGCCGGTTGACAAACCCTTCACTCTTGATTTCCATCAGTACCTGCTCTTGTCATTTGTTGAGTGGAGTGTACGTAGAAAACTTCCGATCAGGTCCTTTACTCGACTTACAATCATCACGAGTTTGGTCGTCCTTACGCTTTTTTCCTCCAGCCGAGTCAACTTCCTTTTTGGCTGACACTTTGGCCAAGGTTTTTGCATTCTGGGTAGTTTTACGCAGGATTCTTGTTTCTTCGGCGTCTGCGTATTTGTCTGATTGAGTCATGAACTCGGCCAGAGTCATCGGTGGATTCTTGTCTAGAGAAGCCAGAAACGGCTTATCTCTAACACCTTGCATGAGGGAGTTGAGCGCTATCTCTTCTGAATGTTTGCGAACCTGTAACGATTAAAAGTTGAAATGCTTGATGTAGTCTTTCAGTAGCTCTCCCTCCTTCTAAACTATGTTATTCAGATGTATTGGGGGCTTTAGTTTCTTCTTCCCGCCAATAAAATTGGTGAGGAAGGCGTCGCTGAGCTCCTCGAATGAATTGATTGACTTCAGTTTCAACTGCTTGAATCAAAGTCAAGCCACATCGGCTAACATAAGTGAAAAAGCCCGACGCATCACAACATTCAATGCATCGTGTAATTCCATGTAAGTTCAAAAACAATCGAGGTGTTTAGTTGAGTCGGTCTTTCCAGTGAAAGGTATAATCTGAGGCAGACGAAACCTTTCTGGTAATCAGGCTCACATTACTTCATCAACGAAAGGGGATGCTTTAGCCTCGAGCCTGGTTTGTCGTACTTCTCGACCCTATTTCATATTCGCCATCTCTTCCATCACATCTTTCTTGAAGTCCTGGAGGTCAGCTTTTCAGGGCTCGATGCTTTCTGCCACACCCTCATCTGGAAATCGGTTGCGCCTCTTTCGATCTATCTCATGTCGGAGATTTATAAGAGGCAGCACGGCAGTTGCGGAGTGAGAGGGCGTTGGTTTGGTCGGGCCATGGGGCTGACTTGGCTGCGGAAGAGATCACGACATGGTTGGCTGAGGGTCAGCAACCTATTGTGGAGGGTTCACCACTTGACCTTACTGAAGTTGTTGCATTGGTTGTTTGTGTATTTGTTCCAATATTTTTTGCATAACATTTACGTCGGATCTGAGCTCCTTAATCTCCCGATCTAACCGTCCATTATTTCAGTTCTACTGGTTGTTAGTTACAGTAGAAGCAGTAGGAACAGGTGCGAAACCTTGGCGGTTAGAGGGTTGGTTTTGAGCCCCCTGGGCCGCGCTTGTACCCGGTTGTCCAGCAGTAACAGCAGCCGGTCCTTCTAGACTCATTCTTCGAGTTCTTACCATCAAAATGAATTAACAGCTCCTTGGGTAGTGTGCAGAAAATGACTTTTTATATCATTTTCTACAGACGATGCCAATCTGTTGATGCAAAAAACTAGATCAGCCTCTTCCTGTACTTCCACCTGTACCACAACGAAAGAGAAAGAGAACCCTGGCTAAATCCGGGGAATCTCTGATGCTTAAGTCATTAAGGATCCAGGAAAAGGAGCTTTTAGGGTTTTTTTCTTCCGTACCTTGATTCATGGAGAGCCCTCTTTTTATAGGAATGAGAGGTTTCGAAGTGAGGAGATTCTCTCCTGATTTTTAGGAGATTTGATTTAGTTGTTATTTTCTTATAGATATTTTTCGATCCCAAAATTTTCGGGGTTGGGTATCTTTTTACAAAATTCTCGGATCGGTGTTTAAGATTACACCGTCTTTCCTTTGCTTGGCTCGGCCTCAATGGAATATACAATCTCGGCTGGCTTACAAAGATGGGGCTATTTGCCTACTGTCGGACGAAACAGAATCTATGTAAGACCAATGCCCTTTCTTAATCCGATAGTCGACACTACAACCAACCTCATATGAGTCGGTTTTATAATCGGTCAGGTGGTTTTCAGCTCTAGGGCCTTTAATTGGTCCTTTCAGACATAGCTGTCTCTTTAACCGAGTCAACTTCATGTCTTACAAATTTCACATGTAACTCTTGACTTTTTTACTCTCGGTCGGGATTAATACCCTGTAGATCCAAGCTAAGTCTCTCCTCTAGGCTTTATCTTTGGTCGGCTTTCACAATTGCCTCTGATTTTGTAAGCAGAGTTAATTCATCTTACAACTGACCCCCCGGACTTGTCATATTTTTCCCCAACAGTACAGAAGCTGCGTAGTATAGTGTGCTCTGAAAAGTTGTAAACCTGATATGTTGTCCTGACGGTATTACTAGATCATAAGCCTAAAGTTGGATTGATGTAACGATCCTAACCTCTATTTAGGTGTCCATCAATTATCTAAGATAGGAGCTAATAATCTGTTACGTGTGTCTATCATGTGTTTTAAGTATTTTAAAAAATATATATATTAAATTAAGAAGCAAAATCCAATCTCATGACTAATGAGAAAGTGAAGAAAAATGTGTTTGTAAAGCATCCTTCTTATAAGACTATTGTGAATGTATTATATTTACATGGGAGCCGAACACATGCATACTTGTGTATACTTACATGCACTTGAGAGAATTTGGCCCCCTAGTGAGCATGATATAGTCATTTGCTTAGAGTATTGATCTATTAGATGTGGCCCACTCATTATAAGGCCATTTCCATAAGCATGCCTCCTCCAACTAACCCATGGGTTCACTGCTCTTCATATGGTGCATCTCATTAGTCTAGGAGTAGGGGTGTACATCGAGTCGATCCGAGATCTGAGTCGAGCTAGCCTCAGTTCAACTTGGCTCGGCCACTAGCTGACCTCAACTTAAACTTGGCTGGGCTCGATCCTCAAGCTTAACTGGCCAACTCGGCTCAGTTTGGTCAGCAACTCGGGCCTCAGGCCGAGTTCAAGTCAAGTTCACCACTAAGGCATTTTAACAAACACCTGGACTACAACTTCAAAACCTCACTATATGTAAAATAGAAGCAATGGTTTTATAGGTATTTTATCAAACACCCTCGTGTTCACTTCCCGAGTGCAGGGTTGTGACGTAGTAATAACTCGGTAAGACAGAGGTCGAATCCCAAGGGACTGAAACTTGTACGTTATCTAAAATTAACTGGAAATAGAACTAGAATGAGATGAAATCTGAATTGAATTATAAATTGAGGAATAATTGTAAACTATTAATCTAAAACTTATAGAAGAAATCAGAGGTAAGGAAACTAGGGATTCAGAGGATCCACTTGTAGAGATCAGGGAGATCTTATGCCTGTTTCATGAATTATGGAATTTACTGAACTGCCATTGATCTAGTTTTCAAAGAGATGAAAGGAAGATGAATTAGAATGGATTCCATCACCAAACCATGCCCAAAGACTATGACAAACAACAGAATCAAACTAATTACCACCCAATCACATGTATGCAAGTTAGGAAGGGTACCGTCATCCAACCATGCCCAAGAGACTATGGTGAACAACAGGGCTTCCTGACGTCATAAACATAAAGGGGAAAAGGACATGCTCCAAGCCATTGCAGACCCATTGTAATTTTAGTCACAACAGACCATTAAAGACTAAACAAAACATGTCATTAATAATCAACTAAAATCAACGTTAATTCAAGAATTAAAATTAAATTAAAGACATAAAATAGAATCTCCCATCTCACCACAAGCTTCAAGCTCTTCACCTCCTGATCTCCTTCCAAGACCTGAATGAATGCTCCCCACGTCCAAAACCTCCTTTTATAGCTGCTGGAAGGCTGGAGTCAGTGACAGATTTGTAGCAGGACACGGAGTGTAATTTTCGCAGCCAAGTTCAGTGCCTCGAAACACGCCACTTTTCTCGTTCAAATTTCAAAGAAACACCGTCCCATAGTACTTTCTTGGATTCTCTACATGATAGACGGTTCAGATCTACCATATGATCAAAGATGGTGGGCCAAAACCGCCTGAAAAAGTCAGTTTTCGCGGATGTGCGAAACCTTTCACACCATTTCGCTGTTGTGATCGGTGGGCCCCACAGAAGCATTTTATGAAAAATTCACCCCGTCCATTGGATTCAGAACGAAATTTCAGTTAAGAATGGGTAGTTTTGAACGTCCATTGAAGTGGCCCAGAGAAGAAATCACAAAAGGATCAATTTTGAACGTCTCAAGGTAGCCCTTTTGTGGCTTCTGTAACGCACACGTATGTACGCATAGGTAAAAAGAGTCAACATAGTTTTCTAGTATTCGAACCCCTCTACAAGATAGACGGCTTGGATCAGACGTACAGTCAATGGGTAGGGCCCACAATTGTCCGCAAAAATGGCCAGCTGCCGTGCGTCCGCTGCCTGTGCGAAACGGCTGTTTCCGTTTCGCGTGAGGAGTCGGTCACACCCGACTTTAACCGAGTCAGGCGGTTCAGTGCGGCGCCAGCGTGCATGTGCAATGTGTACACACCATACATGTGGGGTCCACCGAAATGATTTTGAGAGATCCGATCCATCTATCCTTTTCCTCATATTATTTTAACCGTCAAGAATAATTTTGAGGCAATTCCAGATATCAGGTGGGCCCCACTTAATGAATTAAGGGGCTGATCAGTCCATTGGCCCACTTCTAAAGATCTTCAATAGCTGAAATTTGACGTGTACGGTTCATTTATGGTCCTCAGGCCATGTATGAAGTTCCGAGCCAAACGGATGGTGGGAACCTCATGATCTTGCATTCTGGACGTCCTTCAGGCCACTTGAGCTTCAGTTCCTTAATTTTCTCGGATCCCTGCTGTGTAATTTCAGTCGATCTTGGTCCCCTGGAGTACGTCCCATGCTTTGGTGAATTTGGAGCATTAAATCCATGCATTTAGTATCCTATTTCGATCCAAGCTTGTAAAATCAACCTGCAACATCAACACGATTAAATCAGCCGTTAAACACTATTATGCTTGTAAATTCGGACAATATTTGGGGTCTAATATGCACTATTTGACCCTCAACACCTCGATGCAACATAAAAACCAAGAAAAAAAAGAGTATTTATTTCATGTACATACCTTCCTTGCCACCAGCCACACTTGGTTGAGTCATTTCATCAAACACTTGGTGAGCAACATCAGTAGCAAAGTAACCAAGTCACCAAAATGGTTCGATTCGAGCTGGATTCAATCTGAGTCGAGTCGAGCTAGGCCGGCTCGAAATCATCTCGAACTCATTTTCGAGCTTGAAAAATCAGCTCGACTTGGCTCGAACTCAGCTTCAAACCAAGTCAAATAGAGCTTTTTTGAGTTGAGTGAGCGAGCTAACCTTCGTGTACACCCCTATCTAGGAGTTTTAGTCTTTAACAGAATGAAAAAATATACAACCATTTCCTCTTTATAAAAGAAAGATTTTCTCAAAAATTCATCCTCTTCTCTCGTTTCTGTTAGGCATTGGAATGTCTGAGTATTACCTAGTAGTGTTAGAATTTTCTTTAGCCTCTTCATGTTAGAAAAGTCTAATAAATTGAAGAGCAAAAACAACCTTTATATATATATATATATATATATATATATATATATATATATATATAAACAGCTGATTGGTTTTGTATTCATCATCTAATCAATTATGGAATCCCAAATTATTTGCTATTCGATTATTTCTTATACCTATTTATTAGAAATTTCAACATCCTATGCATGTTGGGTACAGTTTCTACACACGCATATGAGCCCTCGAGCTTAATCAGAATAGAAAAAAAAAATTAACCCCCTAAACCACTTAATAATTCTTCTTTGCTGCCCAAAATATGGGGACTGCTCACGTGGTCTAAATCTATTGTAGGACCCACCACGTCTGTATGACATCCAACTTGTCGGGATCTCATGGCTGTGAAAATCTTCCCACGCCAAAATCAGGCCGATCCAAGTGTTGGGGCGCACATGCTTATTTTAACTTTTTTAAATTCATTTATTTATTTATTTATGTTTTGTGGTTGCTAATTAATTTCTTTGGGCCATGCCATACATGCTTACTTGCCATCTAAAAATAAGTAACAACTCCTTCCATACAAAGGGACTTTTTTATCTTCTATACAAATAAAACAAAAAGGAAATTCTTACCATCGGTTGTGGAGAACAATTGCAAAACGCTTCTTTAGATGGAGAGCTTTACTTAATACTCTAAGTGAATCTAGGGTATGAGCGTAGACTCAAATTATAACTAAAGTTAATAACTACTTGATTATTAGTATGAATTACACTAAAGAATATGTAAATGATAAATAAAGCTAATGATTACATTAAGAAATGTAAATGAGAGATAAAATATTTGATTTCGTTTGGTTGGTATAAGACGAATTCTTCTGCTTAATTCATTTGTTATTTATAGTCTTAAGTTGATCATCTCAATACTTTTCATAAACTGATTATTGCTATAACTATTTTGGTACTATTGACTTCTTAAAGTTTTTCCTTCTTTAAATGCAACCTTACAAATAACCACTCAAAGCTTCCTTACCAACTCAATCATGTTTTGCTCAGCCACTATTACTTTATGGATGATGTGGCATCGCTCAATAAACATCAACTATATATTCACAAAATTCTTTTTGGGTATCTCCATAAATTTTAAATATACTACACAACTTTTGTAAAATTACACGTGTCTCTCTTTATTTCACTCTCGTAGAAAGAAATGGAAATAGACTACAACACCTATCACATGTAATCCATACAACAAGTCAATTGTAAGACCCATATCCTAGTCCGTACTATTCCGTCGACTCCCGCGATTCTTCCCATCGAATTCCGACAATCCACAACCTGTAATCGACGTTGCGCACGACCGTAAGTCATATCCTATACATTTGAGTCGGCTTAATCCGAGACTTGTACCATTGCGACCGCACAGTCGCAGCGGTTCAAACATCGCGACTCATGTACCGATCCGATACCCAGACAAGGAGATGCGGACCCGTGTTCAGTTCGAGAAAAAACACCGCGCATTACAAATCTCAAGAGAATCTTTACAACATGTCAAATCAATCTCATCAATCAATCAACCCATCAATCACTTTATGTCAAGTACATATCACCTTTCACCCCATCCCCAAACAACCACCAAAGTCAACTCTTTCTCACCCTCTCTTACACCAACGTACATGTCAAGTACCACATTCATCACTCACCTTACCCTTTCACCCATCACACCCATCCCTCATCTCTCTTACAACTCTCTCTCTCTCTCTCTCATTTCCCAATACAATTCCAAGCAACCAAGAGAGACTCTCACGTCCAAGGTTTTTCATGAGAGAAAATGTGATTTTGGTGGCCCACTTTCTCATCCCAAAACCTCTCATCTTAGCATCCACTTCTCATCTCCACCATCAAAGCGAAGCATAAGGAGATAGGCTTTCCAACGGACCGAGAAGATCAAGTGGTGGGTGCTTCCATAGACTACTTTTTCATATTTTTAAGATGGGCCAAGTGAGGCCTACCGATCAATGGTGTGGTTCTCACTTTGGACCCTAAGATGTGGCCGATGGCCTATCTTGATCATCAATATCATTCCATGATGGGGCCATTCTTCATGGACCTCATCATGATGTTTACTTTCCTTGCATTAAAGAGGTCATCTAGACCGTCCATTTTTAGTGGAGAAAGATCTCCACCATTGATCTTTGAATTAGTGGGCCCACTTGTATTAGGGTCCACTCGATGTACGATTGAATGCAAGGGAGGGCTCATAGTGGCGGAGCCTTCCATCACGCGTGTCCCACTCTATCTCTCTCTCCCTCTCTTTTCATTTATTTTATTTCTTTGTGTGTGATGCAACGGCCGTATGGCCCACTTGGATGGACCCCACCGTGAAGTAAGTATTTTATCCAAGTCATCCATGAGTGGGGCCCATCTTATATGTATTGCACTCACACCATTCATCATGTGGTGGCCCACCTAAATATGGCCCACCTTAAATATGTTGTTAACCCCCAAAAATGTCCAGCGTTTGGACGTCACTGGAAAGGAAAACACATATATGAGTTGTTTTTTTTCAAGCATTGGAGAAGGGCCATTCACATAGGCCTCACCTTGTCATATGTATTCAATCCACGCCGTCCATCCCATTTACCAGCTCATTTTAGGCGTTGAACCGAAAGGTGAAGCTGATCTAACTTTCTGGTGGGCCATACCTTAACAAACAAGGATCTACACCATGTATATTCACTTGGTTTCTTCTTACATGCTGAAATATAATAGATATGGGACTCTTTTGATTTCTCTTGAGCCGTAAAAAGCAATGGACGGAGCGGATTTAGTTGATGCGGGCCCCATGCCCGAAAAACCTTAAAAAAAAAATTTTTTTCAAAAAATAAAATTAAAACAGTAGCAGCAAGCTGCTGCTGTGTCAGAAACGCTGGCCGCACCAGCGGCTGGTTGGCGGACTCCAGGCAACCCACAACCCACATGTGGGCCCCACTTTGATGTTTATTTGTCAATCCAACCCGTCCATATGGTGGGTCCCTACCTTAAGTAGGTCCCACCCAAAAATCAGCTCGATCCAGATCTCAGGCGGCCCACACCATATGAAACATCGGTGATTGAGCCCTACCATTGAAACCCTTTGTGGGTCCACAGAAGTTTTGGATCAAGCTGAAATTTGTTTTTCCTCCTCACCTAGGTCTCTATGACCTTATCAACGGGTTGGATGGTAAGTAAACATTATAGTGGCCCCCCCACGTGGGACCCACAATGATATATGTGTCTTAATTACACCGTCCGCCTAGACGGTGGAGCCCACTGCAATGTATGTATTTCCACACCGTCCAGCCATTTTCTTGGGCTGTTGGACGGTCAGTGGACCCCCACCATGATGCATGAGTTGTATCCTAACCGTCCATCCATTTTGAGAGCTAAAAATGAGTCAGATCTATGGTTCAAGTGGGCCCACCTTAACATGTGTATAGGGCCCTTATTGATTTAACTATGGCCATTCATTGAGGCCCACCTTGGTATATATCTAAGGCCCAAATGATTAGGCCCATTTGATACATATAAGGCCTATGGGATTAAGCCCATTTGTCATGTATAAGGCCTATGAGATTAAGCCCATTTAACATATATAAGGCCTATGGGATTAAGCCCATTTGGCATGTATAATGCCCATGGGATTAAGCCCATTTGACATATATAAGGCCCATGGAATCCAGCCCATCTGATAAATATAACGCCCAAGTTGCGAGGCCCACTTTGATGTATTTCAAGGCTCATGGGTCATGGACCATTGTAATGTACATAAGGCTCATTGGTGAGGCCCATTAATGCAGCCCATTTGATGAATGTAAGGCTCATGTGATACGGCCCATTTGATGTATCTAAGGCGCATGGGTCGAGGCCCAACGGGGTGTCTTAGAGTCCATTGCAATGTGTGACTTTCCATGGTTCATGTAATGATATTTATGGCGGGTCGTGTCTTAGGAGCAATGATGGTTTGACGTCCACATTATAAGTACAATGTTGGTTAAATGTCTGCATTGTAACTCTCCTTAAGGCCCATTGATAGGCCCATACTCGTTACTATTCACCGCTTTATAACATGCTTAGTACAATCCCATGACTCATGTCATACTCATCATATGTATGCTTGAAACGAGTAGTGATTGATCATAGCATACGCCATTGGGCAAACCATTTATGGGACTCGTTATGAGACAGAGTGCCCTACATGATCGCACAGTACGCGCTAGATTTCTGCATGATTTGACGTGTGATTCATGCATCTCGCATATGTGTGACTTGATCACTGCATGCCCTAGCGACATTAGTGCTGAAGCTCCACAGGTACATCGTGGAGGGCCGTATTGGATACCAAAAATACTTGGTTCTAGCACTGTGGGCACTTAGGATGTCCTCGGGTGAAAGTCTCAGAGCCTTTTTGGTACCAGGAGATGCTCCAACGTCTACACCAAGTGGATACACGAGCACCCGAGTTCTGAATACTAGTAGGCCGCGTCTCCCACTGTGTCGTGGTCGGTTGGAAGGGGGTGTGGCCTTATCCGCCTGAGTGAGGGGCTATAAGCTAGGCTGAGTTTGACCAGCTCATAAATGAGTTCGCAATCGACGAGCCGGGTAGGTATTGGCAGACTACTGGTTAGGCAGATAGTGAGGTCTATTCCGCTTGCTTGACTGTGCAGCTAGGGAGGTGGCGGTCACTGCGAAGTGTATTAGACCCCGGTGATATCCAGAGAGGAACTGTACTGATATGTATACTTGATGAGTACCGAATTGCTTGGATTGCATTTCGCATATGACACTCGGCTATGTAGGCCTTGCATTACATCGGTGTGGCCGATGACACTCATGTCTCGCCTCGCATGGACTTGGTATGATCGATAGCATTCATAGCCTTGGTATGGTTGATTGTATTCATGGACTTACCGCATACTTCCGCATTACTCTGATATTATATACTTGGCACTTGCCTTATGCACACACTTACACTACTCTTTAAGCTTTTGCAAGCTTATGCAGGACAGTTGCGTGCAGGTAGCGTTGGACAGCAGCAGCGATGAGGCAGGAGTACATATCAAGACCTTTTGAAGCTTTTTGATCACCTTGTATTTTCCTTTCCGCATTGTACTTAAAGTTTTTGATATAGTGGATATGTGGTGATATTATTTTGTGACTTGGTTATGCTTGTGGTTATGCTCCATTACAAAAAAAAAAATCATTCTGAAAATTCTCCTTGTAGGATCCCAGGATTGAAATCTGGCATTTGATTGTCAGGAGCCGATAAATGGGGCACTACGGAGGTTGTTAGCACCGGATTCGGCAATCGGGATTCATGTGAATCCAATTTTTGAGTTTGGGACGTGACATCAATCCTCTCCATGAAAATCACCCACAGTAAAACTCAATCCAATCCACTTGTTCATTGGGCCATAACACAGAAAACATGGATAGCCATCAATATGAACCAACTAAGATTGAAGCTTCGACATGCTAAATCACAGTCCTCTCTCCACCCAACAAGCCTACATTTTGCAGGAAGTACATGGTATGTCTCCAAAGCCTAATTTCGCTCCATAAACCCACCATATTGTATATGTAAATCCACTTCGTCCATCTAGTGGGAATCCTAATTTTAACTCCACATACAAAAGAAAATTAATGGCCTGATAAAATAACTCTTCTGGGCCAAACGAATGGGAACATTGAAAAATTCCTACTGAAACCTCTGCCCGCCTAAGTTTTGAATCAGGCTGATTTTTGTATCTTTACTTCATCAAAATGAGTTACACCTGATTTACAGGTTTGATGAAAGATACACACCATGGTGACCCTACACATAGGGGTGTACACGAACAGAGCTAGCTCGGTTAGCTCGATCAACTCGACTCAAAAAAGCTCGATTTGACTTAGTTCAAAGCTGAGTTTGAGCCGAGTCGATCCGATTTTTTAAGCTTGAAAATGAGTTCGAGCCGAGTTCAAGCAGGCCCCAGCTCAGCTCGACTTGATTCGGATCGAATCTAGCCCAGATCGAACTCAGATCGAACTAGTTCGGTGGCTCGGTTACTTTGTCATTGATGTTGCTCACCAGCTGTTTGATAAAATGACTCAACGAAGTGAGGCCGGTGGCAAGGAAGGTATGTACATAAAACAAAATATCTTTTTTTCTTGGATTTTCTTGGTTTTTATGTTGTTTAGAATGTGTTTGATAAAATACCCGTAAAACCATTACTTCTGTTTCACATATAGAGATATTTTAAAGATGCAATCTAAGTGTTGGTGGAAACCTCAATGACAAACTCGGCTTGATCTTGGCTCGAACTCAGCCCGAGCTAACCTGAGCTGCTAAGCGAACTGGGCTGAGTTGGCTAGTCAGGCTCGAGGACTAAGCTGAGCCGAGTTCAACTTGAGGTCAGCCAGTGGCCGAGCGACTCTACGTACACCCCTACCTACAGACAAACCTATGGTTGGTTTCCAATGCCCATTGTTCCTATAGTTGGCCCACCAAGAGTAATACCCATTGTACCCTTTAGTGTGGCCCACTAGAGTTGTTAATCTCGCTAATTTTTAGTACCACATTCCTGGAATCGAAGATCGAACGGAGAGGATTTCACATATACAATTGGTGGGGCCCCACAGAGCTTGGGTACTTTACGACAGGCGTTCAAGACGATTCCGAACGCCTCCGATCCCAGTAAAACTGTAAAACACGTCTTAACAGTCACCCCTATCTCCCTCCACGCGAATTGCACGTGATGGTCTTACAAGTAATAAAACCCCTACCAACCAAAGCAAAAGGTGAGCATTAAGCTTCCTTCCCTAACTTTGATTTGACTATAAAACCACATAACACATTCCCTTCCCTTCCAAGATAAGATTACAAAAATTAAACAACGACTGCTTTTCTTTTCTTTCTTTATTTATTTATTCCTTATTTATTTATTCATAACTCCCTCTCACGGCATCTACAAACAGTGAAAATGAAAATTACACCCTTCTGTGTTCATTATCTTACTCCGAGGTTCCACGTG
Source organism: Magnolia kwangsiensis (assembly GCA_037074715.1). Taxonomy (NCBI): domain Eukaryota; kingdom Viridiplantae; phylum Streptophyta; class Magnoliopsida; order Magnoliales; family Magnoliaceae; genus Magnolia; species Magnolia kwangsiensis. The sequence goes on along the minus strand of CM073575.1, from coordinate 952,085 downwards.
TCCCAAGCTGACACGTGCATCGACATTCCAGCCGTCCATCAGGTAGGCCCCACCATGTGATGGGGCCAAACAAATATAAGGCCCTTCCATGAGGGGTCGCGTAGCATGGAGCAATTGGGCACTACACTTGTTGGGCACCGCGTGGCCTGCCTGACGCATGCATTGAGCTGATTTTCGGGCAGGAGCCTCTCTACAAGCAGGACCCAATTAAGGACGGCTAGGATCTTAGAGGATTAATGAATTTCAAAAGGTAATAATAAAGGAAAAGCTAAAACGGAGGAGATTATAGAATGCATGAGAAATGATCAGGTACACCGGCGGTCATGTATGAGATGGCAACACGTGTTAGACTACACCCATATTTTTATGTCCATCGGTCCCACTCAATTGGATCGCTTTGGCCTTCATCTTAGATGAGCACCACGGCATGGCCCACATTTTTTAACGGGCTGTACCGCAAATTCTGGTGCAGACGCTGCATCTGATCATTTATCTTTTGGGCCCACCGTTTTTTATTTAAATTAATTTTTAAAAAAGTACAAGAGAATGAAGTGTACAAATACAATTTCCAAAATCAATCAAGGTGCAGGAAGTGTTCAATTTCCAAAATCAACGAAGGTAAAATAAAATTAAAAAAGAGGTAACTTAGATACTCTGCCAAATTGTGATGGATGATACACGGGCACCTAGAAAATACATGTGTTGTGTACAATTAATTCAAATTAAACTGTTCAAATTATGGTTTCCTGATTCGATGTACCACCAACCAAAAATTAAAGCTGACTTGATTATCTGTCTGACAGATCGGTGGCCATTTATTGGATGGTTAAACTGAAAAGCGTCCAGTATCCCTGTTTCAATAAACATCTGTCAACGAATGATGGCCTACCTACGATAAACGCAGATTGTTTAGTGCGGCGTTCGCCTCCCTTTACCCTGCAGTGGTGTGAAGACTCTGTGGGATCCACCATGATACATATGCTTTAACCACGCCGTAATCTATTAATTTCAGTTCATTTTGTGGCACAAGCCCAAAATTGAAAATTATCAAACGACAAGTGGACCACACCACAGAAAAACGGTGGAGATAATGACGTCTATCATTGAAACCTTCCAAGGCCGCAGTGATGTTTATTTATCATTGACCATGTTTGTAAGGTCACGGATATCCAGTCGAAGGGAGAACACAAAAGGCAGCTTGAATCAAAACAGGAAGTTTTCAACACTAGCCACTCAATATCCACTGTTTCTAATGGTGCGGTCCCTTTGAGCTTTGTATATACTTCAAGTTTGGTCTTAGGCCTTAATATGAGTTGAAAAAATAGATTAACAGCGATGATAAAACACGTACATCACGATGGGCCCCACAAAGTCTTCACGCCACGGTAAAAGGTGGTGTTTAAACCAATCTGCTGGTTATGGTGCACGCACTCGGCCAAGATTGGATCCACGACAAGCACTTGGAGCTAATATGTACCACGTGTGCAATATCTGAGTGCCTCGGTCGAATGCCAGTCTCCAAATAACAAAATTTTAATAACATTTTTTTTTTTTTTTTTTTATTTAAGGAAACGGATTAAAAAGAAAATAGAAAAGAGGGGGCCCTTTTGGTCAAGTCCAGCCAGCTGGACCTTACAGCCTATCTATTATCAAACGCGCGAATATTAGCAAACGGAACACATTGATTCGACAACTTTGACCATCCAATTTTTTACCCGTTAAATTTGTACCTTTGATTAATTTACTTTTAACCCTCAATTTTATAGTCACCAGTTGAATCATAAGATCGTCTGAACGGTGGGATTTCAGGGCTGTGTTCTACCCATGGTCGGACCCAAGTTGGGTGGTGGAGACTGGACGAGGTTTGGCTAGTGACCCCAACACCAGCCAACTAGCTGGTGTCAGCTCTGTGGGCCCCCCATGATTAATGTATTTTATCCATGCTCTCCATCCATCTGTCCATCTTATTCATCTTATTTTAGGACTGGATCCCAGAAATGAGGCAGATCCAAATCACAAGCGGACTACTTTGGTCCTGTTGATAAGGTCACGTAGACCTGGATGAAAGGAAAACACAAATATCAGCTTAATCCAAAACTTCTGTGAGCGTTCAATCTCCACTGTTTCTTCTGGTCAGGTCCACCCTTGCTTTGGATCCGCCTCTTTTTTGGATCATTGCCCTAAAATGACATGGGAAAATGGATGAACAGCGTGGATAAAACACATACATGATGGGGACCGCATAGCTTTGACACCGGTATCACTAGCCAAACCGCGTCCGTCCAGATGGACTGGATATCAACTCCTCCCCAAAAAGTTAAAAAAAAGAAGAGATGTTAGGTTTGGTAAGCCCACGGCACATCGTCAGAATTTCATGACGTGGCCCACTGTACTGTTGATAAAAGCCAAAAATCAAGCTACACCGTCCGCTCATCACAATGTACCGTTCAAGTAGGAAAGAATAACAGTCTGACCGTCCCCACTCAACACACTTGTGAACTGATATTTTTGGGCCCCGTCATCCTCGCCGTTAGGTGCCACTACACGCACGTTTAGATGTCCAACGTAGGTGAACATGTTGACACGTGTTAAAGATGACGATGCGAGATAGGGCGTGCGGGGCTAAGCAAACCTTCAAAAGTAAACAAACAAACGGATCTTTCACCCAAAGTAAAACAACACAAGATGAAAGGAAAAGAAGAACATGAGTAAAAGGCCGGTACTCAACGGACTACTATAAAGTGGAATCATAGTCCCCAACTGGGCCATGTGGATCATTTCGAGAACCTACTTTACGAAGTGGGGTCCACAGTGGATAAGTCGGGCCGTTCTGTCAAAACCATCCTCACCATTGGAAAAAGGAACTTGAATGTACACCACCAACTGCTCTATGGTTTTATCTGTCCATGGATCAAACAGCCATGATCAGTCATGGCAAGTCTTACTTTCAAGATACCCAATCCATCGTGATTACAACATACTGAACCGTTCCGATAGCTAATACGCATGCCCCAACAAGCGGACTACGAACTCATTTCAGTAATCCGCGGACTACAGCATCGGGCGTCACATAATAACAACTCTTAGCAGTTTTTAGTTACATTTTCTCTAATCTCTGTTACTAAACATGTGGTTAAACGTTAATACATGTGATTATGGTTAAACGTTAATACATGTGATTGTCCATCCAAACACCACCAAAAATAAAAATAAAAAAGATGAGAAAAAAATAATAATCCAAGAACACCCACAACACAAAAAAGAAAAAAAGAAAAAAAAGGGCGCTGATGAATGCCAAAAAGCAAAACAAAAATTCTCCATTCCTTCTCCTCTTTCACTTCACTAAAAGAAAGAAAGGAAGAAAAGATAAGATAAGAAAAAGAGAAAATTAAAAAAAAAAAAAACCATAAAACTCTTCTTCTTCTCTCTCGTCTTTTTTTTTCTTTTTTCTTTTTTTTTTTTAAGAAGAAGAAGAAGAGCCGTTGATCGTGGGATGGGCATTGCTTCTAATACTGTTATTATCAGCTGGGTCAACATTATTATTACTAATAATACTAGTATTAATATCCCTATTACTGCTAATATCTCTCTTAACAAAAGTGTTCTTGTTGTTGTGCATCCAAACCTTGAAAACACCTTTTCCAACTCCAATCTCTTTGCAGAATTCCTCCACGGATTCTTCGTCCTGCTTCTGCATTCTCCACCCCAACTTCTCCGAGAAGGCTTGCATCTTCTCCTTCTGCTCCTTGCTGAATTTCGTCCGGAACCGCTTCCGTCCCATCGACGACGATGATCGGTTCGTGCCGGGTGTCGTCACTTGGGCATTGGCAGCATCGCTAGGCCCGCATGACAACCCAGTGCTCAGTGCGAGCAGCATCTGCGGTGCAGAAGACAGGTATGGAGGTGGAGAATGGGAATTCGGGCGTTTCGGGGGGAATTGGATCGATGGGGGAATGTGGGCATGGTAGGCCGTGTCGTCGTCGTTGTCATCTTCGTCGTCGCGGCGGTGGAAGTTGCGGTGGCAGCCGCACGCGGCGCATTTTAGCGAGGTGGGGTCGGAGAGGGAGGAGAGAGGTGAGGGCATGAATTCGCAGCAGCCATCTAGGGCGTGGCCGCCGAGGGCCGCCGCGTGGTTCTTCAGGCACTCCCTGTATTGGGTTCTGGCGGGAGGGGGGTGGTGGCGCTTGAGTGCGCCGTTGGTGAAAGATAAGGGCTTGGGCCTGGAGAGCGGTGAGGGTGTCTCCGTTTCTGAGGGTTTGGATGTCAGCTCCATGGTGGTGGTTGTGTTGGAGGAGGAGTTTGCAGGAACATTTAGGGTTAGGGTTTCGTTTTGGGGAGCTGATGGGTTTCTTAGGGTAAGGATTTTGGTGGGTGGATCTTTGTTTCCATGGCTGCAAACGGTCGGATGGTGAAGAACATTGGCAGATGAGAGAGAATGAGAGAGATGATGTGTTTTGATTGTGGATGATGGGTTTGGGTAAGAGAATGGCTAGCATCGGATCTAAACCACACGATCTAACCTGAGTTCTGATCTCGGGTTGAAATTCTAACCCAGATTGGTTAACTGTTCTAATAAATATCTGCAGAGATGGTCACGAGTCGACTGAGTTCGTGATAACCCGTTTGGTGAGTCAACCAGCTGAGTCAGGAATTGCCACCCGACCTAACCCTCGGAACAACGTCTGTTGTGTTAAGACCCTGCTGTAACGGTTGATCCTGTAACCGATTATGGGGTTGCATCCAATGGCCTCGGATGCACGGGATCAACCATCCATTGATGTTTTTGATCGTACGCGTAGCATACTTGAATGAGATCAGGTCCGTTTATTCAATAGGTCAAAATTGAAGGGTTTCCAATGGGGTGAAAACCACATTGTTTAGAGTATCCTGAGCGTAGATCCAATGGCATACAGATGAGCTCCAATGAATAGTATTAGCAAGAAAGAAAAAAGTTCAATTTACATGGCTCGAATCGTCTGATCCAGACAACATTTTGGCTTGTGTCTAATCAATGGTAGAGCCTCAGGATGAACGGCTGTGATCATCATACTCATACCACATTTTTAGTACAAGATAGTGAGGCATGTATAGATTATCTGTCCCAAATCAAGTTGGCCCACTCATCAGATGAGTAGCTTTGTAGGGAAGCATTGGGAGGCTAAAGAAAGCACAAACAGTAAATCAGTGTACACAAGGGAACACATCGGGTTACCTGTTGAGTAGATTGACGCGATCTTTCGGCACAATCCTTTAATGCCTGGACATATGTGGTGGGCTACATTACTTTATCCCTAGTCGTCCGAATGCGACCGCATCTAAGCTAGAAATGTATCATTTCTCGTGTACATGAGTTCTACTACTCAGTAGGGCACGTTGGGATGAGAAGACACGGTAGGTTACATACTGAGAGCGCAAGCTGTTATTAGAAAAATCAAACTAATAATCCACATGAGACACGTGGCAAAGACTAGTTGATCAATATTCTCAAGCTACCAATATGTATACAACCAGAGAAGTCCAGTTGAACAGAGAACCCATTAGCTATGTCGAACTGATCAATCAAGCTCGATAATAAAATTTATCAACCAACCTAGTTATCTCGACCAAGCTGCCTAAATGAGGTCGACCTAAGATACCTACTTCAACCTCAACATAGAAATATTATGAAAGAATCCATCCGATGATATTATAGCTGAAAATCAAACTGATCGATAGAAAATCAAAGATGTTCTCGAGAGTAGATTTTCATTCCAATATGAACTCATTTAACGTATCTAATAGATCCACTCAGATATATAAAATTGTCTAGAAAAATCTATAAATACATCACCTTGCATGAAGGAAAAAGTGTGCGAAAAAATCTCAACTCTATGCACACTTACTTTAGGTTCATCTATCTTACTTTGGCATCAGAGGGTCCCAAGCACGACCAATGCCTTCATTATCCACTATTTTTCTACTGGCACAAGTATTCATTAATCGACAAGTAGAGTTGTGAGTTTAACTATATTCAAGCAATAACACAAGTTAAATGCAAATGGAGATTAAGTACTCACTTCCCCTCCCTATATCGATGGTGCAAGTAGGTTTTGATCGGACTAGAGGTTGTTCTCAAAGATGGTACCATGTAAAGTATGTTTGAAAGTTGTTTGATGTAGCACATTCTCAACTAGCTCTTAACTTTAATATCTAGTAACCTAGCTCACAATCAAATCTCATCACATCATGCATGTACTAAAATTAGTAGAGACATGACTACCATAATCGACACAGATGAGGACATTGCAAAATCCACATAAATGTAGTGGGGGGAGAGGCCAGCTAAGTGTCCAAGAAAAAATGGGTGGCAGAGAAAAAGGGTGGATGAGGCTACACAAAGAGGAGAGAAGCTAGTTCCAACTCTATAGTTAAGTGGCAGGCAGACTCTATTTCAACATTGAGACCAGGGATCCAGTGCCCATGTGGTGTGGGTAGGTGTGTGATTGTGGGGTGCGAATGGGTGTGTAAGAAAAGAGTGTGGTGCTCAAACTACTCAACATACAAAATTTTAAATACTAGAAATAGGGATGTCAATGGAATGGGCTTGAGCTAAGCTAGGCAAGCCTCAATCATACCCTGCTCAAGCTTGAAGATTAATAAAATTCCTATTTTGCACTTAAATGTTCATAATTTAGTTATTGATCAAGTGAGCTACAAATGTATAAGAAAAAAAAAAACCAACAGTTAGGATAGAGAATTTGAGGGAATCTCCCCTAAGATGATTCCTTGATTTATAGATGAATATTCTGAATAAGGAATTACGATTATATATAGAGAATGTGCTAGACACTCACTTTACCTGTATAATTATACGGTCTTTACTTTACGAGATATCACAAACTATTAATGATTAGAATTAGTTTTTGCACATTAATTATGCAATGTGTGTACAATGTTGTGTTAAATGTAGCATCTATGATAAGTTGTGGTCAAGGTTGGATAAATCCACCTTGACTCTCCCACTTGTCATGTGATAAACCAACTAGTCCAAGTTTTTTATGGACAAGATTCAATTAACTCGGTGAGTCACAAAGTATACGTTTGAACCAATTGAATCCTGAGTGTTATGTATGCAAAGGAATGAAATTATGTATATTATATTGTGTGTAATGGAGTGTTAGATGCGACACTTATGATAAGCTGTAACTTAGACTAGATAAATCTACCTTGACTCTCCCCCTTCTCACTTGTCATACATAGACTAATCAACTAGAGTTTTTGATGAGAAAGATATAATTATATCAGCAGGCCACGTAACATACACCTGAGTCAATTAGGTGAGAAATGCAATGTGATGCAATTGATGGATCTTGCACAATATTGATGTGGGACGGATGAGGCTGATTGAAAATTGGATGGTAGGATGGGCAACAGCATCGCAAGGGATTGGATTGAGTGGCTTCAATCCGGATGTGAGTTACTCGGGAAGCTAGGGATCCAGTTGAGTTAGGCTAAATCTGGGTTATAAACTTATTTCCCTCACTCATGGTCTCCTTGGTAGAGGGATGGGCTAGCTAATATGGCTAAGGTATAGTTTTTTTGGGTGAAGGGTTCCCTAGGATGCTCCTGATGTGTGAAGGATGATTGAAATAGGAAGGGAAATTTTCCAGTAATTCCTGACAAAACCAGAGTTGAAAAGGGTTTAGATGGGTGGGATTTGAAATTACCAGGTAGCAAGATCTCAATGAATGGATTGGATGGAATCGGTCATAATTTTGAGTGGAAGCGAGGGGCATCGGAGTCTTTTCGCATTGTCACACGTTTAAATGCTATAAGAGAAAAGAAAAGCTACATGTATAGAGCTCCTACCAAGACGGGAGGAGACTTGCCACATGGCCAGCGCCACCTTGGGTGCTGCTAGCACCAAACGGGGTCTCTTGCTTTTGCAAGCGAGCGCCCTTACATGCATGTTGGCCCTACTTCCGAGAATGTTAAGTCGTTGTTTTGCTCTGGACTACGAGCGGGCTTAGCCATGTGAGTTTGGTTCAAGGTAGATTTAGGGCTTGTTTTGATTGGGTGCGTTAGCTAGGTGGGTTGACTAGGTGAGATGAGTAAGGAGTTGGCTAGGTAGGTTGAATAGGTGAGCTGACTGAGTAACTCGGCACATCGACTCAATAAGTTGACTGGGTGGGTTGACTTGTTGATTTTACTAGGTTGATAGAGCCTAGTTAGGTTAGGACTAGGTTTTGATTTAGCAAAGTTAATCTGGTATATCTTTCAATCAGTCAAGCCCAAACTAGACCCAAGCTAATATGTTTAAAGCTAGGTTGAGGTTGTCAACCCGAGCAAATAGCCCAGCCCATTGCTAATTTTAGCCTGGACTGCCTCTAAAATGAATAAAATCTACACAATTTATAAAGCAAAATAAATTACCTCTAAGGTGAGTAAAATCTACATAACAAATAGGGGAACGCAGGTTTGAAACCGTTTCCTATATTAAAAATCTGCTCGGATGTTCTTCTAAAATTCAAAGTCCATGATTTTTCAAATATTAATTGCAAGTGTAAACTTATCCCAGGCTACTCACATTTTATATACTAACATACATATTTCATGTGGATTATAGCTAGAGATAGTTACAAATGCAAATTTTTTTGTCACCCATTTATTATTAGGCCTAGTAACCTTCAACATAGCTCGGTCACAAAAGCAGCACGGGCTCATGTTAGACGTGGGGCCCATAGTGAAAAGCAAAGATTCCTATAAATAAAAAGTTCAACGCACATTCTTGCACACCTATCACTGCAGTTTGAATGGGGACTAGTGGTATCCCCATGACAAGACTACACGGGGTTACCATGATGAATGCGTTTTATCCAAAGTTCAAGTTGGCCACACCTAGAGAAACAATGGGCATAATAACAACCACTGTTAAATTTCCCAAGGGCCACGTTTATTTGCCTTCCAATCTGCTCATAATGTCTCACCCCTTTGGAGGAAAACACAAATATCAGCTTAGTCAAATATTCTATAGTTCTTAGAAAATTTTCAACATAAGCATTCAATCCTCACTATTTCTTGTGGTGCGGTCCATTTAAGTTTTGAATTACTTAATTTTTAGGCATTTGTTCAAAACTAAGCCGGCAAAATGGTTTGATGGCGTTGATAAAATGGCAATTCGCGTCCAAACCCTTGCACGGTTTCTGCAACCATAAACACTGATATTTATCAAGGGTAGATTGGTACAATTCAATATTCCCAACTGTGATGAAGAGATAGGCTGAGATAATGTAGAATTCCTATCCGCGAAAAGAAGAGAAAAGAAGCACAATGCTTTTTCAGATGGTAAAACGAAAATAATGGCTGAAAGACTGATTGGATCCCAACAAAAAAAAAGGACGGCTATGCAAGCATGGTACAATAAAAAAGAATGCTACGTAGGTTGCCGCAGCATGCTCCTCTTTCAGTGTACAAGTGAAAAAATATTTCAATGATCCAACTGTTAGTCTGTTGGGCCACCATGCAATAGGCCATCTCTCAAAGCCGAGACCTCTGGATTGGGGTATCGATCTGATCAGTTAGGCCTTCGAAATGAACGTTCCTTGTTCAACCACCAAAAGCTCACCACAAAAGGATAATTAGAATTTGTCCAATCACAGCCGTTTTTTGGTCTATAACCTATCCACTGTGTGCCCCACCAGATCTCTAATCCCAATCACTGGAACTCTTTAATACGTGTGCTGGAAGGAGGAAGCTGCATTCAACTTTTACATTATCATTCTATATTAAGAGAGACGGATAGAAGGAAAGAGAGCTTATCAATTACCGTACCAGAGTAGTCAAATGCCATAAACACTTGTATAAAGCACATCATCTATGATTTTAACGTAACTGTAACCCCAAAAATCATTACACATGTTTTAAATACGGTTTTGCTAAGGTACGGCGCGCCCGTGACACGGTATGGTACGGTGGCTTGTTTTCGGATGCGGTTCGGCTAATGGCACCAACACTAGCCAGTTGGCAGGTGTCAAAGCTCTGTGGGCACCACCATATTTTATGTGTTTTATCCAGGCTGTTCATCCTTTTTTTTTCTTCTCATTTTAGGGCATGAGGGCAAAAATGAAGCAAATCCAAACTCAGGTGGACCACACCACGGGAAAACAATGTTGATTGAATGTCCACCATTAAAAACTTCCTATGACCCCTGTTATGCTTTTTTGCGATCCGACCTGTTGATAAGGTCAAACAGACTTGGATGAAGGGAAAAACATAAATATAAGCTTGATCCAAAACTTCTATTGCTCTTAAAATATTTTCAACGGTAAGAATCCCCGCTGTTTCCTGCGGTGTGCTCTACCTAAGATTTTAATCTGCCTCATTTTTGGTCTCATGCCCGAAAATGAATGGAAAAAACGGTTGGATGGCATGGATAAAACACATGCATTATGGCAGGGCCCACAGAGCTTTGACATCAGCTAGTGTTGGGGTCACTAGCCAAACCACGTTCCTAGTTTTCACCCCGAATTGCATTTGAAATGATGATATCCACCGTTCATGTTTTGGATCCTATGGTAAGAAGCATTTGTTTAATTGGTGAATTTTTACGGAGATGAAAATTTAAACGGTCATTTTCAAATCCAATATTTCAAGCTCATGATCATCAATGATACATGATTATAAGAATCTTGCTTCCAAAGGGTGGTGGGATTGAGGACATGAACCATTCAGATCAATCTAAAAATGAAATCCGTGGTGAAAACCAGCTGCGGTAGCATACTGTGGTAGGGGCCACTGCACCCTAGCAAAACCCATTCAGATAATGTTAAACTATGTTTGGGATGTTTAGACCCTACTAAAAAAATATTATTTGGGGGGGTTGACACCTAACATTAAAAAAAATAATAATTAAAAAAAAAAAATTGGAGGGTGCAACATCCTAGGTTGGAATGCCATCCTCCGTGAAAAGAGATGCTGCACCTTATCATTTGAAAGGTGTGACCCCTACACCTAAAAGCAAATAACATGGCTGGAGGAAATTGCCAAAAATAGTAGAAATTACAGTTCATTTTGAAAAGCTATAGAAAGCACAAATGGGAAATGACTAGACCACACTCACCTGTGCTAGTTTTCATCTAATCATCATAGAGTGAAGACCTCACATCCTTCAAACAAACGCTCCATTGCCTCTCAATGACAGCACTTGCAATTGGCTGTAGCACTTGGGAATACCCAATAATAGAAAATAATTAAAATAAATGAAAAGGACATGAAAATTGCAAATTCAATGAATATCATGTAGCAATGTGCAAAAAAGCTTCCTTGCCAGTATGCTTAATTACCCCTCATCTAAGGTGCTACTTCATGTACGCTGTCTTTTTCTTGAAAACGAATCTCACCCATATTAGGAAAATGATAAAAAAATTAGCAATTTGGGGTGCGTTTGGATGTTCCAGCTTTCAAGGAATAGTGGGAACCAGCTTAATGTGGTTTCTGTTTTCAAGTCAGAAATAGATCACACCAAAAGCAAAAGCATGGCTGAATTTTATAGGAGAGGTTGTTTCCAAGATAGGTCAATTGAGCTTGTGTTCGAGTACTTGGTATGGGCCCCACAATCCTTTTGTTGGCATCCAACTTATCTAGATGTGTCACCATACTATGAAATTTGCCAGGTGATTAAAGGCAAGATTGTTACTGATCAAAGGGGCGATTGGGCGATCCAATCATGTTGTTGGCTAAAATGTGAGTTTGAAGATTTTTACGTGATTGTTTGATGTGTTTATTTTTATATATATACAGATGACTCGCATAATGACTGTATATATTTAAATTTTAAATATTCATCCTTATAGCTTAACTCATATAATGCATTGGTTGCTTCTTATGTACGCAATGTAGTAAGGTTGGACAAAGAAAGCAATTGACAACCATTTTATTTAAAAAAAAAAAAAAAAAGTTCCTAGTTTAGGCAGTGGTCCATATGCTGGTTGTATTATTCTTTTGACAGTCCAAATTTCACAGTGGGGGAGACTGATGTAAGGTCGGATGTCATACAAACACCCAGTAGGCCCTCACCGAGCAGAATAAGCTAATTCTACCAGGATTGTTGGAGGAATATAAGCCCCACCCTTGCTGGGACACCCGACTGGACCCTACTGTTTGACTATGGTAATATTGGACGATCTAATGTAGATTGCATCGTCTTATGCAAATCATAACTGATAACTGAAATCTTAGTGTGATTGAAGAAGGATTGTCGTCTTCGATTCGATGGAGAAACTCTTAATCTAAAATTTAATGAGATTGTGACACGGATAACTTCTAGGCTGGCTTTCTAAAGTTGCGATGTAACAGGCATTAACGAATATTTGCTGTTTGGCCTGCACTGGCCGCTTCTTTTTTAACAAGTTGTGTGAAAAAAGATCACGCAGAAAAGTCAGGAAAGATAAAGATGTAAATCCAAGAATATCCATGGACGGTTAGGATCGATTGTCGCTTTTGCTTAATCGATTTCTGGGACATACAAGTAGTTTGATTCCACGTACAGCTTATCCATGGTAGGGTTCCAGCAGATGTATGATAATCCAAATCCCATGCAACATGTATCATGTGTATGTGTGGGGTGGGAATGTGCTTGGGTTTGGCTCTTGTCAGGGTCAGTCGGAGCCCGACCATTTACTAAACGGGCTTACATAGTGGCCCGAACTCCACCCACGATCCAATACTATATGGACTCGACCAACCCATCCATCAAGCCCAAGCCCAACGAGTCACCGCAGCACTTGGGTCCTTTCAGGTTTTGGGTTGGGTCATCAGGTCCGCCACGTTGGATGGGTCAGGTTGGGTAGGGTTCAACCCGAGCCAACCCATTTACTTAAATGGGACACATGTTCTAACCACAGCCCAACCCACTACCCGTTTAGTTTCACCCAAACCCACATCAGAATTTGATCACGCCTGGCTCAGCTGAAATCCAGCCAAAGAAATCTGGATTATTAGAATCAGCAGAAGTACTTCAATCGGTGAGTATGATCATCAAGCTAGCTTCCCAAGCTGGAAATGACCATGCAAGGCAGATTTGAGCAGATGAATGGTCCCAGATCAAATACATGTGTGAACATGTAAGGAGATGGAACGCTAGATGTAAGCGATACCATAGCATTTTACCATCTCCTCCTGGAAAGCAAATACACTTCATTTACAAAATTGCCCTTTATCCTGAACGGGATCCGGTTGGGGATGGGATCCGATGCTCCGGGAGGCATGGGAGGTACCGTTTCGTTCGTGTCATTACAGATACATGGCATACATGTAGGAGATCGACACCGTTCACTTGATCGGTCAAAGAATAATGTATCATATTGCAGAATTTGACAATGTTTAGGTGATCCTAAACCTTCAATTGCTTGCATGCAAATAGACGCTAAAATACATACGTAATATATCTCCCAGTCGTTACAGGTGGTGTATTCTGACCATTCTTTCTTTTTTTTGTGGTTTTTTATTTATATAAAAAAAAAGGTAGGGCCCAGGCAAGACGCAAGAAAATGGATCAGATCCCCACATTGTATCACTGCCAATACAAGGAGATTTTCTGATCACCGATTGGAGGATATACACAGTACAATAAGTAGGGTCCATGGTTCATTAATCCAGGCCATCCTGATGCGTGCGAGAGCAGATAAACAGTGACGCAAAACTCTCGGAAGAACGATGCCGTCAATCTCCATCCTTTTTTTTTCCTGGGTTACGCATACACATTCACACGCGATAGCTGTCCCACAATGTGACACGTGTGAGAGATTTGAGCTTTTAATTAGGTGAGATGTAGAGACGCGCTGTTTTGGATCTAGCATAAAAATCACGCCATTTCACACGTCAGACTGTCATAACATGTCAACAAAAAAAATAAAAAGCTAGAGAAACTTACCAACTAAGCTGCGGCCCACCTGACGAGTGAAATTTCCTGATTTCTTGCACAAGGTCTGCGCATTATTTCAAAGCTCAGATCTCACACTCGTGACCTCTACATTATCTCTTCCTATCCACGTATTTGCAGGCCACAGTTTGAAATGTTAGGAATGAAAAGTTACGACTGCCACATCGACGATCCATGGTAGGGCCCAAACGGATCAATGGCCTAGATCTTCTGACCATCGGTAGAAATCTAAAGCTCGAGTATGCTGTGCATATCCTGTGTCCGGGATCATGTCATACAGTTCCTCATCAATATAAACCGTGCAGGCTTTTGACTAAGTCGGGAGCTTTCAACACAAGTATTCATTTTGCTACAATAATTCATCTCGCGGGATCGGAGGTGAACCGGTAGAGCCGGTTATGGTAGAGTCATCTCCCCACTGTACACGTGGTAGTCTGATGATTGATCAGGGCTATCCATCCAATAGACCCTATCAGGGATTGCCTTAAGTTTCTTAATCAAATCCACTCAACCATCCAATCCATCAAACGTTTCTTCACTGTCTTATAACTCAATGTTCGGCTATTAACTATTCTATGCTTCGACCGTTATTTTGAGGCCACAGATCAGACGGTTAGTGCTATCTGCTCTGTGTACGTTTTGAAGTATTTGCTATCCAGGAGAGCGAAAATTAGATGGACAGTCTCAAACGATCAACCAAATAGCGATTAAGTAATGGCCTAATCGTAAAATCTACAAGCGTGATGCATGTAACTTGCACGGAGAGGGTTTTGGGCACTCAGTAGTTGATATGAGGTGCGGTGCACTGCAGATGGCTGTTTTTAGTAGAGTGGTCTGAGAATAAGATTCCAAGACCACCACCCCACGACACAATATTTCTGACAGTTTTGGTACAGTGCATCTGGAGCTATTGATGTTTTAAAGTCAGAACTGTAGCCGTTGGATCGAGGGTCATATTTCAACGATCCAAAACTTTTATATGATAGGAGTTAAGGTTATTGGCCAGAAATCTCTTATACTGGAATATTTCAAATCAAGAATTATTTAACTGTTTTCATATGAACTTAAACTGTAGCTTTTAGCTGTCATTTCATGATATATCGATGTTTAACATTTTTGGGTATAATAAGCCATCCACGTTCAGGCTCGTCATATAGACAGACTGGATCATTGAACCATGAGCTAGATCCAATAGATAATGTCCTAATCTTAAAAATATCAATGTTAGGGATGTGGTGTAGCAAACCACGCTTTTGATGTGAAATGGACTGACGTAGCAAAAGCTCATCTTCCCTGACATGAGATAATGCTTAGAAAATTGTACGGATAAGACTCGCCTAATGCATTTATTCGTCAACTTAAAACGATCATGCTAGGATGTGAGCCCAAAGATCGAGCCGGTCCAAAACTAGGGTGGGCCATGTGAGTCAAAAGATTAGGCCGGTCCGAAACTGGGGTGGGCCAGACCAAAGGGAAATGGGGATCCGACAATTAAAGCCTTCCTCAGGCCCACCGTGATGTGTGTATGCAATCAAGTCGGTTGATAAGGTGAGTCCCACTAGGATAGAGGAATCAAATATCAGCTTGATCCAAAATTTCAGTGGGCTCAAAATAGTTTCAACGGTAAGGATCCTCAGCCCCACCTTTTCCTTTGGTGTAAGCCCCAGTTGATTTTTACAGCTGTGAGGGTTAATGTGGAAAGATAGGCCCCAAACATGAGCTGGCCTAACGAGGGATGGAGCGGATGTGATGCAGACATTGTGATGCACACATCACAATGGGCCCCACAGGGCTTTTTTTGAAAAGAAGCGAATTTTTGAAATCTGTGGGGCCCACTGGGACGTATTCCCCTATATCCATCCCTTGCGCCAGCTCACGTTGAGAACTTGCAACTGTACACGTGCATGCACGTAACTGGACTTACACCGTCCAAATTGGGGCCTAATTTAGATGGGTGTTACAATTAATTGATTATCTAACTAGACTATCGATGCACATGTAGTGTACGGTGAGGATGATTTTTTTTCAACGGTCTGGATTAATGAAACCAGTGTCCAGTAATCAAAGGTTAGGATTTCTCAACCATTCTGATGACCTATAGCTCCCCCAATGTGGAAAGTCCAATTTGGGCGAGTTCACAGCCCAAGTCACAGTTCTACGCAGTTTCCTCCTCACCGTACACGTGCCAGACCTTTATTGCGATCTGTTTCTATCTAGGGGACCACTTAATAGATGGGCCGCAGGCTTCTCGGACAACTCTTGTTATCTGGTTGGCACAAATTGAATATGGACTGTTGATCTGTTTTTGGGAGAGAATTTGCTTTACAGCCACTGTTTGGATGGCTACCACAGCCCGGTCCTCTTGAATTCCGGAATATGGCACATTCACATCTGCAACACTGGCCAATGTCGCTGAACACCATAGTTCAGTGACGCACGCACAGTAGACCTGTTGTCATAGACCGATCGCAGAATTCCGAATATCATATCAACGTTCCTCCCCTCAAATCTGTTGTTTTGTGCATCATCCCTCTACCATATATATATATATCGAAAATGTATGGCTAGGATCGTGGCTATCATCACGGATGGAACATCGTTCCAACAATCTTAACCATAGCTTAACTGGCAGACTGAGCGGAGATACCTCGTTTCGTCACTCGAGGTCTTGGAGTCGATCCTAGCGGGGGTGGCTAGCATGGAGGCTGTACTGACATGGGTGCGTACTAACAAGCCAACCCTTCAAAAAAAAGAAAAAAAAAAAAAAAAAAGCGATTTCTTCTGACAAGTTGGACTACTAACCAGTGTCTTTTGAAAATTCCAGCTGATGGCCACCGATGCCGATGTGACACAATTGCAAAAGACATGCCATCGTAGCATTCCTCTCCGTTGAGAATAAATACGGGAAGGGATGCTCCCATTCTACGGCCGTAGCGGGAAGAAGTGGGACCCACATGATTTATTCAAAACATCTGGCTCATCCATCTGATGCGGCGTGTTTAACTAATCAAATCAGCTCATGGGACAAGTTGAGAGGAGAAGCTCACCCTTGATCATGTTGGGGGCAACCGTGTTGTTTATACAGAATTCAATAGGGGTGCAAATTTAACTGGTAGAATCGTGGAACCGGACCGGAACCGACCAAACGGTCCGGTTTGGTCCGGTTCTATAGTGCACCGGTTCCGGTTTCGGTTTCAAAAATTAAAGAACCGTTAACATCGGTTCGGTTCTCGGTTTGGGGGTACGTAGAACCGAACCGAACCGTGAACCGATCCGTAGAACCAAACCGTGGATCCGATCCGTAGAACCAAACCGTGGAAGCGAACCGTGGATCCGAACCTAGAACCGAACTTGGAACCGAACCAAGAATCCTTTGGTTGTTTTCATATTTGACTCATGATTTATGGTTTATAATGCACCATTTAATTATTTTCATAAATGTATTTTTGGCACACCTTATACAATATCTAAATCATTCATCAAATGGACCACAACATGAATCGACATGGGCTAGATAATAAAATTAAACATGCGATTGGGCTAGATTATAAAAAGCCCAGAACCGTGGAACCGATACGGAACCGAACCGGTTTTAACGGTTCGGTTCCAGTTCGGTTCTAGCGTGCCAACGGTCCGGTTCCGGTTCCAAATTTTCCAGAACCGTTAGGAACGGTTCGGTTCCGGTTTCACCCCAGAACCGGTCCAAACCGAACCGTGTGCACCCCTAGAATTTAGGCTGTCCAGAGCCTTCATCTGTCATGAATGAACCGTCAGTAAAAACATTAGGCTGTTCTGCAACTCAGTTGGGCCTCGGTGGAAATCAAGAGTGAACATCCCCTTCCACATTTTTTTTCCGTGTACTGTAGCCCATGAGTGTTTCATATTTATCTGATTTTGGGGTTGTGGGGTTAATTTGAGGGGACTTATCAGATGGACAGTTTGGATGTGGTAGATATATGATTTGGGCCCAACATCTGCCCAGTACCGCCATAGGTTTATGTTGGTACCGATAGTATTGGAGCTCGCCACATGGCTCATACAGGTATCTAACAGTTTTAAATTCACAAGCAAGCCGTATGGTCTTTGTATTTAATGGGGTGTCCCCACTCGAATCCAACGCAGTCAAAATTTTCATTGATTAAAGGATCTAAGCCATTTAATCGGTGACCCACCATTGAATTTTGGAAAAAGTTTGATAGAACTTTTTAGCATAGCAGGTCATAATTGATGTTGCAAGGTATTTAAATTCAAAATTGATAGTTTTTTATTTTATTACCAGGAGGTTGTTGTATATTTAAGGTTTAGGTTGTCACGTGTTACGGGCTTCAGTTGAGTTTGTTATGTGTTAAAGGCCCGGGCCTTCATGTGTTATGGGTCTGGGTTATAGTTATTGTTGGGGAAAAATATATTAAGTTTGGAGACTCGGATATGGAGTAGGTCAACTTTACTAACACTGTTCAAGTTGTCCGAGACAATAGTTAGGGCTGAGAGAATAGTGCACAAGGCCAAGAGGCAAAAGTATGAGCCGACTTAAGTTAACTTAGTCGATGAATTAGCATCATCTATGTAAGCCGAATAAAGGCCAGAAAGCTATAAGCCACCTGACCGACAGAATAAACCGACTTAACAAGTTGGTTATGTCGACTATAGGATAAGAAAGTATGACGGCAGAGAGCTGAGACTATTCCTACCCGACAGAAGGCATAAAGCTTACCTCGTAAGCCAGCCGAGACTCATCCGTCATATGAGTTGGAATCGGCCGAGCTGAGTGAGCAAAAGGCGGTGCATAATATCATCCTGAAAATCTAGACGTTCGATCCCGAGGATCTCGGGATTGAATAAAATCTGCTAAGAATATCAAATCTCTGAAAAGATAGGAAGAGAATCCCCACACGTTAGGGCTTTCTCATGCCTATAAATAGTCATCTCCATCATAGTGAAAGGTACGCAAAAAAAAAAACCCAACAAGCTTTAACAATCTTCCCTGATAATTGACTAAACATCAGAGGTTCCCCGGCTCTATCCAAGGTCCCCTTTGTATCTGATACTGTGCAGGTGAAAGACAAGTCTGATCGAAGGGTTCATAAAAAATTCACGTCAACAGTTTGGTGTCATCTGTGGGAAACAAGTAAAAAACCATTTTTCACGCTCTATCTGAAGAGTTAACAAACAAGTTCACAAGTTCTAATGGCGAGAACTAGGAAAGTAGAACTGAATGAAACAAACGAAGCCGCTGTCAGCGTGGCCCAAGAAGCCCAGCCAGTAGCACCGTCAGCAGCTCCGCTCGCTGCATCTGCCGCGACCAACAGTCGGCAGGACCGAGGGAATGCGCGACTGGATCGAGAGGTTCAAGAGATGCGATCCGATATTAATGTCATGAACCAAATGTTAGAGTAGCTGTATAATCAACAAATGCAGCCACATCACGAGACAGCGCAGGTTCCCCCGCCAGCATCCTGTACTAAGCTTACTGCCCCGCGATCGCACCATCAGCCGAGTTAGCACCAAGGTCCGAATGAACCAGCGCCGGCTCGTTCAACAACAGTGGTATTGCCCCCCTCTGACTTAGGCCATAGAATAGATCAAAGGAGGCGCAGTCGGCTTCCCATGGAGGAAACGGCAGAAAGCGCAGAACCCTGGAGAGCTGATATTCTACACTTCAAAAAGGAAGTTCGGAAAGAAATGGCGAGAGAGATGGCAGACATGAAGCAAGATCGGAATACATACCCGACCAAGTTTGAGGCAAAAGTTTTTCCATTTGTGGATGAAGTAATGCAGGTTCGGTTACCGGAGAGGTTCCGCCTACTCCAGATTACTCTTTTTTCTAGAAAGACTGATCCAATTGAGCATATTGAATGCTTCAGAACTTATATGGAGTTGCATGATGCCTCGGATGTTGTTATGTGCCGAGCCTTCTCCCTCACGTTGACAGACGTGGCTTGGCTTTGGTTCAAACAATTGAAACCAAAGTCTATCAGTTCTTTCACAGAACTCAGCGATGCCTTCCTCACCAACTTTATCGGTAGAAAAAAGAAACTGAAACCGCCCGCACACCTGAACAACATAGTTCAAAAGGAAAGAGAGCTACTGAAGGATTACATCAAGCACTTCAACTTCGAATCTCTTCAGGTTCGAAAACACTTGAAAGAAACAACACTTAACGCGCTCATGAAAGGAGTCAAAGATAAGCCATTTCTAGCATTTCTGGATAAAAACCCGTCAAAGACTTTGGGCGAATTTATGGCTTGCTCAGATAAATATGCAGATGCTGAAGAAACGCGACTCCTACTTGAGATGGTCCAGAACGCTAAATCCTCGGCCAAAGAGTTGGCTAAGAAAGAAACTGACTCAGCGGGAGGAAGGAAGCGTAAAGAAGATTGAGGACGTGATGAGGGTAAGTCAAGTAAGCGACCCGAAAGAAAATTCTCCACATACACCCCCTGAATAAAACTCAGGAGCAGGTGTTAATGGAAATCAAAAGTGAAGGTTTCGTTAACTGGCCTAATAAACTACGAGGCAATCCTAATCGGCGGAATAAAAATAAATATTGCCACTATCATCGTGATCACGAGCACTTGAAAGAGGAAATCGAGTGACTCATCAGAGAAGGTCGACTCGGAGAAGATGTTGAGAGAACTGGGTCCGCCGAAGAACGCCCGAACGAAAACCAAGCCATGGAAGAGATCCGAACAATCGTTGGTGGTCCTCGGGGCGGGGGCAATTCCAACAATGCACGAAAAAATCATGCCAGGAGCATTAGTCGGCCTGAATCTGAGGTTTTCGTATTGCATCGACCGCCTAAGGAAAAGAAACGAGAAAAGTATTGTTTCTCATTCACCGAGGACGACACTCGAGGTATCCATCATCCCCATGATGATGCTTTAGTCATCACTCTCACCATTGCTAACAGAAAAGTGTTCCGTATTCTCGTCGACACTGGATCGTCTGCGAATGTATTCTTCACTCAAGCGTTCGACAAAATGGGTATTGGACGGTCGGCGTTATGCCCGGTTCGAACCCCATTGAGCGGATTCTCTGATGGACAGGTGCTCCCAGAAGGGATCGCCTCACTACCGCTCACTGCCGGGAATCCCCCGCATCAGACGACTGTAATGGTAGACTTCCTTATTGTCGAGCAAACGTCAGTCTACAATGCTATACTCGACCGACCTACTTTGAGTCTCTTACAAGCAGTGGTGTCCACGTACCACCTTTCCATAAAATTCTCAACTGACTCAGGAGTAGGAATCGTAAAAGGAGATCAACAAGATGCTCGACACTGTTATGCCACAGCAATAAAAGCTCCGGCTAAAATATCAATGATTGAATCGCTGGACCCTCGAGTTGGGATGCACGAACGTGGGCAACCGGTGGAAGATCTTGTCATGGTTCCCCTAACCAAGGCAGATGAATCAAGGGTAGTACAGATCGGTTCATCTCTGAAGTTACCGCTCAAAGACAACCTAATAGCTCTACTTCAACAATATCCTGACATATTCGCTTGGATCCATTACGATATACCTGGGATCAATCCCTCGGTCATGACGCACCGACTCAACATCGATCCGACCTACTGACCGATCCGACAGAAAAGATGTCCTCTTGGCCCAGAAAGGTATGTTGTCATTGAAGAGGAAGTCAGTAAGCTCCTCAAAGTAAAATTCATAGAAGAAATATACTATCCAGAATGGATAGCTAACATCGTGCTGGTGAAAAAAACCAACGGGAAGTGGCATGTCTGTATTGACTATATAGATTTAAATAAAGTCTGCCTTAAGGATAGCTTTCCCCTCCCGAGAATCGATCAGTAGGTAGACAGCACAGCAGGACATGAATTACTTAGTTTTATGGATGCGTATTCTGGGTATAACCAAATTGTAATGTATCAACCTGATAAATCTAAGACTACCTTTGTCACTGACAAAAGACTTTATTGTTACTGAGTGATGTCATTTGATTTGAAAAATTCTAGTGTAACATATCAAAGGCTAGTGAACAAAATGTTCGCTCGGCAGATCGGCTGAACCATGGAAGTATACATAGACGACATGCTCGTCAAAAGTATACTCGCAGCCGACCATATAGCCGACCTAAAAGAAATGCTCTTGACTTTGCGCAGATACAAAATGAGGTTAAATCCGAGTAAATGTGCTTTTGGTGTAAGCTCGGAAAAATTTCTCCAATTCTTGGTTAGTTAGCAAGGAATTAAAGTAAATTCTGAGAAAATCAAAGCATTGCTCGACATGGAGTCCCTAAAGACGATTAAAGATGTACAAAGGCTGACCGGACGAATAGCCGCACTTAACCGCTTCCTATCCCGAGCCACCGATAGATGTCTCCCATTCTTCAAGCAATTGAGGGGATGACAATAGATGGAATGAACGGAAGAGTGTAAAGCAATATTTCAGCAACTAAAGTCTTACCTCGGGTCTCCACCCCTTTTATCAAAATTCGAACCAGGAGAAGCGTTGCCACTAAACCTTACTATATCCGACACAGCAATTAGCTCGGCTCTGATACGAGAACATGACGGAAAGTAATTACCGATGTATTATGTCAGCAAGGCATTACTACCAATAGAGACAAGGTACCCATCCCTGGAAAAAGTAGCCTTGATCTTGGTAGTTTCTTCACGACGACTCCGGCCATACTTTCAAGCTCACACCATCATCGTCATGACCGACCTTCCATTACGTCAGATCCTTATGAGACCTGAAGCTTTCAACTGACTTACGAAGTAGGCTATAGAATTGAACGAGTTCGACATACAGTATAAACCAAGAACTGCAATTAAAGGACAGGCCGTGGCCGACTTCATTGTCAAATCTGACCCGTCCACCGTAGCATCAATGTTCGCTTCTCTGGGCCCACATCCTAACCCTGTCCCTTGGAATCTGTTTGTATACGACTCCTCCAACTCTAAGGCAAGCGGGGCTGGGGTAGTGTTAGAAACTCTTAATCAAACCTACATGCAGTATGCCTTACGAATTGGATTTAAAGCCTCTAACAACACAGTAGAATACGAAGCCTTATTACTTGGTGTAATGTCCCAAAAAATTGAGAGTTGTACATACGCTCGACTCCCGAGTTTCTGAGTGTCACTTATCATCAATTTTATGGTTTTAAGATTAATCAAGTTTAAACGCGCAGCCTGAAATTACTTGGAGCATGAAATGTAACCACAACTAGTCTACTGAAGTAAAATATATATATATATATATATATATATATATATATATATATATATATATATATATATATATATATATAGCGCTGAGTCCACGACTCAATGCTCTAGAATCCAGTCTCCTAAGCCGATGGAGAACCGCTCATCAACTGGAAGTAGGAGAACTCGTTCCCCTCCTCGAGGCTCGTGTCACCAGTGCCCTCGTACCCTACGTCACCTGTAATTACTAAAGAGTCTGGTTGGTGTTTTAAAACACCAACTAAAGTGGGAGTGAGTGATCAACTCAGTGGGTGTTATTAGTCTTAAGTTTTAACATGCATCAATTATAATATGAACTTAATGAAAAGCAGATAATCAATAATACCTAGCAACTCTTATTTAAAATACATACATGTAGAATGATATGATGCATGCCCTCGCCACAACACTCCCTCGAGCGACTTCATCTAACGATCACATATGACAACACTCCCTCAATGCGACCTCGACTTTCGAGTCATCACCCTAACTAATGCGATGTAATGCGATCGTATTAGCTAAGGTATCAGTTAAGTCCATTCATCCAGCAGGTTGGGGAATTTGATACACCCCACGTATTAATGACCTAAACGGGTTGTGAGGCCAAGATCTCCCAATGCATGAGGCCGAGACCTCGCGGTCCGTGATCCCGTCGGGTTCCTCATCCCTGACTTCAAGCACATGAGGAGTGCCTAGAGAAAGAGATTACTCGCGGTCACTACAGGGAGGCACGACACCCCAACGTAGGCCGACAGCTCAGACACAGTGTCCTATTCCACCATGCCCTTCTCACGAGGCTGTGGACCAATTTTGAGTAGGTTATTGATGGGC
Organism: Magnolia kwangsiensis; assembly: GCA_037074715.1. NCBI lineage: Eukaryota > Viridiplantae > Streptophyta > Magnoliopsida > Magnoliales > Magnoliaceae > Magnolia > Magnolia kwangsiensis. The sequence goes on along the minus strand of CM073575.1, from coordinate 928,131 downwards.
TACAATGGTTACAGGGTGGTTCAGGTTCCAAACATATGTGAGCAATCAGGGTTAATAATTAAGGTTGGTCAGACGGTATACTAAACCACAAGAGTCGGACGAGCGTGAAACGAGTGACATCGGGCACAAGAGACCCATGTAGTCGAATTACAGTCACCCAAACACACCCGCCCAAATCCATAGGTTTAGTCTCGAGGCGGTTCTACCAACCGGTCCACCTTCATCTCCTCATGTTCCTGACCGACCCAAGGGTACGAATAATGATTCATATCATGCCGTCTGCCAAGTATCATCTAGCTTAAGCAATTCCATATTCTCATGCATCTCAACATACAACTTCAATTCTCATAACAAGCAAGGCCAACCATATCATGAAACGAGTGCATGTGAGGTGTGTGTGTGTGTGTGTGTGTATGAGGAAGTTAAGCACTTCCTCCATCTCAAGAAATCACATGTTCAAGAGTAAGGCGATCATACATACTACGAAGCAACAATGTATGGAAAAAAAATTAAATAGACATGAGCATATAATCCACCATATATCAAATCATGTGAAAAGCGAAATCAACATCCAATGAGAACCAACATGCATTCCCATACGAATTTCAACAATCATACAATCCCTGGGATTTCTCTAGTTCTCCAATCATAACATCCAAGCAATCAAAATCACTAAACTCATAGTAAAATTGGTGCTACGCCATCTAAGAACAATAGTCCACACCTATGGATCATTGGAGATTCGAAAAATGACCTAGGATTGAGGGCTTGCAGTCGATCGGCCGGAATCCCTAGAACAAGCTCTTGCATGTTAGAATTCCAAGCCAATCTCTTCTTAATACATGGATTTTCAAGAAGAATGGGTGAAAGATCTTACCTAGACGACCCATGGATGATTGTTGAGGTTATGGAGGAGGGTTTCCTTTGGAGAAAGGATAGAGAGTTGAAAGGGTTGATTCCCTTGGGCCCCACCTCGATCTAAGGTCCACCTTAGCTCTCCTTCACTCTCTCTTTCACTCTTTTTTCCTCTCTTTCTCTTTCTTTCTTTCTTTCCCTATGAAAAAAATCGTATGGGGAGAGGGGTGCCCAAGAGAAGGCCTTTTTATAATGTCAAAATTGGTGTAAATGGCCCTAAGGTCAAAGTTTTTACTATACTAGACCTATAGGAGGGTCTTTCTAAGATCTAGGGCCTACTATGGGGTGTACATATTGATATACACCATAGGATAGGTGCTCCATGGCCCGATGAAGGGCCATGCAAAACTTGGGATCAAACGAATAAGCGGATGTGGAGGTTTGACCATATGGTCTCGATCCTTAAGTGGCCCTTTGGGGTCTATTCCAGTGATTGGAGAGATTTTTTTGGTCCCCTGGCCATGAAACTTCTAGGGTAAGTGGTCCATGGCCTTATGAAGGGCCATGCAAATTTTGGGAACGATCGGATATGTGGTTTGGTCGTACTGGTTCGGTTTATGATCAATGGTCATCGTGTCACGATCGGGTCCCAGATTTTGTGGACGGGTGAAAGACACCACATTAGATCTTCACCGTAAATTTTAAAGAAATTCGATGGTCGAAAAGTCCGGAGTCTCAGTTTCTTTAATCAGTGCCAGATTTCAACTCTGGCCTTAGGTGGGTTGACAAGTGCTGATCGAACGGCCCGAATAATTAACTTCGAGGTATCCAATAAGTCTGTGGTCCATGATGGACTACAAGCCTAGTGAGATATATGTTTTCTTAAATTTTTATAATTTTCTAACCTTTCTACGCCGCGGTATAGCCCGTACGAGCTGATGCTAAGTGTAAACGGTCATCTGGCTTGTCGGCACGCACTAAGCCCTATCATGACCTGTTTGATCTACTCTAATGGGCTAATCCTAGGTTAATTAACTTGTAGTACCTCACCACGAGTGGCTTAAACGAATGATCCTGCAGAAAATTCTATGTGGACACCCCAGGACACTGTGCTGGTTGGACGGGACGTTACAATGGTTGATTTGGTCTATTATTAAGATCCGGGCCTTATCTGACTCGGCTTCAGTTAGATCTTTAATTTAGTTATTCTCGTCTTGATTAGTTAGCAACAGGTCGGTTAGATTTAGGTCCTATGTGAGTAAATCATGGGGCTACACCTGATGTTCAAGTGATCGGGTGAATTCGGTGGTTTCCTACGGTTGATTAATCGGACTCGTGGGGTTCTTTACTGGTACCACCCCTGTATAGACTAACAGTCAGTGCTAATGGTCATTTAAGTGATATCATAACTTAATTTATATATAAAAAAAAATCAAGGATTTTTAGGAATCCAAAACAGTGGAAATCCAGGATGTTACACTTGGCCTTCGACTCGTGGCAAGTCTGGGTGTGACTCTGTTCACTCCCCAAGTGCAGGGTTGTGATGTAGTAATAACTTGGTAAGACCGAGGTCGAATCCCAAGGGACTGAAACTTTTACTTACTCTAAAACTAAATAGAATTAGAAATAGACTAAGATGAATTCTAAATTAATTGAATTTGAAGGAATAATGGTGAAATATTAAATTAAAACTAAAAAGAAATCAGAGGTAGGAAAACTAGGGATTCAGAGGATCCACTTGTAGAGATCAGGGAGATCTTACGCCTGCTTTAATAATCATGGAAATTAACTGAACTATCATTGATCTAGTTTTCAAGAGATGAAAGGTATATAAATTAGAATGGATTCCATCACTAAACCATGCCCAGGAGACTATGGCAAACAACAGAATTAAACTAATTACCAACCAATCAACATGATATGAAGGTTAGGAAGGGTACCGTCATCCGACCATGCCCATGAGACTATAGTGAATAACAGGGCTTCCTGACGTCATAAACATAAAGGAAAGGAACATGCTCAAAGTCATCGCAGACCCATTGTAATTTCAGTCACAACAGACCATTAAAACTAAAAGCATTTCCATAATTAACTAAAATCAAATATAAATTCAGGATAAACAAAAGGCATAAAAGAATCCTCCCATCACACTACAAGCTTCACCTCTTAGCCCTATCTAAGAGGTTCAGCCCACCATGATGGGCCTAGATCTCATAAAATTAAAAAGAGAAAAAGAAAAGAGAAAATAACAAAAACAAACTCTCCGTCTCTCTCTCTCTACGTCTCCACGTCCACCCACAGCTTTCCCTCCATCTCCTTGATGATTTCTCTCTCTCTCTCTTCCTTCTTTTATAGCAGTAGAAGTCGGTGGATAGGTCGGTGGCATGGAGTCGGTGTTGTATTTCTCTTTACGCAACAGAGTGCGTAACTCTTTTACGCACCTAGAAAACGGTGTCGTTTTCCTCTCCTTTCCCTCACTTTCTTTCTAAGAAAATAACATCCCCTGAGACGTTCTTGGACGAGGAATTAGATGGACGGGTTGGATCAGCCATCTGATTGAATGACGGTGGCCCACAAGACTTGAATTTTTCAGAACGCGCGGACAGAGGTAACGCACGTCCGGACGTTGTACTGATGGTGGGGCCCAGAATCGGTGTCAGGCGGGGAATCCACGCCGTCCATTGAATTGCTTGCAAAAAATTGGTTGGAGAGGACATGTTATAACTCTGGTTCGGTGTGGCCCATCTGATCTTTCACCCTACCATTCATTCCGAGTTTGAATGATTGAAAATCGATCTCTGCTACCAACTGAAAAACTACCACCTAGGCAGTGGTAAGAAAGACCACGTGGAGCTAATGGACGGTCTAAATCGGACTTTGGATCAGTGATAGTGGCCCACAAGCGCTGACCGCAACTCTCTGTTGCGAAACAGAGATCGCGCTTTGCGTAACAGAGCCTCCGCTGTGAATTGGTGGAGCCCACTTCTTTTGGCGTCTGCAAAATCCAGTCCGTCCATCGAATGATGCTCGAAAAATCGGTCGGGTATGATGTTTTCAAATTAGATTTTGTCGCGGCCCACAGACTGATCCAGATCGCCATCCATCTTGATTTTGAAGGGAGTTTTCTTGTGATCTGGTGCATGGGATGAAAATGTCACCTTGCTGAGAGTCGTGGACATCTTCTGGAGTTATTGATCGGTTCAAATCATGCGAAGGAAGGACGAGTGGGGCCCACTAGTGAAAAACGGACGGACGCTGTCCGTCCGCTGCCTTATTTACGCATGGGCTCGAGTCAAAGTCGGTCAAACTGAGTTTGGTTTGCAGTGCATGGCCGGTACACGTGCACATTGTGCACATGTAATGTACATGGGGTCCATCATGATGTATGTGAGGAATCTGCTCCGTCCATTTGTCTTTCCGTCTAATTTGAAGCGTTGAGACTTAGATTGAAGCATATCTAGGTATCAGGTGGGCCCCAAACTAATGATTTATGGGCTGATCTAACTGTTGGGTCACTTCTACAGTGATCGAACGGCTGAAATTTGACGTGTACGGTTAATTTATGGTCCTCAGGCCATGTATGAAGTTTCGAGCCGAGCAGATGGTGGAAACCCTGTAATCTTGCATTCTGGATCAATTTTGGGCCACTTGAGCTTCAGTTTCTCGATTTTTGCAGATCCCTGGCATTTAATTCCTTCGATCTTGGTCCCTTGAAGTCCGTCCCTGGCCTTGGTGTCTTCAGATCGTTAAATCCATTCTTTAAACACCTATTTTCAGTTCAAGCTCATAAAGACACCCTGCAACACAAACACGGTTAAAATGTGCTATTAAACAGTATCATGCTCGTAAATCCAGGTAATAAATGGGGTCTAATATGCAATATTTGACCCTCAACAGACTCACCTTAATGTTTTCAGCGATTCACAGTTGGTCGTCAATCAGATCACTGACACTTATCAAACACATAAAGAACAATTGAATGCATACATGAAAAAAGTCAAAGAATTAATCAGTGAATTTCGGCAATGCAAAGTAACTCGGATCCCCAGGACAGAGAATGTCAAAGCCGATTTACTAGCAAAACTTGCCTCGGCTGAAAAAGATGACATACCCAGGACAGTTCCGATCGAGTTCGTAGCTAAGCCGAGTATCAACAAGCCGATCAAAAAATCGATCGACTCGACTGTACATGTCATTGAGTCGGAACCCACCTGGCTCGATCCTATCGTCCAGTATCCTAACGAAGGGACGTTACTCGAGAATCTTGCAGAGGCCTGACGACTAAAGATCCGAGCGTCACGCTACACCATGTTAAATGGGGTGCTATATAAGAAGGGTTTTTACACCCCTTTACTACGGTGTTTAAATCCCCATGAAGCTGACTACGTGTTAAGGGAGATACACAAGGAAATGTGTGGAAACCACTCGGGAGGACGATCACTCACCTACGAAGTCTTGCAACAAGGATATTATTGGCCAACCATACAACACGACACTCAGAAGCTCGTCCAAAGATGCGATAAGTGTCAGGGTTTCGCAGCATTCCGAGACAGCCTCCCGAAGAGTTGACCACCATGACTAGCCCTTGACCCTTTGCACAGTGGGGAATAGACATCATCGGACCACTCCCCTTAGGCAAGGGTCAAACCAAGTTTTCTGTGGTGGCAATAGACTACTTTACCAATTGGACCGACGCCAAGCCTTTAGCCGGAATAACTAAAAATAAGATCACAGATTTCGTATGGAAGAACATCGTGTGTTGGTTCGAGATACCTCGGACTATCGTTAATGACAATGAGAGACAGTTCGATAACAGACAATTTCGTGAGATGTCTAGCAATCTCGAGATCCAAAACGCGTACACTTCGCCTCATCACCCTCAGACGAATGGGCAGGTCGAGGCTGTCAAAAAGATCATCAAACAACATCTTCGAAAGAAGCTCGACCGAGTCAAGGGAGAGTGGGCTGAGGAACTCCCGAAGATACTGTGGGCTTACCAAACCATTGCTCGAACCGTTACGGGAGAAACACCTTTTTTCCTTAGTTATAGCTCGGAGGCAGTTACCCCGGTCGAGATTGGGATACATTCAGCACAAGTCGATTTGTACAACGAACCAGACAATGAGGAACTCCTGTCGCTCGAGCTTGACCTAGTGGAAGAAAAAAGAGAAGAGTCTCGGCTGCGAATGATGGCTCGGCAGAGACAAGTAGTTGAGTTCTATAACGCCCGAGTTAAAAACAGGTGATTCCGAGTTGGGGACATGGTCCTCCAGAGAATGTTCCTAAATACAAAAGAAGTTGGTACAGGCACACTGGGACCCAATTGGGAAGGACCCTATGTCGTCTCAAGTATCATCGTACCCGGAACGTATCGGTTGGAAAACTTAGACAGGCAGCTACTGCCTCGCCGAGCACCTCAAAATCTATTATCCTTAAGTTGGTCATTATGGGTTGAAAGAATATAAAAAACATGTAAACTGAGTCAACTCAATAAAACCAAGAATTTTCATTCATCACGTTGAGTGTTTTACATCGGGTTACATCAGATTCTACTTTGATTATATTGAAAAAGTACGTAGTTGGCTCCAACCAACCGACCAAAAGAGTGATCTCTCTCGGTCGCAGATGCTCTCGAGTCAGCCTTGGAGGAAGGTCAGCTCGAGGAGCCGATGATGGTACCAAAAGAAGCCTAGACTCGGTCGACGTCAAAGTCTGATACTATGCTGGTGTGAGTGCAAAAAATGAAGCACGGTCATTGCTCCTCGGTCGGAGGCACTCCCGAAGTAGTCCCAGATTAGACTACTCCCGAAGCAGTCCCATATTGGAATACCCCCGAAGCAGTCTCAGATTGGACTACTCTGGAAGCAGTCCCAGAGACGTCAGCCTTAGCAGCAACAGGAGCCTCTTCACTAGCCTCTGTATCTTCAGGACTCAGGGTGCCCTCAAAGCCAGAAAGATCAAGGTCGGGGAAAGCCTCATTCATTTGCAGGACGCAATCTCTATATCCCACCTAATACAAGTAATCTCTCTCCTCCTCAAACTCCTTGGATTCGAGAAAGATTTTTACAACCCGGTCCTTAGCTTCATTGGCCCGGCTGGCTTCTTCTTGAGCCCGCTGAATGAGCGTGGCAGCATCGGCTTTAGCCCGAGCCAAAGTGTGCTCACAGGCGGCATGGACGTCGAGAAGTCGCTGGTTTTCTTCTTCGGTCGATGACAACAGCGATGCTATGTGGGCACTCTCAGCCTTAGCGTCCTCGGCAGCCTTCTTCGCATCCTCGACAGCCTTCCTGACAAGTGACAAGTCGCCAGTCATGATGCCTATCCGACCTTCAGCAATCTCACGACACCCCTCTGTCTCAGCTGCAAGCTTCTGAGCAACAACCAGTTCTGAGCAAGGTTTGACCATGCAAGGGGCCAACTGCAAGCAATAAATGCCGAGTTACGACAAATACCCGAGACAAAATAAAAAAGAGAAATAAAAGGAAGATGTATTACCTCGAAGAGTATCTTCGCCATATGACTGAGGGTTTACGTTGTGAAAGCATTGTAAAGACTTGCGAAGTCTTTTTCTCTCCCGTGAGCGATGGCCCAAGGAACTATCTCCGATATAACCCTCTGAAAGGGTGACGGCTCCTGTTGAGTCATCTCTCCTCGTGAAGATTCTCCTCTCGGCGCCTCTCTCTGCCTCAGGACTTCCTCAGTTGTGGGCCTTGGTTTGGAAGCTTCCCGAGACTCTGGAGGTGCCACGACCGTCTCTTCTACCCTTTCGTCAGGGTCTGAAAGTACTACCACGGTTGGGACGATTGGAGGAGGAGCAGTCGAGGCAGCAGGCTCCTTAGCTTTTGGAGCCGTCTTCTGCTTCTTTGAAAGCTGAGCCTCCGACAGGAGTGCCGACCTTAGAGGAGCCTTCGCCTTAGAGATTGGCTTGAGGGAGGGACGAGCTTCAGCCATCTTCGACGAAGTCGATTTAAGAAAAGGCCGAGCTTCAAGCAGATCTAAAAGAGGAAAAAGATAAATCGGATAAAGTTCAAAGAAGATGTAATGATGCGGTAAGAGTTACCTGTGACAGCCGAATCTAAACCTGTAAGATGAAGACGCTCCGACTGCAATAACACCTTTCAGGACCAATCTTCCGAACTTAGTGTCCTCAGATCCTTGATCCGAGCTAAGCTGCCGGATTCGAGCTTCTGCCTCTTCTTCGGAATATCTGCAAAGTACCGTCAGTCAGATACAGAGCAACTCGGCATGAAAGATAGGAAAGAAAGGATTTGTCGGGTCACCTACTTTGCGAAACACCTGAGAGACCCGAGGCTTAAATGGTCCGGGTTCGGCGGTCTCCCAGCGACCACACCCCCAAAACCACCTCCAATGCTTGTTAGAAGTTGAAAGGTCGATTATCAGAGAACCGCCCATACCACGCTAGGCACTCAAGACATAAAAGCCGGGAAAGTTGGGATTCGGTCAAACTTGATATAAATGGAGAAATTCGTCGATCGTCAGTAAGGGCTATTCTAGTTCAGCCCACAACATCGCGCACCCAAAAAATTCTTCCACCCATTCGGGACGACCTGTCCGGGAGCAATTCGGAGACAAGACAGAAAGTCTCGGACAATGGGCCGAAGAGGTAAATGTAAGCCACATTGCATCGAAACTTGAAAAATCGTAACCATCCCAGCAGGTAGATGGTCGGGTAATTCATTCGGATGAGGAAGACGAATAATAACTGAGTCAGGGACATGATATCCGACTCGGATCCGATCTAAGTCTAACTCATTTAGGACAGAAGGAACCGGACCACTCAAATCGTCCTCAGTCTCTTCTCCCTCAGAAGCTTGTACCGACTGAATTACATAAGCTGACTCAGAGGCTCCCTCAACGATCTCTGTTTCCTCCTCCTCCTCCAACAAATCCATTGTAGGATTGGGTCTCCCTGGGCGGGTTATCAGGGACGATTCACCTCATGATGGACCGACCGGAGCGAGACGCTCCGCCAGTGGTCTAACGCTCCTCTCAGAAAGGAAAGCGGTGTTTGCATCAACGACAATCTCCGCTAGCAAAGAGAGTGATTCCGCAACATTCTAAAAATGCTGCGCTTCACCCTCGTCAACAGAAATTCCCTCCCGGGGGCTCTGAAAGTCGTGCATTGCCATTAATTTTAATAAAAAGGGAGGGGAGAACTCACCGGAGAAAGCAATGACAACTGCAAAAGAAGACAAACGTGGAAGGAAATAGTGAAAATGGGGAACTAACGCTGATAGTGCGGAAGAAGAAAGAAAAAGAGAAGAACGGAAAGGGAGAGGCAGCAGCGAAAATGTGAAATGCGCGCCTCTCCCTCCTTTTTATAGACCTACTACGTGTCAAAGATAATAAATGGGCAGGTGAAACGACGCTTGCTTTGACTCCCCCGCTCGACACGTGGCGCTCGCCGACTGACGACGGTAACCTCCTCGCCACGCGTCCGACGCCCATACTCGAAAAAAATGACTTGACGGCTGACCAATCGTGCGACCTTGGATAACGAACCGTCACCCGTTGAGGACGACTCAAAAAGTATTAAATGTCTCATTATGACCTCGGCCTCTAGTATAAACTGACCTAAGAACTCATTACTCCTTAGTGCCGTGAAAGGTAAAAGGAGTAAGGGGGCTCACTGTTGGGGAAAAATATGTTAAGTCCGGAGACTCGGATATGGAGTAGGTCAACCCTACTAACACTGCCCGAGTTGTCCGAGACAATAGTCAGGGCCGAGAGAATAGTGCACAAGGCCAAGAGGCAAAAGTATGAGACGACTTAAGTTAACTCGGTCGATGAGTTAGCATCGTCTACGTAAGCTGACTAAAGGCCAGAAAGCTATAAGCCACTTGACCGACAGAATAAACCGACTCAACAAGTTGGTTATGTTGATTATGGGATAAGGAAGTATGACGGAAGAGAGCTGAGACTATTCCTACCCGACAGAAGGCATAAAGCTTACCTCGTAAGCCAGCCGAGACTCATCCGTCATATGAGTTGGAATCGGCCGAGCCGAGTGAGCAAAAGGCAGTGCATAATATCATCCCGAAAATCTAGACGTTCGATCCCGAGGATCTTGGGATTGAGTGAAATCTGTTAAGAATATCAAATCTCCAAAAAGATGGGAAGAGAATCCCCACACGTTAGGGCTTTTCCATGCCTATAAATAGTCATCTCCATCACGGTGAAAGGTATGCAAAAAAAAAATCCAACAAGCTTTGGTTATCTTCCCTGATAACTGACTTAAGCATCGGAGGTTCCCCGACTCTATCCAGGGTCCCCTTTGTATCTGATACTGTGCAGGTGAAAAACAAGTCCGAGCGAAGGGTTTATCAAAAACTCACATCAACAGTTATCATATATTAAGAGTTTAGATTGTCATGTGTTAGGAGTTTTGAGGTCCACCATAGGGTATGTGTTGAATACACTGTCTATTAAATTTAGAATTTAATTTAATATCACAGGCCAAAAAATAATTTCATCTACGATCGACTAAGGTAAATCACATCACAAGGAAATAGTTAGGAGTGAACGGCCACCGATATTTATTGTTGTGGGTCATCATGATTATATAATTCATTCATGTTATCTATTTATCTTGACAAAATAATTTAGAGCATCTTCTCCAAAAGAAGGAAAACAGGAGGCTCACATGGACTACCCCACAAGAAATTCATTTTGAATCGGGAAAACTTGCCATTCAAAGTTTGGATCGTAAAAACTTATGATCTGGGTATCGATATGGAATGCACGACCTGTCAATCTTTATATAACGGACCATCTCAAGTCAACCAGCCCTTCTAAAGGATAATGTCAGTCCATTTTGTGAAAAAAAAGCACCTTTCTAGTTTAAAATTGCAAATAAATTTTTTTTTTACTATTTTTAATAATTTTTTATTTTGTTATATATCCTTTATTTTAGAATTTTAAATCTTCGTCTTATATATATATATATATATATATATATATATATATTATAATCAAGCTAGAAATGTTTCGATAAAGGTAACTAAGGACTTTTTAGTTTCTACGAAACTTACTATTTCAAACAAGTTATATTTTAATCAAATTAAGACTTCTATTAGGATTTGAGTCTTTCACATAAGTGGTTTAATTAAATATTTCAAAATTATTATTGTAAACATAATTTTAATTTTTTTAATCCTATGTATTCAAAACTACCTCATGGATTCAAGGTTTCCTATTTGAGAAAGATGGTGATCTTCTTCACCTTATTTCACACCCATTCCTACATCACAAATTGATATTGTGGCGGGGCTGTATGTTAAGTTGACATGCATGTAATGCATGTGATCTTTTCTCATTATAATTCTCTTAGGGAAATGAAATTAATATTAAGTCTAGTGTTATACGAACCTAAGAGTTGGTTTATGTCATCACAGGGATGTTTGGATGCAGATGAAAATTGGATTTAATGAGATCGCCTGTCTGAAATTGGGATAGGCAATGGCAACTACAGTGCAACTTAGGGCCCTAGCAACCCAACCTGAACAGGCATCAGGGAAGTTGCAGCCACAATGCCATGATAACGCCTTTTAAAAAAATTAAAATTAAAATTAACTACCTATTTTTGAGTGTCACATGCTCATACCTTGTAAGGTTCTCATGTAGGACTGGAAATCGGCTGGGTTTGGTCTAGGTACGGCTTACCTGACATTATAAGATCCAAGGTCTAAGCTCAGCAAAAGCTGGATCCTTACTCTTGCTCGAGTGGTAGACTCCGGCACCTGGTCAAGGGTTCTAGTATCTATAAGTGGTGAAATTCCACTAGCGTGAGTGTATTGGTGTGTGTGCATGTAGTAAAAAATAATAATAATAATAATAATCAAAAAAGCTCAGCAAAAGCTCAAAATATTTAGTTAGGCCTGGGCCCATGAACTGTTCATATCTCTATTTTAAGTAGCAGTGAATATTCTTGATCCTTCTTTTTGCCTGGTGGGTCGCGTATGCAAAACCGAACAATTACAAAAATGAAAAACAAAAGTCAACACGAAATTTCTTTTGGTCCATCTCTCTTTCTACAATGTAAGTCCTTTTCCTCAGGACTACTTACTTCTATATGGGTGAATGCATGGCATCAAGCCTGTTCATTGCATGACCCACCCCATTAAGAAAGTTGAATACCACAAAAATGGAGCCTTTCTAACAATAACGCAGGGAACCACCTTAGTTTGGACATTTTCTAATGGTTGTCCCTTGTTTTATATGGGACCCATCTCATGATTGTGAAGGCCTGATTTTTAGGGCACCTCGCTTAATGCACCGGTTAGATGAAACATGCACACTACAGTGAGTCCGACCATAGAAAATATCGGACAACCATTCAGGCATCTACGATTCACACATTGGCCTAAATGATGGTTAGATCCGTCGAATGATGGGGTGTCCAAATTTCAGAGCGGGGCGGCCCCTGCTGATTGCTTGGGCGCCATACACACATCCCGGTAGGCCCCAGCCAGGCACTTAACAGATATGCTCATGCACAGCTACCTGTAGTTTCAACTGGTGAGAAATGCTCCCCTACGGCTAGTTGTGCGTCCAACTAGTTAGCATGTCGGGCCACCATGGTGTTCGTAGGGGGAGTGGATGAGGTGTTACTCTTACCATAGGGGCCACCTTGATGATGTGTTGTATATCCATGCCGTCCATCTGTTTTTCCAGCCCATTTTAGGAGGTGGCCTCAAAATTTAAGGATATCCAAATCTCAGGTTGACCACGGTAAGCATATCTGTAATGTTAGCTTGCCATCAAACCCCTTGATAAGGCCAACTAGACATAGATGAAGGGAAAATACAAATACAAGTTTAATCCAAAACTTATGTAGCCTACAAAAAGCTTTTAATAATTATTCACCACTTTTTCTAGTGGCATCGTCCACACCATATTAGGATCTTCTTAATTTTTGATATAAGGTGAGCCCAAATAACACCTAATCCACTCCCATTTGTATAACATCTCTCCAGTCTAGTAAAATTGTCTTGCCATGAAAATAGGATGCCCCAAAAATCAAGTCGAGCTATCCATTAGATGTGCCCCACATTAATGTACATATTTTTTATTTTTTTGTGATTGATTATTATTTTATATCCCCTGGTAGTAAAATTAACTTTATTTTTAGTGCATTCAATTTTCATGGCGGGACAACCTTGTTAGACAAGCTAGATGTCACACTAGTAGCACGGTGGGTCCCACAAGCCAACGATAGAGCATACTGCTGCTTGTGTGTGCGCATTTCTATGAGCACTTCTTGATGGTAATAATAAGTAAAACCAGGAGAGGAAATGGAATGAAAGCAGAAAAGAGGTATTGGTTGGTACAAAAAATGGATTTTATGACTATGTTTGTTCTTAAAACCAGTTGGATGGCTATAAATTTTTTGTTATCGCTCTGTATGCCGTGTATATTGTGTCGACATCAGCAGTAAAATAATCCAATTTTCATGCAAGAAAATCATGAAAATCTAATCAAATAGTGCACTTGACAACACGCTTTCCTGTAGACGAGCATGCTCTAAATGCGCCCAAGATAAGTAAACCTATGCCAATGTCCGATTATAGCTTGATCTGACAAAATAAAGCAATTGATGGTGACTGCCTAGGAAATCTTTAAGATCCGGAATTTCTTGCCTTCAACTCAATGGTCCAAAAGGAACCATTATATTCAACCAGTTATCAGGTGTACTCTATTAGGAAGCAATAAACTCTGAGGGGCCTACCTTGTTGTCCATCTTTTTAACTATCTCATTTTAGGGCATGAGCTCAAAATTGAATAGCATCCAAAGCTCAAAATTCAATAGCATCCAAAGCTCAAGCTAACCACATCACACGAATCAAGGGGAATTGAATGCCTACTATTGAAAACTTCTTAAAGTCACAAATTTTTTTAAATCAAACTAATATTTGTGCTTTCTATTCATCTATGTCTAGAGATGGATGACAAATAAACATCTCTACAAACCTAAGGAAGTTTTTAACCGTGAATGTCGTTATTTGTTTCCTGTTGTATGGTCCACTCGAGCTTAGGATATTCTTAAATTTAGGACTCATGCTTTAAAATGGATGGAGGCATGAATAAGACACATACATCCAGTTGGGTCTAACATATTTTACCCATGCAAACCACTTCCACTCCATTTGGTAGTAAGGCTCGTCTCATAAATGGTTTGGACTATCAAACATGGCCTCAGATCGGGCAGCTCAAGATGTGTTATTAAAACATGGACTTACATGGGTCTTGTTTTATAACAAGTGAAATTTTAAATTTGAAAAGCAGTGAAGGCCTCAAACCTTGTACTATGGAATTTGACTAAATTGAGTAGACAGAGACACTGTCCAAGCTAGAAAATTAAAAAAATAATTTACTAAGCTAGATGCTCCATTGGACGCTGGTGTGAAAAAGTGGACAGTTAAAAGCCACCGATCAATAGTTTCTACTTAATACACATGTACATTGCTGATGGATGAAGATTTAGAACATTGACGGAATTACCAATAGATCTGATTGTGCCATATGTCATTGTCCCATTTCTACCAACAGCATATGGTCCAACAAATCCCACCATATCAGGAAATCACTGGATGCATTGAATTCACGTCTTCTGCTGACATAACGTGCGGGGAGGAGCTATCAATGACAGGACTCCATTTCTGTAGAACTCCGGAGTTCAATTCAAAGCGGCCATCATGAAAGCCTTAGAAGGACCAATAGGGTCATCGAACCGACTTATAAGTGCCACGCAGGACAGCATAACAAGATGCGTGAATCAGCTCCCTCAGTGGAAGGGGTTTACCATTGCAGCATGCCACGTGGAATTCCCCAGAAATTCCATGGTGTGGACACCTGAAGAGGCATATGGTGTGGACGCCTGTTGTCCAAACCCAAATCACTCATGTTATGCGCCTTATGTTTCTTTTTATTTCATTACCACTCTGTAATGGAGTGATGTGGATAGCCTATGGCAATTGGCCGGGCCCCGACCTGAGGTGATCGGATCGGGCCTTTTGTCTGTCCCGATTCAAAATTTCCATTTTCTTGGGCCCAAGCAAGGCCCATTTCCAGACATATAATTATATAAACAGTCGTGTCTAAGTACGGCTTTCTATGAGCCGGGCTGGCCCGTTTGGCTTTTATGCCTGTATCTTTTACCTACATTTGGGCTGGAAATGAAGCCCAGAGCAGTGTCTATGCTTAGAAAATTAAGCCCGTTGAATAGCTGGACCAGACACGTACTTAGTAGAAGTAAGCCTGTCACGCCCTGGCCTTTTACGGATTACATGAGCTTTTCTGTTATGGGCCGGGCACGGGCTTTTGGTTTAGAATATCCATGGCCAGCCTTAGGCTTGTGGGGTCCCATAGTAGTTATGGGCTGGGCTCTGGCTCTTTTTAGCATGTCTTGGGTCCAGGCCAGGTTCTGGTCTAGGTTTTACTTTGCAGGCTGGCTTGAACAGACCTCAGCCAGGCTGAGCCCTGTCAAAGTAAAATCTAGGCCCAAGAACACCAAAGCCCTTGAAGGACAAAAGAAACGGGCCTTTCTCCAGCCTGTAATAATTGTAGACCGGAGCCTGGGCCCAGCTACTCACTTTTGTGCCTCATCTGGGATGTAGATTAAGTTTGCTCCCTTGTGCCTGATATATGAATAGAATGCTCTTCAAACCTTAAGGCCCGACCTTCGCGACCAACGAGCTCTCAGATATTAGCAGAGTCCAGCCAATTAATAAATGGGCTCCAGGCACTAGGAGATTGAGACCAAAGAGTCCAACTGGCTAGACTCGCCTATTGACAGCTAAGGGTGTACACGAGTCAAGTTACCTCATTAGCTCGCTCAAATTGACTCTCGACTCGAAAAAGCTCAACTCAATTCGGATTGAAACTATGTTTGAGCCGAGTCGAGCCAGTTTTATTGAGCTCGAAACTTTTTGAGTCGAATTCAAGCTAGACCTAACTCGACTCAACTTGGTTCGGCTCGAATCGATTTTTGAGTAAATATATATAATAAAAAAATCAGACACCAAAAATAGGTTTCTTTTTTTTAAAAAAATAACCCTAACTCCCCAGCGCCCTCTCGTCTCGGTCATTCATCTAACCTTAAAAGCCCTATTCCTAATTCAAACTCTACTTTTTTAAATGCCCGGACGGCAACCAGCGACCAATATATCTCTCCTTTCCTCTATTTCTTGTCGTTCTCCAACACCTAATAATGATGTCACTCACCAATTGTTTGATGAAATGACTCAACGAAACATAGCTAGTGGCAATGAAGGTATGTATAAGAAACAAATATATTTTTTTTACTTGATTTTTATGTTACTTAAAGATTTTTGATGAAATATCTGTAAAATCACTACTGTTGTTTTATATACAATTAAATTTTAAATGTGCAGTAGATGTGTTTGGAAAAATACTGCATAAGCGAACTTGGCTCGAACTCTGCTTGAATTGGCCCGAACTGCCGAGCCGAGCCGAGTTCGAGATACTGTCAGCAAGTGGGCGAGCTGTGCCCAGCTCGACTCCTCTAGCCCCAAGCTTTTTTAGTATAAGGGCGGGCTCAATGGGCTGGACGTATTCAAATGGGCTCGGCTTCTTCCCTGGCCCGAGTCGTTTCCAGCTAAACAAGAAATCGGGAAAATGAAAGAGGTGAAATCAGGATCCTTACTCTTACTCCGGAGGTAGGCTCTTAGGAGTTTCAACACCCGGTCAAGGGTTTGAGTGTCTATAGATGGTGAAATCCTACTAAGGGGTGTGTGTGTGTGGGTGTTTGTGCGTGTTTTTTTTTTGTATAAAAAAAAAGGTGCCTCATAAAATGATGTGTGTGGTATCCATAGGCACGCGTCTAAACCAACATGCTGGGTACCGCTGATGATTTGACCAGCTGTCTTTTGTTCTAGGTAATGTCTACAATGGGCTCATATGATGCATGGCTCGGATGTCCATTGGATGCGGACAGTTATCATGTATGGCCCAGTTTGTAATGACACGTGCGGAGAGGTATTAGAGGGTGAAATGGACTCCTTTATCTGAGTTCCCGGTCGGACGCGGATTGCCTTTGCCCCCGGGCCACAGAGATATTCCTGCGCCGCTTCTTGTCGGAAGCTGTGTCGAGCCAACAGAGATTCCCTTGACCAATCCATTCCGTCCATCAGTTTTACAAGACAACAAGACAATAATAGGAGAGGAGTCGAAAAATCAGGATGATCCAAGCTTAGGTGGGCCACACCAAACGAGATAGTTGTAACGGAACGTCCAGCATTGAAACCTTCCTAGAGCTGACCATGATGTTTATATTACATCCAATCCGTTCATAGGTTTATTTCCACTCAGATAAACTGCATGCATAAATATCATCCTCATATTATTATTTTAAAAAATAAAAAAATAAAAAACTTCCGTCGCCCCCACAACGTTTCCAGTGGTTGGCGTTCAATCCCCATTGTTTCATTTGGTATAGCCCACACGAGTTTTGGATCTGCCTGATTTTTAGATTCCTATCCTATTTTGGTCTTGCAAAACTGATGGACGGAGTGGATTTGTCACGGCCCACACAACTTACGACAGCAGGGGGCACAGGCAATCTGCTTTCCGGTCTGAGGCGGCTCGGGTCGATCACACCTTGTGCTGGATATGAGGTGAGGATAAAGGCCCATGGCTGCACCTAGATATGGTTGTCAGGCCCTCTAAAGAGTTGGGCCCGGCCTGAACTTGGTGGCCACGAAGTTTCGATAGGAAGGCCCGACTTCTTCAACACCATCAGCCTGGTATGGGCATGGACTTAGAGGCTTGGCCAACGGGTTCGCCTATGGCTGGCAGTTCACAGGCCTGGGGTTATGTTAGTCCCGGATTTTGAACCATTTCGGCCAGGTGTATTCAAAATCTGATTTTTTGTGTGGACCGGTCGCGGCCCATATCCACCCCTAGTTGGCCTGGCCAGAAATAAGACTCTGTTAGTAAATGGTGGGCCTTGGAAGAATTTAGATCTTGGGCCGGGCTTCTTCAACAGCAGAAATGACTAATAAGCATGTGCTCTTGGAAGCTACAGTTCTCCTATTTGAATTAGAAAACTTGGACAGCCCAATCCATCGATCCGTACCATCTACTAGGTTCATAATACATTTTATGGGCTGCATTAAGAATTTCAAATTAATGGGACCATATATCCTCTGATAATTTGGACTTCTTTTTTCATGGCACCGGTTTTCTGATGAAAGTTATTCTTTAGAAACATGAGCAATACATGATGCCCCCAATAAGTGGACGCCTCAAATTGTTGATTAGGTCTATCACTTTCATAAATGATCTTGACCGTTCATTTTATAGGCAACGGATGTAATAGCTTGATTGGTGTGATTTGTTACTTGGTAGCCGATAAAAGGCGTTCTTTGCCTATTGGACAGCCTAGATTGGTAAGTAAGACTGCCTAGGTATCACAATCATAACTAAGGAGCATTGTAACTTGCGGTGCTCTCAGAGCATTAAATCAAGCAATTTAAAACACTGATTAGGGTTGGCAATGGATATTAGTTTACTCACTAACTAACAATTCCGACCCAAGAAAATTGGATGTGGATATGTTGTTCAAACAATCTCACTTAATTACTTAATCATCCAATCACTCAACTTCAAAGTCGATAAAATAGGGATATAATCATAAACCTGATTAGCAAGGGTTCATATTTTACTCCACTAATAGTAATTTTAATTAAATTATTAAATACTAATATGTAATATATTTTCTGCATAATAAAATTGGATGGTAACTATTATTGTGGTCCGCCATCTTTTATCAAAGCCCATAAGTTTTTACTAAAATATTTTAAGATTTATACGTTGATATCAGTTAATTGTTTTATTAAAAATATTTTTTCCTTTTTAGAATTTTTATTAAATGTATAAGATATATAGTTTAATTTTTTTAATTTTGTGGTTAAAGATTAGGTGAATGTCCAACTGCCCAACAATCGCACTTATATTCGACTTTTTGGATAATATAAGAATCTAATTCCCACATTTACTTTTAAGAACAATATTAAAATCTATCTTTGTATGTCTTAAAGATATCCAACGTTCAAAGATCTAAGCAATTGGTATGGGAGTTTTTTCAACTGATTGTAGATTGTTATTGTATATAAATTTTTTTTCTTAATCTCTACCTGTGTGGGCTACTAATCAAGAGGTTGAGATTTTCCTAACAAAGAGATTCTGGATGCATACTTCATCCATGGTGGGTCACAATAGATCAGTGGTCTAGATTCCTGAACCATGGACCCCATTGGCAATTAATGAAAACCAGTTGATAATGTGGAAATAAACGGATTACGCATGACTCTACGTGATAATGATGTCTTTTCTTCAGAGATGGCATCATTTTGCCTACTTTGCAGCGCTTTCACCTTCTGCAAGGATTCATGTTCTTAGTACTAATTTGGCTGAACTCTTGTGATAGTTGGTTCTAACTTTTAAAGTAGTGGTGACCTGTCCTCCACATGTGTGGCACTCATGTACAGCTATCGAGACCATCCAATTTGTGGGCTACATTGTGGAATATGTCTAAATACCTCTAACTGGGAAATCTTAACCATTCGTCTGGTGACTATTAACGAATTGTCAAAAGCAAAATAGTGAGTGGTCCACATTGGAAGGATTAAATCAGATTGCTATTGTCACCCATTTCTTGTAGTTTTAAATTATGCTCCATAGATTATTATTTCAGAGTTTTCCATTATCTGGACCACCATACAACCATGCTATATGGTGGATTGGAGAGCACCATTTTGTAAATGGTGCTAAACTATCACAGGGATCCTACTCGCAAACTTTAGGTGGATCTACAGGTTGTTGCGTAAAAGGGACGCGAAATTCCTGCAACTAGGAATCCCGGGCAACAAAAAGCTCTGTGGGGCCCACCTTGTTCTGTGTCTGGCATCCACTCTGTCAACTTCTCGTGTTAGGCCGCTCCGAAAAAATACGGCTTATCTAAAACCCAAGTGGGCCACACAAAAGGGAAAAGTTGGGAAGGATTGCTTGCCATTGACCTTCTTGCGGCCTATTTATGTTTTGGTTGAGGTTGATATTTGGTTTTTACGTCCATCATGGTGTGCATCACCTTATGAACGGTTTGGATATCATTATAAACATCACGGTGGGCCACGGGAGGGTTTCAATGGTGGCCATCCCCATTAGGATGTTTTCTTTGGTGCGGCCCACTTCAGTGTTAGATCCATCTGAATTTTTAAGTCAAGTCCTAACATGAGCTGGCATAGATGATGGATGGAGTTGATTTCACATCATGTTCCCATTTCGATGATGATCTGCGGCAAAAGCCAGTCGAGTGAACTCATCAGGTGGGCCCCCTGCACAGGAATAGAAATCGACGGTCTGAAGGCCAACAGCCCTCGTTCAACCTACACAAGTGGAAAGGCGGGCTTGAATATTGTGTCCGGTCATCTTCATGATGTGTCTGCTCAGCTTTCAAATAAACGGGTCCAGGCAGCACCTGGAAAGGGGGGCAGAAACACCCAAGCTCGGTCGGGTGGGCCATCTTGTATATGTAAAATCCACTCCGTATATGAGCTGAGAACAATTATTTGGACCGTACATATAGAAGATTATACCCATTAAAATCTCATGTGGGCCACACCAAAGCCAACAATGTACATTGCTATCGAAACTGATAATTTCATAAGGTGGGGCCCGCTTGAGTTTTTTAATCACGCTGATTTTTGCATTTTCTATTGGTCCTGTTGAGTTTAACCTGATTAATGGGTTTTATTAGAGATACACATGATGGTAGCCCCACAGACAAACCCATGGTTGGATCTCATCCCATTTTTGGGTTGTTGAACGAGCTGTCTTTTTATCCCTACTGAGTATAGAAATTGATGGACGGAGTGGATTTTACACATACAACACGGTGAGTCGGAAAATTTGGGTGTTTTACGCGCTGCTTGTTACGGGAATTGGAGAGCATTTCAATCCGCGTGAGGGGTGGACATGTTCAAGATCCCCAAGACCTCCTGCCAAGACCGGAGTCGCCTGATTTTCTGACAGAATATGGTTGATGATACTCGTTCTGACATCAGCAGTGTATCTGGTCAACATTTTAATCACAGCCCCAAAATCAGATTAACCTCTGATTGGTCCACTTGTTTGTTGAAATAGGGTTAGAAGATAATTTTTTTCGTTTTCCACCGTCCAATAAAATATTGTTCAGATAGTCAGATTAGCTATTGGTCCTGGTATATATGGATTGTGACCCACGGTTTTGACAGTTTAATAATTTTACTTACTTGTAACCTAAGCATGCAGATCGTGAGAAGGCTCCAGTCTAGCAGATTTTTTCATATATATATATATATATATATATATATATATATATATATATATATAGAGGCATGCTCACCTGTACACCTATGCAAGTGCGCACCTTTGCATCTGTCATAGGCATCTAATTTGTACAGTCCATAAGATGCAGAATCTCACAAAACTTCAAGGAACGAAATTTCATCCAATCTAAGATTCTGATAGGCCATAGCAAAGAGAAATGCAAATCAAGGAAAGAAACTGTTTTCATTTTTCATGACCACCAAAGTTTTGGTTCAAAGTAAAAATTGATACCATGGGATTCATGAGGTTTTGTTTCACATGGACCGTTTAGATTTTTGACACCCATGATGTATGATATATGATGAGTTCTCAAAAAAGTTAATAAGACTTCCTTGCAGCTGAGCATTCCGCTATATATATATAATCTCCTTTCTACTTGTGGATTTGTTCTATAACAGAATCGAATCAAGGGCCCCCAAATGAATAGTTGAAAAAGGGAATGACCAATGGTTCAAGCTTAACAAAAAAAATTTAGACATTTTGGGGTGTTTGGATAGTAAGTTACTTAAGCTATTTATGCATTAAGTCACTTATCTTGGTTTCTATTTTGTAAGTTGAAGTAATTAATCGATTTAAGTATAAAAATTATTTATAATTGATATTATACTAAACACTTATCTTAAATAAATTACTTATTTATTGTTGTAAAGAGAAAAAGTCATTTATTAATCAGTATCCAGACAAACCCTTAAATTCTCCAATCAACATGGTTTTCAGCTCACACCCATCTCTAGTGGCATCTACAATTTAGATGGCCTAGATTAATAATCAACATATACAATGATTGGGTGTATGATCATTGCCTGTGATACCATTAAGGGGGCATTTGGATCCTAAGTTGCTTACGATAAGTTACTCATGTGAACTTCTTATCTTAGTTTTTATTTTTTAAGAAAATAAATATGTTTGGTAAACAACATATTTGTCACCTTCGCTTTTCTTTTATCTCTATTGATGTCTTTTGTGTACAACTTATGAAAAGTAAAAAAGTAAAAAGAATTAATCAAAGTGATTAAGCACTTTTAAATAAAAAAGTTACTTTCGAATAATTATAAACCAACTTACTTATCTAAAATAAGTTACTCATCTACCATTGTAAGAAGAAGAAGAAAAAAGAAAAGTAACTGATTCGGTGGTATCCAAATAAGCCCTTAAGGACTATCATATAATTTCCTCGATAAAAGTGATGCTTTCATTTTCATGATGATCACTAAAATGATTCATATGCATTTTTGGCACTTTTTTTTATTTGGATTCTATGGTCACATATAGTGTGGGTTGGTGTGTGAGAACCAACTATGTAGCTTGATTTCAACTGAACACTTGACCTTAAGCACCAATATAAGTGGATATGATGATTGTGATAATATATGACTGAGATCTAAGTAAATTGGTTTCTTATTCAGCCACTTGCAAATTGTTTTAGAGAATGATCAGGTAATAGTTTTAAGGTGGGATTCTTCATCGAAAGATGGGTTCAGTTTTATCTTTCATAACAAAATAATTTTTTATATGTGGTTGTGAACTCAAACAAGAAAGAAATACTTATAGTTAATTGAGATGCAACAACAATGAGTATTGTTGAATGAAGAACGGTTTATATTAAGAATGAATAAAGTTCAATGTATGGGTGTAAACTTGCATTACAATTAATTAATTATAGATAAGATATTACCATGACTTTTAAGATAAAATTAAGATTAAAATTTTATACTAAGATAAAATAAGATAAATTTAACTGAATTTATGGTATTAGTATGAAAGTGTTGCTTTGTGAATTTCTTATATTATTTATAGATTTGTCTGTTACACATTTGTTATTTGTTTCTGTTATTTACTTTAACCATTATAGTAATAGTCTGATAGATCCTTCTATCTCTTTGCATTTTTCTAATCGCTTCTCTTCTCTCAATCGTTTTCAATCTTTGCTCTTCTCAACCACACTTCATCAATTAATGTATATCATTCAACTCAATATCAATTGTACTTTTTAAAAAAGTGTTCCTAATACTTTTAGATCAATTGCATGCTTTTTTTTTTCTATAATGACAACGTCATTTCTTAATTAGCTATCTTAGAACGAGTCAAAAATAGGATGCAACGATGCATATATCCCACATTTGTAATTTGCAATGGATGAGTAACTGGCATAGGTTCAACCGATCCATGGATAGGTGGCCGTCGGTATGGCCCACTATAATACATGTACTTTATATCCATGATGTCCAACCGTTTTTCCATCTCATAAAGCAAATCCAAATCTTAGGTGGAATAGATCATAGGAACTAGTGGTTATTGAACACCCACCAGATAATTTCCGAGTAACATGTAAGTGCCTGCGTATCATCCATCGCATTATGCGAAGTCAAAAGCTTAAAATTTGCCAGAACACGTTGAGACGTACTGAGGAAGATATGTTGGAACTTGTAACCGTTAGATTAGGATCTTCGATGACCCGAGCCATTAGTATGATAGGACTCTCTTCTTGAACGGGCGATGCCAAAGAAAAGAAACTACCATATCAAATAACTCAACCCTTCTGATTATACAGAGTTTGTGGCGACCATCCATATGCAATGCAAAAGAGCCCATTTATCTTTTATTTGTGGTTTGTCCACCATATACAGTGAGATGCCTCAGACAAACAGTCTGAAAGATGACCCAAATTGGATAGTCGGACTGCATGCATAGTAAACTAAACTCTGTTCAGTCACCATGATTTGTCTTTTATCCATGCCGCTCATCCATTTTATTAGCTCATTTTAGTGCATGTGTAGACTCTCGGGAGTTTCAACACTGGACCATGTTTAGAGTATTTATAGGTGGTGAAATCCCACAACAGGGCGAGTGTGCAGGGGTGTGTGTGAGTGTTAAGAAAAAAAAAAAAACCAGTTATATTAGATTTAAAAGAAAAAAAGAGACTACAAAATTAAAGTAAATCTTGGGGACCACACCACGAGAAATAGTGTGAATTGAATGCTTACCATTGAAAACTTGTTTAGGACCACAAAAGTTTTGGAACAAAATGATATCTGTGCCTTCCCTTCATACCGTTGTAAGTAGGTTGGATGACATTAAAAGAAAAATTTTTTTATTTTTCTTTTTTAAAAAAAAAATCACCGCAAACCATAAGAAGGCTTCAATGGTGAAAATCATTATTACTACTGTTTCGTGTGGTGTAGTTCACCTGAGCTTTGGATATGATTTGATTTTGAGATGACGACCTAAAATGTCATGTACAAACAAATTTAGACATGAATCATACACATACATCTACGATAGATCCCACAAAATTTACTCACTTTCCTTTCCCAAAATTGAAAGGCTGAAGTGGCATTGTATCCTATAACCATGCGTGGGGAAGCATCCAATGAACAGTAGCGATGAACACCCCAGTTAAAACTTCTGAGATAATATCAGGCCACTAAATATCTTATGCTTCATCCAATCCATTTCAAAGATAAAGGTCAATAGAACGAGTGAACACCTCAAAAATTTTATTATTTTAAAATTAATAGACTCCCTTTGTAGCCTATATAAGATTTGGAGTCGCCTTATTTTTACCAAAGTATATTTTTCAATAGGTTTGTTATAATGATTATATAACAAGCTAGGCATAGATAATCTTCAGAATATTAAAAATAATTGATATTTCAACTACATCGTCCTAAAAATATATTACCAAATTACTCTTTAACTAAAACTTTTTTTTATTTCAAAAGATTTCAATTACTGGGGTCAAACGTAACTAAAAATTTAAAATCACTTCCATTACAGTTCCGTTTTTGGCTTTGATAGTCTCTGCTGGAATCAAAGCACGAGAGATGCCATCCACCTAACCTGCCCATTCCAGCCGCACTGCCTCAGCACGGTACTGAAAAAAACCGTAATATGCAACAAATAAAATAACAGAATAAATTTTTAAAAATAAAGGAAATGAGGAAACAAATATTTATAAATATAATATATTATAATGAAGAAGTAAATGGGCCGTTTTTTTCCCTCTAGCGTGACCTCTGTACAGCAGCAGCACATACCACAGATAAAAAGTCCCGGGGAAAGGAAAGAAAAGAAAAGAGAAGGCGGCCATGGAATCTCTAAAAATATGACAGCCCTCAGGTACTCTTGACACCATTTCTAATATATCCCAATCAAAGATTTGCACATGAGATAGAAAACCAACTGGGTAATTTTGGTTTTTTTTTTTTTATAACTTCCGATCCTTACTTTTCAGATTTTTCCATTTTCTCCTCTTCTTATTTTTTTCCTTTTATTATTTATTTATTTTTTCGAGTCCAATATCTTGAATCTCAGGAACCCAATAAACGAAAACGTTGCCACTCGAAAACCCATCTCTTAAATCTCTTTGTAGATTGAGGATTATTGTTGGCGATGTGACTCTGTTGAAGACGCATACTGGAACATTGGTTTCTTGTTTTCTTGATGAGTTGGAGAGAATAGGAAGTTGGTTTTTAGTGGAGGATGTGTAGAAGAAATTCACTAACAGCTTGAAATCTGCTTCTTCAGATCTGAGCACCTCAGGGTTTAAGATTCTATACTCCCCCAAAAAAAATGATTTGGGTTTTACTCATTTTCAGTGGAAAGCAAGCTGTTTTCAGTGATGGGTTGAAGTTAAAACCTCTGCTTTTGGGGAGAATCAGTTCAATTAATGCATCAAAAAGCTAAAGCCTATATTCTTTTTTCGCTCTCTGCCCGTGTTCAGTCGGATAGAATTCTGGTTTCTTTCTATGTGAATTTCGTCGTAGTTGTAATTGAATGGCCTTAGCTCGAGGGTTCAAATCTCTATACTCCACAAAAGAGAAGATAGGTTTTCCTCCTTTTCATTTGTGTGTGTGTGTGTGTGGAAAAGAAGCTGTTTCCAGTGATAGGTGGGAGTCAAATCCTGTGTTTGGGAAGTATCAGTTGAATTGATGCATTGAGGAACTAAAACCTATGGTTTCTAATCTCTGCCAATGTTCAATTTGATATAGTTGATAGTCCTTTTCGGTGCATGTTTAGTTGTAGTTGCAATTGAACCAATCGTTTGATTCAATGGCACTTGCTTTGTAGGACTTGTTGCCTATGACAGAAAGAAACATGCAGACATCAATATGTGATACCAGGAAGTTCATCTTTTGCCTATTCTCCATCTCCATAGTCATTTTGATCTTCTCCTGTTTCTTCCTGATGAGATCTAACAGTAACTCCTTGCTACCTGAATCTGTTCTCATGCTAATGCTTGCCAATAACACACAAGTGTTCAAAAGTAGTGGCAACAGTAGCGTTGGTAAGCTTCCCTATATCTCATCTCCAGTAATTGTCAATGCTCAAAGACCTGTATCAAGAATCCAATACAATGCTCGTCAAGGCTCCAATTCTGACGGGGAGGTTAGGGTTTTAGGAAAAGAGACTAGGAAGGCATGTGATCCTAACCAGGCGTTACTAAAGGTTTTCATGTATGATTTGCCTCCAGAATTTCATTTTGGGTTGTTGGGTTGGAAGAGCAAAGGTGGTGAAATATGGCCGGATGTTGGTAGTATTGATAGTATTCCGGAGTACCCAGGTGGGCTGAATTTGCAACATAGTATGGAGTATTGGCTTACTCTGGATCTTCTATCCTCAAATGTTCAAGGGGTTGTCAGGCCTTGCATTGCAGTTAGAGTAAAGGATTCAAGTCAGGCAGACGTAGTATTTGTGCCGTTTTTCTCATCTGTGAGTTACAACAGGTATTCTAAGCTACATGGAAAAGAAAAGGTTAGTAAGAACAAGATGTTACAGGACAAATTGGTGGAGTTTCTAGTGAATCAGGAGGAGTGGAAGAGATGGCGTGGGAACAATCATCTGATTGTGGCCCACCATCCGAACAGCATGTTGGGCGCAAGGTCAAAGCTTGGGTCTGCCATGTTCGTGCTTGCGGATTTTGGGAGATATCCAGTCGAAATAGCAAACATCAAGAAGGACATAATTGCTCCTTATAGGCACGTTGTGCATACCGTTGGCAATGACTCAGCCCCATTTGAAGGACGGCCAATCTTGGTGTATTTTCAAGGAGCAATCTACAGGAAGGACGTAAGTTGTTTCTATTTTATCACTTGTCTTTGAATTATGTTTTAAGCCTGTCCAAGACTTGCTGCACAACAATCCCATTGGCTGTCTTGAACTGTGTTTGTATGAGATCAAACCATGCACCCGTGGCCACAATTTCAATGCATGAGTGATTTAGGAGCTCCAATCAACTCAGAGACCATAATCTTCTTTTTACCTCATCCATTGCTCTAATCTTCTTTATCTGGCATCTTTTTAACACTTAATTTTTGCATTATTCCATTTCATTCATTGCTTTTTGATTGATTTAACGTTTCAGGGTGGGGTCATTCGTCAAGAACTTTACTATCTTCTTAAAGACGAGAAAGACGTACACTTTGTTTTTGGAAGCGCTCAGGGAAATGGGATTAATAGGGCGGGTCAGGGAATGAGATCATCGAAATTCTGTCTGAATATTGCTGGAGACACCCCCTCCTCGAATCGCCTTTTTGACGCGATCGCGAGCCACTGCATCCCTGTGATCATCAGTGATGAAATCGAACTCCCTTTCGAAGATGTCCTGGATTATTCCAAATTCTGCATCTTTGTACGTGCATCAGATGCTGTCAAGAAGGGCTTTCTACTGAATCTACTTAGAGGAATCAAGCACGACGAATGGACGATAATGTGGAAAAGATTACAGGAAGTCGTCCATCACTTCGAGTACCAGTACCCATCACAACAAGGGGATAGTGTGCAGATGATTTGGGAGGCAGTTGCCCGTAAAATACCATCTGTCCAGTTGAAACTTCACAGGGAGAATAGATTCCATCAGTTTCATCCCAAGAAGAAGCCTAACTAGGTGGAAGGTTCAGAAGGGAAATCAAATGATTCCAATTCCAACTTGAATGATTGGGATGTGTCCTTGGCCAGCCAGAAAATCATCGTGGGAGATCTTGATGGAAACCCATGTCGATCTCTCTATTAAAGATCTGTATGAGCTTCCTACTGGTTTTGTTAATTTATTTCAATCACTTCCGATGGGTTTCAATTGTTTGTTAACCACTATTTGTGAGAAATTTCAAGGCCAGTTGTCCCAGAAATCACTGAAAACTTGATGTTCTTGCAGGTTTCCTGCCATGTTTCAAACTTTGAAGAAACCTGTCATTCATTTTTGTTTGAAAATCAAGTTGTGTTTAGTTCTTAATTCCATTACTGATTTCCATCATCTTGACCACATGAACTATAAGGAGGCAATATTGTCAAAATGATTGGAGATTGAGGGGAAGTTGGTGGGTGTGGGAAACGTCATCCGAAACATGAGCCATTGCAGGTAACAACCTCCAAAAGCTTTCCAGAAACCAGAAGATATCAAGATTCAGATAAGGAGTTTCTTCACCTGATTTAAGTTGTTTTAAATAGTCTCAGGGGAATGTTACATGCAATGCACGTGGAAAGGGAAAACAGGAGAGGTTCAGTCCTAACATGAAACTGCACAAATCATTGCGGTGGGCCCCACAAAGCCTTTGTCACATAGACCTCATCTTGTGTGTGGGCTCTACACTCAGGGGCGGAGACCTGGAGGGGCCTACTTGAACGAATGGAAAGGACGAAAATGCCCTCACTCAGTTGAAGAGCTACGCCCCCATTTTCCCTCTAAAATCCCCTCTCCAACTAATTATGTGCGCACAAATGTCCAAGAGTTGTTCTCTTATATACAGCATAGCTATATATATATATATATATATATATATATCTGTGTGTCTGTGCCTGAAACCGTCCATTAAAGACATAAAAGAGTTGAACAGAGATTTTATGCCAAGAACCCAACAAAACAAAATCCATAGTAATGAAAGAAAAAACACTGAGAAGAATACCCTGCTATGAATATTTTGAGCAGATTGAAATCTGTAAAACAACTGAGCTTTGAGATTTTGAAACAGGTTGCCAGCAGAATACAGCATCAACTCTTCCCCAACTTCCAATATACATTAGAAAGAGACATTTAGAAAGTGGTAAAATGCGAAAGAATATCACTATATCATCTGCAAGAGCTAAAGCTGCTAATGCAGACAGATGTAAATCCTCAAGAAATTAAAACAACCCACTAACTGTAAATCCACTAGCAGCCAGCATCGAGCTCCCCCTGTCACCTTTTCCTTTGTATCATCAGCAAGAATCTCAGTTACAACACAGATGCTGGCTTACTGAACGGCTGGAAGTTTAGTCATTTAACAGCTCTGTACATACCTCTCTATAACCAAAACCTTTAAATTATTAAATAAAATAGAGAAACCATCCAACCCAAATGATAAAAAGAAAAAAGAAAAACCTTCTAAAGAAATAGATAAAACCTCTAAATCTGGCTCATGCTGTTTTTGCACTCTCCTTAAGTTTCCCCACATCAGGTACTGACAAGCTGCCTGTTTCTGATCAACTCCTCTGCTATTGACGCTGCAGTAAGTAAGAAACAGGTGATGGAATCAGCATCTATTGTGAATGGGGTCCGACCCTCTTCGAACCTTTCTTTTGCTCGACCGATTAGGATCAAACGCCGGAGGCCCAGGTGCTGTTTTCTTCTGGGTGTTCAGGTCATCGACGACTACAGCCTTAAGGATGCGTGGTTTATCTGCTGCTGCCCTGTCTTCTCCATTCCGTCTGAGAATAAGGTCTATGCTTCTCAGGCCGGAAACCTTTTCTGTTTGAAGAGCTATGAACCAAATACAGACGAGAATGACAAGAACTTTGTAAGTGCAGAAACCCATGTTTTTTCCACACTCACAAAGACAAAATACAAACTCTCTTGTTAAGAGTAATAACAGAATCAGTAGCTATGAGACTGTGATCCCTCTCTTCTGATGGCCCATTCCTGTAGATATAAGCCTGTTTTTATCTTTTGTGGATTTGGGTCTTAAATACACAGAGCCCGAGGTACCAAAACTCTTAAAGAAGTTAGATTCACTTCAATCATATGCCTGCAATCCGAGCTGCTATTTAAGGCTGTTTTAGAAGGTTCTGACAGGCTTGAATAAAGAGATTTGGAACCCCACCCTTGAGAAGCTAGGCATCTTTTCATTGGTTCCCTCCCTCTCTATCATTCGCTTTGCTTTTGTCTATTAAGCAAAGGCCCACCCTTGAACTTGTGGTGGGCCGCCACGTCATCCAACCATGATGACGTGTGCATACACCTGAAAATAACCAGCTGATGGATTGTAGTTTGGCTCGGCTTCAATGTATTTCATCAGTGAAAATGTTTTTATGTTTTTCAATTTAGACTGATTACTGAAAGCTTTGGGTGACTAATAACATGTAAAATGGGTCATGATCACCCACAAACAGGAGGGAATCAACAGCCGTAGTATCTTCAAGATGAATGACTGAAATACCCTCCCCCAGATTCACCGAGTCATTTGAGCAGAAAACCTGCACGATAATATTTAATTATGAAATAAGATCCTGAAAATTACTTTTATGTGAATACAATTTTGTATAACATTTAGTTATTCAAGTCCAAGTTTCAGTGAATTTGTGAGTTTTCACAGCACGAAACTAAAGAAATTTTCACAGCAAGGATACTATTGCTTAATCATGTATGATGGCATCTTTAATCCAACCCGCTGGACTGGTTGCAGGTGGCAGGTTGGGACAGTGGATCCAGTCCATTTATCTTGTGGGTCGCCTACTGGGTGATCCTACCCATCAGTTCTTTCTGTTGAATGCTTATCATTAACATTTTTAATTTTTAATTTTTGGTTACTGTGGTCAATTTCATGGCTGCTTTCATGTGTGTAGAATGGTCCATTATGTGTGATTTTCAGAAGCGGTCTATCCATGGAGAGGACCCACTAGATGGAAGCTCCAGATGGATTCTCCAATCGACTAACCTATAGGCCATGCATCAGATATTGGGCAACAAAGGCTGATCGGGCCACAGGCAAACTCGCCGGTAAGTACAATGGGATTTATTAGATACTCTGGCTGTGCATGATGCTTGATACGTAGGCATTCAGAAATGATATCCGGCCAAATCCCATTTAGAAATCTAGTCGGTTTAACTCAAATTTAAACCGATAAAATTGTGGAACCCAACATAGCTTTTCAAAAATCAATCCTGACCTCTGATTCTTGAACACTGTTTGTTGCAAGATATTTTTCATTTTTAACCGTCCGATGGATGTGAACCTATTCGATAGTTGGACAATCAAATTAAGCATATTTTTTAGTTCATGAAACATGTAAACTGGTACCGATAATGTGGCTGGTTTATGTGAATTAATCACATGCCAGTATGCAATTTCTAAGTGCCTGCATATCATCCATCATAATCTACCAGAGTATCCAAATCTTTCTCGTATTAAGAGTGGCTAGCTAGCCAAAGCCAAGCCATGAGCCATGGGTAGATTGCTACAGTTGCAAGCAAGCCTTAAAGTAGAGATGAGAGCAGATAGGGAATAAAACCCAACAAACCAAACACTCGCTTTATGCCATTCCATGATACTCTCTCTCTCTCCAGATACTCTCTCTCTGCTTTAGAATTCATTCACCTTTCAACACAAGCTCTTCATTCCATGCAATAAAAACAACACCACGCCTTGGTTTCTTGTGCTGAATATGACTTCTTTATGCTTTTCTTTCTTCTTCTTGCATTCTCTTTCCTTTGATTGCTTAGTCCCAAGCCCCATTCAAAGTTTCAAACAAAACCCATCTCAAAGCTTCTCCTCCTCTCCCCATCTTAACTCTCCATCTCTCTCTTTTCTTTTCTTTTCTTTTTTTTTTCTTTCTTTTTAGTTTAATCTCGTTTCTCTATGTAGACCAAAGTCCCCCTTTTTCCATTTTGGAAAAAATCCTAAGCATACTCGCGAGAGTTACTCTCACTCTCGTATGCATCATCTAAGACCAGCGGTTCACACTCAATGCACGTTTCGGCCCACTTGATGACCTGGCATTTGGACACGAATTCAGTGGATCCGTGACTGTGGGCCCACCGCGATGTATATGCTTTATATCCACGACGGCCATCCGTTTTGCCAGCTCATTTAAGGGCGTTATACCAAAAGCGAAGCAGATCCAAATCTCAGGTGATCCACATCACAGTAAACATTAGTGATTGAACGCCTACAGTTAAAAACTTATTGGGCCCACAAAAGTTTTGAATCAAGCTGATGTTTGTATTTTCCCTTCATCCAAGTCTGCGTAATCTTATCAGCGGGTTAGATGGCAAATAAACATTATAGTGCATCCTAGGAAGTTTTTAATGGTGGTTGATGTGATCCACCTGATATTTGAATCTGCTTCATTTTTTGGGATGATGCCCTAAAATGAGTTGGCGAAACAGATGGACTGTCGTGGATATAAAACAAATACATCACGGTGGACCCCACCATCACGGATCCATCGAATCAGCATCTGCCTGATTCAGCGACAACACAGAGACATGATGGGGCCCACGGATGGGCAGTGTAGGTCCCACACACGTATTTGTGCATGTGGTAAGTGCCAAAGTAGGATTGGGAATAATCCTACTCACGCGAATAGCTTTAGTGGTGGCTCCTCGTTCTTTAATAATAATATACAAAATCACATGCAGCCAGAAACCCCTCGTAAAGCATAAGTTGTAATGCTTTATCAAATACAAGGGATGGAATTTCATGGGTTTTAAGATGGTCGAAGGGAAGACTGGTCGTGGTCCATTCCAATTTTTCCCAACTTCATTTTGGAATTAGTAGGTGGGCCTTTGCTTTTTTCCCTTTCAATTAAAGCAAAAGAGAAATAGGGTGTATCTAACATTACATGGTACATGAGTCATCCATACTATATCAAATGCCCATATGTCATGGATGGTACATGTACATGTTTACTCCATTTCTTTGGGATTATAACCGTTGGATCTAAATGATCCAAACCGTTTATATGATGGGCCTCCTTATAGACAGGATCATATATATATATATATATATATATATATATATATATATATAAGCTCTCAGATTGGAATATTTCAATGTGTTTGCGTGGTTTCCGTGAATAAAGACTGTTTTGCATCGAACCTCTATGTTTGTGAGCAAGACTCTAATGTTAACTTAGCACCATTTAAAAACTGCTGATGAGTCTTCAACCGTACACATGGCAGTCTTACAGCAAGGTAGAGCGTCCAAATCACTGACCTAACTATGGGTAGATCATAGCTATAAAAAAAAAATACACCATGAATATATGTTAACTATCTGACTTTCCCTTCAGATTCGGACCACTCATTATTTTGCGTTTAGCCATTGATTGGAAGGTTAGGATTGCTTGATCGGTGCGATTTTGGATATGATCCATCCACAATGAGACTTACATTAGTGACACTTGTCAAAAGGATGAGTCACCACCAGTTTAAAAATAGTTCTAAACTAACACAAGCGTCTCGTCTAACCACGTGTTTGCATGTACCTGTGCATCCAAGCATGCTTAAGAGACTCAGCATCTTGGATTGACTCGTTGGGCCTTGAGTCGAGTTGAACCACAAGCATAGGCTAAGCAAGACCGACCCAACATTCAAGACAGTAGGCCCACATCCAAACCTGAAACCAAAAATTGATAAAATCCCTAATCCAAACTTGTATGTTTTCAATCTCTTCCATTGATAAGTAGGCCATCCATGCACAGAGATATAGATATATGTTTTAGATGAACGAAACTAATGGTCTACATTTTAGATAGATGAGTTGTATCAGACTCAGTTCTTAATCATGAATGTGTGGATGCACCCATGAATTGTCTTGATGTGTGCATGCACATAGGCGTAGATGCAGGCATGAAAACGTGACTAGGCATGGGGTTGTGCAAAGGAGGGAGAAGAAAGGAATAGTTAAGGTGTATCCCTAGAAGTCGGAGCATTGTTCCCTTGGGTACGGATACGTCCTTTTTGAGGTTGTGTACTTGATAGATACCCTTCCTCTTAAAGTTGTGGGAGATCGAGCCCGAGCTGAGAAGAGATAGCCCCACCACTATATTATCAAACATGTTAAAAGAAGGAAAAAACAATTTGGAGGGATGTTCCTTATATTTTAATCCTTTTGCTCTCTTTGGAGATTCTCTTTGGTGGCCTTTTGAAATCTTTCTTTTTTTGTTCCAGTCTCTTACCACCTGGCGGCTTACTCTTTTATAACCGTTAGATCATTGGTTTGACCCAACTGGTAAGGAAATAGGCCACGTTTGGATACATGGAATTCCATGCCAAACAATGCAAAAGGATATGGGTTTTCTGTTGATGTACGTTAATATTTGTTGTTTGAATAAGAAAGACATGAGCCATCCATGTCATGGACATACCCATTTGGCACATGACTCTTCCATGTGCACTATAGAGATGACTACCACATTCCTGTTCTTCCAGCTCTAACATATCATCTTCCAGGAAAATTGCATCTAAGGCTTAGATATTGTGACTGGAACTGATCAAAATTGCATCGTAGGGCTGAGATATTTTGACTGGAACCGATCACCCAATAGAATGCACCATGGACGGGCCACAGTGCTAAAAATGGCACCGATTGCATCTAAGCCTGCCACCTGCAAATGGACAGTTAAAACAAATGGGCTACAGTAGATGGGAACGCCTGACCAATGTGATCTTTGCCCAGCTCCCATCCACGCTGGGCCATGAGTAATCAAATCTGATCCGCACATGTAGGGAGAGTTCAATGTGAAGCTGTAACAGCAACCGTTCATTTAACTTATTAGCAATGTAATTTCTTTTATCCAATTCTCATTAGTCCCCTTGGAGTACCGGCTCTTACATCACATTATTATAATATAATCCGAGGTACAACAAATTTAAATCAACTCTAGGTAATAGAAATTTGAATCTAATATCAACACGTTAATTTGTGAACTTTACGTAAGCACGAGCAATAAAGATAGAATGATCAAATAAACAATAACCGATAAAGCAATCACACAAAGTGCAAAATATTTAATATAGAAAATCCTTGAAGAAAAAAATTATGACACAAAGCGACAGAGATCTTAACTATAATCAAAACCTTAGAGTTACATCTCTTACCTTCTTTGGTTACAGGATCACCTGATCTCCCATTCCAATGTGCACTTAGGAAAAACCCTAGCCTCATTGAGAAAATTCCTTTCCAAACCCTTACAAGTATTTAGAATTCTTTCACCTTAAGAAACAATTGCCTTTAGAGAGAAAACACTCATAATAGCCGAGCCCTAATTGAAACCGTGTAAAAACTCTATAAGGTGGAGCCTTATTGATCAAAATATTTTCAAAAGATTAATCATTGACATCAACCAAAGTGACCCAAGTGGAAGAATGTAAGAACTGTATAAGGTGAGCCTTATTGATCAACAGTCAGGATTATCCTAAAGGTTGGATAATGTGATCAGGTGTACCAGTGGAACCCACTAAGGTGTCCAGAAAAAATCGTGTGAAGGGTGAGATGTTAGAACTATAACACACAAACAGTATCAGAGTAGAATTAAGATTGTCAATTCATGTGGAGCCATATGAAGAGGAGTTTTGATAAGTTTCAAACTCCTCTACCATCTATAATTATAAAACAGGGCTAGGTCCCCAATCCAACACATCGATGGAAGCAAGAATCTCATCAAAGCTTCTCTAATTGTGTAAGGAAAGGAATACCGCGGCATCCGTCCTACCACAATGGCGTCCTAACAAGGTATGCCCTATAGTTCTTCAGATCTCCATATCCGATGCATAGCATGATCTTTACAATTACGCATCTAGTTTACAAATTGAACTTAAATATCTCAATTTGCACTAATACATGTAACTTGTCAATTGAACCGAACCAAACTGACTCGCACATTAGTCAAACTGAAAACGTGAAAATCTTCACAGTGTATAAACTGAGATTCACTCACTAATTCGATTAGACCAATGAGATATCGGTCGCACCAAATGTGACCTTCCGTGCACTCTCAAATTGATAAAATTCAAAGCATCCTGCACAATAAGTCCTAAAGGAACAGACATGTAAAAAATTGAACAAAAAAATGGAGTTGTCACATTTCTTTATATTGTATTTGTTTCAATTTTCATGCCAATGTCATCAAAGTGTCTACCTAGTCCAGCCCATCGGGTTGGAGTGGGTCTTGGTTTGCCCTGACCCAGGTCCAAATATAATATTTGACACACTAGATTATTATTTAATTGTGTTTGTGTCTTATGGTTGCTAGTCTCTTTTACTATTGTAGGGATTATGGTACACATTGAAATTTCCTCCTTTGGTATGTATGTGCTACTGTCAATCTTCAAGTTCTACAAATGTTTCACGTCAACCTTCAAGTTCCCTTCATTTGTTAAATTTGTAACATGTTACTTATGCATTCATTTTGTAGCACGTGCCTTCACATGTGCCACCGTATGCCTTCAAATACTTTGCATGTGCCACATATGTTATTGTGCATCTTTATGTAATATATGCCAAATAATGCTTTTTAATTTTGATGCTCAACAAACAAAGTTAGATCAATTAGTCTAAGATAAAATAAATCCAAACAAACAAATTAAAATAACCTAACCTACACAGGCTAGCCAAGACAACTTTTACCGTGACCAAAGCTAGCCCTTAAGGCCCTAAGTTCAAATTACCGCCATAAATTGTTTGGGAGAAGGATTCCTTTTCGACCCTAAACAGAATAATGTTGAAATTTTTATATATATAAAAAAATTAAAAAAAAACTTTAAAAAAAGGGAAAAAAAGAAGAAGAGAAAAATGCAAACCACAACACAAAGATTTCCATAATTCTCTTTCAGTAGGTTAAGGGATTCACACTGATCTATTATGTTCAAATGCAAAAACGAAAAAACATCTTTTAATATAATGACATCTCTTATATATCTGAATGCTTAACTGCGCATCAGTTCATATAGAACTCGTGTGAACTTTGAGAACTTATCATACGTGATGTGACTACAAAATCTGAATGGTTCACGTGAAGTTGCACCTCATGAAACCCCCCGGCTCAATTTAATTTTTACTTTGATACAAAACTTTGACGGGCCATGAAAAATGAAAATAGTTTCCTCCATTGATTTGCATTTCTCTTTGCTATGGCTTACCATAACTTTAGATAAGGGTAAAAATTTGTCTCTCAGGATTTCATGGGATTCCACATTAGATGGACCGTTCGGATTATACGCCCATGACACATGTGCAAAAGCACGCACCTGCACAGGTGCACACACACACACATATATATATATATATATATATATATATATATATATATATATATATATATATATATATATATATATATATAACTCAAAACGCATTAAGGTTTATATGAAACACCATATGAAATTATGAAATTCTGCAACAGTGTTGGCAGGATGAACAAATCATCTCCAATGGTCAAGTTCTACATATCCTAACATCAGCAGCGTGAGATTAAATAACCAACTTCATGGATGCCACGTGGATAGAAATCCATCATGTGTAGCTTATGCTTTCCTTTGTTCCTCCTCTTAGTTGTTAAAACCTTAATTTCATTAGGTCTGTTTGGATAGGAGTAAATCGGAGGAATGAAAAGTAAATGGGGGTGAAATGTCTTTTTGAACTCCTTAAAGAGTTGCACAAGTAAGCAAATGTGCCACTAAGCACATCCGTCATACGTGCAGTAGGCATGCTGATGATAGTATGAAACAATCTAATTATAGGCTACATCACTAAAATCTCATGAATAGAATGATCCAAACCATCCAAAAGTTGGCCATCTAAATGGACGATTAAAAAACATTATCAAGTTGCTTGTTTATAATCCTTACATTTGTGGCTCACTCGAGACTCAAAATTTCATCATTTTTTGCTAAGGTATAGATCTCAATAGGCTTATTGCAATCATTTAGTTGAATATCATATATGTACACTAATTTAGTATATTATAATTTGATTTAGATGTCACGTATGATCCTCTGCATATATTACAAAAAATTCAATGCACTCCAATTCCTCTCATTTACTCCCCTCCAAACACAATATTTAGATTTTAAATCTATTTCATTTACTCCTAACCAAATATAACTAACTGATGCAGGGATGAACATGATGAGGTTGATTACTGTCTTCCTCAAGGATAACTACTCTGAATCTACAAAGCTTTTCTGTACTCTTCACAAAGACTTTTCGGGCCTATGAGGAAAAAGCAAGAAAAATAGAAAATAAATTCTATAAAATTTGTAATTCAATTGATTGATAATAAAAACAAATTTATTACCCTTTAAATAGTGATACCAAACTTTGGAAGAAGTTTCAACTTCAGACTCCAACTCAACGTCCTTAAAATTTATTATAAATAGTAAATTTACTATATATGGTAAGGGTACTGTGTGGCTTAACCACGTTAATCTCCTAATTTTTCTAAGCACTTTTCATGTTAGACACAACTCCTAAAGCCTAACGGATGAAGAATTATAATCAACCGAAAACTTATTAAAAATAGTAAAAACGGAAATAAACATGAAATTCGACCGTCAATATAATAGAATCTCGCAAATTCGGCGTAGGCAACCCGGCATTTCTGAGTTGGTTGGCTGCGGTAGCTCGTCTTACCCCAAAATCATATATACTATGTCGAGTAACTCATTTCGATTTGCGAGATATGCCTGTATTAAGGTTTCGGTGGTCTTGATGACTTCTGCCTTATATTGGGCTTTCTTTGGTCCATCTTGGACATGAAAGTGTCTTCGATTCACTCTACATCACTTTCCTCCATTTCTCTTGATATTCAATTCAGTGCGCCGTAACGATACTCGGATTAAAAGTTATGATCAATTTACGGTTCACCTTCTTTTAGTCCAACCATACTAGGAATGTCTTGGTGCACGCTCTGCATCACTAACTAATTAATGGTATTTAATCCCAATTCATTTTCCATTTACTTCCATTTATAAGCTTCCCTTCTTCTGTTTAATCACATCAAACGTAACTTACTCATGCTCGGTCCCAGATTTCGATCCGTAAGACCATGCATGGTTCAGTGATCCTGACCATTAATTGCCAGTCCCACCATGGATAGACCAGGATCTATACCTTTCAGTCCATATCTTACAGTTTATGCCATGTGATTTATGTTTCTTTTTAAAGATGTTTGGAAAGCCTGCAAAACATAGTAAGGGTCCACACTAAACTTAAATTGGCCCCAAGATTGGCGGCTAGGATCTTCCAATCTGGGAGACTTGAAGACCATCGTCCATCCATAGCGTGTAATATCAAACGAACGGTTGGAATCAACGAGAAACGGGCCCTACACATGCAAACTAAAAACCTCATCCCAGCCCACTTGCATGATTGTATAATTCCCCCTTTTGTTATATCTCTCTCGATGGTTGCTTTTACGTGCTGGCGACATGATAACGAATACAAACAACGAAGCCTTTACATGAGGAGCATTGAAATAGGATATTGAGCAAGAGAAATGCTCCAGTGCTCTCAGAGCACTTCAATTTACAGTGCTCCTAGTTGCATATATTAACTTGGACGGTCCACACAATCGATCTGAACTGTCTATTAACTCCAGAACACATTTCATGGACTACCATGAAGAAATCGCACTGATTGGAAGATCCAACCCTATCTTGATTTGGCATTATTTTCGCTAACCGTCCCTTTTCTAAGCCATGGATGTGACGGTTTTGATTTCCCAAAAAAATTGATCTTTAGAATCATAGGTAATCCATGATGGGCCCTAAAAAATAGAAGGATGAAATTGTTTATTAGACTTATTTTTTCCTAAACAATACTTACCGTCCATATTCAAGGTCATTGATCAAATGGTTAACATTTTATGCTTAAATGGTAGCACATGACATGTTCTTTGGACCTAATTAACAGTCTGGATCAATGTATTAGACTGTCTAAGTGCCCCCAACAAAACTGGGATTACTATAACTTACAATGCTCTGAGAGCACCAGAGGATTTCTCCTCTTATTATTTCTCAAAAGGAGAAAAGTTCACACACTAGTTGTACGTACAACTAGTTGGCGTGT
Source organism: Magnolia kwangsiensis (assembly GCA_037074715.1). Lineage (NCBI taxonomy): Eukaryota > Viridiplantae > Streptophyta > Magnoliopsida > Magnoliales > Magnoliaceae > Magnolia > Magnolia kwangsiensis. Next base: position 887,824 of record CM073575.1, on the reverse strand, counting down.
GAGGCCCACCATCGTTTTTTTATGACATCTCTACCCTCCAACAAGGCTGTACCACCGTGAAAATGGGACACTCCAAAAGTCAGGTGGATCCGACTATCAAGTGGGGCACGCCATAAAAAATCACGAATAAGCACCCAAAAAACTCCACATTCAGGTGGGGCATAGCTAATGGTTGGATGGACCTGATTTTTTATCCTGTTTTCATGGTGGGATAACCTTGTTGGACTACCAATACATCTTACAAACCCAATAGTGGACCCCACACACAAACTAGTTGAATATGCAACCAGGCGAGCATTTCTTAATAAAAAGTACCTTGCTCAAGCGGCAATCCACATCATGCATGCTAAATCCAGCATATTAGGAATCCGTATCATGTTGAAGCATTAGATAGGAATTTCTCAATTTTTTAAAACTATATACATCAAAGCAACTTGGCGGAATCTTCGGCTATAAATTTATAGGAATTAATAATTTAAAAAAAAATATGTGCAGTACGGACCCAGCGCACCACCGATCCGAATGACCGTTGTCCATATCTTAACTGTTACTTGATTTCTCTCCACATGGGATGCTTTTTTTTTTCAGTTTTTTTTTTAAAAAAAAATAATAATAATTCCAGGCATGCTTTGAATCTGCTTTAAATTGGAATTTGGATTTCGAGTGATATTACCAGCAATGCTTGAAAAGAAAATGCAATAGTTATTAAAATACAAAGTTGAAATTCGTATGAGCATGCAAAAGACGCAAAATCATAGTTTCCTGATTAGTAAAAAATAGAAAAACCTCACCATTTGAGAATCAAACCTACTTGCTTTCTAATTTTGATTTCTGTACGAAATCTCCTTTTTTCTCTAAAAACTAGAAAAGAGTTGGTCCAATTCAAGTTAGGAATGGATTATAAGATAAAGATTTAGAAAACAAATTAATTTTCTAGGAGTTTTATTTTTTATTTTTTTAAACAAGGGAAATCTCTCGGCTGGAATGGTATCACCTATCTCATTGATACCAAGTTTTCAACTGCAGGGTCTAAAAAATATCAGATTGCATCGATATCTCACCAATACAATGCAATATTTCGTGATACAGGGTATCAGGTCCACAATTCCAATATTCTCAGCCAATATCAGCCTAAAGGATCAGCACTGCAAACACTGAATCCAACCTCATTTATCAAAACCAGCCTGATTTGCAAATCGGTCTTTACGTCACTACTAATACAGCGTTGTATCCTCTCTAAATTGGGCGGACTCGGCTTTAGGCCAAAACGGGTGAAGATAGGTGCATCCTTCACAAACGATACGGGTACAAATTCCTTCACAAACGATACCGGTACGTTTTGGGGGATGGTTACTGGTATCGGCCAGAACGGCACCCCTTGTTACATCAGCATCTATTTCTCTAGATTACACGTGTAATAATTCACGTAAATAGTATATTGTTATCACCGTACTCTACGAGGATCGTTCACCTCATGCAATGGGGGGAATATGCGCCCAAGTATCACATGGGCAGCATCTAGCGCATGGCAAAATGAGATGTTCCACTCATCAGGCACGCCATGCACATATTAAATCAGACCGTTGGCAGGTCTCGCATAACTATCCATGGTTTCCATACAGAGAGGCCTGCTTAATAAACAGGCCAGGGCCGGTGGGATTTGCATTAGCGACCTTCATGCACATGATACACGCTGCCTCTGCAAACGCATTGCACGTAAATTTCACATGCAGTGCATTGAAGGTGAAGTTCACTTTCGTACCATGCACACTTCTCATATATTGAGTACGTGCATAGTCAGATAATAAATACTATCATCAAATTTTCAGATACTGATATTCGTGGTTCATTTTGGTTATTTTTAGTAATGGAGATGTTAACTGTTACTTTAGTTTTATAACTAAATCAACTAATTTATATTTAACTAATTTATATTTTGTAACCGTTTCTTGCCATGCAAGCACAAAATTTCAAGCCATCATCACGCCTACTTATGGTAGATAATCAGCCTTAGCTCAGAAAAGGCACTTAGAAATTACTTTAGAAATTAAATACTTGTCAATTGTCATACAAGTCGGTCAAATGAAACTCTCCAAATTATGTTTACCTGTTTTGATGTCTACAACCAAAAGTTATGCCTATTTAATTATCTGACTCATCAGACGGTTGAAAATGAAAATTACTCATTTCTTGTATTTCAACAAATGTGTACAAATCAAAGGTTAGGATTGTTCAAACAGTCTGATTTTTGAAGACTTACCAATAGCAAGCCCGTTTACCAAGTATACCAATTTAGTCAGTTTAATTTGAGTTAACGCCTGCGTACTAAGTGTCATACATTGCCCGAGTATCATATAACTCCCTGAAAAGAAATCGCCCAAACATTCAATTGGCAAAGGACCAATCGGGCAGTTCGATCATCAAATCAGAATGATACTTAGCAACAGGCCCATTGAAGGTAGGGGCCTGTCTGACAGTCGGTCCAGATCTCACGTTTTCCATATAGTACCCAATTCACAGATCAGGTAAATTGCAAAAAAGGAAACCCATCTAACAATGGGTCCTCCATGTTCTTCCAACATAGAAACTGTGCTTCACCCTCAAATGCAGGTGATGTCCTAAACACCTTCACACGGCCAAAGGCCTGGTGAGAAATTTTTGATATGTACTCAATTTAAAACGAATAAATGCTGGTCGCTGGGGACAGGTATGAGTTTCTGAACAGCTCTTAACTGCTACAGCAGCATTACCTAAAACCACACCCAAATCGAATATTATATGTACAGAAATGCCAACCTCTGATCTTCAAGAATCTGAGAGAGCATGAATACAACCGGAGCATCAAATGCAAATAAAACAATCAACTTCTCTCACCCGCAAGTTATACCCGAAAGTCGGTCCTCTGTTCAAATGTTTCTCTCTTCTAAAAGTGCAGACAATCTAAGCGTACATCTTACCAGATTTGAGATTGTTACGGAAGTGGCTCCTGATGGGGAGTTGCTGCAGGTCCTGGGGCTGTTGGAAACTGCAGACCTCTTCGTTGCACTGACTGCAGTACAAAAGCTACTTCTGCAGCTGCCAGTGCAGCCGCTTCCTGATTTACAAAGTGACAAGGCGATGATGAAAAAAAGCACTTTCAGAGAATATGAATTGAAGAATGCCACAAGTTCTATAGAAATAATAAGACAACAGTCTGACAAAACTAAATGCAAGCATAGTTAGCAGTCAAATTTCCCAGTTCCACAGCAAAGTGGTGGACAAATGCAAGGGAAGTGTTGATTGATCCAAGGTGGTGACTCACTAAGAGAAAATATGCAAATGAGAACACGGCACAAAATCAAGGATGCCATATTTATGAATGTTGGAGAGGCTTGCAAGAGCCTTGGAAATGGAAGATTGCTCTCTCCAGCATCTCCACACACATGTGGCACATGATGAGGACAATCATAATTACTGACCTGCACCACGTGGCACATGTTGAGGACAATCATAACTGCTGAGCTCCACCACATGTGGCATAAGTCGAGGACAATCATAACTTGCTGATCTGGTGGGCAGGCCACATAGCCTAAAAAACTGCAGTGATTCAAAATGACCATCCAATCCATGTAATATTTCCAGTTGTATATTAAGCATCATTCTTTTTTTATCAACTTTCTCAGCTTTCAATTTTCTGACCTAAGGCGATTGCTAAGATAGTCTGGTCACTGTAATTTTGAGCCACTTCACATGGTGGCCCTACCAGCTAGGGCTCGCAATGGGCCAGGCCTGGGCTGGGCAGAATCAACATTTTGAATAGGGCCAGCCCAGTAAACGAAGCCCAACCAGTTCAAAATCCAGGCCTACCACCAGATCATAGGTTTCAATTGCATTAGACGCGTGCCACCTTCCAAGGAAAATGCTATCCACCTGCATGCCTTCTTGAAGAGGCTTTTGCAAGTCAAGATACCAACCTTCTTACCATCCTATTTGTAGAAATACTACAAAAAGAAAGAAAGAAAGAAAGAAAAAAAAAAAAAAAAACTCAGGCACTTGAACATACAGCCTTTCTGAGATCAACTAGACTGTCCGGGAGACTCAATGACTAAATTAGGGCCTGGAGCCAGTTTGCTGGTCTCAAGTGATGAACTGTAGGGTTCTCAGCCACTGATCTGATAAGCACTATCATAGAAGGGGATGCCCCAAAAGTCTCCCAGGTTGGAAGATCTCAACCCTTTCTCAATCTTTGGCCTATTTTTGGAAGTGGATTGCGTCCTGCCACCACCTGGACGATAATCCATCCTGGCAAGGGTTCGGTATGGCCCACCGTGATTTATGGGTTTTATCAACACCATACATCCATTTTTTCAGATCAGTTTAAGGGATTAACCCAAAAATTAGGCAGATCCAAGGCTCAAGTGGACCATGCATTAGGGATTAAACACCTACCGTTGAAAACTTTTTGGGGTCCATGGAAGTTTTGGATCAAGTTGATATTTGTGTTTTTCCCTCATCCAGTTCTATGTGACCTTATGAACAGGTTGGATGGCAATTAACCATTATGATGGGCCCTAGGAAGGTTTCAATGGTGGGTTTCATTATAACCGCTTCTTCCTGTGTTGTGGTCCACTTGAGCCTTGGATCTACCTCATTTTTGGGTTCATAACCTAAAATGACCAGGAAAAATGGATAGATGGTGTAGATAAGACCCATATGTCAAGGTGGGCTCCACAGAGCCCTGCCTAGATGGATTATCATCCATGCAAGGGCAGGACGCAATCCAACTCCCCTATTTTCTGATTGCCATTTTCCCCCTTGACCCTCCCTCAGCAACTACCAATCCCAATAAGTCTTTCAATGGTGGATGAAATCATGACAGCGCCAACCGGTGCACGGACTCGTAGTAGGTTTGAAAGCAAAGAAAGTGGGCGTTGGAGCAAGATTCATGAGCCTGAATAACACCAGGTTAGAAGATTGTTCCTATAAAGGTTGAGAACCCATATAATTGAAAATTTTGCACTATGATCGTGAAAGCCATGAGTTAATGATCCTTAATAGACTATATACCCAATGTTTGAAATATCGGTATCGCATTACGTATGGCACCCTTGGGATATAGATACGTATTGGTTATCACATGGGATATATCGGTTGTTTCGCGTAATGTATCGCTGTTGTTGGAAACATGGGAAAACATTGGGAAATTGGTCGAATTTTTCAATGAAACTTCAGTGAATGATTGTTAAAAAAGACATCAATACACTTCTTCTTCTTCTTCTTCTTTTTGTATAGGGTCCTAATAGCTCAAGTGCACATAATAAGTTTTCTTTGTATAGGGTTCTAATACATGCGTTGTTTAACTGAATTGATGAAAGAATACTCAAAGTCTATTCATATAATTTATAAATGTAAGAAGATGTGTGGAAACACAAGCAATACATTGAAAAGCAAAAGAAGAAGCACTAGATCAGGTTACATAGATGTTTGATTTTATGTTCGGATACAAAGATTGCAACTGATTTGAGAGAAATTGGAAACTTCTGATTTATTTATTTTTTCACAACTCGGACCATCTCCACCAAATCTCGAAATCGAAGCTCTCAATCCATGATTTTTCATGCAAAGGATGGATTTGTAACAATTTGACACTGATTTAACATGATTTGCAGGGGAAAAAAAAAAGATGGAAAATCGAAAATGCTCACTAGATCGAACATGTGGGATATATCCCACTACTACTTATGTGTTTTGTATCGCATGGGTGGAATACAAGATATATCATGGGATATATCGGCTGATATCATCAATACTTAAAACACCGTATATACCTTCTACAGAGAAACCAAACATCCATACTACAGATAATGCCAATTGCAGTGTGGATGACAGTGGACAGATGTTTTCCCATATGACAAGTGAATGACGGACAAAAGAATCAGAGGGGGAGTCATGATCAAGAGGTGTAATGAGAGATGAAGGATCCACTGACCTGTCTTTGCCTTCTACGCTGCAAGATGCTGATAGCCCAGGCCATGATGTAGCATGGCAATAGAAACCCAGCAGCCCGCAGCAGGAAAAGCTGTTCATAGTCAAACAGTTAACCTAGGCTGCCATGATTAAGATTTCAAGCCAAAAAACAAACAAGGCAAGCAAGATGTTTGGATGAAAAATGAATTTCACCATCCACTTACAGAGAAAAAGGTAGACGCATCATCATCCCCGTCAGCATTGGTGATGGTCAATGCATGCCTCAAAAGCAGAAGTGCCATTAACTGTAATGAAGCAAAACCGGCATACATTATTTGACCAGTTGATGGGACATGTGAAATTTAAATTGATTCTGTAAGCAATATGTCCATTTTTTCTTATAAAAATGAGAATTGCATCTTAATCATTCAAAAGCAAAAAGGGTCATACAATTAGAGCAGCAGAGCGGCAAAATGCAGCACCGCTGGCATTTGTCGCAGCATACTCATCATATTCGGCTTCCAGAAAGTGACGTTCCGCAGCTGCCATTGCCAAGAGCCGAGGGTCGTGCAAATCCAAAGGAGTTCCCGAAATGGTCCAACCTCCACTGCAACTCAAGCCAAAAGCCATATCAGATAAGCCAACAATCATAATGGGAAATTTTCAATCAGTAGACTGAACATCCAAAAGAGATTTCTAATCCATAATTGTAGAAAAGGAGAAAGAGGAGAGGAATGTACTCTCTACCAATGATGATTATCAAGTAATGAACCCCAAGTTCAAAATTATCATCCAAATGCATAGAAGAAGAAAATTAAAGTATAAAAAGATACTAAACTTGCCTGACATCAATGATGGTATCATCAGAGAGAGGACGCGGAGGTGGTGCAGTGTAACCAGGCCCATATGGCTGTAAATTGTAATATTCATAACAAAGCAGGAAATGGTCACAGAATGCACGTTTTGAAGGACAGTTATCACATTGATACTCAAATTAAGACAATAAGTAATACGACATCCATATATTGGAAGAGAAGGTTCTCGACCAATGAGGATCGATCAAGCATCATTGGAGAAATAAATATTCCAAAAGATGAGTTTTTTGGTCAAGCACAATCACAAAATTACAATTATAGCCCTAAGTGATAGGTTCATAGACAATGTGATGCAGGACAAGTAACCACTTGATCTAAAAGCTCAAACTAATAAATTTGGATGGCGAATGTGATGCATGACGAATTAATCCATTTATCTCATAGCCCAAGCCCCACATCCACCCGGTGTAAAAATGCCCTCACATTAATCACCCCCGGTGAGGAGTCTCGAACACGAGACCTCCCACTTTGATACCAATTTGATGCAAGACAATTAACCACTTGCTCTAAAAGCTCAAACTGATAGAGCATGGTGAATTAATCCCTTTATCTCATAGCCCAAGCCCCACGTCCCATGGATTAGGACTTCGGCCGAACCTCCCTCGTGGGCCCCACATCACATGGGCCCGCCTCACACAGGCCGCTCACTCCAAGTATGCCCTTGCATTCCACAGACCACCCCACTTGAGCCCGGTGTGAAAATGCCCATGCATTATAATGTTTATGGTTCATGGGATGAACTCATGATCTTGAGCAATAAGGTCAACAGATGGGATCAACACAATGGAACAAATTTCAAACTATATAAACATTGTAGCATAGCTCTATACAAGAGAGAATGGAACAACTTATGACAAATAAAAGAGCAGGGTTGCAAATCAAAGTATACTGTAAGAAAGTAGTATTTCCTTAGCTTTTCCACTTTCATGTGAATAAGTTTTCTTTTTGGAAATTTTATTGAAAGTTACAGTTTGGAGTTGGCTTAGTTCTTCCATGAGTCCTATTTCACTCGTATATCTTTGAAACATTTCGCTGGCATTTTTGTCTAGAGGACCCGACGCAATTTTCTTTCTTCCTTTTCTCATTCCTCTGGACACATTGGGTTAGTTCTTCCATTACAGTCTTACTTCACCCATGTATCTTTGGAATATTCAAATGGCATTCTTGTGTGATGGGACTTGACAATTTTATTTCTCATCTTTCTCATTCCCTCAGAGGCTTTGGGTTCTATGATGCACCCGAACAATGAGGGTACAACGCCAAGTACTTCCGAACCCCACGAGGTCACCCACTATGGTAGTACTTTAACCCATGCATTCTGAACTATGGATCCAGTAGAAGAGCTTGCACGATCGCACCCCATTTATGCGTTTGTCTCCCAGAAATAATTTTCAGCCCTAATCAGACACAAGCAGGCAAAAAGAATTCTCAGATTATGTTGTACTTGCAAGGAACTGATCAAATAGAATTAGCATCTCCAGCTTGATGGAGACAGCAGTGAGATAAGTTATATAAGGAGCAAGAAGATACTTTCATCATCAAAAAGGAAACTATGATTGATGGCTTGATAGGGCTTCTGCCAAGGAAAGTAAAGATAGAATAACCTGAGGGAATGCTCAACTTGTTATTTGTAGCTTCTATGACCGTATCAAATAGGAGAAAAGTAGACAAATTGAATGAGTTGTTGAAGCAGATCTGGGACTTGGGTTTCTTTTGTGAAAAGTTGCAGCAGTTGGGTTATGGGATTTACTAGCAGCCAGATGGATGTGAAACCTCTCCACAATCGTGGTCTTGGATTTTACAGTACAATCTTTCATTCATTATTGCCAAATGGTGAGTTTCATTATGAAGTTTGAATGTTTTAGCATTGCAACTGCTATTTCTTTGCCAATTATTCTTCATTTAGTTCTCATGATGTATTGCACTGGCATTAACGTCACGAGAGAGAGAGAGAGGGAGAGAGGGAGAGGGAGAGGGAGAGAGCGAGAGAGAGTTACCCTAAACTCTACCATTTGTATCAATCCCGCATCAATGCATGTCTCTTATTTTATTTTCTATTTTTTAATAAATTGGATGAAATTTCTTCAAAGTAAAAGGCTAGAACAAGACAGTTGTGTTCCATCCGAAGAAACAAATACAAAGGTCCATCGGAAAAACAAAACCCCTGACACCCAACAAAAGTCCGATGCTAGGCTGACCAAACTACTTGCTGCAGTTAGAGCTGTACACGAGTCGAACCGAGTCGAGCTTGGCATAGCTCGGATCGGCTCGGCCAGTAGCTAAGCCCACCTCGAACTCAGCTCGGCTTGGTCCTCGAGCCTAACTGGCCAACTCGGCTCGGTTCGATCAGCAACTCAAGCCGGTTCGAGCATGTGCGACATTTTCTCAAACACATAGAGTGCATTTTCAATTTCTCACAGAATGCAAAATAGTAACAGCAGTTAAAAGATATTTCATCAAACACTTGGCGGGCAGCATCAAAATTCAAGATATGAGGGTAGTTTTATAATGAAAAGTTTTTTTTTTTTTGTAATGATTTGTTTCGTATCCATTCCTTCCTCGCCACCAGCCGATCCTGCGGAGAATGTATGTACCCGAAACAACACTTCGTTGAGTCATTTCATCAAACACTCGGCGAGCAGTGTCAATATCAAAATAACTAAGTAACCAAGACGATTCGATCCGAGTCAATTTGAGTAGAGGTTCTCAATGTCAATCGAGTCAAGCTCGGGCAAGCTTGAACTCGGCTCGAAATTTTTTCAAGCTCCAAAAACCAGCTTGACTCGGTCCGAATCCAATTTTGAGCCTAGGCGAGTCGAGCTTTTCCAAGTGAGTTGAGCGAGCTGACCGAGCTAACTTGACTCATGTACAGCTCTAGCTACAGTTAGAAGCCTAGAGCGCATTCATTGAAACTCCTTTCACCAAGCTGTTTGTAGGGTCATTAGCTGATTGCAATATATGGACAAGTAATGAACCAATAGAAGTGTATGCCAACCTCCATGGGAATCTGGTGGATATCATCCACGACATGACATTCTTGGAATCTCCTTCAATGATAACCAGGTTGAGGCCTCGATCTGATACAATTTTGATACCTTAGGACCAAGAATGTATCGTGCTAGGATAGTGACAGTAGAAGATGGTGATGGTGATGGGGAGTGGAGAACTGTTAAGCAGGAAAGGAAAAGGTAAAGGGAAGGTTTGCAAATGGAAAAGATGGGTGATGCTATTCGTCTCCAACCTATCGCTAAATCCACCAACAAAAGAACTAAAAGATCTCTTCAACATGAAGGTAGTGGCTAGATCACGTTCTCTCAGGAAAGGTACACAATGTGGAGATTATTAAAGAGTTCATAAAGTAATTCAACTAGCAAAAAATGTTAACCTAGCACATAATTAAAAGTAAACAATAGGAAATAAAATCTGATTTAACCTAAATCACATGCTCACATGCTATGAAACCATATAAATCAATTAAAACTAGTCACAATGGAAGGATAGGATTTCCAAGTTAACATAGGCACGGTCCACATTCAATGGCTGACTAGTAAGTTCTAAGACTAAGGTTAGGGGAAAGAAAACCTGAGATTTGAGCATTTAGGGTTCATGGGATTTGGAGATTTTGGAATTAGGATTTTTTAAAATTGGAGAAAACAGGAATTTGGGAATTTGGAATTTGGAATCAATGAGGGTTAGGGAATTTGGAATCAAAATATCTCTCTTCAAATGTCTAAGAGTGACATCGACAAGATGGAGAAGGTCCAGAGTTATTTTGTTGTGACAAGGTGCAAAAAAAACAAGAAGAATAAAAATCCATCTAGTTAGCTGGGGGATGTTTGCAAACCAAAGGAAGAGGGGGATTGGGCATTAGAAATCTGAAAATTGTGAATGAAGTGTTGTTAGGGAAATGGTTGTGGATGTTCGGGGAAGAGGAAATTAGTTTTTGGGAGAGCATAATCGTAGGAAAATACAGCAAACAGTAGGGAGGATGGTTCCCGAGAACCAATATGTTGTACAATGCATCCGGTATATGGAAAGCAATCCCAAGTGATACAACTGAATTTAGAAGTGGCATCTCCTTTAAACCAAGAGATGGGGCCAAGGTGAAATTTTGGACAAATAGGTGGTGTAGGAACACAATATTAAAAGATAGGTTTCCGAACCTATACACATTGGTTAACTGTGCAAAAGGTTCGATATCTCAGTTGTATCCTTTGAAGGGAAAGAGCAGTGTGGGGTCCCTGACCTTAGAAGAAATTTGAGGGAAGAAGAGATTGAGGAGTTGTCAAGTCTCTTCATTGCACTATGAACTGGACATGATGGCAGCTCTAGGGATAAGTGGGTGTGGACTCTTAGCAAAGATGATCACGATTCTCAATCAATTCCAAAGTGAAGCAGGGTCAATGTTTTTGGCTAAGCCAAATGATACATGTTGTGGGTTTTGTAGTTCAACTTTTGAAATCGATTGCATGTTCCCCTAGCAAAGAACCAAACAACATTGCCTGCTCTTTTTTCTTCTTTTTTGTAAACTTCTCCCAAAATACTCTCCCAATTTATTTTGATACTTAACCATATTCTTGTGATTAATCACAAAAACTGAATACAATACGGAAAACACTAAATAATACACTACTCATCATCATCATCACCACCACCATCATCGTGTCTCTTGGCTATCATGGATCTACCTTTCAAATCCTGTTTCTCCAATCCTCAAGAGATTGAAACGGGATACACTATCATGGTACTGAGCAAAAGTTTGTTGACCAGCTGCCCAGCTGACAACAACCCTCCTTTACCTGGCTAAGGGTCAGCAGGTGAAACTGCAACCAGGCTGAATTAGAAAAGCCTCTATTTGTAGATATATAGTAGCAATAGCATATAGTATATTTATTGCATGCAGAGATACTGAGAGAGTACAACAGTTGTAAATTTGTGGACTGACCTGATGGCATATCTCACAGGTTATATCTCCTTTTTCATTGCACCATCGCTGCACGCATTTCCTGTGTGCAAACTAAATGCAGCAAGGTTCCCAATTCAGTACTCCAGATAAGCAATGGATTGAAAACAGAAGGCACTTAAACATATGATCAGATAAATTCTCCCAATTGCAATGAATTGCCACCACAAACTGCCTTCCCATACCATTTCTTAGCAAAGAAGGAAAAAAAGAAGAAGAAGGAAACATAACAAGTCCAAAAGAGATATTAGATAACCTTTGACTACCTTATCCTTACAAGCATATAAACTTACGAATGAACCATTTCCTAAGCTGACAAAGAAGTAAACATATGACATGATGAGGAAATTTTAAAATAAATTGCCATAACCACTTACAAAGTTGCAACTATTATGCAATATTGATTCATTAGCGTTACGCAATCAAGTCAGAAGACATTACAGTGCTATGATTGGTTGGAAAACTACAACTCCTTCAAGATATTTAAGTCAGCTAAGTGCCTCCAAACAAAACATAGTCTATGGTTCTATCAAACCATTAAATGCATGCCAACTCTTTCACAGAAAAATAGATGGAGAGAGAGAGAGAGAGGGATGTTATTCACAATGACTATTGACAACCCCTCACTCTGCTAAGCAATGGTAATGTATCCCGGCCTCTGCCTCTGCTAAGGGAGTTACTTAATCCATAGGGCTGCCAATGGACCGGGATCAGGTCAAGTGAAATCGACATTTTGAATTGGCCCGGCCACAGGCCCAGCCGGAATAGATCAAAATACAGGCCGGACCCATTGACAGCCCTATTAATCCATATGCCAAGAAGGAGCCCAAATTACACCATCCTGGGACAACAAAACATCAAGCACGCAGAACCTTAAACAAGTCTTTCAACCCAGGTCTAAAACCAAACATGCGAGCGCAAGCTTACAAGTTGCAGTGCTTAGAATATCAATCCAAATGGCACACTAGCACCTTCTAGCTGAATTTCCAAACAAAAGATAGGGATATACGGCCAATGGTTTTGAAAAGAAAAAACACAGCTGAGCATATGAATGCAGTTATCCAACAAATAGAACAAAGATTCTTTTTCAATGCACAAATCCCAGATTTAGAAGTTGCGACAATCCATTCCTGAATTCCAAAAGTTTTATTCAACAATCTAGCAATGACTGATTGCACTACCATATGAGCCACGAAGATGATGAAAAGACATGAGTGCCCATACAATGCAATGTCACTGCAGTAAAGAATGTTAAGAGAAATGGACCTTCAAACTGCCACTACATGCACAAGGGGTCTCCAGGTTCTTGACATGGTCCTCCTCCTGGCAAATGCGGCATTCCATGGTCTGAATAAGTGGCTCTTCTTCCTCAGAGACATCACGTTCCTCCACACTCTTATCATCTCCAAGATACCCCTCTGGCAGAGAAGAACCCGAAGGGACTGGAAAATTCTCATGAGAGCTTGCTCCGGAGGATTCCGGAACTTCTGCCCCTGGTATGGATTCTAAGGTTGAAGGTGTTACGAGACGGTCAACGTACAAAACTTGATGATCTCCCATTCCTTAATAACCTATCCTCAAATGAAAAACAGAAATCACCTCAGAATTCGAATAATTTATTCTGAATATATATATATATATATATATATATATATATATATATATATATATATATATATATATATATATAGAGAGAGAGAGAGAGAGAGAGAGAGAGAGAGAGAGAGAGAGGAAATTGCACTCCTGTAGGCAAAGAAACCATAAAATTCGATCTACACATGCTTAAAGAAGCAATCTTCCCAAAGAAACACTCAAGAAACTCCAAAAAAAAATGATTTTGAAGAAAATCGTAGAAAATCCGTGGAACTTCCTGCGAAAGATCCTAACCTATAAAATTTTCAAGAACCCCTAAAATTTCAGAAACGTGATAATCATAAACGATCTACCGAAAAAAAAAGAAGAAGAAGAAGAACTCGAGATAACCAAAAAAAAATCGGAAGAAAGAAAATGCAAAAACCGTGGAAAAATCAAATGGCGTATATGAAACCCTAAAAATCACTGATCTCCAGGAAAATTACACCAAAACGCAGCGATTTCCTTCTATTCTGCGAAATCATTGAAAGAAAAAGCGGATGAATTCGAAACGAGGTACCTGAAAATCTCCCGATCGCAAATGAATATCAGAAACACCGCGGCTTTTGTTTGAACGAAGACGCGGCGTAGAAAAAGAGGAACTCCTTTATAGCCTCGGTATTGGCTTCCTTGGTTCGGATGCCCCGAACCTCTAAGCTCGGTAACGTCCGCCTAACATCATCAGATCGTAACGTATTTGGGTCTCCATTTACAATTGCGCCGTGCTAAATGGTGGTGGGCTCTCTTTCATCGAAGCCGAGGCATGTAATTACGTGAATCTGGACTGTCCGATATATGACCCTGGTTGTGGATAAATTGCAGCCTAAGAATTTCACTGATCGGATGATCTTAACCATTCCATTGGTTGTCATTAGTTCAACGGTTAAAATAAAATGTTGAAACTTTGTTTGTTTGCCTATTCAAATGATTCGTCTTGTATTGACTGCCACCGATTTTGCATTGGAGGCTTCTTTTTTTAATTATCATGTTGAAACGGTCTATGCATTTGGCATATTCTTTGTATAGAAGTATTAATTTGTTTACATCCACTTTAATTCTTACCAATATCTTTAATGTGAAATTACTGTTAACTAAAATAACACCCTATCATCGAAGGGTCTGGTTAATATAAAGATTTTCTTTGTGCCCCAAAGAGACTACTTATGTGGCGGATGGTCTGATGAGAGGTAGCAAATTGTAGACAAAGCCGCTTATTTCACCGTCGGAGTTTTCACTTGCCATTAGAGGAAGTTTATTCCTTAATAGAATAGGTGTGGGAAACTTAAAAATAAATATATTTGCTTCCTTTAAAAAATAATAACACTTTACTTTGTTTTTTTGTACATACGAATACATTCACACACCTCACACGAGCCCATGCACTCACACCACTTTGATTGCTCAAACCCATCACCTCTTAATTAACAATTTACTTTGTTTTTTGTACATGCGAATACATTCACACACCTCACACAAGCCCGTGCATTCACACCACTTTGGTTGCTCAAACCCATGACCCCATGTTGAAACTCTTATAAATCTACCATTGAGCTGTAAGACTACAAGAAAAGTCAAAATATGTGAACCAAAATGTGGTAATTTGCAGTTAATGATAGACAAAGCCAACCCTTTTTTGCCTACCCTTATCTACTTTGCTATTGAAAAGTCCTGCAAAATGTCCCCCCTTTGTATTTGAAATTGCTTGGATTTCAGTTCTATAAAAACAAGCCTCATTTAAAAACATTTCATCAGGCATCATCCAGCTCCAGCTCAAAAAAATAGTTATAATCAATTGTTTAGGATAGATACATAGAAGCAAATAATTTCCTGCAATATCCTCAACTTCCCAAGCAAGTACAGAGATTTAGTTGGTGTAAATTGAATACTTTCCTTATTATACCTTCAATACAAACAGGTTCTAAGCGGCGATGATGCAGAGCCTTACATGATTTGCAGCACAAAAATTACTTTAATCGGACAACCATAGTCATTCCATTTTTTTATTTTTTTTACACACACACCCTCACACACTCACGCCACACGCACACACACCCCACACACGCACACTGCGGGATTTCACCACCATGGGTAATCAAACCCTTGACCCGGTGTTGAAACTCCAAGGAGTCGACCACCCAGGTAAGAGTAAGGACCGTCCTTCCATTTATGATGACATTAAGCAGATTGGCCTAATTGAATATTTAGTGCCAGATGTAGCTGGAAGTTAGTTGGTATAATTTATCCTATTTAATCCTTTTCTTTTTGTTCTTCTTTTGATCTTTTTGGCTTTTCATTTGCATTGGGCTAACTTGCATGTTGCATGGCACAGATTACACACACATCATTGCAACAGGTATTACTACAACCGTATGCTATTCATTTTTTTTAGGCCCATGTCTTCCATCATTCAACCCAAACAGAAAGGATCTCTAGAACATAATTATGATTGAATTCCACCCAAACGGAACGGATCTCTATAACATAATTATGATTGAATTCAACCCAAACAGAAAGGATCATTCAACCCAAACAGAAAGGATCTCTAGAAAAACGCCATTAGATGTCGACCATATAACCTAATGAACTGTTCCAATAAATTGAATTCAACATGGGCCCTTTTTCCATCTTTGCAAAAATATATATATATATATATATATTTTTTTTTTGTGAAATTTAATTTTTCATTTTCTCAACTTTAATTGAAAACAATAATTTTCTTCTTAAAAAGCCATTTAATTTATATTTACATGTGTATGATAAATAGCTTTGTTTTTTTTTTTTTTTTTTTAAATTATTATGGGTAAAAATGGACTGGTTAAAGAGAAGAGGTCAGTTTGGACATCTCCGCGAGACACAAGGTCGGCCAGCATAAGTCATGACCAATGAGCTCCTCAATAATTAAGGAAGAGAAAAGTCGATCACCTACTACATATGAATTCAGGTCTACCATCTACTCAATAATATGGGAAGGCTCGAAGCTCATCTAAGTATACAGGTTGGCGAAGACTACTTTCGGATTCTTGAGGCAAGTCAGAAGGTCAGTCACCTATTCGATGATAGGGGGAGGCCCAAACTTCATTCGAATATCCAGGTCGCTTATAATCGTCTCGGTCTCCTACTGCATATCTCCACTGATTTCGAATAATCAGATATTATCCAAGAGAAATCTGCCCGAGATCTTCTCCAAGCAACACGCTCGAAATCTCGAAATCTTCGCTAAGAATCTCGGGAGATTTTTCCACGTGTTTAAAATTTGAATCCTTCTACCGTATGTCCCTACTAAACAGGGAGATCTCACTACCAAAAAACGGACATGGATTGCATCATATCCCGCCCGGACGGTAATATGGTTGACATATGACATTAGGTTATATGTCAACCATATAACCTAATGTGGAACGCCAAGTTATGTTGCCCCTGAGGTACTTTTTAAATACTGCTCCTCTGATGCAAAATCAATTCATCTTCTGGATAAGTGAAAGTTCTTTTACTTTTTGCAGCCTTCTATGGCTATTCACAGCTGTAGGATTTTGAATCCTACTCTCTCAAACATGCCAATATGGTACATTTATGTGAAGTCTGATGATGCAAGACTATTTGAGCCATCAGATGGTCCACAGTTGACCCCACTGATGCTTGGATGCAAATCCGGCCATGATTTATGGTCCAATTGAAATGTGGGGCACACCGATCGAACCGGATGTTCCATCCAACAGGGCGCATAGTCAATTGGATGGCCAGGTACACCATATGGTTGGATTGTGGGGCTGTCAAGTCCAACCGGGGACTCTTTTGGTACTTATACCAATAGAGTGTTATTAGATACGCTTATATACTAATCAGTTTGGTACTTATGAGTATTGCATAAACCATATGACTCCCCTGTGTATCTAATCTAATACGATTGGACCATGAGGCATGTTTTGCTTCATTATCAGGCCATCCATCAGATGCTTTTACCTTTTATGTGATGACATGCCAGTATAATCATTAGGTGGGTCACATTTATGATGGATCCAGTTCGTTTTTCAAAATTTTTAACCGTCCATATTATCTTGGACATAGATCCACGTGTTGCATCTTCGCCGGCATTTTTTTTTTTAAAAAATGTTTCTATACTATATATTGGAGAATGATTCCCTATATTGAGCTTTGGTTTTTCTTTATGAAAGTTTGTATGTTTTCTTATCTATTAAGATGAACTGATTGACAAATTGAAAATTCGATACAGTTGTTATATGTTGCAGTTTTAGCATTGATGTATATTCTAATCTTTAAAATTATTTTATTGCTGGCATGTTTTCATGGCCCAAGTACAGGCCCTCATTTCTTCGCGGAGAGCATTACAAAGAACGGATCACTGCATGGGGCGGCTAAGATAAAACCCATGACATGAGCAGATTGCAAAGCTCAACTGCCTACCTCCATTACCTGCCAAAAAATCCAAATGGTATTTTGAATTTCGTTTCCATAAAACAACAATGCCTTTATCTTCTAAACCTTTGTTCTTCCATGAAAGAGCTCCACCAAATCCAGGCCCAAATTCAAACCTCCGGCCTCCATCAAGATGGCTTTCTTGTGAGTGAAGTCCTGAGATTCTGCGCACTCTCGCCTTCCGGGAGCGTAGATTACGCACGCTCCCTCCTCAATGCCGCCCTCGATCCCATACCCTCTTCCTGGAACTTTGTCATTAGAGGCTACGCTGGGAACGATTGCCCGAAAGAAGCCGTGGAGGTATTCGTCGAAATGAGGAGGCGGGGAATGACACGCAACAAGCTCACCTTCCCCTTCCTCTTCAAGGCGTGCGCTCGGCTCTTCGATCTTGAAGGAGGGAGGCAAGTTCAAGCGGAGATTGTGAAGAATGGAGTGGATTCGGATGTCTATGTTCAGAACACTCTGATACATTTCTACGGGTCCTGTGGGCGAATATGTCATGCACGCCGAGTGTTTGACGGAATGTGTTTCCGGACTGTCGTTTCTTGGAACACGATTATATCTGGGTATGTTGAGAATTCACAGTCGGATGAATCCTTAGCTGTTTTCACTCTAATGAGAAGCTGTGGCTTCGAACCAGATGGGACCACGATGGTGGTTTTGCTCTCGGCTTGTGCAGAGCTTGGAAATCTAAGCTTGGGGAAATGGGTTCACCACCATGTGATAGAGAAATGCATGGTAATGAATCTTCAACTGGGTACGGCCCTGATGAACATGTATGCAAAATGTGGGGCCATTGATTATGCCCGTCGTATATTCTATAAAATGCCTGAGCGGAATGTGTGGACTTGGAGCGCAATGATCTTGGGTTTAGCCCAACATGGTCAAGCAAAGGAAGCTCTTGAGCTTTTCCAGCTACTGAAGCATGAGCCGATCGAGCCCAATTACGTCACTTATCTTGGGGTCCTGTGCGCCTGTAGCCATGCTGGATTGGTTGATGATGGGTACCGTTTCTTTCGGGACATGTTGTGTGTCGAAGGCATCCAACCCATGATGTCACATTACAGTGCTATGGTTGACATCTTAGGCCGCAGGGGTCATCTTGCAGAGGCTTATAAATTCATTACAAGCATGCCTGTTGAGCCTGATGCTGTTGTGTGGAGGACATTGCTCAGTGCATGCAACATTCATGATGTTACCGATAGCAGCAGCATTGGAAAGAAAGTGAGGAATAGGCTGCTTGAGCTAGAGCCTAAGCGGAGCGGGAACTACGTGATGGTTGCTAACATGTACGCAGAGGTTGGTCTGTGGGAGGAAGTGGCAAACGTTCGTAGGGTGATGAGACATGAAGGCTTAAAGAAGATGGCAGGAGAGAGTTGCATCGAGGTGGTCGGGTCGGTTCATAGATTTGTTTGCAGGGATGATTCTTGCAACGATTTTGAGAGCATCTATCGCTTGATGGAAGGATTGAATCTGCAGATGAAGACTGCTGGCCTTTCTCTCCCGAGCGTGGCGGATTGATTTATGTTTTAGTTTGGAAGATGCTCTCAGAGTAGTAAGTGTTGTGATTTTTCACTCTTGGGGCTACGGTTCGCAATGAGTCAGGCAGTCCGGCCTGACCCTGGAGGGTCAGGACTGGGACCTAAACTTGGCCCTAAGGCTGGGTCTAGGCTTGAAATCTAGACCAGGTTTCCATGCCAGTACGTACCATAGCACACCCACCATCATACAAAAAGAATTACGGTTTAAAGATACTTTTGAGCAATTCCCATTTACCATACATGTGTATTTTGAAGAGGCTCATTGGATTTGGGCTCTGTTTCAATGATCAAACCTTTTAGATGATGAGACTCATTGTAGAGAATGGATGCCCAAAAAAATCTTATAGATTTGAATATTTCAAACATCTAATCATTCAAATCTTTTCCTATACTCTGCGCATAGCTCAGGCTATGGGAACTGGGGTCAGGTTGTATATGTGTTATGTTTTAATGATCCAGACCGTTTATATGATGGTGAGTCGTTGTAAATGAAGGCCTTAAAAAATTCTTAAATTATAATTATTTCAAATCCTCAATCATTCGAATCATTTGCTATCTTTTTAGCCCAGTTATGGCCAAGGCCAGGCTAGGGAGCCTGGCTCATTTCCACCCCAACTTACGGCCAAGCCAGTGGACCTTTGATATCAGATTTTGAGTATGGTATCTGGTGCTTTCCATGCAACTTTTTCTTACGTGGACTGCTAGCCTGGCTCATTTCCACCCCAACTTACGGCCAAGCCAGTGGACCTTTGATATCATATTTTGAGAATGGTATCTGGTGTTTTCCATGCAACTTTTTTTTATGTGGATTGCAAGGCTGCAAGAGTAGCTGCTACCCGATGTACATTGTATGGATGAGTTCAATTCTGGCATGTCACATCTCAACTCACTGTGGGGGGATCAATAAGCTACTCATGCCATGAGTAGCTTATCTTAGTTTCTACTTATTCAATTCATAAGTATGTTTAGTAACGAATATATTTATCAATCAAAAAGTTAAAAAAGCAAGTTTGGTTTCCAACATCATAAGCAATTGTGCCTCAAGTTAGTTTGGTCTCCCTCACATCTATCATCTATCATATGGGCCAACCTTTGATGTGGACCCACTACAAGAAAAGGGGGCTTTACCCTTGGTTCAAAACTGTGGCTAAAAAGGTTAAAAACTGAGGCTAAAGCCTTTAGCCTCAGTTTTGCCTCAGTTATCCAATCCGAGGTTGAAACCCTCGTGGCTAAAGGCTTTAGCCTCAATTTTAGCGACTGAGGCTAAAATAACTTTTATAGCCTTGGTTCTTCAAGTGAAGCTAAAAGAACCTTTTTGGCTTCAGTTTTCTCGAAATGAGGCTTAATTAAAATTTTAGCCTCCATTGTTTCCAACTGAGACTAAATCCAAATTTAGCCTCAATTGCCTCCAACCGAAGCTAAAACTGTTTTAAACCTCGGTTCTCAACAATTAAGGCTAAAGCTTTTAGCTACGGGAGTTATAGTCTCTATTTAGATAACTAAGGCAAAACCGAGACTAAAGATGGATTTAGCCTCTTTTGGCATCAATCGAAGCTAAATTCAGTTTTTAACCTAATCAACAAATGATTGAACCTGTGCATATTTCACCCATTTAACATTCATCAAGACAATAATTAGCACAATATCAACAAAACAATTAATTTACCAAAACAAACTACAAATGTCTTCCTTTCCTAGCCTTCCACCCACAACATCTTTGAGAGATCAGTGTGAATTTACCAAAAAAAAAAAAAGGTACAAGCGACTTGTGGCATCTTGTCTATGAACCTTGCAGCATTAGCAATGTCAGTTATTGTTCTGATTTCTTCCAATGTAGCACCCGCCTTACCACATGTGATATTCTCCTTTATACAAGTTGTGAATAAGATGGGCTCTTGGCTAACAAGACCGACTGATCTTCTCTCTGATCCATCCAAGCTGCAGCTTCTTCAAGTTGATGCCATCTATGAGCACTTCACCCGGTTGGGGGTCATAGAACCTCTCCAACAGGCTGATCACTGTCGACTTCCCACTGCTGCTCTCTCCAACTAGAGCCACAGTCATGCCACTTGGAACATGCAACGAGAACCCAGAAAATACATGAATGTAAGGTCTTGCAGGGTAGCTAAAGAAAACATCTCTCAGTTCTATATCGCTGTTGATATCTTCCAACACAATTCCACTTATGTTGTATGAGTTGATCTTTGGTTTCCGTTTGATGGTCTCAAACATCTTGTATGCTGTTGCTTGCCCTGCTGCAAATGTATTCACAGATGGGGAAGCTTGGCCTAGAGACCTGGTTCGAAAAGGGAGGGGGGGGGGGGGGGGGGGGGGAGCAAGATTGCACAAGACCAAGGTGACCTAATTGCTTCTGTAATTTTATTTTATTTTTCTTGCAATATTAATTCTACTTGATCATGCATGTATGTAATAACCGTTTCTAACTTACATTCCACCAGTCACAATTGCTATCATGTTATTGATGACATCGCCACCGGTGTACCCTTTCTGGAGTATCAATTTGGAGCCATACCACATAGCTAATCCATAGCTACTGAATATGATAAACAGAACAGCGGCGATTCCTAATCCAGAGGCCACCCCTTGTTGGACAGTGGACTGGTATGAAGTTTCCAGAGACCTGTTATATTTCGTGATCACTTGCTTCTCACCAATGTATGAAGAGATTGGTAGATAACAGTACATATCTCATGCTAATGTCTGAAAACATCATCCAAATAACTAACACACACAAAAACTTAGAACTATCATAACAGTGCATTTATTCAAACCAACCATCAGAATCTTAAGCTAAAGGACTGTTATAGAGTTTTTCACCAAACCATAGTACCAAGAATGCCAACTCATCTAAAACCTCGCACATACTTAGAAACCACTATGGAGGTGGAGGACAAGGTGAAGGGTGGATTCCTTCTGTATGTTGTAATCTGCCAGCGTGCGTCCATCCTCAAGCTGCTTACCAGTGAAGGTGAGGTGCTGCTGGTCTGGTGGGATCCCCTCCTTGTCCTGGATTTTTTCCTTCACATTGTCAATCGTATCAGAACTCTCGACCTCCATAGTAATGGTCTTCCAAGTGAGTCTTCACAAAAATCTACATGCCACCACTGAGACGGAGCACCAGATGGAGGGTTGATTCCTTTTAAATGTTATAATCAGCAAGCTTGCGACCATCCTCCAACTGCTTTCTATCAAAAATCAGCCTCTGCTGATCTGGGGGAATCCCCTCCCTGTCCTGGATCTCGGGGGTCCAGAAATGGACCAAAAATCACATTGATTAGAAAATCCTAAAATGTGAAAATTGTTGTGGAAAAAATGACCGAGTGGACATCAATGACTTTTCGATTTCTACACCATTTATAATGGTTAGTATTGTCCAATTACAATAATTTTTTCCATGGATGCTGATGATGACCCATAGAGCCGGACCTAAGTTGGATTCAGGGTCCAACTATGTTTTGTCTACCAGTGAGCAATAGAGCCGGACATAAGTTGGATTTACCCAGGGGTCAGAGCGTGTATTTGATATGCATTGGATTCCATGACAATTGAAATTGATGTGAATTGGAATTAGAGGGTTTTGGTGTGTTCTAAAAACAAGAGGATTTTGGTGTATTTGGTGTGAATGGGATTCCAATTCAGACCAAATACACTATCCCAAACGTACCAACTTGACTGATTCATATCAATTACCACTAAATACACACTCTCCAACAAACCCTTAAGCTACGCATGCAGAGTATGTTAGAGAAATCCTTAAAAAATGATTAATATGAGTCTGAATTTAGTGTGGTGGTTGCTAGAATGCTAAGGAATGTTGGATTCATGGCAGCAAGGCGCTCTTGATCTGACCATCAATGTCTCGCCAATTAAGATGTTTAAAACTGTTTTAATTATGTTTATATTAAAAATAATATTTATTTTAAAAATCAGTCTTCAACCTTTGGAGTAAAAGGATCAAAACATGATCAAAGATCCAACTATTAGGATGGTGGATTGGAGTCTAAAGAGGGGGGTCAGTAACCCATCTCCAATAAAATGGAGAAAACACAAGAAAAGTGAAATGATGAGAAAAACCCAAGAAAATCCTATGGTCAAGAAGAGCAAACCTTCTTCTCTCCTCATCGTTTGGACACTGATCAATGGGCCTGATCTTCATTGAACATTAAATTCTGGGTTTTCTTCTCATGTGATTTTGTGCATGGTCTGAATTGTAGAGAGAATACGAAGAGTTCAAGTTGAGGATTAATGCACTGGTGGCAAAGGCTCAAAAGAAACCAGAGGAAGGTTGGGTGATGGAGGATGGAACTCTATGGCCTGGAAACAACACTAGTGATCATCCCGGCATGATTCAGGTATGACGAAAACACCCCCAAGCTTTCTCAGTATTAATCTGGGCTGTCCAATCCACTAAGGCCTACTGTACAATTACCTCCACCATCTGGATCATCAGTGTACACTCGGACTGTTCATGGAACACTCGGACTGTTCAATCCATGGGATAATCTACTTGGATGGGCTAACAGCTGCACTGATCATAAGACCATAACCATCAGATCAATAGCTTTGTTTTGGATATTGAATATAAATTACCAGCAAGATTCAACAAACATATCCAGTGGTCCTATGGTGAGGATGAATCAGTGGGGTATTTGGGGTGTGACCATCCTCTTCAATGGTTAATTAGGACATGTGATAATCGCCGTTTGTTGATCACTACACAGGTTTACTTGGGAAGTGCCGGCGCGCTCGCTGTGGAAGGGAAAGAGCTGCCGAAATTTAAAATACCGTTTGGATTTTTTGGCGGGTAATGGAGGTAGGCAGTTGAGCTTCGCAATCTGCTCATGTAATGGGTTTTATCTTAGCCGCCCCATGCAGCGATCCGTTCTTTGTAATGTTCTCCGCGAAGAAATGAGGGCCGTGTACTTGGGCGGATCCATGATGGGCCCCACGTGGCTGCACGGTTGGATGATCTGGAGGTGGTCCATTTGTGGACCATGATGATGTATAAATTACACTGATGGGAAAATCATAAGTCCTTGATTTTCCCCATTAAATGCAGACCATGGTTATGCTTGTTGATCACGGGGCGTTGGGGACTGGATCAGTGGTGTCCATCAGGTGGGCCACATTGTTGTTGATGCACGACTAACAAGATAATCCTAGCCAGCCAGTCGGGCCTCCAAATGAAGATAAGAAAATAAATCCATAGAAGAAGTTTGTTTTTTTTTTTTTTTTTGAAGTTAATCAGTCCACTTTCACAGGTGCGTGGGACCCCGGATCCGCTGACGTGCGTGGAACGCGACGTGCGTGGAACGCCATACTATGGGGCTCACAGTGATGTATGTACCTTAAATCCACGCCGTCCAACCATTTTGAAAGCTCATTTTCGATCATGATCCCAAAAACTAAGTTGGATAAAGTCTTAGGTGGACCACACCACAGGAAACAGTCGTGATTGAATCCCACCATTAAAAACTTCATGGATTCCAATGGAATATTCGTTTGCAATCTAAACTGTTTATAAGGTCACAAACACCTGGATGAAGAGACCACACGAATATCATCTTGATACAAATCTTTCGTGGCCCACAAGAAGTTTTAAATGGTCAATCACCATTGTTTCTTGTAATATGGTCCATCTAGGATATGGAACTGCTTCATTTTTTGGATCATGCCCTAAAATGAGCTTTCAAAATGGATGAACGGTGTGGATATAGTGACATACATCACAGTGGGCCCCACAATCAGAGGTCCCTCTCACCGCGGTGGATCCCGGGTCTCACCTAATCCGCTCCCGGGGGGGGGGGGGGGCACCCAAGCTTCGGCATTTGGGCCTGTGGGCCATATCTGGGCTTAAATTCAGGCACAAATTTGAATTGGGCTGGCCCCAACAGGTTGCATGAAGGGTAGGGGTGCACATTTAACCGTTGGAATCGTGGAACCGGGCCGGAACCGTTAGATCGGTCCGGTTTGGTCCAGTTCCATGGTGCTAACGGTTTGGTTCCGGTTCCAAAATTTCGAAAACCATTGATTACGGTTCGGTTCCAGTTTAAGGGTCCTGGAGAACCGATCCGAACTGTTAACCGAACCGTTGATTCGAACCATTAACCGAACCGTATATTCGAACCGTAGACCCGATCCGTGATGGGAACCGTGGATCCGAATCGTCGATCCGTATTTAAAACCAAAAAAAAAAAACCTAACCTCATAAGTCACCCCCCTGCCCTCTTCTTCTCGCGCTGCACGCTGCCCCTGCCCTCTCTCTCTTGCGCCGCACTCTGCCCCTGCCCTCTCTCGCCGGCGTCGTCGTATCCTCCTCCCCCCGCTCTCTCTCTCTCTCTCTCTTGCCGGCGTCCCGTACCCCCTAGCCCGAAGGCCGTGCGGCGCGTCTGCCGTATGAGCTCTCTCTCTCTCTCTCTCTCTCTCTCTCTCTCTCTCCGTCCGCTCGTCCCAACTCCCAATCACCGGAAATCCCTCTCTCGCCGTCCCAATCACTGATTCACCCGGACGCTCTCTCTCTCTTTCGGTACGCCATTTTCTTTCTAGGTTTTCTGAATTTCTCCCCCCTTTTCAAAACCTTAGCTCGAAATCTCTAATCCGTCTCGAATTTCTCCCCCATTTTCTTGCATTTACCGTGGTAATCTTCTCTTTGCAGGGTAAATAGCTGAAAAACACCACGTCCAGCCATCCATCTCGCACTAGCCGCCCCTCTCCGATCTTCCATCGCTAGCTGTCCCTCTCTGGTCATCTCGAATCTTGATCTGAACTTCAACAACGGCTTCTTCATCATTATCTGTGATGGTAATTAGCAATTATCAATATTATTGATTTTCTGTAAATTTTTTATTGAATATGAACCATTGTTGCATTTGTTTTCTTATACTATTTGAGGGCCACTAGTGTTTGTTGTAAGGAGAGACGGTTGGCATCTCCCCTGACAAGGACGGGAACAACTTTCGGGCTTTCCTGTTACCACACATCCCTATTTGCGAGCCACTATTCCAAGGGTTATGACTCTGGACTGCCCTGACAAAGAAATTGTTAGGTGGCAGGGTCCATGTGCAGCAATAAATATCATGCCTATTTCAATATACTCATCTACAGATGGCGCAACTCGCATTCTGCTCCATTCAGCTTCCCTTATCCATGACACAAATGTTTCGTACCACTAAACATGGAAATGCTCATTCATTATTATCTGAAAATGGTAAGTTTCTGAATTATTTAAATTGTAAACCTACCAATTCTTGGAGATCTTTCACTATATCCTGCCCGTGTTGATCCAAGCATTTTGCCGCAATATCATTGATAAGATCATTTAGCGCTTCAAAGATGGTTTTGCTGTGGTAACTTAGGTCCCCAACCTCCCATCTATTACCATTAAGCAAGGAAATAGTTATAGTTTTAGGACATAATTCATGTAAAGAGAAATGCAAGACAATTCAAGCGAATGCAGTGCATGATCTGTGTCAATTGTCAGGTGGGCCACAACATGAACATACCCCAGACTGACAATTAGGCTGTACACATGATTCCATTGATCTTCTTTTTTCCATCTTCTTCTTTTCTGAGAATCCATTTTCCTCATACATATATATCCCACCAGGTGGGTGGACAGTGGACCAGCATGATTTTTGGACCTAGGGCATTCCTATGATGGGTCCAATGTTATGAATGGCCCAGACCTCACACATGCATGCCAAATTCTAATAGGATGGAGTGAATAGATACCTTTGAACAACTTTTGTGAGATTATTCAACTCATCTAAGGAGCCCTTCGTATCAAAGAAATCATCAACAACAGTAACAAGTGTGCCAGTTTTAGCGAGCGTCATCCGTACATTGGAAAGGCCCGGATGGTATACAATACAAGCTGCAGCAAAGTAGCAGTTGTCACGCTCCAAACTCGGAAACCGGGCTCACAAAATTTTTGATCGCCGAATCCAGTTTCGATAGCCTCCGTAAAACCCCATTCTCGGCTCCTAGCACCCATTCGCCAGGTTCCGATCCTGGGATGCTACGAGGAGGATTTTCAACGTTAGTTTGATTCGTAATAAGCATAACCAAAGGCATAACCCACAAACAACAACCAAGAACCATTACATTTTCACTATGATCAAAAACTTTACAAGTACACTGAGCATAAAGGAAAATACAATAATGATGAATAAAATCTCCAGAGTGATCTGCAAGGTGCTCCTGCCTCAGCACTGCTGCGATCCAATGTCACCTGCACGCAACGGTCGTGCATTAGCTTATAGAAAGCTTAGAGGGTGGTGAAAGTGTGTGCGCAAGGTAGTAATATGAACATGCAATATCAGAGCAATGCGGAATATGCAGATGAATCTATGAAAACCAACAGCCGTACCAAAGCTATGCGATGCAAAACATGAATGATATCGGGCATCCCAAGGCAATGCGATGTGAAATGCAACTCAAGCACACAAATCCTCATCTATGTCCACACATTAATACAGCTCAAATCTGGGATATCACCGGGGTCTAGTACACTCTAAACCAGATCGCCGCCTCATCGCGCGCAATAAGGTAAGTGGAAGAGACCTCACTATCCGTCTGCCAATATCGGGCTCGACTCGTCGATAGCGGATCCATTTCTCGAGCTGGTCAGACTCAGCATAGCATTGCCCCCTACACTCGGGGGGGTCAGGCCGCACCCCCTTCCAACCGACCACGACATAGTGGAGAGCGCAACTATCTGGTAATCGGCACTCAACGCTCATCTACCCACTCGATCTGGATATTGGAGCAACCTCTTGGTACCACAAGGGTTTAGAGACTTTCATCTAGGGATATCTATAGCACCCTATGTAGAATAAAATTTTCGGTATCCAATCCTGCCAACCACGATATGCCTGTGGAGGCTATGGTCCTGATGTCACGCGTCATGTGAATGCGAGATGCATGAGTCACACTATACAATCATGCAACAATCCCGTGCGCACCATGCACTCATGTGGGACACTCCGTCTCATAAGGAGTCTTGTAAATGTCTCAGCCCAATGGCTTATGCGATGATCAAACATTCCTCATATCGAGCATACATATGATGCGTATGGACATGAGTAATGGAATTATACTAAGCATGTTATAAAGTAATGAATTATCCTTACAACACAGATGGGCCTAGACGGCCTACACACAACAATTACGGCCTATCAATGGCCCTAGGGAGAGTCATAATGCGGACATTTAACCAACAATATACTTGCAATGTGGACGTCAAACCACCATTGCTCCCAAGCCATAGCCCGTAGTAAACATCATTACACAAACCATGCTGGGTTCACACATTGCAATGGACCTTACGAACATCCTATTAGGCCTTCATTACATCCAATGGCTAC
Source organism: Magnolia kwangsiensis (assembly GCA_037074715.1). Lineage (NCBI taxonomy): Eukaryota > Viridiplantae > Streptophyta > Magnoliopsida > Magnoliales > Magnoliaceae > Magnolia > Magnolia kwangsiensis. Next base: position 859,047 of record CM073575.1, on the reverse strand, counting down.
ATTAGTGAGCCTTACGTTCATCAAATGGGCCGCATTACTGGGCTTCACCAATGGACCTTAGGTACATTGTAATGGGTTATAACCCATGGGCCTCAGAGTACATCATAATGGGCCTAATCACAAGGGCCTTATGTGTCTTAAATGGTCCTAATCCCATGAGCTTTATACATATCAAATGGGCTTAAACTCATAGGCCTTATATGAATCAAATGGGCCTAAACCGACCCATAGGCCTTATATAAATCAAATGGGCCTTACATCCACATCAAAGTGGGCCCCCAATGGACTACTATCACTGCATTAAGATGGGCCTTAAAACAGGCCAAGGTGGGGTCCACTTGGAATATGGATCTGACTCATCATTTTAAGCTCATGCCCAAAATGAGCTTGTAAAGTGGATAGACGGTTTGGATTCAACACACGTATCATGGTGGGGCTCCCTGTCATTGGACAGTGTACATAGAACACATGCACCAGGGTGGGGTCCACTGTGGTTTGACGGTGTGCATAATGCACATGCAGTACCGTGGGCCCCAGCTCCACCGTCCGCTGGACGGGGAGAATAAAACACAAATATCATGGTGGGCTTCCACCGTCCGCCTGGACGGTGGATATAATACACATACATCACTGTGGATCCCATGTGGGGCCCACCACAATGTTTATATGCCATCCAATCCGTTCATAAGGTCACTCAGACCTGGATGAAGGGAAAACACAAATTTCAGATTGATTCAAAACTTCTGTGTCCCATACAAGGGGCTTCAATGGTAGAGGTTCGATCCCACTGTTTCCTGTAGTGTGGGCCACCCCAGTCATGGATGGGGCTGAAATTCGGAGGGGACTCATTACTGAGGGTGGTCCACCTCATGAACAGGTTGGATGTCAATTAAACATCATGGTGGGGCCCACATGCAGGGCCGGGGCCCCCCGACGTCCGCCCGCCCAAACGCAGGATGCTGGCGTGTCCTCTCTGACAGCAGCAACAGCAACAATGCTGCTGTTGATATATTTTTTATTTTTTATTTTGAAAAAATAATTTCTCATGGTTTTTCATGTATATGACCCACATCAGATAAATCTATCTCATCCATTGGCTCCCCTGGCTCGAGACCGTCTGAACGAGTCCCATATCCGGTATTTTTCCGGCGAATAAAAATGTCGGGGTGACTTTTAATGGTAGAAATCACCATTTTATAGGTTATGGCCCGCTTGAAGATCAGATGGACCTCGTTTTTCAGCTCAACGCCTCAAATGGGCTTGGGAACGGAATAGACGACGTGGATTGAATACATTCATCAAGGTGGGGCCTATACGAGTGGCCCTTCCCAAGAGCTTAAACAAGCTCATATTGGTGTTTTCCTTCTACAGAGACGTCCAGCGTCCCAGACGCTGGACGGTTTGGACTTTGAATAAAAATACATTGAGATGGGCCCTGATTAGGTGGGCCACCTCATGGAGGATGGTACGGATACAACACATATGAAGTGGGCCCTACTTGCAAATGGTTAGGATAGAATACATGCCTCATGATGGGGTCCATTCAAGTGGGCCACACAACCATATTATGATAAAAAAAAATGAAAAATGAAGGAGAGAGAGATAGAGAGTGGGACACGCTTGTGATGGAGGGCTCCGCCACTATGAGCCCTCCCTTGTAAGAAACCATACAATAAATAGATCCCTTTACACATGGGACCACCGAAATCATAAATCAACGGTGGAGATCCGTTCCCCACCGATATGAACGGTCTAGATGACCTCTCTAATGTAAGAAAATAAACATCATGATGGGGTCCATGGAGAATGGCCCCATCATGGAATGATCATGATGATCAAGGTGGGCCATCGGCCACAACTTAGGGTCCTAAGTGAGATCCAAACCATTGATCGGTTGGCCTCACTTGACCTATCTCAAAAATATAAAAAACTAACATTATCAAGCACCCACCGTTTGATCTTCTTGCTCCTATGGGTTCCTTAGCACCTTAGCTTTGATTCCAATGGAGGAGATGGGGAATGAATGACTAGGATGAGAGATCTTGGGATAGAGATGTGGGCCACACTTGAAGTTTTGAAAGAGAGGGAGAGGCTTGGAGAATTCTCATACGTGGGATTTTTTTGTTACTTGAGAAAATGAGATGAGAAATGAGAAAGAGAGAGAGTTGTAAGGGAGAGAGAGTGATGGGTGATGGAGTGATGGATGGGAGAGAGATGGGTGTAAGAACTTTTTGACTTTGGTGGCCTTTTGTGTAAGAAAGGCATGGGTTTGTAAGACCCTTTTGACTTTTGTGGTTGCTTGGGAATGGGTAAAAGGTGATGTGTACTTGACATGTACTTGACATGTGATGTGATAAAATTTGATTGATTGATGGGATTGATGTGACACCTTGTAGAGATTCTCTTGGATTTCGCAACGCGCGGCGTTTTCTTCGCACCGAATGTTGGCCTACATCTCTTGACCAGGGTATCGCCTCGGCGCGCAAGTCACGGCATCGGAACTGCAACGATGACGCGATCGCTATGATAATGATTTTGGGTTGAGTCGATATGGGTTGACGGCATACGAATTAGGGTCGTACGTAAATATCGGTTAAGGGTCGAAGGTTGCCAAAATTCGACCGGTAAGACCGCGAAAGTCTACGGAACGGTACGGACTAAGATACGGGTCTAATAGCAGTAGCTAGTTTTCTCTCGTCCGAAGCCAATGTCACGAAGGCTCAACTCCTTGGACCACCTGTTTTTGAGAGACCACACAAATCCTTAGTAGGGGGAACTAGTGGAAACACAATTGCAAACCTTAACACATGTCACACAGGTAACCAATTAGTCACATGTCTGGTACATGCTAGCCGTGCATAAGGTGGGTTCCATAGCAATATCTTTATTGTGGTGCCTCATGCATGGCTCAGATGTGTGTGCTCCATGTAAAGGTGCATGTGATGGTGTGGGTGAGGCTAGCAAATTAAACCTAAAACCTGGTTTGCATGTACAACATATCATATTGATTTTCATCAAGATGAAGATTAGTTTTTTGTTTTTCTAGTTAAAAATAAATAAATTAATAAAGCAATGTGCAATAGGCGCCATAATAGGCACCTTCAAATGAATGGCTTGTAATATGGAAGATAGAGCACAAAGCTCTCATGATGAAAACCAGAGGCATGGTATAAACAATACTTTCATCATGTCAAAGCACAAGAAACCAGGATGAAAAAAAAAATAAAAATAAAAATAAAAAATAAAGAAACCAAAATGAAAGCCCTAAACATTAATCTAATCTTGCTTAGTACCTTTTCATCTCTTCCAATTCAGTCTTGAAAATTGATTGATGAAAAGTGTAGTTTGCCTTTGCCAGTCGTAGCAATACCGCATTATTTAGGCACGACAACTTGCATGTGTGGTTTGTCATTTGAAACTAAGGATAGAAGAAAAAGAAAAAGCATGGATTGATGAATCTCAAATTCTCATCTATAACAAAGAAATTGTTAAGTGGCAGGGTCCATGAGAGCAATGGTCTGGATAATTGAACCAGTTATTGGGATATCTGTTTGGTTGAAGGGTGCAACTAAATACCCTAAAACAATTATAATTTATAAATTTGCAATCTATGTTTCATTGGAGCAAAATCCAGCTGCCCACGTTTAGGGTACATATTGAGCAATGTAATTATCAATGTTTTATTGAATGTTAGGTGTTTTATTGATTTTTTTTTTTTTTTTGTATATCTTAATTCTTAGTAGATGTCAAGTACTGGAGAGACAAATAATCCTCAAGAGCTCTCTATCACTAATTCTCCATCTCATGCAAAGGTATGTCTTCCTAAAGACAAGGGCTGTAAATCTGACGTTTGGGATCATTTTACCAAAATTGTAAATGACGGGGATGGAAAAGCGAAAGGGGCTAGATGTAACTACTGTAATTCATCATAGGCATGGCTGAGTGAGAATGAGACTAGCACTTTGAGAAAATATATATCAAAGTGTCCCAAGAATTCTCAAAATAAAGACAAGAAATAGAAACTTTTGTCAATGCATTTAATATCAGAAGACGGCGGTAGTACCCTTGGTGTGTGGAAATTTGATCAAGATCTATGTAGAGAAGCACTTGCAAAAATAATAATCGTAGATGAGTTACCTTTTAAGTTTGTTGAGCATGAAGGATTTCGTTACTTTTGTAGCGTCATGCAACCTAATTTCAAAATTTTATCACGTACTACAATGGTAAGGGATTGTATGGCATTGTATGTGAGTGAGAAAAAAAAATTGAAGGATTTATTAGTGAACTCAAATCAAAGAATTTGTCTCATTATGGATTCATGGACCTCAGTGCAGAATCTTTCTTACATGTGCTTTACAGCTCATTTTATCCAAGACGAAAAATTATATAAAAGAATTTTAAACTTTTGTGTGATTTCTAGTCACAAAGGTGAAGAAATTGGTTCAGCCGTGGAGGCATGTTTAATGGAATGGGGTATAGAGAAACTATGCACGCTTCCTGTGGATAATGCAAGTTCCAACGATGTTGCTATTTCATATATGAAAAGAAAGATGTCTAAGAAGAGTGATACTTTCATTTTAGGCGGCGAATTCTTTCACATGAGGTGTTGTGCACATATTCTTAATTTAATTGTGAAAGATGAGTTAATTGAATTAAAAGATTTATTAACTCGAATTCGTGGGGCAGTGAGGTATGTTAAGAGTTCTCCACAAAGAGAACAACGTTTCAAGGCATGTGTAAAGAAAGAGAGAATAACATATAAAAGTTGTTTGTGCCTAAATGTTCAAATTAGGTGGAACTCCATATATCTCATGCTAGATGCTGCAATAAAGTTTCAAAAAGCATTTGAGAGATTAGAAGAGGAAGATCCACATTTCATCATAAAACTTCATGATGGACCGCCTACCACTAATGATTGGGATGATGCTCGGGTTTTTACAAAAATTTTACAGAAATTTCATGATGCGACTGTTGGTTTGTCTGGTTCTTTATATGTCACTTCTAATTCATATTTTCATGAAGTTTGTACCATTGAAAGTTTCTTATCCGAATGGTCAATCAGTATGGATTCTACTTTAAATGCCATGGCTAAGAAAATGAAGATTAAATTTGAAAAGTATTGAAAAAATATTGGCAAGGTGAATATAATGTTATTGATTGCTATTGTGTTGGATCCCCGTTATAAATTGAAATATGTGAAGTCTTGTTATTCTGAAGTTTACGAACCTGCCATGGTGATTGAGCTCATTAAGAAGATCAAAGAGACATTCAATCGTATTTATGATGAATATCAAAAGTTTCATTCAGTTGATTCTTCTTTAAGTCAAGCTAATTTTGACATGGATGTCGAGTAATCAATTAGTTATACAAGTGAGCAATTAATTTATCTTAAATCTAAGTTTCAAAAATATTTGGAAGAAGAAGAGAGTTATGGAGGCAAGTCTGAAGTAGACAAATATTTGGAGGAATCTTGTGAAAAGGATGATCTAAATTTTAAAATTTTAAATTAGTGGAAGGTGAATAGCTCAAAGTATCGAGTTCTTTCTCAAGTTGCAAGGGATATTTTAGCCATTCCTGTATCTACCGTTGCTTCTGAATTGACTTTTAGTACTGGAGGTCGTGTTCTATATCAATTCCGTAGTTCTCTTACCCCTAAGCTTGTGGAATGCTTAATTTGTGCACAAGATTGGTTACGTGCTTCGTCTCTCCCAATTCAAGTTGAAGAAAATATGGCTGAAATTGAAACTCTTGAATCCGGTAAATGTTCATTTGATCAATATAATTCTGTCATATAATTTACTTTTACTTATTGTGTTCTTCTTGATTTTAATAAATTATTATATTTTTGCAGCCCTATCTTCTATCTGAGGACTTTCATATCAAGTTTACGTTGGTGAGGTTCAATTGACTATGATCTAAAGGTTAATTTCCTTCTTCTTTGTGTTTTCATGGTCTTTTCATGTTTATTGAGCATTTACTGTTTGCTGGGTGTTAATGTGTTCTAATAGGAATGTTAATGAGTGTTTTATATTTTATTAATAAGGGTAATACCACATTCATTTAAATCCCCTATTTTCCTTATGAAATTTGCATTTCTGTGTTGATTGTTTTTGCCAAAATATCATGTTCTTTGCATTATTTTTTGCATGTTACTTTTGTTTCTGATTGTTGGATCACAACAACGAAAAAATATTCCCATGTAAAGAAAAATGTTCAGTTATATGAACTGCAGTGAAGATTTATGAGATCATGTTCATGATTGAGTGGTACAAATTCAGTCTTCTATAGTTTGCTGATCCTTAAAAGTGGGGTCTGCAACCTATTGCTCTAAGGCAAGAATGCCTTTGAAAATTCAGTTTGCTATAGTTCGTTGATCAGTAAAAGTGGGATCTGCAACCTCTTGCTCTAATGGAAAAATAGCCTTTGATGTCGCATTGGATGTAAAATTTATTACAGAGCCTCAAATAATAGATCGGAGTCAAACTGGATGGGATAACCATCTGGGTGGAATTTCCTTCTACATATGAAGGGGCTTTCTCCTTCTGCATATGAAGGGGCTTTCTCCTTCTGCAAAAGATTATAAAAATCATATGGTTTTATGATTTGTGATTTACATTTTCAATCCTCTTGCTATTTTGTGATCTGACTCGACTTTCAAAACATTGCTCACGAGTGGACATGTTGCACCCATGTGGCAAGTAACAATGTAATCCTAACCATTCATGTGGCAAACAACTTCCAACTGACAGGAACCTTATGGAAATCAGGAAGCTTAGTTTAAAAATTGGAGTGTGTTTCCATGTTCAGACACAAAATAATGTTTTGGAACAATATCATACTACCGATACAACTGTAGAATCTGAAATTTCATTCAATAGGCTTAACAAAACCCAGCTGCGCAGACCTTCAAGCTCTCCAAATCTAAGGAGCATGAGTAGGTGAATGGATACAATTCGGTCGTTAGTATGTGGAGAAGAGTAAGTAATCTTCTTTGTTGCTTCTTAATTGCGAATGGTCAATCTTACTAGAGATTCTCACCGTTGATGTTAAGTCATTTATGCAGCTTGAGGAATCTTTTTGTTAAATGGGCCACACATGGCTGGGCTCCATTTTTGTATTTAAAAAATTAAAAAATCCCAAAGTGACTTCTTATTAAAAAGCAAACTTCACTTGTGCATCCAAGTACATCCATGACCATTTATTTCTAAAAGTTGAATATCCCACTGTTATGGACATTCCTTGTCTTATTTTTTGGGTGTGATTGCAGGGCATACAAGAAGCTGACAGATCTTCAGAAGGGTTCTACAATCTACATCCGTTCTGGCATCATCATGATGTTGAAGAACTCAACAATCAAGGCGGGTTTGTCATATGATGGCGAATTTTTTTCTTTTTCGGTGTGTTTGCAGGGCATACAAGACATTCTTTTTTTTTTTTTTTTCATATCTGTGGATTGTGGGAACTTGGAAGACATTTAATATGTTGCTTGCTGAAGTTTGCTGAAATCTCCCAAGCTGGAAGATCCTAGCCTTTTTTTGCCGGTGTGGCTTGAAAATAGACAGTTACTGTGGGAACTAGGAAGACATTTAATATGTATGTTGCTTGCTGAAGTTTGATGAAATCTCCCAAGCTGGAAGATCCTAGCCTCTTTTTTTTTTGCTGTTGTTGCTTGAAACCGGTTTTCATTTTTATTATTTTTTTGCTATACTTGGTCAAGTAGCTTGACTGTCGATTTGCAAATGGGTTTTCATTTTTAAGAGACAATCTACAGAGATATTGTACTAAAGGCTGCTTTTGTTCCTTAATTATTGAGAAAATGGACACCATATCTTTGTGAATTTCTTAACTGTGCTTTAGATATCCGAAACTGTGATTGAGGATCGTTTTGGAGTAATACATGGGAGTGATGGGTGGTATGATGCATTAGAAAGGCACTTCAAGTGGCTTATTCAATTTAGAATCAGTCCATTCTTTTGCAGATGTGGAGACAACATGCGTGTCTTCACATACACCTGTCCCTGGCCAGGTAATTTGGTAAAAGAAACATAATTTTTGTGGTAGATTATAGAAGTTCGGTTTTTCAGATCTCAAATGCATTATCATTGTGAAGTCAACTGCTTCTTGTGAAATGCTTAATCGAAATTTCTTCTTGATGTAGCTGATCATCCAAAGGTAGATGAATATTATTCAGATCCAAGACTGGCTGCATATGCAGTACCATATACTCCAATTCTTAATCGGTATGCCACAAATCATGCTCACACTTTGCGGGTGTTTGTATTTGAGAATATGTGTGAGGTTTGATAAGCATTTTTTTTTTGTCATGCAACAGTAGTGATGATGCAAAAGATGTGGTGCAAAAAGAAGTTGAAACCTTGAAGAAAAAAGCTCACCGGAAGAAAGCTTACTTCTACTCATGGGATGAGGTATGAACATGCTAATGCAAATGAACTTGAAACAACTATTGGATATTTCACTTATGTGACTTGGGTTGCAAATCAACAGTCATGGACTGGAGTTCTGGTGGCATATGTTTTTATTTTTTTTTACTTGCCTTAACTTGACTCAAGTCATTGTGAAATGGCAAATGAGTTTTCATTTTTATTGGGTTTTTTTGTTTTTGTTTTTCATTTCTTTGTTCATCTGCGCCGGTTCCGGTTCGGTTCCAGTTCCATTCCGTTTTCACGGTTCAATTCCGGTTCCGGTTCAGTTCCGGTTCCATTCTGTTTTCACGATTTGGTTCCGGTTCCGGTTCTAGGGTGCTAATAGTTCGGTTCCGGTTTCAAAAATCGTAGAACCGTTAGGAACGGTTCAGTTCCGGTTTCACCCCAGAATCGGACCAAACCGACCCGTGTGCACCCCTAATGAAGGGTGTAGAAAAGGGACGATTCGACCGAACAAAATGAGAAATGAGCACATACAATGCTTGCATGTGAACTTTTTCCAATGCAGCCATTTCTTTCTTGCGAACCTGACATACATATGGGATAAAATATCCATTAAAAAGGCGGCCACATCATCCTGATATACTCAGTGGGCAGGATACAACATTGAAATCAATGGATAACTGATGATTTGACTCTACAGACTAGTGTGGTCCACCCAATATGGTGGTTATGTCTTATTCCACATCGCACGATCATCAAGGTGCGGCTAACATTTTGCAAAGATCAGATATTCTACATTGAAGGAGGACTCAGCTGCAACTCAGAACCAAAGTTGTGGGTGGAGCCCTGACCGTGGGGCACACCTTATGTACGAATTTTATATCCATGACGTCCATCCTTTTTAACAACTTATTTTAGAGCATGTTCCAAAAAAATGGAGCATAAACAAATCTCAGGTGGACCACAAAAAGTAGTCACTAAAGGGCTATCGTTAAAAAAATCCTAGAGTTTACCATAATATTTATTTTCCATCCAAAATTATCAGCTTGATCCAAAATTTTTTTGTGGTTTACAAAATGTTTTTAATGGTCAATGGCCCACTATGTGGTGTGCTCCTCTCTGCACAACCCGTGTCCCATTGAGAGAGACAGTAGACAAGTGGATCGTGGATCTCTACTTGACCCTGTTGGAATATTTGGTTGAATTAAATAAACTACAAAAAATTGAGAACTAAAAAAGAAAATAAAATTTTAAGAAAGTGGACTTATTGAATTGAGTTGAGGCGTGATTGAGTCACTCGGCTTGAAATCGAATTTGCTCCCCTTGGACAATGTCCAAAGTGCAACGGGTTTCCAGAGTATTCGACATCCAGAATATAACGACTATGACTCGGTCCCAGCAGTGCACTCACTGTATGCGGGCTCGAAACACTTGCAGTTTAACTTGAAAGTGCTGAGTTAACTCAGTGACGAACTCAACAATTAAAATTCTTAAAATAACATCAGAGAGAGTTTTATAAGAGAGATAATTTTTTGTATTTTTAAAATTGAAATGGAAGTCCTTATATAGACTCCGAAGTGGTACATTAAGCACATTTTACAAAGGGTTAGGTCCGTTCCTAACAAGTGCAACCAACTGGAAGACACATTTCTCTGTTTAAAATGAAAAGGAGCAAGTGCGAGTATGTTCTTGCAACTAAAGTCCCACGAGTGCCTATACATACATACTCACAAGAGTACACTCACACCGCACCCACACGCAGCCCGTCCCGTCGCTCACACGGACCCGGCACGGCACAGCTCGACACGAGCGTGTGTAGTTAATGACATATATTAGAGCTATTGAGATAAAATGATATCAAAATGAGGTAGGTCCACAGCTCTAATGGACCAAAAAGTGGGGATTGAATGTCCACCATTAAAAAGTTCTTGAGAGCTGGAGAAGTTTCGGATCAAGCTTATATTTATCTTTTCACTTCATCCAGGTTTATGTGAACTTATTAATAGGTTAGATGGTAAGAAAATATCAGAGTCTACATGAACTTATTAATAGGTTGGATGGTAAGAAAACATCAGAGTCTACATGAACTTATTAATAGGTTGGATGGTAAGAAAACATCACAGTGGGCCTTTGAAACCTTTCAACGATGAGTGTCATTATCACTGCAGCTTACTTTGGTGTAGTTCACTGGGGCTATGGAACTGCCTGATATCTTGGATCATAATTTAAAATGATCTCATAAAAGCAATGAACGGAATGGATAAAACACTTACATCGCGGTGGTCCCCACAGAGCCCTGCCCGGAGTGGGTAGGACGCAATCCGCGTCCGATCGAATTGTTTAGTGAGGAGAGCACCCCCTAGAGCGTGCTGTGGATTATAATGGGGCCCACCGTGATGTATATGTTATATCCATTCCGTCCATCCATTTGTCCATTTCATTTAGGGGCATGAGCCCAAACTTGAAGCTTATCTAAATTTGAAATATACCACACGACTGAAAGGAGTGGGGATAATGACGTCCACCATTGAAACTTTTCTAACGGCTAGAGTAATGTTTATTTGTCACCCAACCTGTTCATGAAATCACACAGACCTAGATAAATGGAAAACACAACAGATATCAGCTTGATATATAACTTCAGATTCTTTAAGAAGTTTTGGATGGTACATGTTCAATGGTCACTGTTTCATGTGGTGTGGCCCACTCGAGTCTTTTAAATGTTAAAGTTTTTGGTTCACTTGCTAAAATGAACAGGAAAAACGGATGGACGGTGTGGATAAAACAAATACGTCACGGTGCGCCCCACATATAATCCACACTACGCCATAGCGTGATGTGCTTCTCTCTACACAATCCGCGTCCCACGGGGAGAGCCAGCGGCCCGGCAGACGAGTGGATCGTGGATCTCCACTCAACTCGCCCGAGTTTTACTATTCACTCGAGTGAAATATTCAGTAAAAAACCGGTCTCTGACACTGACCCGGCTAGGAAGCCTGCCGGTCGCCGAATGGGATCGGCGACTTTTTAAACCTGATCTAACCATTTATCTGAAAAATGTTTTTCTTTTTCCGAACGTGGACCATTCAATGTCTCTCACCCGTCCATTTTTAGGAAAGCAATCAGCTAGTTAGCATCAACCCGTCAATAATTTTTGGGCTATGGCTAATCCATGGCAAGGTCCACCGGATAAATGATTCTGATTTCAGGCCAGCCACCCGATGAGGTGGGGGTAAATAAAGGTCAGTCGTTGAAAATCAATGGGCAAGATTATATAGTTAAAAGGTTTTTCCGTAACGATATTATCCATCCGTAATGGGACAACAGTTTGAACGGTCTGGATTAGTTTTGAATGCAGGCCTACCCTGGATACGTTGCCACGACTTGCTAAATTGGAGCAATCACACATGGTACCATAACGCCCCATTTTCATGGAGCTCGTTTTTCTCGTCACTAGCCAAAATAATCATGCGTTGAAGTGGGACGTCTGCTAGCCGCGTGTACACATAAGTCACATTACAGGTCTCCATATATACCAACATGGCCCACTTTCACAAAATCGGATCCGTCCATCGGATAAGGCCCACCATTTAATTTATGGTAAAAAAAAAAGGCCGGCCTGTTGATTTTTTAGCGTTAATGTACGGAACAAATGGACAACTAAACAAGACATTTAAGCTCTCAAATTGTTCTATACATTCTCATCCACCTGGTGAGTAGATAGGCCTAATCTTTTATCCTAGAGTCTAAGTAATAGGGCCCACCTGATGGACAGATCGGATTTAGGATAGGTATTACTGGTGCATGTAGAGGAATGTCCACTTGTGTGGGATTAGAGAACCTACTCCTGCAGACTCCTCTCATTGGCGCGATGGGCTGGTTTCGGTTAATCCACCTTTCTTTAAAGAGACATGCTCCAGTGCTCCAAGAGCATTGTAAATTATAGTGCTCTTAGTGGTATTAATTGGGACAGTTAGACAATCCAATCCATTGATCTAGACTGTTCATTGGCTCCATCAAAAATTTCATAGGCTATCATATAAAATCGCGCCAATAAGATAAATACTAACCATTCGATGAATGTCTTTTAAATATGGACAGTCAGGATCGTTTGTACAAACATATGTCCAACCAATAGTTTGATCCATCTATTTCTTAGGAACCATCACGGATTGATTATTATTCTAAAGAATCACCTCTTTAAGGCAAGCGTAACCATTCCATCCATGGCTTAGTAAAAGGATGGTTTAAAAAAAATACAAAATATAGGATTGATTAGATCATATGATCAGATCAATTTTTCAACCATAGCCCACGAAATATTTTCAGGACTAAATGGACAGTTCAGATTGATCGATTGGAATGTCCAAATGAACCGATGTAACTAGGAGCACTATGATTTATAGTGCTCTCGAGAGCATTGGAGCATTTCCCCATTAAATTCCCCCCGAAAATCTTATCTAATCTTGTAACTCTCACACGCCTCCACCATCAACATCCATGCATGGCTGGTTCATGCAACGGCGCACACGATCTCCCAGTCATTACTCATTATTACGCCACCTTCTCTCCTCCTCTAAATATAGAGGCTTACTCCAACTCCCCAACTCAAATAGCATAGCAACACATCCAAACACTTTGAAAAATTTCCATTTTTTAATTCTCCAAACATGGAAAAGCAATCACTGGATAGCTGGCCTCTCTTTGAAGTAGTAGCTAAGGAAGAAGAGCCCTTTTGGTTCCAATACCAGCAGCTGCTGGATTTCAGGTAAAAAACCAACATAGCAATTAGTTTTGTTCTTTTGATATATGTACTTCTATATGCTTTTGAAGAGTTCTTTTTCGTTTTACTTGTAGTGGGGATTCTCATCTGAATTGGCAAGCTGAAGTTCCTATAAAGGAGGATGTGTTTGGAGCTCCTCCATTAATGGAGAGCTTTGTTCATGAACCTGTCTGTTCATCCATGGAGTTCTTGCCTGACCATACAAACATGTTGCCAGGTGAATTTCTATTTGTTGCTGAAAAATAATTAATTATATTCTACTCCATTTTTTATTTTTTATTTTTGTTGCATACGCCACTTTTCTGTTTCACTTCCACAGTAAAAATTAAAGAGAAGGGATGTATACGTAAAATCGTTGGGTGTAAGTATTATTTCACGTCAAAAACATGGTAGCACTTGTTTCCTCCCTCTTTTTCGTATCGTTTTCGAATAGAGAAAGACCACATACAATGGCTGTATCATAAGCTATATATGATACGACCACTTCTTTTCCTGCCAATACGTCACATATGTAGAAAATCCGATCCGTTTAAAGGTGGGTCCCACCTGATATGAAAATCAGACCGTTGATTCGAGACAAGATCAAAATCAGTGGAGATTCAATGGTATGATTCAAGGTGTACTGGAATGGCCTACTCTGTCAGTGGATTGGCTTGATTTTCGTCTCAAGTGATCATCATGGTGTAAGCCACCTTTTGCATGGATTGGATATTTTACACATGTTACATGCATCATAACTTCAGATACAGCCTGCTGTACGTATCTGATAGTTTCATGAATGGAGAAATGGGCCAAAGTAGCGGTAGTACCACTGAAATGAAATTATAATACGCCAGCTGGGCCATGCCAATCAGTGTATAGATCCCAGCCACTCGATAAATGGGCTTAAGTAAACTGGCCATTCTACGATTTTATCTATCCATAGACAGGAAATTCCTGTTCATGGCGGTATCAACCAGCCTCTTGAATAGTTCCGACCATTGATACGCATGCCCAGCTAGTAGTATCAATCGGCCTCTTTCGATGATAGGATGCACTTGTTTTGGTAGGTGCAGATGATTGGTACGATTCCTTTGATGGTGGGTTTGGAGTTTTGGATGATTTGAGTGTTAAACCTCAAGCAAAGAAAGATATGGTTTTTTGCAATGAAGAAGAGAGTAGTGAGGAGTTGAAAGAGAGGAAGGAGGAAAGATTTAGAGAGGAAGGTATGATGTTTTGCAATGGAGAAGTGATTAGTAGTGAGGAGCCAAAAGAGAGGAAGATGGAAAGAGCCAGAGAAGAAGGTATGGTGTTTTGCAATGGAGAGGAGCTGAAAGAGAAAAAGGTGGAAAGATGCAGAGAAGATAGAAGCATAAGCTTCAAAGAGCTATCTCGTTATTTTTACATGCCCATAACACAAGCAGCGAAGGAGATGAACGTTGGATTGACGCTGTTGAAGAAGAGGTGTAGGGAATTGGGTATTCCCAGATGGCCTCACAGGAAGATGAAGAGCTTACAAACGCTTATCAAGAACGTCCAGGTACTACCTTTTTTTTTTTTTTTTTTCCTTCTCTCTCTCTCTCTCTCTCTCTCTACCATTCACCGTACATGCACCATACAACAAGCTTTTATTATTGAGACTTGCTTGCAGATCACACGTGCCTTATCCAAGCTGATCATCAAGCGGACAAGACCAACTTGGTTCCTTGACCAAGACCCACTCATCAGGCGTTCCACATGTGTGAAAAAGAAATGAATGGTTAACGAGTTTGACCATGGGCTCTCAGTCATCACACGTGTCATAACGGAAAGTGGAATGGCCTGATTTTGGTCCAGGTCGTCTGTGATAACCCCTCCTGATGAGCCGCTTGGATCTCTCCCATGTGCGGCCAGGATAGTATCTTTTCACAATGCAAATGATCCAAACCGTCCATTTTCTAGCCAATTGATCATATGAAACTGACCCTTGATCTGTATGTTTTTTTAGAGGTGGCCCTTTTTAGAGCTGGTTGGATGAAATGGACGGTCCAGGTCTCTGATCGGACTGTCCACGTCCAAAAACAGAGGCCAGATTGGAGCATTCTTGATGTAATGTGCATGATTGGTGGTACTGTAGGAATTGGGGAGGGAGGATGGAGAAGTAGGTGAATCCCAGCTCAGGACTGCCATAGAGGTGTTGGAGCAGCAGAAACGAATGATGGAGAAAATCCCAGCCATGGAAATTGGGGAGAAAACGAAGAAGCTCAGACAAGCTTGCTTTAAGGCTAATTATAAGAAGAAAAAGCTTATGGGGATGGTGGACTCACAGCCTAGTAGCTATACATGGATGCAAGATTGAAAGGGAATTATTTGATCCTTGATATGGGGATATGCATTGTATTCGGGTTTTCATGTGAAAGTGGGCCCCGTTTCCTTGTGATGCAGACCATGGTTTTGGTGGTCAAACACCATGGACGGACCAAGTCCCCAAATTCTCCTCAATGGGTCGACTCTTAATCTTTCTACAGAAATGGTCTACCTTCAAAGAGAGAGGGCCCAAGAATGGTGGCTAGGGTCTTCGACTACGGGTTCATCTAAGGTTGAGGCATGACAAATTAACGGTTGGATCTCTATACCATATGATTACAAATTGAAGACGCTGAGTATACTATTTTATATGGTAACATAAAAGTATAAATTAGCTGTTCCCCATACCTATGCATTTACCTTCAAATGACCACGTATTGTTTCATGTGTTCTTTTTAAATTTGGACAACTCATCATTTTACCTTTAACCATCCATTTTATAGCCATTAGTCAGATGGCTAAGATTTCTCAATTTTTGATTGCTTGGAAATATGGTCCATCCACAATGGGATCCACAATTTGGATGGCCTGGATAGCTATACATGGGTGCCAAAAGTCAGAGGACGAGTCACTGCTACTTTCTTAGTGGTGCAAAACTAACACGGGAGTCAACCACAATATTGCATGCTATCTCAATGGTACCTGTCTCATATGACATTTGGTGGACAGAAGAAGCAGTGTTGGTCTAGCAATTGGACAGGCAGGGGCCCAAACCATAGCAATCTTTGCCATTGATCCATGGGTAGTCCCACAGGTTGAATGGACCGAGCAAGTTGCCATATCCAATGCTGCTTATTTCCTCCCATCTTTCTCTGCAATAAATAATGAAAGAGGCGTTTGGCAAATTTTAGCTATATGATTGGAATGAGTAGGACTTTGAATGTGTAAGGGAGATGGGAATACATTTAAATAAAAAAGAATAAGGATATTTTATAAATTTTAAAAAGTAGTGGTGCGCATTTGAAATTTCACTCATAAAATTCTTTAAATGAGTTAATATTAGTTTTAGGTTCAAAATTTAAAAGCCAAATAAAGTTTTACCTCACAAAATCTCATGACATGTGAAGGAATTTTCTAATCAAAGGGTATTTTTGTGACTAGCCTTGGCTCCCTCTCCCATTCATTTTGTATGGCTGTATGAAACAAGCTATTTAAGGATCTTGTGAAAAAAAAAAAAGCCCTCTAGATCTAATACCTGCATGGGTCATTGAACCCGAAAAATGTGAAGATAAGACGCCTAAATTCACTCTCTCTCTCTCTCTCTCTCTCTCTCTCTCTCTCTCTCTCTCTCTCTCTCTCTCTCTCTCTCTATTTTTAAATTTTAATCTTATCTCACTTCTCATTTCTCATTTCTCATGTGGGTTGCATGTGCCTACATCACGGTTATATAAACCTAAGGATTTTTTAGCTTTACATAAGAGTGAAAAAAGGTATGACTTACCATCTGCCAGCCCCAATCTTTGTGGGCCCACAGTGACGTTGGTGTTATATCCACACTGTCCCTCTGCTTGGTTAGTTCATTTGGACATAAGTCTAAATATGATGAAGATCCAAAACTTAATTAAGTGAGACACACCACAAGAAAAAGAGGGAATTGAAGCTCATCCTTAAGACTTTTTTAAGAATTGAAATTTGTGTTTTCCCTTTGTTTAGTTAGAAGGCCCGTTAACAGGAAGGTAGTCTTAGGAAGGTTTAAATAGTGGATGTTACCATCCTTACTTTTGCTGTTAGTGTGGCCTATGGTCTATCTGCTTTTTGGATCTCCCTCATGCTTGAGCTTATGTCCTCAAATGATATGGTAAAATGGATGGACAAAGTGGATATAACACGAACATCATAATAGGTCACACAGAGCTTAGTGTTACATGGGATTCTTGTAATTAATAACTGTTCACCAATATTTTGATCATGGGCTCTTCTGTCATTGGGTCATTAACTTCCTTCACTTTCTGACCTTAGCAAGCGTCCACCCTCACACGTAATCTTATGACTTTGCAGAAGCTTGTGTTTTGGTGAACAATTGTTAGGACTTGTTTCCTATGACTTTTTTTGTGAGGAGGTACTCCCTCTGAAGTTACAGGATTATAAGTCCCGATGAGCATTCGGATTGGGGCTGGGGTTGGAGTATAACCCGCAGGCTAGGCAGGCTAGGTTCGAGCTTAAATAGGTTAGGCTTGGGCTTGCCTGTCAGCCCAGACAGCTAACCATTTTAAAATTCAAAATTTAAATCATAGGTTAGTGCCTTGGATGTGATCTTATGCCTGTGGCCATCCGAGACTTGGAATGCCATCATTTTCCGGCAAAGTATATATTTCAATGGGCTTATTATAACCATTGTGTCAAACATCGCATATGTGCACCAATTAAAGATATTAAAGTTGATTTACTAATTAAATTCAAACCAATGTAAATATACTATGCATAGCTACTTTTGAATTACAAGGGATACAGAATCCAAATTGCCAAATATAACAAAAGGATTCCAAATCCAGGGGTTCAAAATCTACGCTCCCAAACAGGCCCTTAGATGGGCTTGGGCTGAACAATTTGGGCCCGTACAGGTTCGGGCCAGATTTGGGCAAATGTTGAAGAAGAGGGGCTGGGCGGGGCTGGGCTTGGACGAGCTCTGCCCGGCCTAACCCGTTGACAGCCTACCTCTATCGCTTCTTGCCTTGCCCGGAAAAAGCGAGCCTTGAACCCGAAAAATGTCCTTGTACTAATCCACCGACCTTTCAAATTTCCATACATGATGGTATGGCTTTGATTCCACTCACCCGTTCCCATCTCTCTTCTTATCAAACCTGTCTCTCTTCTCATCACCTCCTCCGTCACCACATTCACCAACAACTACAACCACAGCATCTGCGGCAAAAGCCATTGATACAACAACAACAACGGCAGCAGCAGCAACAACAACAACAACAAAATCACCTTTGTTTTAGGTTTGAAGATACATCTCTTTCCATCATAAAGTCGTGCTCAACAAAGGCCCACCTTCTGCAAATCCACGGCCATCTGATCCGTACATCCCTCATTCAAAACCCGGCCATTCTGACCCCCTTCTTATCCTCCGCCACCACTCAAGACCTAGACTACTCGCGCCAAATTTTCATTCAAATCCCCAACCCCACCCTTCCTCTTTACAACGCCATCATGAAAGCCTACTCTCAGAGCAGCTCCCCTGACCAGGCCTTCTACTTGTACTCGCGCATGCGGAAGCAAGGCATTCGTCCGACCCCATTCTCTTCTTCCTTCGTTCTCAAATCCTGCATTAGAATTCCGTCTTTAACAGGAGGCAGACAGATTCATGCACGGATCCTTCGAGACGGCCACCAGTCCGATTCTCTTCTCCTCACCTCTTTGATGGGTTTTTATTCTGCATGCGGAAATGGTAACGGTGCACGCCTAGTGTTCGACGAAATGTCCGTCAGAGACACGGTCGCATGGAACGTTTTGATTTCTTGTTATGCACGCAACGGTCGGACTAAAGATGCCCTGGGGCTGTTTGACGTTATGCAGGCCCCGCCCTATGAATCTGAACCGGATGATGTCACTTGTTTGCTTCTCCTCCAGGCTTGTGCTCACTTGGGCACGCTTGATTTCGGAGAGCGGATTCATAATTATATCAATGAACGAGGCTTCAGTAATGCTTCGAATCTGTGCAATTCACTTATAGTGATGTACTCAAAATGTGGGTGTGTGGATAAGGCTTTTAGGGTGTTTGATGAGATGGTTGAGAGAAATGTCGTTACCTGGAGTGCAATGATTTCTGGGTTGGCAATGAATGGCCATGGAAGGGAAGCCATTGAAGCATTTGGGGAAATGCAGAGAGTAGGTATTGTGCCAGATGACCAGACTTTTACGGGTGTTTTATCAGCTTGTAGTCATGGTGGATTGGTGGACGAAGGTTTGAAGTTTTTTGATTTAATGAAGTCTGAATTCGGATTAGTGCCAAACATCCATCACTATGGGTGCATGGTTGATCTTTTGGGTCGTGCAGGTCTGCTGGATCAGGCCTACTATCTTATAAATTCGATGATGGTCGAGCCTGATTCGACAATTTGGAGGACTCTGCTTGGCACTTGCAGAATTCACGGTCACATTGCTCTTGGTGAGCGTGTTGTTGGGCATTTGATCGAGTTAAAAGCCCAACAAGCTGGGGATTATGTTTTGTTATTGAATATTTATGCTTGTGCTGGGAATTGGGAGAAGGTGGCAGATGTGAGGAGGTTGATGAAAGAGAAAGGAATCCAAACGATGCCTGGTTGTAGTACAATCGAACTAAGAGGAGAAGTCCATGAGTTTGTTGTGGATGATGATTCACATCCACAAAAGGGGGAGATCTATGAGATGTTGGACGAAATTGGAAAGCAACTGAAGATTGCTGGTTATATTCCAGATATGACAGCTGAGCTGCACAACTTAGATATGGAAGAAAAGGAGAATGCTCTCTCTTATCATAGCGAGAAGTTGGCCATTGCTTTTGGGATGGTCATGACTCCTCCTGGAACGACAATAAGAATTGCCAAGAACCTTCGCATCTGTGTTGATTGCCACAATTTTGCAAAGGTTCTATCTGGGGTTTATAACCGGGAGGTAGTTGTGAGAGATCGCAGCCGGTTCCACCATTTCCGAGAAGGATCATGTTCCTGTAATGATTACTGGTAGGCCTCCTTTTACTTCAAATCATGTGCAAAAGTACTGTCTGGGGCATTGACTGATGGACGTCTTGCCCCCAAAAAACCAGAATATTAAGAAATCAAATGAAACTTGTCAGTTCCTATAGCTGGACGACCTCATCTATGCTCATTGGTGGTGAAATGCGAGCTGTTGAGACCAAGTGGTCAGATAATCACAAAATCCGACTGTAGTAATTCAAATGTCCTTTGTACAGTTTGGGCTATGGTGGGAATGAGGTACTACAGTTCACAATGTGGTTTTCGTTGGATCCTTAAACATGGAGATCATCTCTCAACTAATCACAACCAAGAGGTGGATTTCAATGATCATTACTGATTGCTCACAGTGACACCATGTCATGGAAAGATCTTACCTGCACCTTGGAGGACTGATGTTGAGTTATTTTATAAGATACAGTCCAGAACTTGTGGAATGGGTGATTCCATGGATGGAGCTTAGGCCTAAACCTGAGCTTTAAATTCCCCATTCTATGAAAACCTGGCTGATATCATATACTTGGGTTGGGTTCTGTTGTGTGTGTGTGGGTGTTGGTGTGCTCATGTGCTTTCATCACTAAATATGAAAGTTTGATGGGGTCTGTCTTTAAAATTCATGGGAAGTACTAAAGTTTAGCCATGGGAGGTGCACAAACAGACTATTATGAAAACTCTTTCTATTGAACATGAGATCAAGATTTTATTACTCCATTTCTGTATCACAAATTACCATGGGTTATTTATCATTACACACGATGTACAGTGTCAAGGCTGCTCAAGCTGTAATCAGCTCAGAAACAGGTTTTGTATTGATTTTGTCCAGCGGTATTTCAGTAAACTCAGATAGGATTGCTCTGAATTCATCTCCATTTAGAGTTTCCTTTTCTAAGAGAACCTCTACTAGCTTGTCAATGGCTGCCCGGTTATTCCTTATGTGGGTCTTTGCAATTTCATATGCGTTGTCGATAATTGCCTTTATCGACTTATCGATATCTTCAGCAAGTTTTTCTGACATGGAATTCCTTGCTAGCATCCTCAGTACCACATCACTGCTTTGAACTGTTGGATCAGTCAATGCCCATGGTCCAATCTCAGACATCCCGAACATGGTTACCATCTGGTGAGAGAGAGAACGAACATGCCTACCCATTAGCTTTCATGTACTTAGAGGACAAAAGAAGAAGAAGAAGAAGAAGAGAACTTCCACAATGGAAAAGAAACTACATGCTTCCTCCATCCAACTCATATTTACCAAAATACGAGAAATTGCGGCACAACTACTCGCACTTCATGGTTTATCACAAGAAATAAAAGCCAGAGATGAGCATTTTCATGCATCTTACCTGTTTTGCAATTTGAGTCATCTGCACCAAATCTCCAGCTGCACCAGTAGTAACCTCTGATTCTCCAAATATAACTTCCTCTGCAGCCCGGCCCCCAAGACCTCCGACTATTCTAGCAAAGATCTGCTGTTTCGAAACAAGAGCTGGATCCTCCCCAGGCATGAACCAAGTAAGACCACGGGCTTGTCCTCGAGGAATAAGAGTAACTTTCTGTACAGGGTCATGCCCAGGAGTCAATGTCCTGTTATCAGCAGATCAACAAGGCCATTTAGTCTATATACCTGCATTGTAATTTATGGAGTTTACTGCCTTTCTCAGACAATGCAGGCCACAAATCCAAACGTTAATAATGTCCTATGGAGGAGATTTTTTAGGCATGCTGTGTTTCTCTTTTTAACCATCTATCTGTAGGCTAAAATTGAATGGTAAATATTCTCCTAGGTGGTTCTTTATGCATGGTCCATCAATGTGGGGACAACACACCAATTATCCGGGCTGACTCGTGAGCCCTTCTTTTCAGAAATGAACCCATTTGTAGTTTTATACTGTACAAAGATGTGGGTCACGTATCATATAACTCCTCTCCAAAGAAATAGAAACCCTTCACAACTGTATGCATAATATATAATTCATCATCATCTAAGCCTTATTTCAACTAACTGGGGCCGGCATGCATAATATATAATAATAATAATGAAAAACATAAATTTAGGTTTTCCCTTGATACCTGTTTTGACATGCATGCAAAACGTGGTTTGGGCATTTGAGATTTTCAATGGTATTGAGAAGTGGACAGAATTAGATTCTGCAGGTGGCTTAGGAGTATTTTATTTCACTATCTTTTGTGGTTGTAGGATTTAGAGAAAGAGATGGATGTGTTTAACCATGTGAAGTTGTGGACCATCGGAAATTTGAATTCTAAGTTCTCTCGCAAAAGAGTTTTTAAGGTTCCAAACTTTGCTCATGATGGCCTTCTATTTCAAGATAGTGCTAGTTGAATCACAGATTAACCAAGACAACCAAAGCATTTCTACAATAAACTAGAGACAACAAAAACTTGCATTCTTAAAATCAAGTGATTGCAGAGAAATGTGCTAAAAACTCTCCTATATGGTTTTTAGTGCCTAGACAAGGAATTAATCAGTAACAATCCCATCCTTCATCTTCCAGGAACAAATTCAAAATCACGGATAAATTGACAAGCAGAGAGAGAGCATTTCAATAACTTGGAAGTATATTACTACTCATGCAGAGATAATTCAAGAAAACTTACGCGCAGACTGCATGCCCGATTTCATGATAAGCCACAAGGATCTTGCTCTTTCCATCTGTCATCTTGGTGCCCTCCATGCCTGCTACGATCCGATCAATGGAATCATCGATTTCTTTCACTGTTATCATCTCTTTGCCTCTTCTGCCAGCAAGAATGGCAGCTTCATTCATGAGGTTTGCCAGGTCGGCAGCGCTGAACCCTGGCGTCCTCATGCCAATAACATTGAGAGAGAGTTCCTTACTGAGCTTCTTGTTTTTGCTATGGACCTTCAGGATTTCTTCTCTCCCTCTGACATCAGGCAATCCGACAGTTACCTGTTTAAGGAACGGGCCAGATGAGTTTTATTTGCTGGAAAACAACTATATATCTGCGCTAACACAAACAAATAGGAAATGTGCCACAGCCCTGTAGTGCCTTATGCTCTCATGAAATCAGAGCAAAAGATAGAAAAATTCATAGAAGACATCTACTTCAATTTTTTTATGTTTCAACCAAGCATCGACCATGCATCTAGTGGGAAATTAATTTGGCTTTCCATTGTTTCTGAAAATCAAACCGGATTGTGAATAGGAAAGAGGGTAGACCAAATCGAAATTTAAAATCAGATCATAAATTTCAAAATCTATAGCTGCAAAGGTTTGCTAACCCCACACGCATCACATGTGCATAGCCCTGCCATCAACGTGCCAGTGCAATTGGTTCACCTGTGCCAGACCTGAATAGTCCATTGGGTGGGCCAGACCCTGTAGATACCCTAACCCTCACGCTGTTTACCCTTCAGGTGGCCCAGAGAAAACAAATGGATGGCTAAAAATATACTTTTTATGGCCATCGCTGTTTCATTCAGTGCCCCATGTGATGAGTGGATTGGCCTGAGTTTTTTTGCCAGAACATCCATACAGATTGGCACACCTAATAGGTTGCTCAAATCTTGCATATCAGCCATATTATCACATGCACTGGTGTGTAGATGTACAGTTATAAATGTGGGCCAAAAGAAACTTTTATGTTTGACATACCACAATAAAATTTATTTGACATACAAGAATCTAATAATGAACTATATGGAGCATTTAAACTAGTTGACCATGAGAAAGACCCATATTACCTGCAATTCCACTTCACCCACCCTGCATTAAAAAAAACAAAAAAAAAAAAGAAGAAGAAGAAGAAGGAAAAACCAACTATAGCAACGCTATGTTGTGGCATAACCAACAGTTTAGATGCTGTAATTCCATCTTCTATCAAATCATACAACTCATATACGATTTTGTCAGTTACGGTTCATTCAAATTGTCATTATCCAGTATTATTCTCATGTGATTTAAATCCAGTCTAGGATCATAGTTGTAGATCATTGGATTTAATGATTGATTGTATTATTTCTGTCCTACTCTACTATAACTACAATGGATGTTCTTTCTGCATGTTACAGTTAAATACTAATTTCTCATGGTAATATCACCTGTATTATAATTGAACTGACTTGTGGATGTGCTGGATCCAAGGTGTTCCATAATGTCTAAGGATAGAATTGCATCCGAGGAACAGGGGGATACAAAAAGTAATAAGAGAGGCGCACAGACCAATAAATCGTATCAGTCATATTTTTGAATTTGGAATGAAAAGAGGAGTAATGCTTCCTAATACGGGACATGGAATAAGACTAAGATTGGAATAGCATTCAAAGAAATGTTCTAACATAGAGTAGAATCGAACATTGAAGAGGTTATAACGGTTGCCGCTACAGCCACCATTATTACTGTCATGAAACAGGCCTTAACAGTTGTTACGGGCATTTTTATTTTCCCAAAAATGGGTATCACGTAATGGTAATGGTTACCACCCTTATTGTTACATAACGGCCATACCATGGCTGGTTCTACTGTTGGGTATGCTTGCCTAACAAGTAAATGCATCCTCTATCCATGGTGTGAACTATTTCAGTCCTGTTTGCTTCAATGAAATCCTTGTTATCGATTTTTTTTTTTTTTTTTTTTTTTTAAAGGTGCAAACCATTTGAAAGAACTGAATTTCTTACCTGTCTATCAAACCTTCCTGGTCTAAGCAAAGCTGAATCAAGAATTTCAGGCCGATTAGTGGCAGCGATAACAATCACTCCACTGTCCCCACTGAATCCATCCATTTCTGTAAGCAACTGATTCAGCGTTTGCTCCCTCTCATCATTTCCTCCTCCAATTCCCGTTCCCCTTTGCCTTCCCACTGCATCAATCTCGTCAATAAAAACCAGACATGGCGAATTTGCCTTTGCCTTGTTGAACAAATCTCTCACTCTTGAAGCACCCACCCCGACAAACATCTCAATGAACTCTGAACCTGAAAGAGAAAAGAAAGGGACCCCTGCTTCTCCAGCTATGGCTTTAGCCAGCAATGTTTTCCCTGTCCCAGGTGGGCCAACTAGCAATACCCCTTTAGGAATCCTTGCTCCGACTGCCGCAAATTTTTCTGGGGTTCTCAAGAACTCAACAATCTCCTGGAAATCTTGCTTTGCTTCATCAACTCCAGCTACATCGTCGAATGTGATGCCAGTGTTGGGTTCCATCTGAAACTTGGCTTTGCTCCTGTTGTAATTTTACAGAGCAGTTTATATCAATCTTCACATGATTTCATCATTCTAACAGTAAGCAAATTTCGTTAAGTATTTCAGTGCTTACCTTCCAAGCCCGAATGGCAAGTTGGGGCCACCTGGAGTATTCATCGGCCCTCCTCTCAGAAATAGAGAACCAAGCAGAAGCAAAGGGAAGGCTAAATTCCCCAACAAATCGAGAAGCGCAAGTCCCATGTTGACTTCCATAGGGTGGGCGGCGAAATCGACATCTTTTTCTTTCAGTTTCCTCAGCAATTCCAGTGGCAATTCTGGCAACTGTATTTTGACTCTCTGGATTTTGTTAAGTGCAGGATTGAATATCTCAGCGATGGCAACGGTGCCGTTCTCGAACAGGTCTACCTTCTTCACGGCTCCTTCGTCCAAGTACTGCAGGAATCTCGAGTAAGACATTCTACTGGAAGTAGCCTCCCGTGGGCTCTCTGGTTCAGCTCTTGCAGGCTGAACTAAAGACAACCCTCCTCCTAGAAGGCCCAAACCAGTAGATTTTAGGAAGCCCCTTCTGCTGTAGTTGACGTCTGAAGGTGTTCTGGTATTCAGGTTTTCTCTAGCAGTGGTTTTAGGAAGGGTTTCCTTGGAATGGTCTTGTGATTTGCAGGTGGGTAGATGGGAAATCGATAGTGATAAGGTGGATGCCATTTCCCCTCCTCAGATTAGATTTATGAGCTGTTTTGGGTTTTTGAACGATGGAGTCAGGAACTTTGAAATGTTGGGTTTTGTTCTGTTTGGAGAGTTTCAAGTAATGCCAGT
This sequence comes from Magnolia kwangsiensis, assembly GCA_037074715.1. Lineage (NCBI taxonomy): Eukaryota > Viridiplantae > Streptophyta > Magnoliopsida > Magnoliales > Magnoliaceae > Magnolia > Magnolia kwangsiensis. The sequence goes on along the minus strand of CM073575.1, from coordinate 832,884 downwards.
AGATGGGTTTGAGGGAAATGTCAAATGGTTAATTAATAGAGCAGTGTGATGCTTCGAGCTCTTTCGTTAGCTTTGGATGTCTTTGTTTCTTTCTTGAAGGGTCTAGAGGGTGCTGATTTGTGAAAGTAGAAGGTTGTTGATACTCATTTCGACAGTGATGGCTACTGAAAGACTCTACATTGCTCCATGTCAAGGGCAATGAGAGATGTGAGTCCAACTTAGAAGATTGTTAGCCTCTGCTAGCCATACACTTGGGACGTGCCGTAGAGTCTGAGTTGGACACTGAAAAGAATCTGTGTAGGTCCATGCCAGGGGCGATGGGATATGCTTCTCCAAGTATGAAGACTCGTCGATGGGCCACACACGTGGACGGTGACATATTGCTTCACAGGATACTGTTGTTCCTGGTTAAAGGAAGATAAAAGTTTTGCATGTGAACATCATTGAAGGAGGTGGTAAGCTGTAATCAGATTGCAAATTGCGCAAATTGAAAACTGGAGAGAATTTTTTATTTTTTCGATATTTGTCATTGGTGGAAACTACTATGAGATTATTGTAAGTGTTTCTAGTGGACCACCACATGAAAGGGCTGAAGCTCAGAAGTCAGTGTGATTGGGTTATCGTGGCCTTGGCATTAGCAATCCAGAAATGGACAGTTAATAATATGCTGAGCAAATAAATGATCAACGGTCCATATTCAACTGACCAAAGTTGCAATGAGAAGATGGCTTGGATTCTTACCTTAGTTTGATTATTATTTTTTGGATTGTTGGTGGGGGTTGTCAATCTAGTGGTTCCGATTAACATAAAAAATTGTGCCACGTATGCAGTGGAGATGCTGGAGAGGAGACCCATGGTAGGAAATGGAGACTTTTAATATGCATTTTTCTTCTTCCAGACTGAGAACACAAGGCCATCCTGAAAAAAATGTGGTTGTGAGTAGCCCGAAGAGTCGCTAGAAGGTTCATGAACGAGGGGAGTAAGGTGGGACCGTTTTCAAAGATAACAAAATCTTGGAGAGAGTGGAATTGTGCACAGTATACTTGGGTTTTCATTTCTGACAAATACCCAAGCTTTCTTAATCTCTGTCCTACCATGGATGGACCATGTGCCCAAAATAAGCCATATTTGAAGATCCTAACCATCCATCTTGGAATTTTTCAGTTGATTGTGGACCATTTGGAGGCTGCAAAATTAAAGTGATTTTTTGGGCATGGTCCACCTATGGTGGGACTCAGTGGACCAACGGTCCAGGTTACTGAACCATAAGTCCCACTTTTTAGGATTGAAAATTGTGAAAAGTGTGCCGTTGCACATCCTATAATCGCTGAAACTCGTCTGAGTCAAGTCGATGAGATTTTGAGCTGAGTCACCATGAAACTCGCTGGCGAGCTTGACTCTATTGAGACATGGTCAACTCGATGAGACTAGTTACAGTAACTCGTAACTTTGCTAGGTGATTGCTTTTCATAAAATGAAAGGGAGAGGGTGAGATTCAAGCCCGTGCTTTTCTTACCACCAAGCTATGCACCTAGCTTGCAAAGTTTAACTTTTTCTAGAGAATTTTACTGCAAAATTCTTCAGGAATTATCATTTTACTAAATAATGCCTGAAAGATTAGATATTATAAGGAGGTACTTTTTGAGGAAGGAAATTATACAAATGCTCTCATCTAAATTTTTCTTAAAAAATATAGCGAAAGTCAAGACTTGTGAGACTCATGTGGTATGTATATAACATCCAAGTCATCCAATATATGCAACCCACCATAGCGATGGTATAAACAAAAAATCAAGATGATCAAATTTAAATTTTTTGAGTGGTGTATATTATTTTTTATAGATTGGCCCACCTTATAATTAGATCCTCCATATTTTTTGTTAGCCTAATAATTTTGTTGGTGTGCATCTGTTGGACGGGTTAAATGTCAGACACATACTAAGTGGACCCCATAAATTTAGATTCCCCACTTTATAAAGAAAAAAAGAGAAGACGGCAGAGCATTATGATTTTGCATCAGAAAAAACACTCCAAGAATTTGGGTACCTAGAGGCTAGAGGCACTATTTGGTAAAATCCAAATCCTAAAGGCATTTTGCCATAAAAATTCCCTTTTTATTTTATTTTATATTCATACAATTTAAATAGGTGTTATTATTTAAATACTCTTATTTAATTAGTAATTAAATGTTGACTAGAGTTGAATCTTCGGGTCAACCCATCCTAACCAGACATCTCGTTGAATTGAGTTTTTGGCTTTTGAGCTATACGTATGCCCAGAAGCTCCACAGTACATAGGGGTTTCCTGTCTTGAACAAGTGGGGCTCACGAACCAGAGATCCATAACGTTGACATTATGGCCCCCCAGGATGCTCCAGGCACTAAAACCTCATCTGGAAGTTTTTAGTTGCCAAAGCTCCCTTCTGTTGAATGGGCCATCATCCACTGGTGGGGGCCACATAAAATGTCCTGCACCTGGGTTTTCCGTTTATGCAAGTTAGCTGATGAATTGCTAGCAAATGGATTGGCTACAAGGAATTCTGCAAAGCAGTTCGAGACATGTTAACTGTGCACATTGCATATGTTCATTTTGAGCTGAATCATTGATTTGGTGGGCATGAGACTGACCATAGATGTCTCGTCTGTTTAGCCAACTAAAAATGGAGGGTTGATAGAATTTTTCAAGGCTTCAAACATAAAAAAAAAGGAGTCCACATTTAATGGGCGAAACTGTAACAATCTCACTGTAAGATAATGATTCACTGCAATTTTTACCAGGTGATGGCCCACTGGATTAACAGTCACAAATGATCAAATGCATAGTCATGACCTTCACGTATCAATATGATCTCTAAAGACCTCAATGCAAGTTTGATCCTGGCTAGCTTACGGTTGAAGGTCTTGTTTAAGGTCACTAGTACTGCATCGTTTCTGTTTCGGCTTATTTGTATTTACCTTTTTTTTTTTGTTTTCAATGAATCCTTTTGCTGCGGATAAAAAGAAAAACAGACTTTGATCATTTCCATTCTCTAAAAATGCTTCCTTGAAGAAGAATAAAAGAGAAGACAATTACAACAATAATACAATCCTTGAGGAAGAATACAAGAGGACAATTACAACAATAATACAATCCTTGAGGAACAATACAAGAGGACAATTACAATAATAATACAACGTGAATCTTTATAGCAATCAAAACTTAAACAGTGAAAAACAAATGCTGAAAAGAAATGGACGGCAAGGAAATAGCAATTAACACATTAATGAAAAGAAATGGACGGTGAGGAAATAGCAATCAACACATTAATATGGTAGTTTTATGTTGGTAGAGAGAAGAGTAGCCACTCTCATTTCTTCTACCTCCTTTCTTCTTCCTTTCTCCATACACCCCCTTTAAAACCGAAGTCTTCGATGGGGAATGACTCCAACTTCGGACACCAGCTAATACTCATGATTCTCAGGGATGGCATTGCCTGATGCACCTTTGACCACTCCTCTTCCAAGTCTGATAGCGATTCCAACATCAGGCCCTGCAGCTTCCAAACACTAGTATCTGAACCCCAAAACCTTGGATTCATGTGAGAGAAATTCGCCGAAGAAATAGAAAGATACTGTAACCTGGGATGGGAGATGGGGTTGAGCCAAGCGGGCGTTAGCTCTCCTGGAAAGAATTTAAGAGAGAGCTCATGAAGCTGTTGAGGAAAAGAGAGTTTATCAAGCTTCCTTGCAAGATCACTCCCATGACTGTCGAAGCAATCTATGGTTAGAAATTGCAGTTGTTGGAGGTGCGATAATACACCCAGCTCATCATCTGCGATTTCATTGCCACGTGTTATTCGCATCTCAAGGGTCTTGAGTTGAGTGAGTCTCTTCAGCTCTGCAACCCGGCAACCATCTGAACAGCTTGGACCCGAAGGTTTGAAGCCCAGCAACACCTGAAGATTGGAAAGCTTTCCCAAACCTTCAGGCATGTATTCAAGCGAGCCACAATTGCTCACATCTAAGATGGTTAGCTTCTCCAATGTTGTGATATATGTAGGAAGTGTTTTGAGATTGTGGCAATAGCTTAGATCCAACACCTGAAGGTTGCTGAGCTTTCCGATGGAGTGAGGGACTTCAATCATTGGGTGGGTGTTCTGCAGGCTGAGATATGTTAAGAGTTTGAGGGATCCCATCTGACTGAAGATATCTTTAAGGTGTGTATCGAATATCGATTTTGAAAGATCCAACACCCTCAGGTATTGAATTTCGCGGAACCTTCTTGCAGCGCTCGAACTGACCTTGTTAGCTTCACCTGTTTTCGTCGTCGACAACAATGCCCGTAGCTTAGAATTGGTTTGCAAGAGCCTCCCATCGATGTTGCTTCGGAGACCCAGACGACGGGAACGAGCACTGTTTAACTGACAAAACCCCTCTTCCTTGGCAATCTTAATCACCAAATCACGCACCAAATCATGAATTTTGCAGGTGAGAACTTTCCCATGGTAGCTCTTGTCGGCTGCTTCCACCAAGCATCGGTTCCTCAGCCCCAAGAAACAAGCTTCTCCCAACTCGATTGTTAAACGGCCATTTCTTGTGGGAACAAAACCCTCTCCAATCCACCAATGAACCAACTGCTCCTTCAATATCACACAATCTTCTGGATAGATGGAGAAAGACAAGAAACATGACTTGAGATGAGCTGGGAGTTCATCGTAGCTCAGCTGCAAAGAAGCCATAACCGAATCATCGTTCTCTGCCAATTCGTCACGGAAATTATCTGCAATTCGTCTCCATTCATCGAAAGAAGGGGATTTACACAACATTATCCCTCCAACTGCCTTGATTGCTAGTGGAAGCCCTCCACATTTCTCGACCATTTCCTTCCCGACATCTTCCAATTCTGGATATTGACACTTGCCTTGGCTTCCAGCAAATGCTATCTTGGAAAACAGCAACCAACTTAGCTCCTTGGAGAGCAAACTAGGTTGATGGATTCGACCTTTGACGACTCCCATCTTCCGTGCGACTTCTTCAATTCTTGTAGTGATGATGATGCCACTCCCATTGCCTTTCGGCAACCCATCGCATAGCCGTGCCCACCAGCCATTTTCTAAGCTCCAAACATCATCCATGACTATCAAATACCGCTTTCCCAATAGATATTGGTGAATCTTATTCAATAATTCACCTCGACTGTCTCCCAGACTAGCATCGCCCAAGTTCTTCAACATACTTCTCATGATCTCTTCTTCGCTGAATGTTTGAGAAACAGACACCCACATTCTCCTATCGAAGTGATCTTCCACCTCCCGATCATTGAATACCTTTTGAGCAGTGGTAGTTTTACCCAGACCGCCCATGCCAACGATACCGATGGCATTCAACCCAACATTTGCTTGACATACAATGGCATTCAACCCACCATTTGCTTGAAATGCAATGGCATTCAACCCATCGTTTGCTTGAAATAGCCACCCTTTGATCTTCATTGCATCTTCTTCCAATCCGACAATCTGGGTCTGGTCGAAGATCGGCGAGCTCCATCTTTGAACCTCATTCCTGTAGTCCTCTGCACTTGTCTGACTGACAGGCAGAGGAGCTAGGTAAGACCTCATGTCTTCTCTTATCTCACCAATTTTCTTGTTGATTTCCTTCAATCGCTTTCCTGTTTGCGAGAGGAACGGAATTTCTGTAGGAGAGAAGCAGATCGAACAGCTCCCTGCGATCTCAGTCTCCTCGTTGAGTCGAGTTTGGCAATCTGCCAATATATCTTCAGCATCATAAACCAACTCTCTGAGGTCTTTCATTATTGTATGAAGAGTTTGGTTCTTCCGTTTCATCCTATCAGCATCTTTGAGAAAGCTCTGCATGAGCTGAAGCTGCCTCTTCATCCTCTCAAACTGCTCTTGGAATTCAATCACGGTTCGATGCTCCTCTGCTAGAGCATTAACCAATTTCTCCAAGAAGACACTAACGACTGCATCAGCCATTTCCTTTGACCTGCAAATATCAATCGACACTTCAACATCTATTCCACGGAATGACAGACATGATTATGGATGCACTGCCAAGAAAATTGATCTAGATCATCCATCTATGCCATCCATGGCATGAAACAAAATGGTTATAAGGAGATAAATGGCCCACACTGTTTCCTTTGGTGTGGCCAATCTGAATCACAGGGCATGCTGATTTTTTTGACCCTGGATCTAACATGGGATTACACATCTAATGGTCCACAGGAATAGCTGAGTTTGTTGTGCTGGGCCTAACAGGGGATGGGTAGCTTTCACATAAACATCAGGGTGTGGCCCACCTGAGCAGCTGATGGCTTTGCTCGCACGGCTGTTAATAAATCTAACGGTAGGAAAACCTTTCTTAGAAAGGTACTGGAATGTAAATTCTATTTAATTAGGGAGTATTTTTTTGTAAAATTTCTTAGATAATATGCTAGAAAACCTTATCTTATCTCTACGGCGGACGGGCGGATTCAGCCAGGCCGGGAGCTTACCAAGTTCCGTCACGTCTTTTCCGTGGGGCCCACCTAGATGTATTCATTGTATATCCATGCCGTCCATCCGCTTTTCCACCTATTTTAGGGCATGGCCCCTAAACCCAAAAATGAAGCAGATCCAAATCTCAGGTGGACCACACCACAAGAAACAGTGATCATTGAACGCCCACCATTAAAAATTTCCTAGGGTCCACCGTAATGTTTATTTGCCATCCAACCTGTTGATAATGTTACAAAGACTGAATGAAGGCAAAACACAAATATCAGCTTGATCCAAAACTTTTGTGGCCCACAAAAAGCTTCTAATGGTCAATTACCACTTTTTCCTGTAGTGTAGTCCACCTGAGATTTGGATCTCCTTCAGTTTTGGGCCTATTCCCTAAAATGAGCTGGGAAAACGGATGGACCGCGTGAATATAGAACACATACATCGAGGTGGGCCCCACAGAAAAGACCGGACGGAACTCGGTCAGTTCCCGACCTGACTGAATCCGCGCCCATCTACGGCGCATCTCCCAATATCATTGCACTTCAGTTTTTAAGCCAGTCATCATAAAAGGGAAGAAGAAGAAGAAGAAGAAGAAGAAGAAGAAGAAGAAGACAGAAATATATTTAGAGGAATTGATGTTGTTGTTGTTGATGATGATAAATAATAACTCAGATGTTTTTTTTTTTTTAAAAAAAAAACAAATTTAAAATTATTTATTAGTCCCTTGCGTGTTATATTTGTAAGTAGATCCAAAATAATTACTACCAACAAATGGAAAAAATAGCAAAATTTCAAAAAAGAAATGAAATAAGAAGAAAAAAACAGAACAGATGGATCATAGCACAGAGAGAGAAGAGCTTACAAAACAAAGGGGGAGTAGGAGTTGCAGAGAGACCAAACCAATTGATGGATGAAGACTGATCAAACCAGGACGCGAAGCTTCCCCTCTTTTATTAAAAACAAGTATTCCAACTCGTTTTTGACTTTGACTTTTTAAAGGAAATAGAATTATCATCCAAAATTCCACATTTGAAAATGGTGGTGATTCATCCTCTTCACACGTGGCACTCCTGTACGTCTATCCAGACCATCCAGGTTGTGGGGCACACTGTGAATGGATCTATGCCTAAAATCACATGGATCGAGTAATCCTGACCGTACAACTAATTGTTATCAAATAGATTAAAAGTAAAATAGTTGGTGGTCCAAATTTGAGCGAATGATCAGATGGTCTTATAGTGTTATTTTTCTGTTTATGTTCAATCCACAATTGGGTCAGCAATTTGGACGATCTAGATTTCCGTACAACTAGCACTTGCTATATTTGGATTCTCTCAGGAGTTGCACGTTCCATCTTAGTAAGTTTGGACGGCATTTGTGAGGTGGTTTGTGTTAATTGAGTGCCTTTAATCTTAGTTTAGAGAAAATTTCCCTCAATTTGACCAGTATCATTTTCAGTACGATTGAATTAGAGGTAAATTCTTAGGTGGTAGGTTGGACACTTTTGTACGTTTTTTTGTTCAATCAGTGATTTGAGTTGGTTCCTATCGGTCAAATTTAAATTTATAAACATCCTCCTTATTACAATTATAGTGAATGAAAGAAAAAGCTTAGCCCAAACGTTTAAAATTTTCAAGAGGAAAGATACAATTTCTATTATCAATTATTTCTCTTATAATCTTCTTTTAATTATAGTGGATTGATGGTTCATTTGTATCATGATATTTTCTTGCAAGAATTTATCACATTAAAATTAATGTGTATTTTGTGTTTATTTGAATTTTTTTAGTTCTCTATTACTGGTTTAATTCAAATCTAAGATTGCTCATGTGTCCAACAATTTAAAGATGCTTATGTAAAATTAAAGCCAGTCATGCATGCTGCATGTTAGAATCTGGCAAGTTTTCCAAACCCTCATAGGCTGGTCCACCAGATGAGCTGACCAGACTGATTTTTGAGTGTGCCCATGTGGATGGCTGGCTCCACCTTCTGCGCACAAATGTCCTGCTTACTTTGCAGGGAGGAGCTGAAAGTGTGTGGACTGGCGCCTGTGGGGCTAACGAACTCGTTGCGTGGAAATTCCAAAGAAATTTCTTGCTCACCATTCATATCCCAAGAGAAACCAGGTTGAAATTTCCACATCGCATTGCTTTCGTGACGTGGGACCAAACGGTAGTACTCCCTTGGTGATTAGAGCAGTATTCAAACTCAAGATCAAAGTCTGCCCAAGCCAAATCTTTTTTCTAAACAGGCAATGAATAGTATTGGACACTCGGAGGCTCCAACCACATGGTTACTATGTACTTTTCAGCCAGTGGGCTCAACGGTATATAATGTCATGCACCAAACTTGAAAATCGGGCTTACAAAATTCTTGGTCACTGAATCTGACTTCGACAGTCTTCATAGTATCCCATTCTCGGCACTCGGCACCCATATGTTAGATTCCGATCCTGTGATTTTAAAAGGAAGATTTTCAATATGATTTTTTTTTTTAAAATTTTTTTTTATAAGAAGCATAACCATAAGCATAACCAAGTTACAAAAGATCACTACTGTAAGACCCGTTGTTCACTTCCCAAGTATAGGGTTGTGATGTAGTAATAAACTCAGTGAGACCGAGGTTAAATTCCAAGGGACTGAAACCTGTACGTAATTTGAAACTAAGTATAACTAAAACTAGAACTAGGATAAGATGAAATCTAAATCAGACAAAAGGAAGGAAATAATTGTAAATAGAATTATCTCTGGAGTATGATATGCTGTTCTAGTATAATACCACTCATGTTAAATGTACTAATATGGACAACATTTAAATATCATTATCTATGTTGCATAAGTGATGCATTGGATCTCGGGAGTTGAATTTTGTTCGACCTTCGAAATCCGGGACGTTACAGTATTGATACGTGAACTTATTGAGCAGGAGGTGCATACTCATTCATTTATTCATTCACTATCTACTTGGGCTGTTGGTGCGCAATTAATTGTTGTGTACCTTCATAATGACAAGAATTTCAGTTGAGGTGCATGACTAACTTGAGATCAAGAGTCTACTACATTGAGTCTGGCTATTCAAATTTAAGTATGAGACTGGTTTGGATAGAAGTCTCTTGTGATAGACCCCATAACCTATGATATTATGTACTATCATCCCGACTTCACTCCAGCTTGGTTATTTCATTCGCACCACATATTGCATTGCATCCGCAGCATTTAACATTTTGGGTTGCCATGTTTCCATATTGATATGATCGTTAGCATTCATACCTTGCATCGCATAGCCTTGGTATGGCTTATAACACTTATGGACTTACCAGTGTATTTATGCTTACTCTGATATCGTATGATTTATGACATTATATTGCATTCTCGACACTTACCTTGAGCACACACTTTCACTACCCTCTAAGCTTTCTATAAGCTTATGCACGATAGATGCGTGCAGGTGGCGTTAAGTTGGAGTTGGAGCGTGCAGCAGTCTTCTAGAGTTTTGATTTTCGATATTTATTTTTCTTTCAGAACTGTATTCAAATGTTTATATTAGTGGATATGTGATGACAATGTTGCCTTTGTGATTTGAGTAAACTTGTGGTTAAGCTTATTACGAGATAAATGTATGTTAGAAAATTCTCATTGTAGGATCCTAGGATCAGAATCTGGTGTATGTGTACTTGGAGCCGAGAATAGGGTACTACGGAGGTTGTCGGCACCGGATTCGGTGATCGAAAATTTTGTGAACCCGGTTTCTGAGTTTGGAGTGTAACAATTACCACATATCCACTAATAAAATCATTCAAGTACAATGCTGAAAGGAAAAATGCATATATGAAATAAAACTAAAAAAAAAACTCTGGCACGCGCTCCTGCCTCAATGTTGCTGCGACCTAACGTCACCTGTACATAACGGTTGTGCATAAGCTTATAGAAAGTTTAGAGGGTGATGTACGTGTATGCGCAAGGTATATGCCGAGCATACAATACAAGCCCATAAATCATACAATATCAGAGAAGATGAAAATACTGGCAAGTTCATGAGTCATACAGTATCATAATAAGTCGAAATACTGTTAAGTCCATAAGTACCATTAACCTTATCTAGGGAATGCAATGCAGATCAACTACCCAATGCAGAGTCATGATGAGCCAAAAGTTATATGCTGAGGATGCAATGAAATATGCAGCTCCTGACGGGTCCATGAATACCTTCAGTCTTATCTAGGCCACGTAATGCATAAACATAGTAAACCAAATGCCATATGCTGAGGATGCAATGTAGTATGCAAATCCTAGCGAATCCACAATACCATCAGCCTTATCCAGGCTATGCAATATAGAAGCATAGTAAACCAAATGTCATATACTGAGGATGAAATGTAATATGCGATGTAAAAGGAATGACCAAGCTGAAGGGTATAATTAGGATGATAGTATGTGCTATCGCAAGCCGTGGGGTCTAATACAAGGAACTTCTATCCAAATCAGTCTCATGCTTAAATTTGGATAGTGAAACTTAATGTGCTAAACTCCAGATCACCCAACCGAAATCTTGGCCATCACGAAGGTACACGTAATGATTTAGTTGTACAACATTAGCCCGAGTGGATAGTAAATGAATGAGTTAAATGCAAACTCCTATTCAGTAGGTCTATATAACAATACTGTGCATTTCTGGGATCATCACCGAGGTCTAATGCACTTCACCTTGACTGCCCCTCCCCCAGGCGCCAGTCCTAAATATACTTAAGACTTTTTTTTAAATAGATAAATTGTCTAACAGATTTTCAGTACTTCTAAGTTTATTTGAGGAGGTGTGGATGGGTTACAAGCTCCTCTCTCTTGCAATTATTTAAACTAGAGTTGGATACCCAAACTAACACATGCATGAAGCCTATACTTCCCATAGTCACCTGTTTTACCCCATCATTTTTTAGGGGATGAGCCCAAAATAAGGCACATCCAAAGTCCAAAATAAGTGGATTGTGTATTGAGGAGACCCTTTGGCGGCCTACTGTGATTTATATCTTTTGTCCATGCTGTCCACCAATTTTATTAGGGCATAAAAATAAAATTGAACTACATTCAAAGCTCAAGTGAACCTCAACACAGTAAATGGTGTGAATTGAACGCTTATCATAAACTTCACCGGAGAACATAATTTGATATTTGTGCTTTCCGTTCAACTACGTCTACCTGATGTGCGGCCTAGGAAGGTTTCAACGTTGGACAATATTATTATGGCGTTGATATTTGTATTTTCCCTCCATTCATATCTGCGTGACTTTATGACTACGAGCCATATGAAGATTTCAATGGTGGACGTCATTATTATAGTGTGGTGCATTTGAGATTTGGATATACTTCAATATTGAGGTGATGATATGTAAAAACGGATGTACGGCGTGCATCAGACACATACAGCGATGGTGGCCCCATAGCGTTAACTCACTATGCAATCCACATCTGTCTCGAGGCCATCCACGTCCAGATAACGCGGATTTCCGCTTCGCAGGAAGTTACTGCGCTTAGATGCTAGGTGGGGCCACAGTAATATTTGTTAGAAATTAACACCGTCCATCCATTGTGGGAGCTCATTTTAAGAAATTCTACGAAAAAAATGAGGTGATCCAAAACTCAAATGGGCCGGACGAGAGGGAAAATTGGGGAAAGTTTTCTACCGTTGAAACCTTCCTGGGATCTAACTTGATATTTATATGCCATCCAGGCCGTTTATAAGGTCATTCCCATTCGGATGAAGCGAAAAAACCAAAAATTTCGCCTGATATGAAACTTTGTGGCCATACGAATGTTTCAAACGGTGTTCACTGAATCTATACTGTTTCCTCTCATGCAGCCCACTTGAATTTTGGATACGCTTCATTTTTTATAGCATGTCCTAAAATGATCTCCCAAAACGTATGTACGGTGTGGATTCATCACAAACATCACGGTGGGACCCACCTAGAATCCCAGCGCAGGAACTTTCCTTTCGCAGGAAATCCGCGTCCAGAGAGGAGGCGAAGATGCGAGGAAAGGCCGTTTGACCTCAAAATCTAATTGGTCATCAGCATCTAAGCCTGACGGGAACGGGGGACGGCTGACATTTCCTGGAAACTGCAAGCGAATTGTTTGGAAAGCCGAGCATACTGTGTAGACTCCTCCCCTGCGGTCTCTTTTGTATATTTAATTTCCGCCACAGAGAGATGGAAAGAAAAGCCATTTTGATTTTCCTTGTTATATGGGGAGATGGCGTTGGGCTTGGGCTTAAAGAAGATGAGAAAAAAAGAAAAAGAGAGAAATTTCATAGAGAACGGAGGGCGGATGCTGGAGGAATTCATCTCTTCTTGTGATGGCAGAGTGAATCCCATCCGGATGTACTCAGCAGCAGAGCTAGAAAAGGCCATTGGCAATACCAATCCAGTTTGGCAAGATACTTATGGTGATGGAAATTATTACAAGGGAACCTACCTTGGCCGTACCATTCTCGTAAAGAAGTACCGTGGTAGTCGTGAGGTTCGTGATGAAATTTTCAACGAGATGACCGTGTTATCACAGATGAAGCATAAGAACGTGGTGAAGCTCTTGGGGTGTTGCCTTGAGACGGAACTTCCCATGCTTGTCTACGAATTCGTCTCCAATGGAAGCCTTGTTCAGTACATTGATGATGCGGACCTCTCCGGCCCAAGGAGAAGAATTTCATGGGAAGACCGTCTAAGAATCGCTACGGAAGTTGCAGACGCACTCACCTACATGCACACAGCCACTGTCAAGCCCATCGTGCTTATGGACTTAAAGGCTTCAAATATTTTGTTGAATGACAACTATTCTGCTAAGATAATTGAGTTCGGTTTGGCAATGTCGATTCCCTTAGGAGAAGAAAAACTTATGGTGGACCGGATTCGAGGCACATTTGGTTATATGTGTCCTGAATACGCCATGCACGGACAACTAACAGAAAAGTGCGACGTCTATAGCTTCGGGCACCTTCTGCTTGATCTGCTTACTGGAAAGCGTTATCGTTTTCTGGCATCCACGGCAGATGCAACCGTTGATTTGGCCTTTTCATTCATTGAAGATAAGTTGCTTCGCCCGGAATTGGATGCTGGCAATTGGCGCCAGGGAAAGACGGAGCAATTGTTGGCTTTTGCAGTGCTTGCATCAAGGTGCCTCAAAGAAAAGGGTGAGGAAAGGCCAACCATGAAGGAAGTGGTTCAAGAGCTTAGAAGGATAATAAGATCATCTTTGGAAACAAGGAATACAATAGAAACGGAAAAAGTTTCCATGGAGGAAGTGCTTCAAGAGCTCAGAAGGACATTAAGGTCCTTGTACGAACCAATGTTCGTGACAAAAACGGAAAGAAATTCCCATGTTAGTGATCTTGAAAGTCATTCTGATGTTAGTGATCTTTCCATTGTTAGTGATCTTGAAAGACATTCTGATGTTAGTGATCTTTCCAATGTAAAAGAATTTTCTCCAAGGCAATCCATGTAAAACACCTTTTTTTTTTCCCCCGGATTTAAAGTTGTAGGAATGTTAAACTGTTGTTTGGTGGGTATCATTTGGTTGTGCTGGTTTATGGCTATGAAATTCCCTATTTCTCCTCCTTTATCTCTTTCTATCTATCTTTCTTTCTTTCTTTCTTTCATGGTGCTGGTTTGATGATGTTCTGAGATGGCTTTTGGAATCATGAATATTAGCAAACCAAGTGCTGCTGGCTTATACAGGATGGCCATCATCTGAGAAATTGTATGGCCATTGTTCTCCTCCTCTTTTCTCAATCTTTTTTAGGGTCCAATACAGGAGGTTTTCCTTGGAGATTGATGATCGTGGAAGCCACAAATATGGATGGCTAGTTCTGCTCTTGTTATGATGGTGGTTCCCTTTGAAATGTTTGGTTTTGTGGATTTCCGTGTCGATTTTGGGTTTGTGATGCTTCTATTACATTGAAAGTGACGATCCGGTGGTGATGATGAATTCGTAGATATGGGCTTCTGGAAGTGCCTCAGTTCATCAAAGCAGGAGGTATTGGCTCTTTAATCTCTGGTTGGAAGGTGCTTCTTGGAGCGGTGTTTTTTGTCCACTGATTTTTTTATTTTTATTTTTTCAAGAGTTAATTTGGGCAGTGACCCTGTCCTTTGAATAGAATGAATACTTACCTCTTTGAAGTTTTCAATTTTTGGACAATGGAGAACTTAATACTTTAAGCATCACCGTGTTTCAGAAGAATAATAGGATCCAATATAATGATCTCACTGTAAGCCTCGCCGTGTTTCTCAAGATTTTCGTAAGCAGGCTCTTGTTGCTTCTTCCATTCTCTTCAGAATTTCTGTTGCCAAGACCATGGCCTTTTGGAATGTAAGATTGGGTTTTTGTAACATCCCGAAAATCGGGGGGTCGAGCAAAAACCCAACTCCCGAGTTCCAAAATGTTATTTATGCAACATGGATATGTATGATTGAATGTTGTCTGTGATAATGTATTAAACATGAGTGAGATTAAGCCAGAACAGTATATCATACTTCAGAGACAGTTAAATTTGCAAGCGGAAGACTGTAATAGTATGTATAACGTATATAAACTGTTGTATGTCTCCAGAGTGTGAATACATTACCAGGTTATACACATACATGTATACTTCAAAAGTAAACAAAATGAATATACATGAGGGCACTAAAAATATAAAATGACAAACGTCAAAGTATCTAATCAACCTCCCTGCAATCCCGTCAATCAGAACACGCATAAAGGAGGAATCCTCCTCCTCATCATCAAGTCCAGCTCCGCCTCACAGGCCGCGCCATCATCTGCAATCACAAAAGGGACTGGTGGGTGTCCGGAAACACCATCCCGTAACGTGGGAGTGAGTGATCAACTCAGTGGGATAAGAGAGCAGAGATTAGCATGTTCACAATTCAATCACGCGATAATAGTAAAGCAGTAAATCAGACAATCCTAATACTGTTGTTAATGCAGGATGACATGACGTGATGTATGCCCTCACCGACGATCTCCCTCATGCGGCAACATCTTACGACCGCGGCATGCCACACTCCCTAGAGTGCTCCACATCTTCCAGGCACATGCAATGCTATGGTGATATGATTTCCAAGTTGTTATTAAGTCCATTCAAACAGCAGGATTGGGAAACTAAGGTACTTCCCTTGTATCAATCCCAACACGGATCCTGTCTAGGGTCGTCACTCCTAGTAATCTCATACGATGTACATTTCGTAGGTCACTGCAAGGGCTGCCAGGGCTGTTGCTCGCACTCGTTGCACCGCTCCCCCATCACCTTATCAATACAGGCCTACTGTACTCTACTGCACGGAAGGGTCGTCGCCTCCCGTGAACTCAGAATACGCTCGCGGTCACTACAAAGGGCTCGTCGCCTGATCAGTGTAGGCCGACAGCTAGAATATAGTGTCCCATACCACCATAATCTGCTCACGAGTTTAGGTGCTCACTGGTCACTACGGGGAGGTTTGTGGCCCCAGCGTAGGCCGACAGCTCGACCACGGTGTCCCATACCACCATGCCCGGCTCATGAGTCTTCGTGGATCAAGGTACCACGGTTAATAGGGTTTACAATGGTAAGTTCAGTACCCTAGGTTCAAGCAGTTATGATACATACAAGGTGAACAAACATCGGCCAGTCGGGTTACTTGACGGGCTCGACTAGCGCGATCGCATCTCGAATTGAACGACATGAAGTGCGTAAAACACTTCGCGTGGCCTAACCACTGCCGCCAACTCTCAACACGAATCACATTCATCGACGCGTCGTTCGTGGCTATGACCAGTCAGCCACGAATTCGTTCGGTTACCGACTGCCTGGACTAAGTCAAGTCCCACACATCTATTGAATTACATTACGCTATATACCACGGTATTGGAATTGAAACACATCATGTGAGCATGTTAGCACATGTTATAACATTCAACTAAGGCAAATCTTCAAGGCATACTTTCCATGCATATTCAACTTAGGCAAATCTTCAAGGCATCATTTCTATGCATGTGATGCAATCATGCATAAGGTCAACATATAGGAAATCATTTAGGTCAGCATTTTAAATCATGAAATCAATCTCAAACTACTACATAACATCATTCAATACAATACATACTAATACAAGCATTTATACAGACACATACACTACACACTTAAGTCCACATATAGTATGTCGACCCAAAGTGCGCAACTTGGCGAATCTCTTCGCCAAACTGATTATGCAAGCATTCCTAACTCACTAATACGGCGACAAACCATGTCAATCACGTCAGCAAAATATGCATGTAGACCGTACTTCCTACATATGACTAAAATGCCCTAAATCTCATATTCTTCGATAATTTACGAAATAGGAAACAGAGAGCACGTTGTACATGTCAAACGGCGATGCCGTCGATAATCTACTATTAAACGACATTGAAAGCGTTGTAAACCGTCAATCAAAGCGTCTAAAATCCTCACCTAGTCTCTTACGGTCGCGGGATTTTGAACGGAGCGTGTACGCTTCGTCTACGGCAGTAGGAGGACCTGATTTATGGAATACATTAGCTAACATGCCATGAATCTGAGTAAACCCTAAATCAGCAAGTTCTAGGGTTATTTTATACCTGAAAAAGGGGAGAAATCACCAGCCAGGTGATTGGGAAGAGGTGTTGAAGCAGCAGCAATCGGCGGCTCGGATGCGGGGAAAATCTCCTCTTCCCTTTCTCTCAAACTCTCTCTCTCTTTTCTAGGGTTTGTGAATTTCGTATGCAAGGAAGGAATGAGGGTTTCAACCCCTTTTATAAGCTTGGAAACGCCGAATATAGGCTCCGGGACGAAGTTTACTTATTGCCTATCCATTTCGGGGCTGTTTCGGTCCAAAAACTGATTTCTGGTGGTCCCCTGGTCGATTGCGATCAGACTTAAGCTCATGGGTACCAGATGTACCTCGTATTAAGTTTTCAGTCTGGCAGGGTTCGCAGATCGCACGTATCGGACCAGTTTCAGTTCAGCGGTCACCGCACATAGATCAGGGCTGAAAGTCCCATGATAATAAATAGAAATTTTTCCTGATCCGAGGGTGTAATCTGGATGAATTCTGACGGTCAGAACGCTTAATACTGACGCGTCAAGTCGTGTGCCAGATTTGAATTTGAAATTCCAAATTCGTCCCTATTCGCGGTCGCTTCAGTCCGGGTTCAACGAAATACTCTGTGATTATCGGATTGACTTGATTTTCGAGATGATTGTCAAGTCCAGCTGGGCGGTTCTAACGGTCTAAGATAGGAGGTATCGGACCTTCGAAGCGCGGTCTAAATCCAATACAAAAATTCAATGTGGTCCAGAGGACAAACCCGCTTAGAGTTTGATCCGAGGTTATAGAGTATTGTAGAGTTGTTTGTTCTACTCGATTTGGTTCTTGTAGAACGTATTTAAAGTGATCAGGGACTGTTTCCCAACCACTCCAACGTTGCGCTAGCTAACTTATGCTTAGTTTCTAAAGAAATTTATCCTAAGTGGTTTCTTTGGCTATGGAATTGGGTTCTGAACGATTTTTCAGGTGTTTTAATTGACCCATTGCCTAAGGACGTTTAATCCCAGATTAGCCAAAATCCGGGGTGTTACAATCTACCCCCCTTAAAACACAATGTCGTCCCCGACATTGGCGAAGGGCAAGGAGTACTTTCTCTAAGGAAGGTTCAAATCCTATTTAATAACCTAATCGTACATATAACCTAAATCAAATGTTTCGATCCTGGGCCAGTGGGAAAGAGGCCAACCACTCTTCTGCTGCGCCACACTGATCGAACGACAGTGTTGACTAATCCTAACTGGATTGGACTTAATACGTTCTACCCCCCTTAAAACTTGGTTTTTCTTAAATTCAAGAATCTATGCATCGCTCTATATATCGGAACAAGGTGCAACTTAGGGGCGATCTTTGACATGAATTAGGGAACAACCTCTCATTACAGTGGCTTTCCCTGATAATGATGCGTTCTATGGCATTGGTATCTATGGCGATAGAGATGAGCCTAAGCTCTATTGTGGATATGTTCAGGTATGAGTTGGTGGCAAGATGCCTAATTCTCTACTGGCTTTAAGTCCTCGCCATTTCCCAAAGACACTATGATCCTGTTTAGTTGTAGATGGTCGAGCCAACACGGAAGAAAGGTTGTGTAATGGGTCTGAGCCGGATACATAGACTTTCTGTCTAGCTAGGACAGAAGATTTATTGTATCAATTCTTAATCCGAGTCGATTCCGATCTTCTGCTTGATCAGAGCATTGGATTTATTGGTAACCACTAGGATTAAGAAGTCGATTCAGACCGCGAATACATCGCTTACATGTAGTTCCTTTATTCCGCATTCTCGAATGCAATAAGCCCTTGGGGAAGGCAATTCTAGGGGGCGTGCTAGTACATTCTAAGTTCAATCTGAGGGAGTTATAAATGTTCCCTGAGAGTGTATGGTTCCTTTCTATGGGCAACAACAGAAATCTATTAGTCATAAAGAAATCTAACCTACTATCCCTTAGCATATATAGGCCTTACACTGCCTAAGTCAACTAGTAACCTAGTCTGTAACTCAGTACTTATAATCCAAAGCCTAAGTTTATACGTTAAATGGTTCCATACCATTTCTACTATAGGGAATTGTTCTATCACTCAGGGTCAAGATTATCTAAATAGAATTGGGTTTCCTATATCGTCAGATCCTTCAAATCTAGCAGTGCTAACTCTAGGACCAAAACGCCAAGGGCCTATGTGGCCAGTAGCATTCAGTTGTATTAAATAGAACCGCATTCTTAGTCCCATAGTGGGATCGGAAGTGGCATGCTTGGTAGGAGGGTGGGGTGGGATAAAAAACTAATTTGTAGGCCGGATCTCAGGGAGTTATAATACTCCCAATCTAGAAACAATATCTTATAACGAAATGAAACAACATGCATTCCATTCAACAAATTTTGGCTATATTAAGCCCAAACCACAACACAAACACATTTTTCTACCTAAAAACAAAACAACCTAGAAATTTCAAATAGTAATCAAACAAGCAAAAGGGCAACGACATAAATGCCTAATTCTACCAAAGGACTTCTACCAGGGTCCCAACTGACCTTCTTGAATACTATCAAGTTCAGTACTGTCTGTTGCCCATTCGAGCTCTATCGGCCAAGTAGTTTCACTACTTCTCACACGGAGAAAGTTGAGAAATGGGATTTGAGGTTAGCACGATTCTAAGACCCAAAAAGAGGGTAAAGTCTCAAATAAAAGGGACATGAGAAGGAGGATGGTGGAAAAGGAGAAAAAGGCTAAAATAGCTTAACAATAGCAATGGAAAATGGGAGAAATGCAAGGAAATGGCTAACCAAAATAGAAAAGGGAGATCTAGGCGTTGTAGAGGGATGCTTCAAGCTCCCCTAGGATGTATTTTCAGAAAGAAATGAAAACGAAAAAGGGGAATGGAGCACCTCACGAATTCGGCTCGATTTGGGGGTTTTAGGAGCTCCAACGGACGAAACCTTCAAGAGGGAGGGCTGCCAACTTCAAAGGAATGATGGAGGGTGGTCTTTTTTGGCCAAAGATGGATCTAGGGGTGGTTTGGAACCACAATTTTTGGTTAGGGCAGCAAGAAAACGAAAATGGGGCTAGGGAAGGGGACTTTTGTGAAGGAAGTACATCTTTTAGGGAGTTTCAAGGTACGGACCGCATACCAGGGGACTACCCTAGCCCCCAAACTCATCCAGCCCAAAGATCAAGCCCATCCGATAAGTTTGACCGGCGATGCATCGCCGAACCGGCGATGGCATCGCCGATGAAGTTGCAAATTGGCTATTGAGGCCATATGGGATGGATTCCCCTTGGCCTAGGGATTCCAAAAAGGTATGGTGCACACTCTGGTTCATTGTAGATTGCCCTAGGGAGGCCAATACATTTTTAACATCCATTCGAGGCTTTTCGGGTCCAATATTCAATCCCGAATACAAAACCCTATCATGCAGCATATGATTTTGGGGTAGAAGGATCTATTACATCCATCTAGACCATTAGTTGCTAAAGAAAGTGAAGTTAGAATGGCCTTATGGCCATTTTTCATGAAATTTTACTATTCACTGTAAAATTTGGTGAATGTACTAATTTGTGTTATTTTCATATTAGGTTTGATGCCTAACATGAAATGGATAAGAAAAAACTGAAGGTTGAAGTGTTTAGAGGAGGAATTTTGAGAATTTTTTGGCAAAACGGGGTTTTTAAGCCCTGACGATTGATTACTGGAGTCGTGGTCATTCCACGGCCCAAGGATTTACTTTTGCGGTTTAAAACCGCTCATAGGACATCTCAACCTAACTTCCTATAGCTTAGCAGCGATTCGGGTGGCCTTACGCGACCCGAGATGCGTTACAGAGTCGATCTTGCGATCGATTCTAATAGACTTCGCCTGTCGGCGAATCTGCGATCCTGGACGTGTTTCTAGACCCTTCTCGCACCCACCTATGTCAAAGGAAGCGACAGCGTGCGTCGCGTGACCATAACCCAGGCCCGGTTTAATCCAAATCATGCTCTGATACCATCTGTAACATCCCGAAAATCGGGGGGTCGAGCAAAAACCCAACTCCCGAGTTCCAAAATGTTATTTATGCAACATGGATATGTATGATTGAATGTTGTCTGTGATAATGTATTAAACATGAGTGAGATTAAGCCAGAACAGTATATCATACTTCAGAGACAGTTAAATTTGCAAGCGGAAGACTGTAATAGTATGTATAACGTATATAAACTGTTGTATGTCTCCAGAGTGTGAATACATTACCAGGTTATACACATACATGTATACTTCAAAAGTAAACAAAATGAATATACATGAGGGCACTAAAAATATAAAATGACAAACGTCAAAGTATCTAATCAACCTCCCTGCAATCCCGTCAATCAGAACACGCATAAAGGAGGAATCCTCCTCCTCATCATCAAGTCCAGCTCCGCCTCACAGGCCGCGCCATCATCTGCAATCACAAAAGGGACTGGTGGGTGTCCGGAAACACCATCCCGTAACGTGGGAGTGAGTGATCAACTCAGTGGGATAAGAGAGCAGAGATTAGCATGTTCACAATTCAATCACGCGATAATAGTAAAGCAGTAAATCAGACAATCCTAATACTGTTGTTAATGCAGGATGACATGACGTGATGTATGCCCTCACCGACGATCTCCCTCATGCGGCAACATCTTACGACCGCGGCATGCCACACTCCCTAGAGTGCTCCACATCTTCCAGGCACATGCAATGCTATGGTGATATGATTTCCAAGTTGTTATTAAGTCCATTCAAACAGCAGGATTGGGAAACTAAGGTACTTCCCTTGTATCAATCCCAACACGGATCCTGTCTAGGGTCGTCACTCCTAGTAATCTCATACGATGTACATTTCGTAGGTCACTGCAAGGGCTGCCAGGGCTGTTGCTCGCACTCGTTGCACCGCTCCCCCATCACCTTATCAATACAGGCCTACTGTACTCTACTGCACGGAAGGGTCGTCGCCTCCCGTGAACTCAGAATACGCTCGCGGTCACTACAAAGGGCTCGTCGCCTGATCAGTGTAGGCCGACAGCTAGAATATAGTGTCCCATACCACCATAATCTGCTCACGAGTTTAGGTGCTCACTGGTCACTACGGGGAGGTTTGTGGCCCCAGCGTAGGCCGACAGCTCGACCACGGTGTCCCATACCACCATGCCCGGCTCATGAGTCTTCGTGGATCAAGGTACCACGGTTAATAGGGTTTACAATGGTAAGTTCAGTACCCTAGGTTCAAGCAGTTATGATACATACAAGGTGAACAAACATCGGCCAGTCGGGTTACTTGACGGGCTCGACTAGCGCGATCGCATCTCGAATTGAACGACATGAAGTGCGTAAAACACTTCGCGTGGCCTAACCACTGCCGCCAACTCTCAACACGAATCACATTCATCGACGCGTCGTTCGTGGCTATGACCAGTCAGCCACGAATTCGTTCGGTTACCGACTGCCTGGACTAAGTCAAGTCCCACACATCTATTGAATTACATTACGCTATATACCACGGTATTGGAATTGAAACACATCATGTGAGCATGTTAGCACATGTTATAACATTCAACTAAGGCAAATCTTCAAGGCATACTTTCCATGCATATTCAACTTAGGCAAATCTTCAAGGCATCATTTCTATGCATGTGATGCAATCATGCATAAGGTCAACATATAGGAAATCATTTAGGTCAGCATTTTAAATCATGAAATCAATCTCAAACTACTACATAACATCATTCAATACAATACATACTAATACAAGCATTTATACAGACACATACACTACACACTTAAGTCCACATATAGTATGTCGACCCAAAGTGCGCAACTTGGCGAATCTCTTCGCCAAACTGATTATGCAAGCATTCCTAACTCACTAATACGGCGACAAACCATGTCAATCACGTCAGCAAAATATGCATGTAGACCGTACTTCCTACATATGACTAAAATGCCCTAAATCTCATATTCTTCGATAATTTACGAAATAGGAAACAGAGAGCACGTTGTACATGTCAAACGGCGATGCCGTCGATAATCTACTATTAAACGACATTGAAAGCGTTGTAAACCGTCAATCAAAGCGTCTAAAATCCTCACCTAGTCTCTTACGGTCGCGGGATTTTGAACGGAGCGTGTACGCTTCGTCTACGGCAGTAGGAGGACCTGATTTATGGAATACATTAGCTAACATGCCATGAATCTGAGTAAACCCTAAATCAGCAAGTTCTAGGGTTATTTTATACCTGAAAAAGGGGAGAAATCACCAGCCAGGTGATTGGGAAGAGGTGTTGAAGCAGCAGCAATCGGCGGCTCGGATGCGGGGAAAATCTCCTCTTCCCTTTCTCTCAAACTCTCTCTCTCTTTTCTAGGGTTTGTGAATTTCGTATGCAAGGAAGGAATGAGGGTTTCAACCCCTTTTATAAGCTTGGAAACGCCGAATATAGGCTCCGGGACGAAGTTTACTTATTGCCTATCCATTTCGGGGCTGTTTCGGTCCAAAAACTGATTTCTGGTGGTCCCCTGGTCGATTGCGATCAGACTTAAGCTCATGGGTACCAGATGTACCTCGTATTAAGTTTTCAGTCTGGCAGGGTTCGCAGATCGCACGTATCGGACCAGTTTCAGTTCAGCGGTCACCGCACATAGATCAGGGCTGAAAGTCCCATGATAATAAATAGAAATTTTTCCTGATCCGAGGGTGTAATCTGGATGAATTCTGACGGTCAGAACGCTTAATACTGACGCGTCAAGTCGTGTGCCAGATTTGAATTTGAAATTCCAAATTCGTCCCTATTCGCGGTCGCTTCAGTCCGGGTTCAACGAAATACTCTGTGATTATCGGATTGACTTGATTTTCGAGATGATTGTCAAGTCCAGCTGGGCGGTTCTAACGGTCTAAGATAGGAGGTATCGGACCTTCGAAGCGCGGTCTAAATCCAATACAAAAATTCAATGTGGTCCAGAGGACAAACCCGCTTAGAGTTTGATCCGAGGTTATAGAGTATTGTAGAGTTGTTTGTTCTACTCGATTTGGTTCTTGTAGAACGTATTTAAAGTGATCAGGGACTGTTTCCCAACCACTCCAACGTTGCGCTAGCTAACTTATGCTTAGTTTCTAAAGAAATTTATCCTAAGTGGTTTCTTTGGCTATGGAATTGGGTTCTGAACGATTTTTCAGGTGTTTTAATTGACCCATTGCCTAAGGACGTTTAATCCCAGATTAGCCAAAATCCGGGGTGTTACAGTTTTATAAGGTTATTTAGCCTTGTATGTTGATGATTGTAGACTGGTAATGAGAGTGTTTATGATTTTAATTTTATGCTGAAATACTTGTGTAAATGAAATTAGAGAAAAAATACTGCTTGTGCTCGATGAAGAAACCTGTGGACAAGCTGGATCATGATGAAAAGAGTTCAGATGGAGAAGGGGCGCTATTGTAACTAGTTCTCCGTCATAGTTTTCGAGTTTTAGCTTTGGAGGAGCTTCTAGGTCCATTCTTGGCCCATTGCTTTGTGGCTGTATGGTCCTCGAATCTGGACTACACATCTGGTGGCATAGCATTAGGTGCTTGTGGTGCAAAGAATCCTCAGTTCAGCACTGAGATCACCCCTGCCTCAGCTGGATGTTTGGCATTTCACATTACTGGTTACTGGGGTTGTTCTGCCATGGTCATCCCAATATTACAAAGTTACATCCCAATGTCATAAAACTCCGATGGGGCAATTGATTCAACCCTGACATTACTTAAATGGTCGAGATGATACAATTTAATAACTAAACGCATAGCAAAGCGGGTAGTGTTTGGTTTGTATAAAATTCTATACGCTCAACTGGCCGACCCTACCTGATCCATGACCAGATCCTGCCCACACCGGTCTCATCGATCCAATCAAGGTTAAACCTAACATTCTTTCAGTTATGGTGTCCTGTCCATTGTAAACATGACATAAATGCACAGTGCACAGCAATTTTGTTTTTTTTTTTTTTTTTTTGGTTAGCTTGTTAGGTTACCCACTGTCAGATCACACTTCACTGTTAGCCACCCCCACCAGGGAATCGATGCCAAGACCTCAGTGTTGAAAATAGGTATCTTTCACGTAGTCTACCACTTGAGCTATGGTTTTGGGTGTGAGTGCATAGCTCGAAATTCACACTGATCAAACAATCTAAACCATCTGTTTTCTTCGATTGAATTTTGACTGCTGGTCGTTTGGTCATTTGGACGGTATGGATTGCCAAGCCTCATAAAGCATGATAAAACGATGGGTGAGATAACACAACTTAAAAATTGGTGATAAATTGTCATTTATTATAATCCGTTTTGAAATTTCAATTCATTGACTTTTGGGCATTGATAGACATGAAATCCCATGAAATTTCGACCAGCGGACTGGAATTTTGAGGCATTGATAACTACCAGAAAATTGGGCAAAGGCTGGATAAAAAACTGTAGACTATGGCTACGGTTAAAGTTCGTAGCACGACCGCAGCTATTTGTGACATAGCCATAGGTCAAGAAGCTATGGCTATGGAGAAAATCCGTAGCTATGAGGGCAATGAATACCAATTAAATCCGTAGCGTTGCTTCATTTACAGCTACGGATTATATCTGTAGCTAGAAGTTGAGCAAGAACTTTACCAAAAAGATGAAATTAACAGCAACTACGAATAATAGCCGTAGCTAATGCTTATTGTTAATAAAAAAATTTAAATAATAATAGCAGCTATTACCATTGTAGTATACCCTAATAACTCATATAAGCTAATATAGATAAATACTTCATGGCTAAATCATTCATTCATTCAATCAAATACAATCATTCATTTCCATTCACAAAAGTACAATGCCAACATAATAGTTATATGTCTATTTAAAGTTCTTATTAATAGCAAGATCTAATGCCTTCTCGCAGCCAAATAGCTTCTCAACAATCGCAAGCGAAAACTCCATGGATGTGCATCTACTAGTTATCAATTTGTCATCAACTAACACCCTATTCTTAGCTTCGCTTTGATCCGAAAGCTTACTGCACATGGCTGAAAATCAATTTCACCATATAAAATGGAAGAAATTGCATGTTCTGACATTATACGTAAGAGGTTGAAAATGTGTTTGTGTGCGTTTTGCAGATTGAACTGAAAATGCAATGGACCCACTTGAACAATGGACACTCTGAGGACTGTGCCTCTGAGGCCAACCCCAACAAATGCGATCGCCATGATAGCCGGGCCAGCGAGGAACCTCACAACCAATCCGTATTTGGCAAGTTTAGTCCCACAGGCTATGATTCTTGGCTGCAAGGCCATGAACAGTCCTGAAAATTCGAAAAATTCAAAGGCAGTTCAAGTCAATTCAAAACACTTGAAAAACAGGACTAAGAATCATGATGAGCATATTATAATGATCTTACCAAGACTGAACATGGCCATCCCAAGACCTGCATTCGACAAGATTGTGACAAAATTTTCCATGATTTGAGGCTTCTTAAAACCCCATCTACAGTAAGGAACATGCAATTATCCAAAATGATAGTATGGTCAGTTCCTCACATGTGTGGGTGTGTATATGACGAAAATTTGACCATTGATCACTTCTTATAGCTATCCATGTTTCTTGTATTAGTGTGCTCAACCTAAGATGTGGGCTAGCCTATTTTTTGGGCTACAGCATGTTCATGGTGATCCACACCTGACCTTGCCATCTTTAACACATTTGGCATGCCAGGCCACATAGATCCTCTTCGATCCTTTCCGAGCAAAATGGGAAACTAAAGTACCAAAAACAGCTAATTTCTCAGGCTAATGAGGTTGTCTGATTCATAAAAAAGCTTTCTGCAAATGTTTGTTCCTAGGGTTTCAAATTCCTTGAAAGATGGTTTTTTGGCTAGATATTCCTAAATTACTTGCCATGACCAGATAACTTGGGCTCTTCTCTTACC
Source organism: Magnolia kwangsiensis (assembly GCA_037074715.1). NCBI lineage: Eukaryota > Viridiplantae > Streptophyta > Magnoliopsida > Magnoliales > Magnoliaceae > Magnolia > Magnolia kwangsiensis. The sequence goes on along the minus strand of CM073575.1, from coordinate 805,883 downwards.
TACACGTTCTTGTGCTACTTGCTTATAGTCTGGTCTACCTATTCCCCTCGTTAAAGGAGCTGAATTCCAAGCTAGTGATCTAGGTCTTCTAATAGAGAACGCCTCAATCGAGCAGCTCGGCGTGGCAAGGAAGGTGACCATCACCAATGACTCCACCACCATCATTGCTGATGCTGCAACCAAAGATGAGATCCAAGCCCAAATCGCGCAGATAAAGAAGGAACTGGCTGAGACTGACTCTGTCTATGACTCTAAAAAGCTGGCTGAGCGAATTGCCAAGCTCTCCGGTGGTGTTGCTGTCATAAAGGTTGGAGCTATGACGGAGACGGAGCTTGAGGACCATAAGCTACAGATTGAGGATGCCAAAAATGCCACCTTTGCTGCCATTGAGGGGATTGTGTCAGGTGGTGGCGCTGCATTTGTTCACCTCTCTGCTTATGTTCCTGCAATCAAGGAAAAGCTTGAAGATGCAGATGAACGGCTAGGAGCTGACATCATACAGAAGGTAAGTATGCCACCATCTATTCTCTGCACAAAATCATGCACCTTAAAAGAGTTGAGAAATAGTGATAGGAAGGATTTAGAAAACAAAATATGGGACATTTGCTATTTAACTACATAAGGTAGTGTTTGGATAGACCATTTTATTTAAATTGAAATAGGAAAGGCTGGTTTGGCAGCATGTATTTGAACTCAGTGGAATTGAGAGGATTTTAGTCCACAAGGAATCAAGTGGATTTGAAATCAGAGCTTTGAGGGAGTTCAAAAAGAACTCTTTTTGGAGGATTTGGATTCCTCTCAAACCTAAATCCCCCCAATTCCTAGCTACCAAACGCCCAAAAAATAGCAAATCCCTCTGATTCCAACCAAACAAACCCTTAGTCCAGAAGTGCAAATGACCAGATTGTTATTACATTTTGTAGCATGTATTCATTTCATAATGAAGGACCCAGCCGGAAATTGCAATTGTATTGCAATCAGATGGGACTATATATAAGCCATGTCACGGCCAAAACTTTTCAAAATGACCAAACAGAATTTTCAAAAACAGAGTGCCAACATCAACAGGCACATTTCCAGAGTGCCAAACAGAATTTTCAAAAATCATGCAGACTATAAATATCGATGAAGTCTTCATTACAATGGAACAGGAAGCAGGGTCTTCCTTGGAAAGCTTCCAGAATTGGCTGTCCTGTATTACATATTAAAAGTGCAGTTACAGTTCAGCAGAGAGATAAATCCCAGACAAAGGGGGAAATTTTACAAGCTTACTTGTAGATATGCATTTCCCTCACCAGAAATGCTCATTGCAGTTCTAAGACCAAGCTAGTGCATGTTACAGGTTGCACATCCAGTTTGAAAAGAGCAAGTTACAGGTTGCATGTCCAGCTTCAAAAGAGCAATAAAAAACACCAAGGATACATCAAATGATTCAAATCACCTTCTCCATGGCTTCTAAATACTAATCAACATGGTTACTAACTTTCTTAGCTAATGTCTTAGTTAAGAGATGTGATTCTGCATTTGGAGCATCAGGAATGGTGGAATCGTATTATCAAGACATTCTGCCTCATTTAAACACATCGTGAGAATGCAAAAGATTCTTCCTCGTTTAAAGTTGCAATCTTATCTCAGCAGATGATGATAATTACAAGGATATCTTACCATTATTGTCTTGGTGCAAGTTTTGTCCATTTTCGGGTCCTGTATAAATGCAAGCTTATTGCCTCTTGAGCTCTCTGGAATGCACTCTGTCTCATACCGGTCTATGATTTCAACAACCTGAATGTGAAAACTACATATTTAGCAGTATAGAAGACAAACAAAAATCAGAATCATTAAGTGATCTCTTCAACATACACATTTGGCCAACCTGATGAATGGACTATGTTGATTTTTAGCCCAGGGTGTGTTTAAGGTGGGATCCACCTGATGATTGACACAGATCTATAACACATATGCCCACTAGCATGCGTCCCGTGAATTGCCTAAGCATTTCCCATTTTAGAAAGTGCATGACTGGTTAATCTCAAACATACATCCTGTGATGCAAGACCGATGGGGACAAAGACGATGCTGATGAGCGCGAATGCGGAGATCACCTGGAACAGTCGTGGAAATTGTGGTGTGATTATCTGATTTCTGAATTCTCAAAGCAGGAAAGTAATCAAATTCCTAATAAAATGTGGCAAATGTACTCAAGAAACTCATGAGATTAAGAGGTTACGAAAAGCATATCAGACATAGCAAAGAGATTGCACATCCTGTTGGAGCTTACCCATTGTGGAGTTAGTATTGGCTTGCAAGCTGGCAACTCTAGCTGAGTAAACCTCAAGTCTGAAAATTGAAACAAATTTTAGATACAAATCATTTCAGTTTGTTTCAAAGCATAACTGGATTCAGAAATCAATGCAACAATTAGTGAGAACGAAATTGAAGGAACCAAGCCTGTAATTAAAAACCATACGCCACAAGAATAATAGAGGGTTTTTCTTCCCGACATTCTGCTTGAATTTCTCTCAACAGCATGAATTTCTTACCATCTCACATTTCTGCTTCTCTCTCTTGCTTTAGTTCTCTCTTGCTGGACCCTTTTCGTTTTAGAAAATGCTCCAGCTCCCTTAGATCACTATAAGTTACTGTGCTCCTAGTATAACCAAAGAAAAAGATCTAAATACAACTTCACCTTGAACTGCAGGGTACTGTTGATAGCATCACTTATCAGCTCCCAGTTTGGACCCATACCATGCGTGAGGACAAGAAGTGCCTGAAATAAGAAATTTTAGTTAGGGAGTTCTCCATTGTCCTTGCAATTATCGAAAATGATAATATGGTCAGGAGGAGCACATTGACCTGGACTTCAAAAACTGACCATGGACTTCCTGACCCTGACTGTCCAGCAGGTATCTGCAAAGGTGGAAGGAAAAAGGTACTCAAATTCTACAAACATTTGACTTCGCTATAAGCAATCTTTAGAGGTAACATGCACTAAAATTCTGTAACCATTTGACTTTGCTATAATGCAATCTTTTCAGCTAACAAACACTCTTTAAAGTTTGTGGTATCTTATTAAAAAACCATGTTGAACATTAGATTTCATATTTATTCTATTTACATGGGTTTCGATTTCTCAAAACCATTAAAATCCAGAAGACAAAACTAATGTATCACACAAATCCAGAAGATAAAACTAATGACATAAAAAGAGTTCAAAAAGAATAATTTGAAAATCAGAGGACCTTCACAAGGAGACATGCATAGTGTGACGAGATGAGTCACCATAATTTTTAAATTGTTGGTGAATTATAGTACAAGATAGATTTGCAAATCAGAGGACCTTCGTGAGTTTCATTTGGACGTGTATGATCTATTCAATCAATCTCAACAAGCCATCATTTAGCTAAAACACAAAGGGAACTCTGTTCATGACGGGTAATAACAAGTAGATGGATCAAATTGTTGATTTGATCAATTTTTGTGTAAAAGATCATGATTGTTCCTATTAAAGGTCATTGAACAAGAATCTTAAAGACAATGGGCAACATCTTGATGTTAAAGGCAATGGACCATCACAAGGAAAACATCTCCACAACATAAATCCAACTTAGGCATGTGCAACCATGCTGACTAAGAAAGAAAAATAGATTATCAATAGAAGAAACATGCTCTTGTTCTAGCACTCACATCGAACTTATTTGATTTAAATATTGAGGTGCACAAGATGCCACCAACTTCAAGGCCATTCAAGTAAAGATCATTCGGCCACTTTATTCTAACATCAAGATGTGGCAAACCCTGAAATTAGACCATTTCCGCAAGCTAAAGTAAATACTAACTTTAAAATATAGAACATGAGATGTAAAATTTAAAACTAAATCAAATAAACTAGTGCATCAGCCGGCACATAAAAACAAAAAGCAACATTTCTATTAGTTAATGGATCAGATTTTGATCATAGACTACACAACAATGAAGCCTCAAAATCATTATTAACTTTTCAAGGTTTTTTCCTACAACAGCTATACCAACATTTTCAAGATTTCAACTTCCATAAAACCAACATGCATATAAATAAATAAATAAAAGAAAACTATAGAAGTTGCATTTGGTACCCGACTATTAGTCAATGAAAAGAATCTACAATGAAAAAAGGTTTGAGTCTTGAATGCTAAGCTTCGGTAATATTTAACATTTAAAATATAATAATTTAAGGAGGTAAGACTCACACACGACTAGTTAGAAAACAATTTACCATCCACCTAGAGCATAAATTCCAAAGTGTCAAGTGTGTAAAACATCCCACTCGTCCAAAAGGTTTGGCCCCAGGCCACCACGAAGAATGCTCAACATAAAAATTAGGCTCGTCCACTCATCATGTGGCCTACACCAAATAAAACAATTGGCAAATAACTGCCAATTTGATAATCCTAACAAGATTCATGTGTTGAAGTTTTGCAATCACCAAAACCTCATTTTTGAATTCTTCATTCCCTTGCCCAAAATTCTTGGAAAGCCTTTTCCCTACTATTTCCTAACCATTCATCAGCTTACCCCGAAAGCAACCATCCAACAAATTTGGGTTTTAATTACAATCAAGAAGCACATAAATCCATCCATTCTTAAAATGATCATGTAATAGCAAATTTGGCAGTGAAAGTATCATGTTGAAGTTTGAAGATGACCTTTGCTCACTGGATGTTTGATCAACTCTGTTAGAAGCTTCTGACATTTCGGACAATAAACAAACCGTACTTTAATGGTTTTGCTGGCCAAGTTTCTTAAAACACACTCCAAGTATGAAGCTCCACCAGAGTGAAGTTTCAGTTTTGTAATCCAAACCCAATGCCATAAAGTTCTTATGGAGCCTTACTTTTTCATCAAAATAAGACCAAGTTAATAAAACAAAAAGGATAAACTAGAATGAAATCGGAGCTTCCTAAAGGGTTTCATCTTAAGAAATTTGAAACAGGCCTATTATGAAAAGAGAGATTGCATTTCTCCATTTCAAATGGATGGAATTCCTCAAAGGCCCATTTACGAAAAGAACAATTATCTATGGATGTTACCATATTTTCTTGGCATAGCTTTTGCAAATTTCCTTGTTTTGTTGTTGTAGGGAATATATATTCTCCTTTGAGCCCTGACAATAACAACACAAGCCCCATGAAAATTCTAGAAAGAAAATAGAAATCAAAGAAATAATGCTCATAATAGAGCTCCAAACTTTTCACCTACATCTGTCAATGCATATATAGGATAAAGGTCTACAACCTGATTGCTATCAACACTGCTAGGCATCTAGGCAGCATTATTTTTCTACAAAAAAGGAAATCAATGAAAAACATACATACCCAAGAGCATGGCATCCACCATTAAAAACAGTATGAGAAAGTAGACCCATTAGCTTGATTTTTCTCTCAACCAGGAAAAACTGGCATATACATAAGAGGATAAAGCCAGACAATAAAAAATACCAATTTAAAATGCTACTAGCAAAGCGGAATGTAAAATGTACCAATCACTTTCACAGAGAATGACAACATCTGTAGTGGCAAGGTTGATATCCAGAGCCTACGAATCAGCCTGATACAAATCTTAAATGGGTTGTAAGACAGTGCATTGGGATGAACGTCCACCATTGATTAGGTGGGAGGGACCCACTGTGCTGTTTATATAAAACACCACCAAACTTGTGAAATTCAAAGAGTTGAAGATTCAAGTATAATTTTGCATGTTTAGTTATGCAAAGTAGCTTGAACCATTCACTTTGCTGTGATGGTTTTAACAACTTTCATCATTATGAAGTTTTTAATTTGAAGTTCTCAGATTTTGAAATGATTGAATGGCACTCTAGGCGATCAAATTCCTCTCAGGAATTTCATCAAACACCCCACGTTCATACCCAATCTCTTCAGATTTCGCATAGAAATTCAATAGCCTGGTCTGCACGAATGGGCTTGAGTCGAGCCTGCTGAGGAAAACATGCGAATGGATTTGCAGGCCTTCTTCGAGTTTTTTGAAGACCCGTGTTATTTGCCTGATCTAGTTTCTTAGTTAAAAAAAGGGAGAAGCCTAAATACTCCATAGAAACCACCACTAAAAGTAGAATATGTGAAACCTAAGCAAAAAATATAAACAACACACCCAAATCTACTGTTTTGAAAAGAACCTCCAATAGAAGCAAAATCGTTAGAAAATAAACAAAACTCTTGTTAGATTTCCCAAAACAGAATGAAATCCTCTCCTCAAATCATCACAAACAGAGATCGAAGAAATTAAGGCTGAAAAAGATAAAATAACAAAAGAGAGTGAAAATTACTTTTTGAGATCTGCTACAGAGATACAGAGAGAGAGAGAGAGAGAGAGAGAGAGAGAGAGAGAGAGAGAGAGAGAGAGAGAGAGAGAGAGAGAGAGAGAGAGAGAGAGACGCTTCACTTCTCAGTGCAGACGCTACACCAGATCCAGCATTTGAGAGGAAAATGGATGGACGATGGCAGCCACAAAACCAAAGAAAAGGGAGGATAGAGAAACTTTCGAGCCTGGGAATGGGGGTTTTTCCAAGGATTGGAGGGAAATGAATCATTTCGTGAGAGGGGGAAAAGAAAAGGGCAGCGTAGTTTCCGCAATTTTTACCTGCTACAGTTTTGCTACAGTTTTAGACCGTAGCTAAAATCCCACTTGACCGCAGCGATAGCACTATCCTTCGTAGCCCCTCCACGTACGCATGTTTGACGGGTTTTGGACGGACGGTCTTGTCAAGGGCCTTGTGGGGTCCATCATGATGCATTTGATATATCCACTCCATCCATTAATTTTGTAATTTTTTTTTTATAAGGAATGACTCCAAAATCTAGGCAAATCAAAAGTCAAATTGAACCATACCATCAATCAATGGTAGGTATTAATCTCCACTATTTTCTGCTGTGTGGTGCACTTGGGCGTTCGATCTACTTCCTTTTTTGGGATTTTGCCCTAACATTCTATTTCAAAACGGATAGACGTATTAGATGCAGTACACACATTTTAATGGGCCCTCGTAGAGTCCCTTAGGGGGCTATCCTAGGTTGTATGAATGTGTGGAGGGATCAGCTTTTAGCTACGGTTTGGGTATATTTAGCTACCGTTTTAAGCCGTATCAATTTGGCTATGGTCTATATTCGTAGCTAAAAGCCATAATAGTTCGTAGCTTTTAGTGCTTTTTGGGTAGTGGATTGAAAATAATTAAGCCCATTTCCACTCATTTTCTCTTTATTAGCTATCCACTCACGTTCAGGCATTGCTCCGTTGGCATGAGCCCCATGATTTAGTTGGTGTGGTTGGCAAACGTGCATGCCACGTATACAACAGCTGAGAGACTGCAACTCGATGGTAATAGTGAACTAAATTGAAAATTCATTTCATTATTATTAAATTTTCTGGAAGGCAAACAACAGATTTTGTTACCCACCAAAGAGGAACAGAGCCTAATTACAGGTCAGGGGAACAAAGCAAAGAAGAGGCATAACACAAGAAGAAGACCAAAGGTGCGCTGCCCAGCTGCAAGACAATCAAACTATTCCCTTTTTATTAATATTAATATTATTATTGTTTGCAAAGGAGTTTGGGCAGATCCTTGCTTCATCTTGTAAAAAACTCAGCTATGACAAGAGGGAATAAGTTGTCTGCTGTGAGTGGGAACCTATAACATGGCTAAATGATAGACAAGAGTGCATTTCAACAATGAGGTCATGGGTCCGAGTGCTTGTGTGATTTGTGTGTGAGTGTGTTTAAAAGAAAAGTTGCATGCTGTGATCCTGGAAACTAGAGAGAATTTGTGCTGCTCGGATGCAAGCAACCTTGCAGCTGGATTTGTGAGTGCAGTACAATTTGAATAGAATTCAACTAAAACTAGAGCAACTTGTAAAGGCCAACCGGAATAATTAGAAAAATCACTTCACGTCTCTAAGAAGTTAGTTGTTGCTGCAAAATTCCATGAAACATTTTCAACAGGATCCCAACATACAATGCCTAATCCACGTTCTTTGAGTGCACTTCAATTCGAATAGAATTCAACTAAAACCAGAAGAACTTGTAAAGGCCAACCGGAATGATTTCAAAATTTACTTCACGTCTCTAAGAAGTTTATTGTTGCTGCAAAAGCCCCACGAAACATTTTCACCAGGATCCCAACATACAACGCCTAATCCTTGCCCATAGATGGAAATGTGAAGTTGATTGATAGAAATAGTTAGGAGGTTCCAAGGAAGAAAGAAACAATAGTTTTGGGGGAGCTTCATTACCGCTGCTTGGCATCGTGGTTGCATGTGGAGAGAAAAGACAGTTTCTAAAGTAGGGTGGGCAACACATGCCCACCTGTTCTAGTGTTGATCCACTTGAGCTTTAGATACCCCTCGTTTTTGCACCAATATCTTAACATGAGCCAGCACAATAGATGTGGTGTAGATGTTACATATTCATCATATTCATTCCAAAGAATCTTTATCGCACAGTGATATAGAGCGGGTCACAGACAGTTTCATGGCCAAGATGGATCAGAAAAGGCCTGGTCGACGACAGAAGTGATCTGGACTGTTGGACCTTAGATCGGGCGTATCTCGCAATCTGGAATGAGTTATCTGGCGTAAAATATATGATTTTGGGATAGAACGCGCTACTTTAGCCAACCAACCCCGATACGCCAGGTTGCGCAACCCAGATTTGCGAGAAACCCCTGGATCGATGGTTGTTTCCCTGTTTTATTTTCATTTTTACTATAAGTAGTAAGTTTTAGTTTGATTATAGCTCTTCATCCGTTGGGCTTTAGGGGTTGTGTCCAACATGAAAAGTTCTTATAATAATTAGGAGAACGGTTTGCTGAAGCCAAATAGGACACTTACTATTTTTGGCCGAAAACCTTGCGCACTTGTAGACATCATGGCCGTCTATAAATAGTAAGTTTACTATTTATAGTAAGTCATGGATTCTAGGAGTTTTAGTTGTAGTTTTATTCTAATTTCTTTCCTATTGCTTGGTACCCTTATTTAAAGGGTTGTGAACTTGTTTTTATATATTCATTAATCAATTTTGAATTTTATTAGAATTTATTTATATTCTCTTGTTTTCTTTCCTCGTGGATTCGAGAAGTCTTTGTGAGGAGTCTAGAGAGGCTCCGTGGATTCGGAGTAGTTATCCTTGAGGAAGACGGTGATCGACCTCATCACATTCATCCCTGCGTCAATTGGTATCAGAGCGAGGTTTCCCCTCGGGCCGATGACAAACAATGAAGGTATGAATCAAAATCCTTTGGATGGTGATACAGGGATTCGTTATCTTTTGGAAAGAATGGAAGCTTTCCATCGGGAGAGTCAGTTGACCATGCAAGGGCTGCAGGTAACCCTCGACTGTCTTGCGGATGTGCTACTTCCACCCCGAGCCCTAAGGAGTGCTCCACCACATATGGTCGCTCCACCACCCATGGTGGTGGAGCATCGCCTAGGGCTACCAGTGGCAAACCGTAGGGCTACACCAGATGATTCTAGTTCTAGCAATGAAGATATTAATGAGCGTTTTTTCCGACGACCAATCCATGGAGGTGATCATCAAGATCGTGCTGAAAGAGACTATCGAGGTAAGACTGAACTTCCTAGTTTTAACGGTTTATTACGTATCGAAGATTTTTTAGATTGGCTAGCCGAAGTAGAGAGATATTTCGATTATATGGACGTACTAGATCATAAAAGGGTGAAATTGGTAGCATTTAAATTAAAATCTTATGCTTCTGTATGGTGAGAGCAATTACAACTCTCACGAGCCCTCCAGAACAAGGTGCCCATCGCATCATGGCCTCGAATGAGACGTCATCTTCGATCACGATTTCTTCCCAGTGATTATGAGCATATATTATTCCAACAATACTAGAATTACCGACAAGGAAATCAAACTGTTACAGATTAAATTGAAGAATTCTAGTGGTTGACTACATGAAACGATCTGTAAGAATTTGAGTCACAGAAGGTGGCACGATTTATAGGTGGGTTGTGACCGACAATTTAGGATCGAGTTCAGATGTACCTAGTCGGGACCATGGATGAAGCAGTTCAATTGACGGGGAGGGCAGAAACACAACTTGCAAGAGCTCCTGCTCGTCCCTATCCTTCAAATCGACCCCTCATGACGGGTCCCACACAGGATCCAGTGCTGGCTCAAGGAAAAGATCCGGTAGGAGAACGTTATCAACCTCCTTCACCCGCAAACCATGATACGGGGAACGGATCATCCAGACCTTAATGGGAAGCACCCACGACAGCGGGCCCGGGTAGGATTCTAAATCCTTATACTCGGCTAAGGCTGAACAATTGTTACCGCTGTGGCCAACTAGGCCACTTATCAAACACTTGTTTTCAATGTCCCGCAGCACACTTGACTATAAATGAAGGGGGCACTGAAGATGAGGTCACAGAAGAAGATCATGACTTTGATGAATATGAACAAATCACTGAAGAAATAACAGGTGACGATGAATTGACGGATGAGGATCGTGGCGAATCTCTAGTTGTGATGCGACTACTGTATACCCCACGAACGGAATTACACCTACAGCGACACAATATATTTCGTACTTAGTGCACTGTCAATGGAATGGTTTGTGATGTGATAATAGAAAGTGGTAGCAGCGAGAACATCGTTTCAAGGGTGATGGTGGACAAATTGCAGCTACCAATGACGAGATATCCTTCCCCGTACTCAATTGGCTGGATAAAAAATGTGAATGATACCAAGTAACTGAACAATGCACTATCTCGTTTTCAATTGGTAAACATTATAAGGATCAGATACTTTATGATGTGGTCGATATGAAAGCTTGCCATATGCTACTCGGTCGACCCTGACAGTCGAACCGTGATGCGACCCATCGGGGCCGAGACAACGTCTATATATTTATAAAGGATAGTCGAAAAATAATCCTTACCCCTATGGCACCAGAAAACCACCCTGAAGCCTCCAAAGTGGAGGGGAGTTCCCTCTTGACCATTTCGAATTTCATAGAGGACTGTAAGGAAACCAACGAAGTATACGCTGTAGTGGTGAAGGGTGAGGAAAATGAACCCTCAAACATCCCTCCAAGTTTAAGACTGTTGCTAAACGAATTCAAAGAAGTCTGGCCTGAAGATTTACTTGATAGATTGCCTCCTATAAGGGATATCCAACATTACATAAACCTCGTCCCTGGGGCTAGCCTGCCCAACCGCCCGCATTATCAGATGAGTTCGAAGGAGTGTGAGATACTTCAGGGGCAAGTGGAGGAATTGATCCGTAAGAGTCTACTGAGAGAGAGCATGAGCCCATGTGCTGTACCAGCATTATTAACGCTAAAAAAAGATGGAAGCTGGCGCATGTGTGTGGACAACCGAGCCATCAACAAAATTACCATCAAATATCGGTTCCTAATACCACGGTTGGACTACATGCTCGATATACTAGGAGGGGCCAAAGTGTTCTTTAAACTAGATCTAAGGAGCGGGTACCATCAAATTCGTATCTGACCTGGTAATGAGTGGAAAATGACATTAAGACAAAAGAAGGGTTGTATGAGTGGCTGGTCATGTTATTTGGCCTATCAAACATATCAAGTACTTTTATGTATTTGATGAATCAAGTTCTAAAATCGTTCACTGGCCGATTTGTGGTAGTATGTTTTGATGACATATTGATATATAGCTAGGATGAGGCGGAGCACAAGAAACATCTCAGGCAGGTGTTGCAGGTCCTGCAAGATAATAAGTTGTACCTCAACTTGAAAAAGTGTAGTTTTTTAACTAACAGCCTATTGTTTTTAGGATTTGTTATAACATCCACAGACATTCGGATGGACGATGAAGAGGTGCGAGCTATTAGGGAATGGTTGATCCTGACAAACATTCATGAGGTTAGGAGTTTTTAAGGGTTGACGACTTTCTATTGTTGATTTGTACGAGATTTTAGCACCATAGTCGTGCTTATAATATCTTGTATGAAAAAAGGGTCGTTCCAGTGGATCGATAAAGCTGACAAGAGCTTTCACGAGATCAAGTATCGTTTGTCTAAAACACCGGTCTTGGTGCTTCCTAATTTCGACAAATTATTTGAGGTGGAGTGTGATGCTTCATATGTCGGAATCAGAAGAGTATTATCACAGGAAGGCAGGCCGGTAACCTTCTACAGCGAGAAGCTCAGCGAAGCCCGAAAGAAGTGGTCGACTTATGAGCTTGAGTTGTACGCAGTTGTTCAGGCGCTGTGACATTGGCAGCATTATCTGATTCAAAGGGAGTTTGTTCTGTACACTGACCATCAAGCATTAAAGTTTATTAATAGTCAGACTAACGTGAATCGTGTGCATGCTAGATGGGTTGCATTTTTACAAGAATTTACGTTCGTTCTGAAGCACAAGTCAGGACAACAGAACAAGGTGACTGATGCACTTAACCGTCGTGCATCACTACTTATTACGATGAGCAACGAGGTGGTCGGTTTCGACTGTCTCAAGGAGCTGTATGCCGAGGATGAGGACTTCAAAGATTCTTTGATAAAGTGCCAAGAAGGTCACCCCAGTGACCTTCATATACAGGATGGTTTTCTCTTCAAAGGGAATCGATTGTGCATCACCTAAAGTTCTCTGAGAGAGCAGATTATTCAGTAGCTACATGGAAGTGACCTTGGTGGACACTTTGGGCGAGACAAGATGCGAACTCTTGTGGAAGAGCGGTATTACTGGGCTCAATTAGTACATGATGTGGGAAGAGCCATACAACGTTGTCATATTTGTCAGACCTCTAAGGGGCAATCTCAGAATACGGGCCTCTACACCCCGTTACCCGTGCCTGACGGTCCTTGGAAGGATTTATCAATGGACTTCGCGCTTAGTCTCCCACGAACACAACGCGACATGGATTCGGTGTTCGTGGTGGTCGACCATTTTTCCAAGATGACGCACTCTATCCCATGCAAGAAGACCCTCGACGCAACACACGTGGTGAATCTATTCTTCAGGGAGGTCGTACGGCTACACGGGGTCCCCAAGATCATTACTTTTGATCATGACACGAAATTCATTAGCCACTTTTGACTGACTTTGTGGACTCGATTCAATACACGACTTCAATTCAACAGTGCTTACCACCTACAGACTGATGGGCAGACCGAAGTTGTGAATCGCATGTTGGGAAACCTCCTTCACAGTATGTGAGAGAAAAGCCAAAGCAGTGGGACTTGGCCTTGTCTCAAACAGAGTTTGCATTCAACAACATGGTGAACCGTTTGATAGAAAAATCGCCGTTTCAGATTAACTACGGACGAGTGCCTCGCCACACACTTGACTTGGTCCCTCTGCCCAAGCACCTAAGCACGAGCATTATAGCAGAACATATAGTAGATAAGATCATAAGCATCCATGCGGAAGTGCAGGCTAAGCTGCCTTGAACGAGAAATACAAGGAACAAGCAGACAAGCACCGGCGACAAAAGGTGTTCGAGGTGGGCGACCGCGTTATGGTCCATCTACGTAAAGAGAGATTTTCGACCGGGACGTACAACAAGTTAAAAAATAAAAATATTGGACCCGTCTCAATCATTCGAAAGATCAATGACGATGCTTATGTTGTTGATATTACAGATGACATGGCGATCTCACGGACTTTCAATGTCGCGGACCTGACCGAATATCATGAACCAGAGCAGGATGTGAACTCGAGGATGAGTTCTTTTGAAGTGGAGGGGACTGATGTAGAGCGGGTTGCGAACAGTTTCATGGCCAAGATGGATCAGAAAAGGCCTGGTCGATGACAGAAGTGATCTTGACTGTTGGACCTTAGATCGGGCGTATCTTGCAATCCGGAATGAGTTATCTGACGTAAAATATTGATTTTGTGGTAGAACGAGCTACTTTAGCCAAAAAACCCTGCTATGTTGGGTTGCGCAGCCTGGATTTGCAAGAAATCCCTGGATCAACGGTCATTTCCTTGTTTTATTTTTGTTTTTACTATAAATAGTAAGTTTTAGTTTGATTATAGCTCTTCGTCCGTTGGGCTTTAAGGGTTGTGTCCAACATGAAAAGTGCTTAGAATAATTAGGAGAATGGTTTGGTGAAGCCAAATAGGACACTTACTATTTTTGGCCGAAAACCTTGTGCACTAGTAGACATCACGACAGTTTATAAATAATAAGTTTACTATTTATAGTAAGTCACGGATTCTAGGAGTTTTAGTTGTAGTTTGATTTTGATTTCTTTCCTATTACTTGGTACCCTTATTTAAAGGGTTGTGAACTCGTTTTTATGCATTCATTAATCAATTTCAAATTTTATTAGAATTTATTTCTATTCTCTTGCTTTCTTTCCTCGTGGATTCGAGAAGTCTCTGTGAGGAGTCTAGAGAAGCTTTGTGGATTCAGAGTAGTTATCCTTGAGGAAGACGGTGATCAACCTTATCACATTCATCCCTGTGTCAATTAATATCAGAGTGAGGTTTCTCCTTGGGCCGATGACAAACAATAAAGGTATGAATCAAAATCCTGTGGACGGTGATCCAAGGATTTGTTATCTTTTGGAAAGAATGGAAGCTTTCCATCAGGAGAGTCAGTTGACTATGCAAGGGATGCAGGTAACCCTCGACTGTCTTGCGGATGTGCTACTTCCGCCTCGAGCCCTAGGCGGTGCTCCACCACCTATGGTCACTCCACCCCTGTGGTTGCTGTACGACGTGACCCCGATTATCGCAAAACACTACCAGTGGCAAACCGTAGGGCTACACCAGATGATTCTAGTTTCAGCGTCGAGAACATTAATGAGGGTTTTGCCCGACGACCAATCCATGGAGGCAATCATCTAGATCGTGCTGAAAGAGACTATCGAGGTAAGGCTGAACTTCCTAGTTTTAACAGTTTATTACGTATTGAAGATTTTCTCATTGACTAGCTGAAGTAGAGAGATATTTCAATTATATGGACGTGCCAGATCATAAAATGGTGAAATTGGTAGCATTTAAATTAAAATATGGTGCTTCTGCATGGTGGGAATAATTACAACTCTTGAGAGCCCGCCAGAACAAGGCGCCCATTGCATAATGGCCTTGGATAAGACGTCTTCTTCGATCATGATTTCTCCCCAGTGATTATGAGCAGATATTATTCTAGTAATACTAGAATTGCCGATAAGAAAATCGAACTGTTATAGATTACACTGAAGAATTCTAACAGTTAGTTATATGAAACGATCTGCTAGAATCTGAGTCACAGAAGGTGGCACGATTTATAGGTGGGTTGCGACCGACAATTCAGGACTGAGTTCAGATGTACCCAGTCGAGACCGTGAATAAGCAGTTCAATTGGCGAGGAGGGCAGAAACACAACTTGCAAGAGTTCCTGCTCGTCCCTATTTTTCAAATCGACCCCCCATGACGGGTCCCACACAAGATCCAGTGCTGGCTCGAGGAAAAGATCCGGTAGGAGAACGTCATCAACCTCCATCACCTGCAAACCGTGATACAGGGAGCGGATCATCCAGACCTCAATGAGCAGCACACACGACAGCGGGCCCGAGTAGGATTCCAAATCCTTATGATCGGCCAAGGCCAAACAATTGTTACTGTTGTAGCCTACCAGGCCACTTATCAAACACTTGTTCTCAATGTCTCGCAGCACACTTGACTATAAATGAAGGGGGCACTGAAGATGAGGTCGTAGAAGAAGATCATGGCTTTGATGAATATGAACAAACCACTGAAGAAATAACAGGTGACGATGAATTGATGGGCGAGGATCGTGGCGAATCTCTAGTTGTGAGGCGACTACTGTATACCCCACAAACGGAATTACACCCACAGCGACACAATATATTTCGCACTTAGTGCACTATCAATGGAAAGGTCTGTGATGTGATCATAGACAGTAGTAGCAGCGAGAACATCGTTTCAAGGGTGATGGCAGACAAGTTGCAGCTACCAACGATGAGATATCATTCTCCGTACTCAATTGGCTGGATAAAAAATGTGAATGAGACTAAGTAACTGAACAATGCACTATCTCGTTTTCAATTGGTAAACATTATAAGGATCAAAAACTTTGTGATGTGGTCGATATAGAAGCTTGTCATATGCTACTCAGTCGACCCTGGCAGTCGGATCGTGATGCGACCCATCGGGGACGAGACAACGTCTTCATATTCATAAAAGGATAGTCGAAAAATATCCTTGCCCCTATGGCACCAGAAAACCACCCTGAAGCCTCTAAAGTGGAGGAGAGTTCTCTCTTGACCATTCGGAATTTCATGGAGGAATTTAAGAAAACCAGCGAGATTTATGCCGTAGTGGTGAAGGGCGAGGAAAAGGAACCCTCAAACATTCCTCCAAATTTAAGACTGTTGCTAAACGAATTTAAAGAAGTATGGCCTGAAGATTTACTTGATGGATTGCCCCCCATGAGGGACATCCAACATCATATAGACCTCATACCTGGGGCTAGCCTGCCCGACCGCCCGCATTATCGGATGAGTCCGAAGGAGTGTGAGATACTTTAAGGGCAAGTGGAGGAATTGATCCGTAAGGGTCTATTGAGAGAGAGCATGAGCCCATGTGGTATACCAGTATTATTAACGGTGAAAAAAGATGGAAGCTGGTGCATGTGTGTCGACAGCCGAGAAATTAATAAAATTATTATCAAATATCGATTTCCAATACCACGGTTGGACGACATGCTCGATATGCTAGGAGAGGCCAATGTATTCTATAAATTAGATCTAAGGAGTGGGTACCATCAAATTCGCATCCGTGATGAATGGAAAATGACATTCAAGACAAAGAAAGGGTTGTATGAGTAGCTGGTCATGCCATTTTGCCTATCAAACGCACCAAGTACTTTTATGTATTTGATGAATCAAGTTCTAAAACCGTTCACTGACCGATTTGTGGTAGTATATTTTGATGACATATTGATATATAGCTAGGATGTGGAGGAGCACAAGAAACATCTTAGGCATGTGCTGCAGGTCGTATAAGATAACAAGTTGTACCTCAACTTGAAAAAGTATAGTTTTTTAACTGACAGCCTGTTGTTTTTATGATTTGTTGTAACATCTACAGGCATTCAGGTGGATGATGAAAAGGTGCGAACTATTAGGGAATGACTGATCTTGACAAACATTCATGAGGTTAGGAGTTTTCATGGGTTGACGACTTTCTATCATCGATTTGTGTGAGATTTTAGCACCATAGTCGCGCCTATAATAAATTGCATGAAAAAGGGCCGTTCCAGTGGACCGATAAAGCTGACAAGAGCTTTCATGAGATCAAGCATCGTTTGTTTAAAACACCGGTCTTGGTGCTTCTTAATTTTGATAAATTGTTTGAGGTGGAGTGTGACGCTTCACATGTCAGAATCGGAGGAGTATTATCATAGAAAGGTAGGCCGGTAGCCTTCTACAGCGAAAAGCTCAGCAAAGCCCGAAAGAAGTGGTTGACTTATGAGCTTGAGTTGTACGCAGTTGTTCAGGCGCTGCAACATTTACAGCATTATCTGATTCAAAGAGAGTTTGTTCTGTATACTGACCATCAAGCATTAAAGTTTCTTAATTGTCAGACTAACGTGAATCATGTGTATGCTAGATGGGTTGTGTTTTTATAGAAATTTACGTTCGTTTTGAAGTATAAGTCAGGACAACAGAATAAGGTGGTTGATGCACTTAGCTGTCGTGTATCACTACTTGTTATGATGAGCAACGAGGTGGTCGGCTTCGACTATCTCAAGGAGCTGTATGCCGAGGATGAGGACTTCAAAAATTCTTAGATAAAGTGCCAAGAAGGTCACCCTAGTGACCTTCATATACAGGACGATTTTCTCTTCAAATGGAATCGATTGTTCATCCCCCAAAGTTTTCTGAGAGAGCAGATTATTTAAGAGCTACATGGAGGTGACCTCAGTGGACACTTTGGGCGAGACAAGACGCGAGCTCTTATGGAAGAGCGGTATTACTGGCCGCAATTAGTACGTGATGTGGGAAGAGCTGTACAAGGTTGTCATATTTGTCAGACCTCTAAGGGGCAATCTCAGAATACAGGCCTCTACACCCCTTTACCCGTGCCTGACGGTCTTTGGGAGGATTTATCAATAGACTTCATGCTTGGTCTCCCATGAACACAATGTGGCATTGATTCGGTGTTCGTGGTGGTCGATCATTTCTCTAAGATGGAGCACTTTATCCCATGCAAGAAGACCCTCGACGCAACACACGTGGCAAATTTATTCTTCAGGGAGGTCGTACGGCTACACGGGGTCCCAAGACCATTACTTCTGATCGTGACACGAAATTCATTATCCACTTTTGGCGGACTTTGTGGACTCGATTCGATACACGACTTCAATTCAGCAGTGCTTACCACCCACAGATTGATGGGCAGACCGAAGTTGTGAATCGCACGTTGGGAAACCTCTTTCGCAGTTTTGCGGGGAAAAGGCCGAAGCAGTGGGACTTGGCCTTGTCTCAAGCAGAGTTTGCATTTAACAACATGGTGAACCGCTCGACAGGGAAATCGCTGTTCCAGATTATCTACGGATGAGTGCCTCGCCACACACTTGACTTGGTCCCTCTGCCCAAGCACCTAGGCACGAGCATTACAGTAGAACATATGACAGATAATATCATGGGCATTCACGCGGAAGTGCAGGCTAAGCTACATGCCTCAAACGAGAAATACAAGGAACAAACAGACAAGCATTGGCGACAAAAGGTGTTCGAGGTGGGCGACCGCATTATAGTCCATCTGCGTAAAGAGAGATTTCTGACCGGGACGCACAACAAGTTGAAAAATAAGAAGATTAGACCCATCCCAATCATTCGAAAGATCAATGACAACACTTATATTGTTGATCTTCCAGATGACATGGCGATCTCACGGACTTTTAATGTCGCGGACCTGACCGAGTATCATGAACCGGAGTAGGATGTGAACTCAAGGACAAGTTCTTTTGAAGTGGAGGGAACTGATGTAGAGTGGGTCGCAGACAGTTTCATGGCCAAGATGGATCAGAAAAGGCCAGGTCGACGACAGAAGTGATCCGGACCGTTGGACCTTAGATCGGGCGTATCTCGCAATCCGGAAGGAGTTATCTGACGTAAAAATATGATTTTGGGGTAGAACGAGCTACTTTAGCCAAACAACCCCGATATGCCGGGTTGCGCAGCCCAGATTTACGAGAAACCCCTGGATCGACGTCGTTTTCCTGTTTTATTTTCGTTTTTACTATAAATAGTAAGTTTTGGTTTGATTATAGCCCTTCATCCGTTAGGCTTTAGGGGTTGTGTCCAACATGAAAAGTGCTTAGAATAATTAGGAGAACGGTTTGGTGAAGCCAAATAGGACACTTACTATTTTTGGCTAAAAACCTTGCGCACTAGTAGACATCACGACCGTCTATAAATAGTAAGTTTACTATTTATAGTAAGTCGCGGATTTTAAGAGTTTCAGTTGTAGTTTGATTATGATTTCTTTCCTATTGCTTGGTACCCTTATTTAAAGGGTTGTGAACTCGTTTTTATGCATTCATTAATCAATTTCGAATTTTATTAGAATTTATTTCTATTCTCTTACTTTCTTTCCTCGTGGATTCGAGAAGTCTCTGTGAGGAGTCCAGAGAAGCTCCGTGGATTTGGAGTAGTTATCCTTGAGGAAGACGGTGATCGACCTCATCACGTTCATCCCTGCATCACACAGGCTCCCTAACATTAAAGAAATGATGAAGTGCATGCTATTTATTCCTAAGGAGTTGAAAGGACCAAAATCCCTCCTTGTAGGACAAGGCCAAAACATTTCTAGTCTAACAACTAATTACAAGGGCAAAAATATCCACGACCCATCTACATTTTTTCTTGTTTTGTGGCCCACTCAATTTTAGATCTGCCTCTTGTTTAGACCCGCCTCTTATCTAGGCTGATGTCTTATATGAGGCGGCAAAACAAATGTATGATTTAATGTCACACGGTTATCATGTGGCCCCGCATAGACTTTGTTGGATGGGTGCATGGCGTGGGCTATACGATATTGCAAAGGGAGGTGGGGCTGGGTTACACGAAAAAGGGGCAAGTAAGATCTAAGTTCTCTTGTGATGCAGCTAAAATCTAGGTGCTTATATATAAGCACACATACTTTAAATTTCATTAGTGTCATCAACATGTGTTGAAAATTTTATTTAATGTCCCATAAAATTCAAAAGGCACCACCCTCCTAAAACTAATTGGACGAGTAAAAATATACTCAGCTCCTTATGTTATATATACTGTATATTAAGGTACACTATTATATAAAAGCAAATGTAGCTCATTTTTAAGACTTCTACGTACCAGAGTACCCCTGAAACATTATTGAAATACCCTTGCACCCACGTGTGAATCCCTCGGGCATAAAACACCAAAGCTCTGTCGGACGGTCAGAAATCTAGGGCATTGACCGACTCGTGTGAAACTGTCATTAATATTCCAACAAGTAGATGGAAAAAAAAGAAAAAGAGGAAATGATGGAGGAAAATGTTGAAAAGGTTTAGTATGTTCCCAAGCGCCTTCAGCCCTTTTTCTTTCTTTTATAATATTGGGTACCCTGTTCTACATGCCAGCACAAGCGTACACTTTCAGATCTGTCTATCAGCTGGACCCAGAGTGGTTGACAATCCTGGCCTCCGCATTGGTAGGAAAAATAAATGGATGGCTAAAATAAGCTTGACCAATGTTCCCCATTCACTCCTCAAACCCATTGGTCAGGATTGTCCAGGTAACCTAATTTTTGGACCAAGACACATCCACTAGTGATCTACCTAATGAGTGGATTAGATTCTCTACATATGTTCTTTAATCACACGTGTGGGACACGTAGGTTGGATGCCACAATGCCCTGGTCACTTTCTTAATCTTTACCAGTAGTTGATGAAAATTGAAATATAACAGCATGAGGCATTCAAGGAAACAGAGAAAAAACATGCATGGAGGTAACCTATCTATCTCTCAACTTTCTTCTTCTTCTTCTTTTTTGTTCAGATTCATGGTGGAAGTTCTTGCATAATAGGTAACCTCCATGCATGGAGGTAACCTCTCTAAGTTTAATGCCCGATGAAAACCTGAAGTTTTTTATTACAATAAAATGCTATCTAGTTGTGATCCATTACATAGGTTGACTACAATCTCCTGGTTGATTGTAAATTTTGGGATAAAGCTTAGATGATCGTGATGATAGTATTTCACATAGATCTTTGTTCTACTTTATGCAAATTTAAAAGCATTCGTCTTTCCATTATAACCATTTTGATTTTTGTTTTGTAATTTTTTAGTAGGCAAGGGCTCATCAAAGAAAATAGAAGAAGAGAGAATGTACCTTGTAAACGGAGCTCGCCTGTTGCAGGATCTGATCTCTTCTTGCGATGGAAAAGTTAATCCTATTAGGATCTTCTCTGCAGAAGAGCTCAAAAAGGCCACCAACAACTATGATGAGGGACAGATTTTGACTAGGGAGAGCAAATTCATCGGTTACAAAGGAACCTACCATGACTGTCCGATTGTTGCAAAGAAGCTTGTAATTGTTCCTCATGATGAAAATACCTGTAAGCTTTTCCTTGACCGCATTTTCAATGAAATCGTTATTTTGTCACAGATCAACCATAGAAATGTTGTGAGGCTCTTGGATTGTTGCATCGAGACGGCATCCCCCGTTCTAGTTTATGAATTCATCTGTAACAAAAGTCTTGCCTACCATATACGAGAGACCTTCATTTCAACTCGAATTTCATGGGAAATTCGTATAAGAATCGCTATTGAAATTGCAGATGCAGTTACATACGTCCACACTGCCACTCCCAAGACCATTGTTCATAGGGGTGTAAAAGCCTCCAGCATCTTATTGCACGAAAACTATATTTCCAAACTATCAGATTTTGAGCTGGCGATAGCCATCCCCAGAGGTGCACCACATGTAAAACCGGGTTTTGCAAGCAAACTTGGACACATCGACCCTGAATACCTTCGTACTGGCCAATCAACAGAAAAGCATGATGTTTTTAGCTTCGGGGTGTTGTTGCTTGAGCTTTCGACTGGTCAGAGGGCTTTCGATCTAAGGAGAGTACATGTGGATGAGGATGTTCTGTTAGTGGATCTCGTCGCTTCATCCTTGAACGAGAAGCAGCTTAATTTGGTATTAGATCCTAGCATTTTTGAAGAGGGGAAGATGGGACAATTCGAAGCTTGTGCAGAGTTGGCCATAGTACTTATCAAAGAGAAGGAAGAGGAAAGGCTGACAATAAAGGAAGTGGCGCAAGAGCTAAGACGAATACAAAAAAGGGAGCTTTCTCCTTGAGGAATGCTCGCAAGATTCTTCTTTGGTAGCTGTTTGGCCATGTGACTCCAAACATAGCTTGTGTATAGTTGGAAATGAGAATTTAAATTCAAGCCTTGAATTATAGAATTATTGTCAAGTGTGTGTGTGTGTGTGTGTGTGTGTGTGTGTGTGTGTGTGTGTGTTATCCATGTGTTACTTGCGTACTACTTGTTTTGGTTATGATTGTATGATGGGGTCATCCTGGCTATCCAAGACAAGTTGGGTTGTTCTGATCAGAGAGTGGCTTGCTGATGCAGCCAATCTATGGGCAAGAGTGAGCCAATGGATAAGATCAACCTACGGCCACATTTCTCCATCAGGTCATCAGAATGGTATAGCTAAAAATCCAGACACAGGAGTACAAGCCATCTGGTGGGCTTTAAGTATAAGACAGACCAAGATTACACAAGCTCAAAAGAAGGCCCATCATGTAAGATGAACACATTGCTAGAACGTGGAAATAATATCTCCACACCTCCTGGGAACCAAGCTGGGAGAGGAAATGGCTTTTCAATGCCCAGTGGGGTCACAGTCCAGTCGTCTTGAGAGTTGCAAATTAGGTGGCCAAACCTGCTGGGATGTGAAACTAGTTTTTATGTACCCATGAAGCCTATCCGCACCGCATATGCCGCCTAAAAATTCCTCTCTCCACGCAGGTTGTTGGGGGTCCTTCCTCATGTCGAGGTGGGACCCACATATATGGCTTAAGTAGCCTTTTTGTCCACATGACCCTGTGAATAATTTTGGTCTTCTGGCAAAGAGTTCCATTTTTGTTTTGTTCTATATCTCTTTGCTTATTGGTCCATAGATTCGAAAATGTTTTGATTGGTAAGCCTCTCCTTATGTCCAAAGTCCTCCATAAAAGGCCCAAAGTGTTTTGATTGGTAAGCCTCTACTTATGTCCAGATTAGGAGTCTTATTCTTTGTTAATATATGGGCTCCCAGAAAGAGCCCTAAGCTTTTGAGTTCTGTATAAAAACTCAGGAGGCTTTTTATTTCTTAGCTCTGGTGTAAATGTGGGCTGAAGTCCTTATCTTCCAATGGGTCCCTCCATTTAGGCCATCTCTTAGCCCCTGGTACATTTTCACTTGATGTCTTTTGCTAGTCATCATTCTCCATTGTGTTGCTACTTCCTGATAACTGAGAGAGTTTTTGTTTGTATCTTTCTATCATTTATGACCAGTTTAATTTTAACAGTTGGATCCAAATGCTTGACCAACATGATGGTCAAATAGTTGCCCATCTGATGCAGGACTACTAGATGAGTTATTTGCATCACTGGCATCGGCTCTACATAGATAGACTTGAGACCATGCTTGTTTATATCTCTGTTCTTGAACCATTCTCAAATTCCGGGCAGATGGGTCCCACTGTTGGAATTGGCACATGCGCGTTAAACACCGGCTGCTATTCGCCAGGTGTACACCAAGTGAATGTGGTCTCAATATCATTATCATCTAAACCTTCTGCAATTTAGTTGGAGTCGGCTACAAGAACCCTCTTCTGTCATTCCACCCTTTTCTCGTTTAGAAAAGATGGATTATCAAATGATTTCTTGATATTTCCTAGCACCTTCTTTCGAATAACTCCACTTACCTTTTGGAAGCCTTGACTGGAACAACTTCCTCCACCCAATGAAAGCGATCTAAACCGCAAAATCAGGCCGGTGTGCTCATCAGATGGGATACATGTGCCCACAAAATGGGCAGCTAAAATAAGAACCAACAGTCCACATTTATCAGCACATGTGTGGCCCGCCTAATATGTTCGATGGAATTGATTTTTATTTTTTTTTAAATTTTTTTTTCCAAACGCTGTCAGATCTGCCCGTAACATACCTGGATCTTGACATGTGGACCACTGGCACACACGGTTCGGTTGTATTCGACCATAGCATGTGGAAGAGTGGGCAAGTAATATTGATCTTCTGGCAATTCTAAATTCTAAGCAGTGGGATCTCCAAAGGCAAAATGTGGAAAATGTTAGCTCCACACGCTTTATATGTAAGCTTAAGATTGAGAGTTGCTAATGGCAACATGCTTCTTGGAAATGATGCGACAGAGACGGTCTCTTTACTAACACGATAGATGCCCTTTCTATCTTACAGGTGGCAGGTGAGACTGTAGATCCCGACATGGTGCCACGCTTGGTGTAAATGAACATTACATAGGGAGCGCATACCTAGGGGGTCGTTTGAATGCCCGTAAAGCCCTTAAGTTTGCAAAGGGCTTAGGTATTCTGATTTATGCATGTATTTGTTTCTTAAATAGATTATGACTTTTAACTATCATAAAAAATTATGGTAAAAAATCAATGTTTCATGTGTTTCATAGTACGGATAAAGTCTTTACCATTAAAAAGTTATTATACATATTAGAATATAATGGTCAATGTACGCTCATGATATGTGGGCCACATGATAATGTGTATGGTACAACCGATTTATCCATCATGTACTTCCATTGATGCTTTCCCATAGCCTTAAGTAAAGAGCTAAAACATTATCAAATGGACCGCACTAGGGAAGGATGAGACGTCCACCATTAAAAACTTCTAAATTGCATTTGGAGTCAATCTGTTTGTAAGTGTATGCTTTAATATATTCTTAGGGCTCCAAAAAATAAAATAAATCAAATCTTTCTTATTTGATTTTTGTAGATTTTAAAAGGTTCACCGCCCAAACTCTCTAGTATAAATACCTACTTTATTCGTAGTAAATACTTTATTGGATAGTCAAACACAAATTGTTTCCAGCAAACAGATTACCACTCAAAAGCTAAACAAAATAGCATGCAAATCAATTACACCTGAAACTCCTTTCAAGTGTAATGTGTTTACAACTTTAAAAGAATTATAGGCATCCAATGGTGTCAATGAGTCAGGTTGGTCCGTTGGGTTTCCGAGCCTAGCCCACTTTGGGCTGAGCTCGAACCAGAGAATTAGGCCCACAATAGGGCTTGGGCTTAAGTTTTAAGCATGTTAATTTATAAATGGGTTAGGTTGGACTAAGGATGTCCAGAAGCCTGTCAGCCCAACACGACCTGGCCGGGCCCATTAGGGTTTATAAAATTCTTCCAAAGTGCAGATTTGGTGAGGCAAGGGTAGCAACGTAGAGTGACGGCCTAACCATGGGTTCCACATCAACTCTGCCCATCCATTTTTCAAACTCATTTTAGGACAAGGTCTAAAAAATGAAGTAGATCCAAATCTCAGGTGGACCACACAAGAGGAAAATAGTAGTGATTGTGAGCCCAACATTAATAACTTCCTAAGGCTCACTATAATGTTTATTTGCCATCCAACCTATCAAAAGGTCACATGGACCTGGATCAAAGGAAAACACACACAAAAGTTTGATCAAAAAATTTTATAGCCCTTTGTAGACACCCCACCCTGTAGTTAGAGCATAGCTCGAAATTCACACTGATCAAACAATCTCAACCATCTTATTTATTTGATTGAATTTTTTATGCTGGTCGTTTGGTCATTTAGACAGTATGGATTGCCAAGCCTATAAAGCATAATAAAACGATGGGTGAAACAACTTAAAAATTGGTGGTAAATTGTCCGTTATTTTAATACGTTTTGAAATTTCAATTCATTGACTTTTGGGCATTGATAGACATGAAATTTCGACCAGTTGACTTGAATTTCGAGGCATTGACTAAAAAGAATTGAGCCCCTTCCCATCTATTTTCTCTTTATCAGCTATCCACCCTATTGCAGTCTGGGATCAATTCTCCAAAGGTGGTAATACGATCTTCATCTTTTATATGCTCTTTCTTCCCCGGGAGTTCCCAAATACATGTTACATGTTGCATGTAGGCGGCCTTTCCATCACTTGCATTTGTTATCCCGTATTAATTAGGCATTTTTCATTGCCATTAGAGCAATTGGGTTCCTTAGAAGACACCTATAGCTTTCTGAAAAATGGCTTTTAAATGTAAGTTCTACTGTTCACCCAACAACTATTTGATTACGTTCTGAAAATCCCCACATTTGATCTCTGTTACCATGCTTGCTTATCATTGAAATGAATGCATTTTCAATCTTATTGTTTTTGCAGGTAGCTCAGGGAAGAAGAGAAAACAGGCACAATGGTTCCTAGAAAACGGAGCACGGTTGCTACGGGAGCTAATCTCTTCCTGCAATGGCAAAGTTAAAAACCCTCTCCGTATTTTCTCCGTAGGTGAGATTGAAACGATTATTGCGAATTACTTCCAAATTGGTTGTGGAGGCTTCAGTACTAATTATAAGGGTCTGTACCAAGGCCGGCCAATTTTCATTAAAAGGGAAATAATTTGGAATGATAGCCAAAGAAGTGCAGAGTATGTTTTTAATGAAATTGTTATGTTAGCCCAAATCAACCACAGGAATGTGGTGAAGCTCTTGGGTTGTTGTCTGGAGACTGAGTGTCCCTTGTTGGTCTACGAATTCGTCTCCAATCGAAGTCTTTTCCACCACATCCGCAAGTTCGACCTTTCCTGGGAAATTCGTTTACGAATAGCTACTCAAATTGCTGATGCGGTTACACATCTCCACGTAGCTTTTCCAAGTCCCGTCTTGCACAATGACATAAGATCCACAAATATCTTATTGGGTGAACATTACAATCCCAAACTAGTGATTTCGGTCTTGCAGTATCAATTCCGCTGGGTCAAAAGCATGTAGAATCGACTGAAGCAGGGACTCTCTGTCATTTTGATCCTGAATACATTTGCACAGGACAATTAACAGAAAAGAGTGATGTTTTTAGCTTTGGGGTTTTGCTACTTGAGCTTTTAACCGGTAAGGCAGCTTTTGAGGCAAGCAGAGGGAACATGTGGTTGGGGGAGATTGTGTTTTCTTCAATGGAAGAGAAACGCCTTGGCTCAGTTTTGGAAGAAAGGATTTTGAACAACAGAAAGATGGAGCAATTCATTGCATTTGCAGAAATTGCTTTGAAGTGCATCAACGAGAAGGGGGAGGAAAGGCCAACAATGAAGGAAGTGGCACAAGAGCTCCTACGGATAAGCAAATTGGGTGTCCTTCATTTGGTCCCAAAACTACTACCTTCGCTGTGTATTCCATCCAGTTCATGTGCAGGCCTACCATGCAACCCATGATTTTATTTTAATTTCTGTTCTTGAATTCGCATTGTACCATGTATTCTTGACTGTTGAAACTACATGAAGAGGAGTCCCAATGTGATTTGGATTGTTGTCTATAGGACAAGTTCCACCCACTAGAAAGCTAATTCTAGGTGTACTGGTTCTTGCTGCTGAATCAATTGCCCCACCAGCGATGTGTATCTGGACTCTGATTATACTACAGATTAAGCCAAGTTGAGAGAGTTAATAATCTTCGCTCAGTTAAAAGTTGCAAGACGGGGGGAAAAATGAAGAGAAGTGATGGCTCAAATCATCAGACCAGCATAATTTTAAAAACCATGGACCATCCACTATAGCTTCTACATGGTAGACCATAGTTCTAAAATTATGGTTCCAAAACATGGTTCTAGAACTTGGAGACTTAACTCAAAACTTGGTGAGATAAACTTGGTTGAGACTCATGTAGACTCGTTGAAGTCTGCTTGCTGAGTTAATTGACTTGCTGGGAGGCCTCTGCCAGCTTGGGCCAGAATTTCTGCCTTCAACCTTACTCCATTAGCTGGGCGCAGTGCCATATTCATCTGATATCTACTGTCTCTCTGTACCTTCCTCTCTGTTTATGTTCTTTTCATCTCTGATAGGAGTGGCCTGCTTCTTAGCTGGGCCCTCCCGAATCCTCATCTTATATACTTGTCCATATCTATATATAGCTATTCCAAAAAAAAAAGAAAAAAAAGAAAGAAAGTTAATTGACTTGCTGCAAGTCGAACCAAGTAACTTCTGGGTGATTTCTTTTCATAATTAAAATAAACAAATAAATAAAAGTGGAGAGTCAAGTGACTTTACCACCAAGGCAAGAATTTTATCTATTATAGTGGATGTCAATTTTTATATTCATAGCCTTTAAATAGATGTTATTAATTAAATAATTAAATAACAAGCCCGCTCAAGTCTTCAAGTCGATCCAACCAGGTTGAACATGGAGTTGAGTCTTCGAGTCGGCCGGACCCAGCTGAATACTGAGTTGAATCGAGTTTTTGAATTTTTTGAACCAAAGCCACTCATGGTAGGTTCAATATGGCTGATTGTCCAGATCCACCATGATTTTCTGAACCATCGGCCAACCACGGTAGGTTCCATGATCGACAGCAGCGATCCACAGAACTGGATGCGCATGGGGATAGAAGTGGGGCTCATCAGATAAGATAAGAGTGCGTCAATCATATTCATTCTATTGGGAAACAGGGTAGCTGTTAGAGAGTGAAAATCTGCACAGGGTTTTGCAAGTTGCAGCACTTTCCATTGACCACCATAGAAAGGAAAAGGTTCGGCTCCTTACCACCCTTTCTCCAGCTGAAATTCTGGTCAATGGAAACTCTGGGGTGGTTTGAATCACATAATGAATGGTGGATCTCACACGCTTGTGCCAGATCCATACGTGTGTGCCGTGATTCACCTCTTCCATCCCTACCCGTCCTGGCATTTTTATCTTCTCACTCTCTCAGCTTAGAGGGCTGACTTGTTAGCCAGTCGTCCGTGATGGTTGGCCCAGATTTGATACCATATGTAGGGCATGGTCCCAAAAAAGAAACAAATCCAAATATCAGGTGGACCACACCATAGGAAACAGTGTTGATTGAATGCCCACGTTTAAAAACTACTTGAAGGCCACAAAAGTTGGACCAAGCTGATATTTGTGTTTTCCCTTCGGTTGGATGGCAAATAAACATTACAGAGGCCCTATGAAGTATTTAATGGTGAGCATTGTTTGGAAACTGCAAGCGAATTGTTTGGAAAGCCGAGCATACTGTGTAGACTCCTCCCTTGCAGTCTCTTTTGTATACTTAATTTCCGTCAGACATAGAGATGGAAAGAAAAGCTAGTTTGATTTTCCTTGTTATTTGGGGAGATGAAGTTGGGCTTAAAGAAGATGAGTAAAAAAGAAAAAGAGATAAATTTAATAGAGAACGGAGGGCAGATGCTGGAGGAATTCATCTCTTCTTGTGATGGCAGAGTGAATCCCATCCGGATGTACTCAGCAGCAGAGCTAGAAAAGGCCATTGGCAACACTAAACCAGTTTTCCCCAACAGCTATGGAAACTATTACAAGGGAACCTACCGTGGCGGTACCATTCTCATAGAGTTCTGTGAATTTTCAAGCCGACAGAGTTGTGACGTTGTTTTCAACGAAATGGCAGTGTTATCGCAGATGAAGCATAGGAACGTGGTGAAGCTCTTGGGGTGTTGCCTTGAGACGGAAATTCCCATGCTTGTCTATGAATTCGCCTCCAATGGAAGACTTTCTGACCATATGAAAGACCTATCATGGGAAGACCGTCTAAGAATTGCTGCCCAAGTAGCTGATGCACTTACATACATGCACACAGCCACTTCCAATCCCATCGTACATAGGGACATAAAACCATCCACTGTTTTATTGGATGAAAACTATTCCCCCAAAGTATTGGAATTAGGGCTCTCTGTAACAATTCCTACAGGAGAAACGCATGTAGAGACACCGGTAGTGGGAACCATTAACTATATGGCTCCTGAACAAACGATAATAGGCCTAGTAACAGAAAAGTGCGATGTCTATAGCTTTGGGCAGCTTCTGCTTGATCTGCTTACCCAAACGCATCCAGGAGATCGGATGCTAGACCCGTTGGACGAGGCCGTTGATTTGGTCATGTCATCCATCAAAGATAAATTGGATGCTGGCAATTGGAGCCAGGGAAAGACGGAGCAATTGTTGGCTTTTGCAGTGCTTGCATCAAGGTGCCTCAAAGAAAAGGGTGAGGAAAGGCCAACCATGAAGGAAGTGGTTCAAGAGCTCATAAGGATAATAAGGTCCTCTTTGGAAACAAGGAACACAACAGAACAGAAAACTTTTCCATGGAGGAAGTGCTTCACGAGCTCAGAAGGATACTAAGGGCCTGTTTGGATGCCTGTAAGTTCTTTTAAGTTGTAAGTAACTTACTTGTAAATTACTTACAGGTGAAAGTTACTTACAGGTAACCTGTTTGGATGTAAGTCGTGAGTCACTAACAGGTAAGTTAGTTTTTCTGTTTGGATAACCTGTAAGTTACTTACAGGTAGAAAGTTGTATATTCACAACGAGCAAAGCTTAGATTGCAGAATCATTCTAAAATGTTATAATCATATATAAAAAAAAAACATGGGATCAAATATGTTATTTTGTTAAGCCCATCAAGATGAATATTTGAGATAATTATAAAGTTAAACCAATCATCAAGTGGGCTATAAAAGTGGGCCCACGAATTCAAAATATCTATAATATGGAGTAATAACTCAATTTAAGCATTGACAATAAACTTAAAAACATTAATAGAAAATCTAATAATTAAATTACTTGCATTCCAACTGTGTAATCTGATATAATTTCCAAGGGCCAGCGTATCATCAATCCCACTCTATCATCAAAGTTTTTCCCATTCTCTAACGAGGAGTTTGATGCTCGGGATCTAAGAGATTCACCAACACTGATGTAGATCATTAAATTACTTGCATTTCAACTGTGCAATCTAAGAGATTCACCAACACTGCGAGTACCTCATAGGATCACCAACTACAGGCCACAGACAGTGAGACCAACCAAATAAATGATCTACAGGATATAAGTGACTGTTTGGATGCCAGCGTGCCTTATAGAGCAACGTCAAAATACTCTCATTTTGAAAGGAGAAAAAAAGGGTAAATGAAACCCTACCGTTTTAGGAGGAGAAGAGATGGAAGGCGGTAACTATAGCGAGAGATTGCAGAGACGGAGAGAGATTTGGTGGGTTGGTGCTTTTCTCCCTCTTCCCCTCTTTTTAAAAATCTGACTATTGAGCCTGTAAGTGACTTAGAGGGAAGTGACTTCCCACCCCCATCCCCCTGCAGTTTTTTGGTAGATTTGCCTGTAAGTGACTTACAAGTGATTTTTCTCCCCCAAACACTACCTGTAAGTGACTTCCCTGTAAGTCACTTCCCACTTACCCAACATACGGGCATCCAAACAGGCCCTAAGCTATTTTAATTTGGAAGTGACTTCTCACCCCATTCCCTGCAGTTTTTTGGTAGATTTGCCTGTAAGTGGCTTACAGGTTGTAAGTAACTTACAGGTGAATTTTCTCCCCCAAACACTACCTGTAAGTCACTTCCCACTTACCCAACTTACGGGCATCCAAACAGGCCCTAAGGTCCTTGCCCGAACCAACGTATATAACAGAAATAGAAAGACTTTCTGATGTTAGTGATCTTTCCGATGTAAGAGATTTTTCACCAAGGTAGTCCATGTAAAACACCCCTTTTTCTTTTTCTTTTTTTTTTTTTGGATTTACAGCTATAAGGGATGTTAAACTGTTGTTTGGTGGGTATCATTTGGTTGTGCTGGTTTATGGCTATGAAATTCCCAATTTCTCCTCCTTTATTTCTATCTTTCGTTCTTTCTTTCATGGTGCTGGTTTAATGATGTCCTGAGATGGCTTTTGGAATCATGAATAGTAGCAAACGAAATGCTGCTGGCTTATAGAGGAATGGCCATCATCTGAGAAATTGTATGGCCATTGTTCTCCTCTTCTCTTTTCAATATCTTTTTTACGGTCAAATACAGAGGGTTTTCCTTGGAAATTGATGATCGTGGAAGCCACAAATATGGATGGCTAGTTCTGCTCTTATTGTGGTGGTGGTTCCCTTTGAAATGTTTTGGTTTTGCGGATTTCCGTGTTGATTCTGGGTCTGTGATGAATCTATTACATTGAAAGTGATGATCGGTGGTGATGATGAATGCTGAGATCAGGGCTTCTAGAAGTGCCTCAGTTCATCAAAGCAGTAGGTATTGGCTCCTTAATATCTAGTTGGAAGATGCTTCTTGGAGCAGTGTTTTTTGTCCACTGATTTTTTATTTTTATTTTTTCAAGAGTTAATTTGGGCAGTGATCCAGTCCTTTGAATAGAATGAATACTTACGTCTTTTAAGTTTTCAAGTTTTGGATAATGGATAACTTAATACTTTATTTTGTTACTGTAAGAACTCTATTTAGTGGGCCTCACTGATCAACGGTTTGGATTGTCAAACAGTTGGATGGATGATTGAGTAGACCAGTGGGCCCCCACTTCAAGTGATGCGTTGCGCATTCTATCTGCGCAGCTCCGCGTACTGGGGCTGGAATGCTATAACTGTCTTACGCAGACAGCAGTTTGAGTTGAACTAGGATATTACAATGTGGAGCAGGGGAGGGAGAGTTTTGATGAGTTTCAAACTCTCTCTCCAGAGTCTCTATAAAAGAGAGCTGGGTATCGGAATTTCTGGTATTCTTATCCGGCTTCCATGACGGCATCTAATCTAGGTACGCTATCTAAACCCCTGATCGCCATGTCCCATGCACAGACAGATCCGTGGGCCTATTCCGCATATAGATTAAATCCCACACTTGGTATCAGAGCTATCTGTGCATGGGTATGGATGATCACATCCAGCTATATCTGATAGATATCAGGAATTTTCGAATTCCTAAGACAGTTGAGATCAGGGATTTGAATTTCGAAAACCCTAAAGACAACTATTCGAATTGGGAATTTCAATTCCCACATCCAGAATTAGGGATTTCAGACTTGAATCCCCAAATTGTGAAAATTAGGGATTTTAATCTGAAATACAGCAAATTAGGGTTTTTCGATATCGATTCCGCAAATCAGATATTAGGAATTTCAAATCCCTAAATTTAGAAATCCAGTATTGAGGATTTCGAATCCCAAATCCAGATTAGGGATTTCGGATCCCTGTATACAGCTATCGTTTAGAGATTTTGAAAACCAGAATCCCTATTTGGGAATTTCAGATTCAACTTCCTATTAGAGATTTTGAATTTCGAACCTCACGCGAACTCCATATGAACCCTAAATCCAGTTTCATTTAGGGATTTTAGAAACCTCAAAATCAGAAAAGGGATTTCAAATATCAGTAGGGTTTTAACACCCAAACAAAAAACATCAGCTAGGGTATGCGCACCTTTTTCCGATTATCCCACAGTTGATCCTTTCGATCTCGATTCACCTCTGCTAGATCAGTGATTGATCTCGCATCTAGGGCTGGAATCATACATGAACAGGCCACCATGAAGGTAGTGACTCAATTTCTCCAGTCCGCCTTCGTCAGGAGATGGAGTTTTACTCCATTATTATCTCATGGCTGTTGACGACCCCATCAGGACTTCCTCCATCACATCTGCCCTTGAGCCTTGGAGTTCAACCAGATCGGTGTGATTCCAGGGACGTCAGCCATTATCGACGTCCTGATGTCGTAGTCGAGAGTGCGACAGCCATGGTTGAAGACGGTCGGCCTTCTCTTCCATCGTCAACAGAGAGATGATCTCTCTCCTCTGCTGCTTGCGGAGTGAGACGAAGTGCGTCTCAGAAAGGTCTTTTACGACCTTATTAACATTCGG
This sequence comes from Magnolia kwangsiensis, assembly GCA_037074715.1. NCBI lineage: Eukaryota > Viridiplantae > Streptophyta > Magnoliopsida > Magnoliales > Magnoliaceae > Magnolia > Magnolia kwangsiensis. Next base: position 771,991 of record CM073575.1, on the reverse strand, counting down.
GCCTGAGGACCCGATTTATTCGGACTGCGGGTCCATTACCAGGACCCGAGAATGGATTTGCAATGGGCCTCTTCTTTACGCCAGAACTCGACGTTCGGATCTGTCATGGGCTGTTCTTTGGGCTAGAACCGGATTTCTGGATCTAGAAGTGGGCCTGTGCCGGGCCTTAAGTATGATCACCTTATGGTATAAGTCTTTAACTGGGCCCAAACTTTTGAAGGCCAATCTATTTCAAATCAAATTTGTGGGCACACTCCAGCAAATCTTTGGGCCAATCAAGGCAAAGTAATTGTACATATAGAGATCCTAATTTAAGTCCAAACTATTAAACGTACACAATTCCACTAGACAAACATTCATATTCAACCTTGTAATGTTCATTTATCATGCAGTCTTGATTTGGTTTCATTATAAGTCCATTACCCATCTTTAACGAATTGATATAGACTATTGGAACACAAAGAATGATACATATTCATCTGAGGTTACTTTATTTTCCAATAATCAATACCAATGACCTTGTGAGCCGTATCAAGACTAATTAAGACATAATCCATTGTGGAAGGATTATAATCGCAATCCTAAGTCTATATTTGTAGTTTTCGATTCGATTGTGTTAGCCACCATAGTGACCTTAATCGATGAAAATATTATAAGTACAGACTTATAACATTGGGATAAAGAGGATTGCATACAGTTGCGTTTACATATTCATGCATATGGTAACGAAAACACAGACGATTACCGTATGACAGACATATGAACGGGTGAAGTAAATGGTGGTGGTAATTTAAAGCTGAAAGACTCATCTCACCCAAGGGTGTTGGGTGTCTCAGATTTACATCACTGACATCACTTAGCTTCATGTTCAGGAGGATCACTAGCATGTTATTATTACCTCCCACAGGAGGAATGATGATGATGTAACAGATTCTCACCAGGATGTGATGGTTGGGCCCTTCTTCATCTTGGATGATTCAGTTGATGCCTCTCTTAACAACTGAATTAATTTGCCTGATATTCTTTGTTTATAATCATGAATTATTTTTTTTTTTTGTGAAATAATGAAAGTATATGTGTGTCTTTTATATTTCAGTCTCAACTCCCACTAATACACATCAAGTCCCTGCCCTAAATGGGTCTAACTATACTCAATGGAAGAATGCCATTGAAGTTGTATTGGGTGTCTACAATTAGATCTTGCCCTGATAACACCAGAACTGCCAGAACCATCTGATAATGCCACTGAAGCTGATTATAATCGATGGGTTGCATGGTTTAGGTCAAATGATACATGCCTGAAAGTCATTAAGTATTCGATTTCTGAATCTATGAAAGGCGTCATGCCTGAAACAGATAAGGCAAAAGTTTTCCTGACTGAAATGAAAAAAAGGTTCAAGAAATCTGATAAGTTTGAGGTGGGCATTCTTCTGAATAAGTTGACTCGCTCGTTGTACGATGGAAAAGGCAACATCCGTGAATACATTGTAGAGCAGATCGAAGTTGTTTCTAAGATACGTGCTCTAGGGCTTGTACTCACTGATGATCAGCTGGTTCATTTGATCATGAATAACCTACCTCTCCAATTCGACACGTTCCTGGTAAACTATAATACTCTGAAGGACATGTGGACATTGGATGAACTTATCACTCAGTGTGTCCAAGAAGAAGACAGAATCAGGCAGACGGTTAAAGTTCAAAATGTTAATATGGTGACCTCAGGCCATGGGCAAGGGCAAGGGAATAAAGGTAAAAGGAAAATGAAACAAGGTTCGAATAATGGATTCTCTAGTCCTCCATCTGGAAAACCTGAGAATCAGTCTGAAAATGGATCTAAACGAAAACGGGTTAAGGATAAACCGTACTTCTTTTACAATAAGGCGGGTCATTTCAAGAAAGACTGCGAAGGCTTTAAGAATTGGCTCATAAAGAAAGGTAATCATTCTGTTCTTGTCTGTTTTGAATCTAATCTAACTGATGTGTCAGCGGATTCCTGGTGGATAGATTCAAGAACTACTATTCACGTATGCACTTCTATGCAGGAATTACTACAGGCCAGGCCACCAACTGATGCGGAGCGCTCAGTATACATAGGCAATGGTGTCAAGGTTGACATGGAGGCAATAGGAGTCTATAGGCTTAAGTTGAAGTCTAGTCATTTTCTAGATTTAGTAAATACATTCTGTGTGCCATCTATAAGGCGCAATTTAGTTTCAATTTCCTGTTTGGATAAGTTGGGATATTCATTCCACTTTGAAAATAAAAGTGTTAGTATTTACTTTAATTCAATTAAAGTTGAGACTGGCTCTGTAGTAAACAACTTATACTAATTAGACTTGATTGCCTCTCACGTTTATAATATTAATTCCTTGCATGAAAATAAAGTGGGATCCAAGAGAAGACTAGACTATGAGAATTCCTCCATGTTGTGGCACAGGCGGCTATACCATATATCTCGTGAGAGATTAGACAGGCTTGTACGAGAAGAAATTTTACATTTTCTAGACTTCTCTGACTATAAAGTATGCATTGATTACATAAAAGGGAAACAGACTAGAACGAAAAAGAAAGGTGCAACTAGGAGTGTAAGTCTATTAGAGGTTATACATGCAGATATCTGTGAACCATTCCCTACAGCCTCATGGAGTGACTACAAATATTTCATTACCTTTATAGACGACTACTCTTGCTTCGGGTACCTTTACCTTATCAGTGAGAAATCAGATGCCCTGAATGTTTTTAAAATCTATAAGGTCGAGGTTGAAAATCAACTCGATAAGAGAATTAAAGTTGTTAGATCTGACCGTGGTGGTGAATACTATGGCAGATATGACGAATCAGGATGCAATCCAGGGCTATTCGCTAAATACCTACAGAATTGTGACATTGTTTCTCAATACACTATGCCTGGTACTCCAGAGCAAAATAGTGTGGCTGAGAGACGTAATTGCATCCTTATGGATATGGTGCGAAGCATGGTCAGCAATTCGATATTACCAGAATCTCTATGGGGTGATGTGATCAAAACCGCAGTTCATATACTAAACAGGGTTCCCAGCAAAGCAGTAAGTAAAACTCCTTTTGAGTTGTGGAATGAGAGAAAACCAAGCCTCCGATATCTACATGTTTGGGGTTGTCCTGCTGAGGCCAAAGTTTATAACCCACATGAAAAGAAGCTTGATCCTAGAACCGTAAGTTGTTTCTTCATTGGATACCCAGAAATGTCAAAAGGCTATCGCTTCTACTGTCCTTCCCATTCTATCAGGATTGTTAAGACTGAGAATGCCAGATTCATTGATGACACTGAAAACAGTGGGAGCACGAACATAAGAAATTTCGTATTTGAGGAACAAAGGATTGTGACTCCTGTCACAGTCAATCCAGATCACGTGAACATTAATAATGCAATTGATTCTGCAGCCACTACAGAGCGTCACGTAGAACCTCATATACAAACCACTGATGAAGAAAATCAAGATCAGACCCAACAAATTGAACCATTGAGAAGATCTGAAAGAGAGAGAAGACCTGTAAATCGAGACGATTATATCGTATACTTACAGGAGCACGACTTTAACATAGGGGTGGAAAAGGATCCTGAATCCTTTACACAAGTCAAACAAAGTGCTGATCCTTCTCGTTAGTTGGTTTGATGTCATAAAAGATGAGTTGAAATCCATGCAGGACAATAAAGTATGAGATCTTGTAGAGTTACCTACTGGAATAAGGCCGATTGGTTTTAAATGGATATTTAAAACTAAAAGGGACTCCAAGGGTAATGTTGAAAGGTATAAGGCCTGACTTGTTGTCAAGGGTTTTAACCAATGTAAGGGCATTGACTTTAAGGAGACTTTCTCACTAGTATCCAAGAAAGACTTATTCAGGATCATAATGGCTCTCGTAGCTTATATGGATTTAGAGTTACATCAGATGGATGTAAATACTGCATTTCTAAATGAGGATCTAAATGAGAATGTATACATATTGCAGCCCGAAGTTTTGTAGCTACTGGCTCAGAACATTTGGTTTGCAAACTTAAGAAGTCCATCTATGGGTTGAAACATGCATCACGACAGTGGTACCTTAAGTTTCATGAAGTAATTTCCTCATATGACTTTATAGAAAACACTACAGATGAATGCATCTACATTAAAACCAATGAGAGTAAGTTCGTTATGATGATTTTGTATGTTGATGACATTCTGTTGGCTAGCAGTGATACCAGGTTGTTGAGCGACACTAAGAATTTCTTATCACAAAGGTTTAAAATGAAAGACCTTGGTGAAGCTTCTTACGTCATCGGCATTGAGATTCACCGTGACAGAATACTTGGACTGCTCAGCCTGTCACAGAGGGCCTATATTACTAGGGTACTCGAAAGATATAGCATGCAAAATTATACTTCAGGAAAGCTGCCCATTGTGAAGGGCTACAAATTTGGTCTATTTCAGTGTCCAAAGAATGATTTAGAAAAGAATCGAATGAAGGAATTTTCGTACGCATCAGTAGTAGGGAGCATCATGTATGCTCAAGTCTGTATGCGACCGGACATTGCCTTTGTCACTGGAATGTTGGGAAGATATCTATCCAATCCAGGAATACAACATTGGATAGTTGCGAAGAAAGTGTTACGGTATCTTCAGAGAACAAAAGACTTTGGACTCACATACAGAAGATCTGATCAGTTGGAGTTGATCGGGTATTCAGACGCAGATTTCGCAGGCTGTATTGACATTAAGAAGCCTACTTCAGGATACATCTTCATGATGGTGGGAGGAGCTGTGTCGTGGAAAAGCATGAAACAGTCTACCATAGCCTCATCCATTATGGAAGCTGAATTTATTGCCTGCCATGAGGCATCTAATCAGACACTATGTTTATATAGTTTCTTCTCAGGTTTGCGGGTAATGGAGCATATCTCGAAACCATTGAGAATATTTTGTGATAATTCGGCTGCTATTTCCTTCTCCAGTAACAACAAGCATTCGTCAAGGTCGAAGCATATCGACATCAAGTATCTTATTGTAAAGGAAAGGGTTCAGAATCATTAAGTGTCCATGGAATTCATTATCACTAAGTAGATGATTGTAGATCCGCTCACTAAGGGGTTCCCTATCACGCCATTTCAGGAGCATGTGACGTTCATGGGAGTCATTGATCCCACAGATGTTTTCAGTTAGTGGGAGTTGAGCATATTTTGATTTTCACAGACATTTAAAGATTTCATTTTATGCAGTTTATTTTTGGATGATTTTGATATAAAGATTTATTTCTACTTCTCTATATATATGCGTAAATTTTGAGTAAGTAGAACTACAGTCGTGTCTCGTTGGAGACATGTAAAAGCTTCAGGACCTCTTAAGGATAGACACATATCATCACACTAAAATGTATAATCCTTATACCATATTTCCTAGTTCGTGATCTATGTCGTTAAGATTGAAAGTATTTGTGATCGCGCTTAGACTCACTTCGCCTAAATTAAATGTTGTGATGACTACCGTGTTTCGATACTGACTGTCTTGATGGACCAGATTGAATAGCATTATTCATATTGTCCAATTGTTTTATTGGTTAACCATTTGGATATTTTCTTAAAAGATCAAAACTTATTTTGAAAATAATTCTATATGACTATCTTTGACGTTGCTCAATGAGGCCTAAGTAGGAGAATGTAAGAACTCTATTTAGTGAGCCTCACTGATCAACGGTTTGGATTGTTAAACAGTTAGATGGATGATTGAGTAGACCAGTGGGCCCCACTTCAGGTGATGCGCTGCACATTCTATCTGCGCAGCTCTGCGTACTGGGGCTGAAATGCTATAGCTGTCTTACGCAGACAACAGTTTGAGTTGAACTGGGATATTACAATGTGGAACAGGAGAGGGAGAGTTTTGATGGGTTTCAAATTCTCTCTCCAGAGTCTCCATAAAAGAGAGCTGGGTCTCCGATCCACCACCATACAGCAGAAGTCTAGTCCCATCTATAGTTTTGTAGAAAGGGTGGAAGGAGAGGAAGATCCCAGCTCTATCGAAATTTTTGATATTCTTATCCAGCTTCCATGGCGGCATCTAATCTAGGTACGCTATCTAAACCCCTGATCGCCATGTCCCATACACAGACAGATCCGTGAGCCTATTCCGCATATAGATTAAATCCCACAGTTACCTGTTTTCAAAAAAGTATGGATGTTTCTTATTTTCAGTGCCACTCCCACCCTTTTATTTTACTTATCTTACGTGGCTGGACAATTGTCCACCCAAATGGAATTTATATTTTGATGGATGACGTTGATTTGTTTTTCCCATTCCATGGCTACAGATACTGCTTGTGTTACCCAATAGAGCCCATATGTACATGTGGTCCAACAATTATCCATCTTTTGGGAAAATACATGAATGGTACTGAATTGACATGATTCTAAATATCGTTCTATTTAGCTGATGTGGATCATTAAAGAGGATTTTCAGTTGCTAAAATTCAGTTCCACAATTCAATAATAAAGATTTGTGATTTAGGGAGCATGGAAGACATCACTGCTGAATATATAGCTACTGGCTGATAAATCAGAAAAGATGAAATTATATATAGCTCTGTATTTTGACTCACATATCACAACACAGTCATCAAACATGAAAGAGAGTCTGAGATTTCAATTAAGCATGGGGAAAATGCATATTACACATCCCAAGTATAGCTCATTTTTTAAGACTTCTACATACCAGAGTACCCCTGAACCATTATTGAAATACCCTTGCACCCACATGTGAATCCCTTACGCATAAATCACTAAAGCTTTGTCGGACAGTCAGAAATGTAGGGCATTGACTGACTCGTGTGAAATTGCCATTAATATTCCAAGAAGTAGATTTTAAAAAAAGGAAGTAATGGAGGAAAATGTTGAAAAGGTTAAGCACATCGCCAAGTGCCTTCAGCCCCTTTTCTTTCTTTATAATATTGGGTACCCTGTTCTACACGCCAGCACAAGCGTACAGTTTCAGATCTGTTTATCAGTTGGACCCAGAGTGGTTGACAATCCAGGCCTTATGCACTGGAAGGGAAAAAAGAAAAAAGGAGGGCTCAAATAAGCTTGACCAATGTTCCACATTCACTGCTCAAGCCCATTGGTTAGGATTGTCCAGGTAACCTAGTTTTTAGACCAAGACACATCCACTGGTGACCCACCTAATGAGTGGATGTGTGGGACACATGTGCTTTGATTACACGTGTGGGACACGTAGGTTAGATGCCACAATGCCCTGGTGTCACGTTCCAAACTCGAAAACCGGGCTCACAAAATTTTCAATTACCGAATCAGGCGCCGACAGCCTCCGTAGAACCCCATTCTCGGCTCCTAGCGCCCATTCGCCAGGTTCCGATCCTGGGATGCTACGAGGAGGATTTTCAACGTCAGTTTGATTGGTAATAAGCATAACCAAAGGCATAACCCACAAACAACAACCAAGAACTCCATTACGTTTCCACTATGATCAAAAACTTTATAAGTACAATGAGCATAAAGGGAAATACAATGATGATGAACAAAATATCCAAAGTGATCTTCAAGGTGCTCCTGCCTCAGCGCTGCTGCGATCCAACGTCACCTGCACGCAACGGTCGTGCATGAGCTTATAGAAAGCTTAGAGGGTGGTGAAAGTGTGTGCGCAAGGTAGTAATATGAACATGCAATATCAGAGAAATGCAGAATATGCAGATGAATTCATGAAAACCATTAGCTGTACCAAAGCTATGCGATGCAAGACATGAATGATATCGGTCATCTTAAGGCCATGCGATGTGAAATGCAACTCAAGCATACAAATCCTCATCTATGTCCACACATCAATACAGCTCAAATCTGAGATATCACCGGGGTCTAATATACTCTAAACCAGATCGCCGCCTCATCGTTCGCAATAAGGTAAGTAGAAGAGACCTCACTATATGTTTGCCAATATCGGGCTCGACTCATCGATAGCGGACCCATTCCTCGAGCTGGTCAGACTCAGCCTATTATTGCCCCTATACTCGGGCGAGTAAGGCCGCACCCCCTTCCAACTGACCACGATACAGTGGAGAGCACAACCATCTGGTATTCGGCACTCAACGCTCATCTATCCACTCGGTCTAGACGTTGGAGCAACCTCTTGGTACCATAAGGGTTTAGGAATTTTCACCCAGGGATATCTATAGCACCCCATGTAGAATAAAATTATAGGTATCCAATTCTGTCAATCACGATACGTCTGTGGAGGCTATGACCCCGATGTCGCTAGGGCGTACAACAACCATATCACACAATGCGAAATGCATGAATCACACTATCCAATCATGCAGTAAATCCTGCGCATATCGTGCGCTCATGTAGGGCAACACTGCCTAATCGTGGTCCCATCAACAATCTGCCTGAAGGCATATGCTATGATCAATCAATTCTCATATCAAGCATACATACGATGCGTATGATCATGAGTCATGAAACTATACTAAACTTGTGATAAGGTAATGAACTATCCTTACAACGCAGATGGGCCTAGACGGCCTATATACAATAAGTACGGCTTATTAATGGGCCCTAAGGAGAGTCGTAATGTGGACATCTAACCAACATTGCTCTCAAGGTACGATCGTCGTAAACATCGTTATATAATCCGTGTTGGGCTCACACATTGCAATGGACCTTAGGTACATCCCATTGAGCCTTAAATACATCAAATGGGCCATATCATATGGGCCTTTTATTCATCAAATGGGCCACATCAATGGGCCGCACCAATGGGCCTTATGTGCATTGCAATGGGTCATAACCCGTGGGTCTTAGATTATATCAAATGGTTCTCGACCCATGGGCCTTATATATATCAAATGGGCCACACCGAATGGGTCTTATATACATCAAATGGGCCTCATCCCATAGGCCTTGGAATATATCAAATGTCCAATCCCATGGGCCTTATAATACACCAAATGGTCCTAATCCCATGGGCCTTGGAATATATCAAATGTCCAATCCCATGGGCCTTATAATACAACAAATGGGCCTAATCCCATGGGCCTTGGAATATATTAAATGGGCCTAATCCCATGGACCTTATAACATGCTAAGATGGGGTCCACTCGGACTATGGATCTGGCCCATTCTTTAACTCATTTCATAAAATGAGCTTTTAAAATGGATGGACAGATTGGATGCAGCACCTGCATCAAGGGTAGGGTCCCACATGAAGGCCCACCATCATATATATTATATATAATATAATATATAAACTACATATTATATATATAGAATTTATACAATATTTTATATATATATATATATATATATATATATATATATATATATATATATATATATATATATATATATATATGCACACACATGCTGCACACATACATGCTGCACACACGCACACACACTGCAACCCACACGCGTGCACACGCATGCACACGCACCACAGTGGGTGGACGGTGGAAATGAAACACATACATCACTGTGGGCTCCACGTGGGGCCCACCATAATACTTACATGTCATCCAACCCGTTCATGAGGTCACGTGGACCTGAGTGAAAGGAAAAATACAAATTTCATATTGATCCCAAACTTCTAGGGCCCACAAAAGGATTTTAATGGTAGAGGTTCAATTCCACTGTTTCCTATGGTGTGGGCCACCTGATCAGAGGATGGGGCCAAAATTTGGAGGGGACCCACTGCTGGGGGTGGCCCACCTCGTGGACGGTGTGGATACGAAATATACATCATGGTGGGGCCCACATGTGGGGCCGTGGGCCCTTGGCGTCCGCCTGCCCTGCACCAGCGCTGCAGGCAGCGCCTGCTGCCTTCTGATAGCAGCAGCATTGCTGCTTCCCTTCTTCTTCTCTTTTTTTTTTGTTTAACCGTAAAAAATCTCATGTGGGGCCCGCTACTTGAGAATCCACTCCGGCCATAGAATTCTACGGCTCGTAACAGACGAAATGGGTCCAAAGTTCGAGATTTTTGGGTGTATAGAAACATCAGAAAATTTCTTAATGGTAACCACCAATATTCCCTATGCTATGGCCCACCAGATATTCAAGTCAACCTCATTCTTCTGCTCAACGGCTAAAATGATCCAAGGAATGAGATAAACGGCGTGGATTGATTACATACATCATGGTGGGACTAATAGGAGTGGGTAACCCACAAACTTGGAACAAGCTAATATTTTTGTGTTTTACCAGTTGACGTCCAGTGTCCCAGACACTGGACGGTTGGGCAACATACATTGAAGTGGGCCCGGCTCAGGTGGGCCACCAAGTGATGAATGACATTGGTACAACATATTTAAAATGGGCCCCACTTGAGGATCACTTGGATAAAATACATATTGTGTGGTGGGGTCCATCTAAGTGGGCCATATGGCCAAATCATCACACAAAATATATAAAAAACAAAGAAAAGAAGAGAGAGAGAGAGATAGAGAATGAGACACGCTCGTGATGGAGGGCTCCGCCACTATGAGCCCTCCCTTGAAAGAAACCATACAACGAATGGATCCCTTTATATATGGACCACTGAAACGAAAATCAACGGTGAAGATCTGTTCCCCACCGATATGGACGGTCTAGATGACCTCTCTAATGCAAGGAAATAAACATCATGATGGGGTCCATGGAGAATGGTCATATTACGGAATGATCATGATGATCAAAGTGGGCCATCGGCCACATCTTAGGGTCCCAAGTGAGATTCAAACCATTGATCGGTTGGTCTCACTTGGCCCAACTTGAAAACATGAAAAATCACTATCATCAAGCACCTACCGTTTGATCTTCTTACTCTTATGGGTTCCTTAGCACCTTAGTTTTGATTCCAATCAAGAAGATGAGGAATGGATTGCTAGGATGGGAGATCTTGGGATGGAAAGGTAGGCCACACTTGGAGCTTGGAAGGCTTAGAGAATTCTCGTACGTATGGGGTTTTGGTTGCTTGGGAATGGTTTGAAAAAATGAGAAAGAGAGTAGTAAAGAGAGAGAGTGATGGGTGATGGATGTGGTGGTGATGGGTGTGTAAGACACTTTTTGACTTTGGTGGCCTTTTGTGTAAGAAAGGCATGAGCTTGTAAGACCTTTTTGACTTTTGTGGTTGCTTGGGTATGGGTGAAAGGTGATGTGTACTTGACATGTACTTGACATGTGATGTGATAAGATTTGATTGATTGATGGGATTGATGTGACACCTCGTAGAGATTCTCTTGGGTTTCGCAACGCGTGGCGTTTTCCTCGCACTGAATGTTGGCCCACAACTCCTGTCCAGGGTCTCGGCGCGTGAGTCGCGGCATCGGAACCGCAGCGACGGCGCAGTCGCTATGGTAAGGGTCTTGGGTTGAGTCGACTCGGGTTGACGGCATACGAATCAGGGTCGCGCGTAAATATCGATTAAGGGTCAAAAGTTGCCGGAATTCGACCGGTAAGACCGCGGAAGTTTACGAAACGGTACGGACTAAGATACGGGTCTTACACCTGGTCACTTTCTTAATCTTTACCAGTAGTTGATGAAAATTGACATAGAACATCATCAAGCATTCAAGGAAACATACAAAAAACAAGCATGGAGGTAACCTATCTATCTCTCAACTTTCTTCTTCTTCTTCTTTTTTGCTCAGATTCATGGTGGAAGTTCTTGCATAATAGATCTCCATGCATGGAGGTAACCTCTCTAAGTTTAATGGCCCCTGAAAACGTGAAGTTTTTTATTACAATAAAATGCTATCTAGTTGTGATCCATTACATAGGTTGACTACAATCTCCCGGTTGATTGTAAATTTTTGGTATAAAGAACGTGATGACGGTGTTTCACATAGATCTTTGTTCTACTTTCTGTAAATTTAAAAGCATTCATCTTTCCATTATAACCATTTTGATTTTTTTTTTGTAATTTTTAAGTAGGTAAGGGCTCATCAAAGAAAATAGAAGAAGAGAGAATGTACCTTGTAAACGGAGCTCGCCTGTTACAGGATCTGATCTCTTCTTGCGATGGAGAAGTTAATCCTATTAGGATCTTCTCTGCAGAAGAGCTCAAAAAGGCCACCAACAACTATGATGAGGGACGGATTTTGACTAGAGAGGGCAAATTCATCAGTTACAAAGGAACCTACCATGACTGTCCGATTGTTGCAAAGAAGCTTGTAATTGTTCCTCATGATGAAAATACCCCTAAGCCTTTCCTTGACCGCATTTTCAATGAAATCGTTATTTTGTCACAGATCAACCATAGGAATGTTGTGAGGCTCTTGGATTGTTGCATCGAGACGGCATCCCCCGTTCTAGTTTATGAATTCATCTGTAACAAAAGTCTTGCCTACCATATACGAGAGACCTTCATTTCAACTCGAATTTCATGGGAAATTCGTATAAGAATCGCTATTGAAATTGCAGATGCAGTTACATACGTCCACACTGCCACTCCCAAGACCATTGTTCATAGGGGTGTAAAAGCCTCCAGCATCTTATTGCACGAAAACTATATTTCCAAACTATCAGATTTTGAGCTGGCGATAGCCATCCCCAGAGGTGCACCACATGTAAAACCGGGTTTTGCAAGCAAACTTGGACACATCGACCCTGAATACCTTCGTACTGGCCAATCAACAGAAAAGCATGATGTTTTTAGCTTCGGGGTGTTGTTGCTTGAGCTTTCGACTGGTCAGAGGGCTTTCGATCTAAGGAGAGTACATGTGGATGAGGATGTTCTGTTAGTGGATCTCGTCGCTTCATCCTTGAACGAGAAGCAGCTTAATTTGGTATTAGATCCTAGCATTTTTGAAGAGGGGAAGATGGGACAATTCGAAGCTTGTGCAGAGTTGGCCATAGCACTCGTCAAAGAGAAGGAAGAGGAAAGGCCGACAATGAAGGAAGTGGCGCAAGAGCTAAGACGAATACAAAAAAGGGAGCTTTCTCCTTGAGGAATGCTTGCAAGATTCTTCTTTGGTAGCTGTTTGGCCATGTGACTCGAAACACAGCTTGTGTATAGATGGAAATGAGAATTTCAATTCAAGCCTTGAATTTCAATTCAAGCCTTGAATTATAGAATTTGTGTGTGTGTTGTTTCCATATGTTACTTGCGTACTTCTTGTTTTGGTTATGCTTGTATATATGATGGGGTCATCCTGGCTATCCAAGACAAATTGGATTGTTCTGATCAGAAAGCATGATGCAGCCAATCTATGGCCAAGAGTGAGCCAATGGATAAGATCAACCTACGGCCACATTTCTCCATCAGATCATCAGGATAGGACAGCTAAAAAACCAGACACAGGAGTACAAGCCATCTGATGGGCTTTAAGTATAAGACAGACCAAGATTACACAAGCTCAAAAGAAGGCCTAGCATGTAAGATGAACACATTGCTAGAACGTGGAAATAATATCTCCACACCTCCTGGGAACCAAGATGGGAGAGGAAATGGTTTTTAAATGCCCAGTGGTCACAGTCCCATCGTCTAGAGAGTTGCAAATTAGGTATCCAAACCTGCTGGGATGCCAAACTAGTTTTTATGCACCCATGAAGCGTGTGCGCACCTTATATGCCGCCTAAAAATTCCTCTCTCCACACAGGTTGTAGGGGGTCCTTCCTCGTGTGGAGGTGGGACCCGCATATATGGCTTAAGTAGCTTTTTTTGCCCACATGACCCTTGTGAAGAATTTTGGTCTTTTAGCAAAGCAAGCTGAAAGGAGAGGAAAAGAGTTCCATTTTTGTTTTGTTTTATTTTTTATTTTTTGAAAGAGTTTTAGCTATACAAAGGTTTTTTTCCCAAGTAAAAAAAAAAAAAAGAGGAGAAAGAAGAAGAGAGAAGATTTTTTGTAGAAGAGGAAGAAAAAGAGCATTATACTGTTAAAATTTTCGCATACAGGTTCGTGAAGGTCTATTCACAATGTTGGTTTCTTCAATTATCATTTACAAGGATTGTGTCAGTGATTTTCTACAATATTTAGTTGATGAGAAATTAATTTATTTCATATTGCTTATAATTTACCTTTTGGTGATGCACTTTGACTATCCAAGAGAAGTCCCTTGATGATTGTACTTCAATTATTTCCATTGCAGTGTATTAATTGAGCCAAAGTAGGTCTTGGGATTTTTTTGCTTCACATTGGAGGATATTTTACATAAAAATCTTGATGCCTCTTGCATCCTACACGTTTCACGATTTGCTTGTTTATGTTATAAGCAATTTTCATCCACTAAATCTTTTTATATAGTTATTCCCATTAATTTATACATAGAAGAAAAAGTTGTGTGAATTTCCAACGAACACAACATCGATTTATCCATTGAGTACCAAAACTATTTTCCTTCTTACTATGACCTGTTCTATATCTCGTTGCTTATTGGTCCATAGATTCCAAAATGTTTTGATTGGGAAGCCTCTCCTTATGTCCAAAGCCCTCCATAAAAGGCCCGAAGTGTTCTGACTGGTAAGCTTCTACTTGTGTCCAAAGCCCTCCATAAAAGGCCCAAGTGTTTTGATTGGTAATGGTAAGCCTCTACTTATGTCCAAAGCCCTCCATAAAAGGCCCAAAGTGTTTTGATTGGTAATGGTAAGCCTCTACTTATGTCCAGATTAGGAGTCTTATTCTTTGTTAATATATAGGCTCCCAAAACCACAAACTTCGCTGTATGTTCCATCCAGTTCATGTGCAGGCCTACCATGCAACCCATGATTTTGTTTTAATTTTTTAATTTTTTTTTCCTTGAATTCGCTTTGTATCATGCATTCTTGACTGTTGAAACTGCATGAAGAAGAGTCCAAATGTGATTTGGATTGTTCTCTTTAGGACAAGTTCCACCCACTAGAAAGCTAATTCTAGATGTACTGGTTCTTGCTGCTGAATCAATTGCCCCACCAACAATGTGTATCTGGACTCTAGCTACGCTACAGATCAAGCCAAGTTGAGAGAGTTAATACTCTTAGCTAAGTTAAAAGTTGCAAGTCAGGGGCAAAAAATGAAGAGAAGAGTGATGGCTCAAATCATCAGACCAGCATGGTTTTAAAAACCATGGACCATCCACTATAGATTCCACATGGCATACCATAGTTCTAAAACTATGGTTCCAAAACATCGTTCTAAAACTTGGTGACTTAACTCAAAACTCACGGAGATTTTGAGGAGAGTCATGGTGAAACTCACTGGTGAGATATACTTGGTCGAGACTCATCTAGACTCGTTAAGTCTGCTTTCTGAGTTAGTCGACTTATTGCAACTCGAACTAAGTAACTTGTTGGGTGATTTCTTTTCATAATTAAAATAAATAAATAAATAAAAGTGGAGAGCGTGAGATTCAAACCCCGTTATTTCAAGGAGAGTCATGTGACTCTATTATCAAGGTAAGCATTTTTTCTGTTATGGTTGATGTCAATTTCCATATTCATAGCCTTTAAATAGGTATTATTATTTAAATATTTCTATTAATTTAATAATTAAATATTGAGTTCATTCGATTCTTCAAGTCGATCTGACCCGGCTGAACATGGAGTCGAGTCTTCGAGTCGGCCTGACCAAGCTGAAACACTGAATTGAGTCGATTTTCTGTTTTTTGAACTATGCTTTTGAACCAAGGCCACTCATTGTAGATTTTACATGGCAGACGGTTCAGATCCACCATGATTTTTTTTTTAACCATACGCCAACCACTGTAGGTTCCACATGATCGAGAGCCGGGATCCATTGAACTGGATGCGAGCAGGGAGAGAGGTGGGGCTCATCAGATAAGATGAGAGCGCGTCAATCATATTCATTTTCATTCTCATTCTGTTGGGAAACAGTGTAGCCGTTAAGTTTGAAAATGTGCCCACGGTTTTGCAAGTTGCAGTACTTTCCATTGACCAGAAACCGTAGAAGGCAAAAGTTCGACCCCTTGCCACCCTTTCTTCAGCTGAAATTCTGGTCAATGGAATCTTTGGGTCGGTTTGCGTCACCTAATGAACGGTGGATCTCACATGCTTGTGCCAGATTAGTAGGTGTGCCGTGGTTCACGATTCTATCCCCGCCCGTCCTGGCATTTTTATCTTCTCACTTCTCAGTGTAGAGGACTGACTTGTTGGCCGGTGTGATGGTTGGCCCAGATTTGATACGAAGCGAATTTAAATCTCAGGTGGACCACACCATGGGAAACAGTGTTGATTGAACGCCCATCACTAAAAACTACTTAAAGGCCACAAAAGTTTTGGACCAACTTGATATTTGTGTTTTCCCTTCACCCAGGTCTGTGTAACCTAATCAACGGGTTGGATGGCAAATACAGGTTACAAGGGCTCTAACAAGATTTTAATGCTGAGCATTCAATCATCACTGTTTCTTGTGGTGTGATCAACCTGGGATTTAGATCTACCTCATTTTTGAGCCCATTCCCTAAAATGATATGAAAAAATAAATGGACGGTATGGACATAATACAAACATCTCGTGGGCTCCACAAAACCATGCCATGTGTTTACAGTCAAGGTCACACCGACTTAGCTGAATCCAAGTCCGTTGGAGACTAACTTGATAATTTGTCATAATGTAGCAAACACACTGCATTGCATTGATGTATGCATGTTCAAATTGTCCAAATCTAAACAGATCATAGCATCAAAATTAAGGTCATCTAAGAGGTCTAGCAATTAAATTTGTGGCTATTAAATGGATGTTTAAAACTAAATCAGTTACAATATTAATATGCTAATTTTGATGGATTAAAATCATCCAATACGTATAATCCTTGAGTCATTTTTCTATATAAAATGAAGTCCATCAATGGTATGGCAGGTCTCACCAATTCACTTTGACCACGTAATTAAAGGCCATGCTTGTAGAAATTTAAAATATGAACACATTCTTGTGATGAGTATCATCTAATTGCCTCTTTACACACAATTCATGTTATCGCACACAGTAAGCATAAAAGAACTGGAGCATTCATTTTACTTGGCTTTATTTGGTGGGAAATTATTAAAATTTTATTAGATTGGACAAATGTGTGCCAAATTTGAAGGCATGACAATAACAGGTTTTCTCTCATTTTCTACAAAAGATATTAAGTTAAGACAATTGGAACAAATATGATAAATTGTCAATTTTCAAACGTTTAAATAAGTTTGTGTGAAAAATATATATTTATTTGAGCTTATTTTATAGATAAATTACCAAACAGATTTTCAGTACTACTTTTATTTGAGGAGGAGGTGTTTCGATGGGTTACAAACTCCTCTCTCTTGAAACTATTTAAACAAGAGTTGGGTCTCCAAACTAACACGTGTCTTCCAACAAATACCTATGGCAATTCTTTCTAATCAGGTATACCTTTTATGGGTCCTTACTCTTACTCCGGTGGTGGACTCTCGGGAGTTTCAACACCTAGTTGAGGGTTTGAGTACCCATAGGTAGTGAAATTCCACTATGACGTGAGTGTGTGGGGTGTGTGTGCGTGTGTTAAAAAAAAAAAAAGGTATGCTATTATCTAGTTTATTTAATCTCCATGCTCGATGCATAGCACAGTCCATTTCAATTCCGATCTAAAGTTTACATTGGTGGCATCCCTCGTAATTTTGTCAAAAGCCCAAGATTTCAATATCTTCTACTTCATTCAACACGTGATTCCTCTCTCCATTACATCCTTCCATATATATTAGCTAGCATTTTTTGCTTTGATGAATTTATCTTGAATTCTAATAAACATAATGGTTCCTCTATTTTCCATTCAATGGCTCAGGTCCTACTGTGACAGCAAGAGAAGTTGTTGCTACCCCACATCTGGAAGGCCTGCGGCAGATTTTGGCATTCATGGGTGTTATGGGAAAAATCTAAAGCATGTCCCGAGTTGGCTTGTAGTGCTCTCCGAGTAGCGAGGTCGGATGAGGTGATGCTAAGCTTGACATAACCTTATCTAATTGAAGTAAGCTCGGACTCAATCCTGAAGCAGCGTTGACGTCACTCACCAAGTCGAGCAGAAAGAGTATGGGTGCAAGAGTTGACAAGTTAGTCTGTATGGAGACGTGACCTGCGAATCATTCCTAGCAACACATGATCTCCGAATAACTGCATAACCGCTAATATCTGCACATTCATCATTCGCGGCTAGAGGCTAAGATCGTGTCAAAAATGATGAGCACGTCCGCTCCAGTTGAAAGGTATAAATAACTATCGAATACGCAAGAACAGGTATGCAATATCTGATATCCTAAGCTTATTTTACACAACCTAGAATTTGATTTAGATTCCTAGCCTGACTTTGGCATTAGAGGGTCCCCTGCTCTAGCTAGGGTCTCATTTGTCCTTCTCTTGTGTAAGCTAATAGGGCTCGGTTCAAGTGCATGGAGTTCAGTGAAGGGTGAACCAAATTTTCGCATCAACAATGGGCTTTGGCCAAATTACAATGACGAACTATACCTATCCAATTGCGACTCTAAGAGCCATTTTGATCCATCGAAGGTATGTTTACAATCAATCAATTGAAGGAAATATTATTAGAGAATCAGCCCTGTGGAAACACACTAATATGGATTGAAACAAAAAAAAAAAAAAAGAGAAGAAGAAGAAGAAGAAAACAAAAAATCCAATCAACTACACACATAACACATGATTTTATGTAGAAAATATTTGTGTGAAAAAACCACCGCATAAAGCAATAATGAATCACTATTTAGAGAAGATTATAAGGATGGAGAGAACTTACAGCACAAACCTATAGCTTTCTTACATTGGAGGCTCTCAAAACACAAAAAACAATAAAAAAAAAATCTTAACTATTTCTTAACTCTAACATAACTTATCATAAAAGTCATCATTTCAAGAGAGAAGTGTCAAAAATATCTTTCCAATGGTCTACTAACACTGGGCCTTGTAGGCATATGAAACATGGATCATATGGGTTAATAAAAGTGAATAAACCTATAGTGATTTTAGTGTCATAATTTTAACAATCTCCACTTTAATGGTAAAATCAATTCATAGCCTTGTCAATTTTCTTCTAAGCATCATTATCATCACTTTGTTCACAATCTATCTCTATCCTTATGCCGTTTTAAGACATCCAAAGCTTTTAACCTAACCTTGTCTAACTCTTCTAATTTAATGAGCATAGCCTCAATGAACTCTTTAGGAGTTAACTAGTTTTGATATGCAATTCTTAATGATGGCACGGTTATTTCCATTGGCAAATATTGAGGCATGTCCATACTTTAATGCAAATGGAGTTACCTATGTCCCTGTTCTTGGTGAATTCTGATAAATAAAAAAGTGCCTTGTACAATGTTAAGTGCCACACCCATGAATTATTCTCTATCATTTTCCTAATGATATTCTTGAAGATCTTGTTCGCAGACTCTACTTGGCCATTTGCTAGTACATAATATGACAAAAAGTTTAACCACTTAGATCTTATAATTTTGGACAAAAGCCTTCACACACAGCTGTATTAATCAAATGATGTAGACGAACTCCACAACTCCTTTAACAACTATAGCCAATCCCATTTAATTCTTCCACCACGTACTGTGCCAGTGTACGCTATATAGTATTAGATGTTAGTAACTAAATTATAATCTGGTGCTAGGAAAAAGTCCGAAACTACTTTAGTAAAGTGAGGAGGATAATACATATGATCTTGTATAGCGTCCAAAGTCTAGACGTCAGTTTAGACAGTGAATAATAGATTAATACCCTCATTTAAGCCATGTATTTAGTCAATATCTAAGTAAGATATACGCGTGGAGAGTAATTAATGTTATTTGATGCAAGTGTGTCATAGAAAAACTTTGATATTCATATTCTGAAAGAGAATTATGAGGATTCATAAACATGCACTAACTAACCTTTTTTAACTGTATCATCATAAACATACACTAACCTTTTTTAACTGTATTAGGCCAGGCCAGCTGTGTTCTCTAGAGCCAAGGGTTAGGCCACGTTCCCGTTAGCTTGTTCGAGATCCGATTGGGGTAGGCCAACCTCAGCCTGGCACATTGCCACCCTTAGCTCTCCCTCTGTTGGCATGTTTCCTTTGTGGCAAATTCACCTAACACGTGAAAGAGCCTCACGGGATGGAAAGGACCAGGGACCCAGATTGGCTAGGTGACCCAATTCTATGAACACACTGTGATGTATGTGTTTTATCTGGAACCATTCATCTATTTTACCCCATCATTTTTCAGTGCATGAGCTCAAAATAAGGCACATCCAAAGTCCAAAATAAGTGGATTGTGCATTGAGGAGAGCCTGTGGGGGCTTACTGTGATTTATATCTTCCGTCCATGCTGACCATCAATTTTACTAGATAATTTTAGGGCATAAAATTAAAATTGAACTACATTCAAAGCTTAAGTGAACCACACCACAGTAAGTAGTGTGAAGTGAATGCTTTTCATAAGCTTCACGGAACAATATAATTTTTGGTTCCAGCTGGTATTTGTGTTTTCCATTCATTTATGTTTACCTGATGTGGAGGCCTAGGAAGGTTTCAACGTTGGACGATATTATTATAGGCGTTGAAGTTGATATTTGTATTTTCCCGTGTGACTTTTTAACTATGAGCCATATGAAGATTTCAACGGTGGACGTCATTATTACAGTGTGGTCCGCTTGGGATTTGGATATGCTTGAATTTTGAGGTGATGCGCTAAAATGATATGTAAAAGCGGATGTACGGTGTCCATCAGACACCCACAGCGATGGTGGCCCCAGAGCGTACTCACTACGCAACCCACATTCGTCTCGAGGCAATCCGCGTCCAGAAAGGAGACGAAGAGACGAGGAAAGGTCGTTTGACCTCAAAATCTAATTGATGGAGAAATCAGACATTTCCTGGAAACTGCAAGCGAATTGTTTTGAAAGCCGAGCATACTGTGTAGACTCCTCCCTAGCAGTCTCTTTTGTATTTTTAACTTCCGTCAGACATTGAGATGGAAAGAAAAGCTATTTTGATTTTCCTTGTTATTTGAGGAGATGAAGTTGGGCTTAAAGAAGATAAGAAAAAAAGAAAAAGAGAGAAATTTCATAGAGAACGGAGGGCGGATGCTGGCGGAACTCATCTCTTCTTGTGATGGCAGGGTGAATCCCATCCGGATATACTCAGCAGCAGAGCTAGGAAAGGCCGTTGGCGACACCAAACTAGTTTTACCCGGCAGCTGGGGAAATTACTACAAGGGAAACTACCTTGGCCGTAACATTCTCATAAAGTTCTGTGAATTTTCAAGCCGACAGGGTTGTGTCGAAATTTTCAATGAAATGGCGGTGTTATCACAGATGAAGCATAGGAACGTGGTGAAGCTGTTGGGGTGTTGCCTTGAGACGGAAATTCCCATGCTTGTCTATGAATTCGTATCCAATGGAAGACTTTCTGACCATATGAAAGACCTATCATGGGAAGACCGTCTAAGAATTGCTGCCCAAGTAGCTGATGCACTTACATATATGCGCACGGCCACTGGTAAGCCCATCGTACATAGGAACATAAAACCATCCACTATTTTATTGGATGAAAACTATTCCCCCAAAGTATTTGAATTAGGGCTCTCTGTAACAATTCCTCGAGGAGAAACGCATGTAGAGACAAGAGTGGCGGGAACCCTTTTCTATCTGGCTCCTGAACAAATGGCGAGAGGCCTAGTAACAGAAAAGGGCGACGTCTATAGCTTCGGGCAGCTTCTGCTTGATCTGCTTACCCAAACATCTGCATGTGAGCGGGAGGAAGCCATTGTGGATAAGCGGGTTGATTTGGCCATTTCATCCATCGAAGGTAAAATGGATGCTGGCAATAGAAGCCAGGGAAAGACGGAGCAATTGTTGGCTTTTGCAGTGCTCGCCTCAAGGTGCCTCGAACGTGAGGTTGAACAAAGGCCAACCATGAAGGATGTGGTTCAAGAGCTTAGAAGGATAATAAGATCATCTTTGGAAACAAGGAATACAACAGAAACGGAAAACGTTTCCATGGAGGAAGTGCATCAGGAGCTCACAAGGATACTAAGGTACTTGTAAGAAGCAATGATTATGAGAGAAACGGAAAGACATTCCGATGTTAGTGATCTTGAAAGACATTCCGATGTTTGTGATCTTTCCGATGTAAGAGATTTTTCTCCAAGGTAATCCATGTAAAACACCCCTTTTTTCCCGGATTTAAAGTTGTAGGAATGTTAAACTGTTGTTTGGTGGGTATCATTTGGTCGTGCTGGTTTATGGCTATGAAATTCCCTATTTCTCTTTCTTTCTGTCTTTCTTTTGTTGTGCTGGTTTAAGGATGTCCTGGGATGGCTTTTGGAATCATGAATATTAGCAACCCAAGTGCTGCTGGCTTATAGAGGATGGCCATCATCTGAGAAATTGTATGGCCATTGTTCTCCTCTTCTTTTTTCCCCATCTTTTTTACTGTCCAATACAGGGGACAAATATGGATGGCTAGTTCTGCTCTTGTTATGGTGGTGGTTCCCTTTGAAATGTTTGGTTTTGTGCTTACGATGTCGATTTTGAATCTGTGATTGTAAGACCCGTATTCTAGTCCGTACTATTCCGTCAACTCCCGCGATCCTTCGCGTCGAATTTCGGTAACCTGCGACCTATGATCGACGTTTGCGTACGACCGTAAGTCGTATCCCGTACATTTGAGTCAACCTAATCCGAGACTTGTACCATTGCGAACGCACAGTCGCCGCTGTTCCAACGCCGTGACTCGCTCACTGATCCGATACCCTGGCAGGGAGATGCAGACCCGCGTTCAGTTCGATGAAAAACACCGCGCGTTGCAAATCCCAAGAGAATCTCTACAACATGTCTCATCCATCCCATCAATCAATCCCATTAATCACCTCATGTCAAGTACAAAGCAACCCATGCTTTCTCTCTCCAAAGTCAACTCTTTCTCACCCTCTCTCTTACACCACCTTACATGTCAAGTACCACATCCATCACTCACCTCACCCTTTCACCCATCACACCCATCCCTCATCTCTCTCTCTTTCTCATTTCTCATCTCAACTCCCAACTAGCAAGAGCATCACACGTCCAAGCCATTTTCAAGAGAAAGTGTGTTGTATGGCCCACCTTCCCATCCCAAAAGCTCTCATCCTAGCCACCCATTTCTCATCTCCACCATCAAAGTGAAGCTCTAGGAGATCGGCTTTCCAGCGGACCGAGAAGATCAATAGGTGGGTGCTTCTATAGGGTAGTTTTCTTATTTTTAAGATGGGTCAAGTGAGGCCTACCGATCGATGGTATGGATCTCACTTTGGACCCTAAGCTGTGGCCGATGGCCCACCTTGATCTTTATGATTATTCCATGATGACAGCATTCTCCATGGACCCCATTATGATGTTTATTTTGTAGATTGACAAGGGGTCATCTAGACCTTCTATTTTGGTGGAGAAAGGATCTCCACCATTGATCTTTAAATTGGTGGGCCCACATGCAATGGGACCCACTTGATGTATGATTGGATGCTTGAAACAGAGGGCCTATAGTGCCGGGTCCCTCCATCACGCGTGTCCTACTCTCCTTCTCTCTCTTTCTCCTTCTCTTTTTCATTATTTTTTTTGTGTATTGATGTGGCCGTGTGACCCACTTGAATAGGCCCCACCATGAAGTACTTTACCCAAGCCGTCTAAGGTTGGGGCCCACTCTATATGTGTTGTACCCACACCATCCATCATTTGGCGGCCCACATAAGCGGGGCCCACCTCAATACTCGTGCGCACCCAAACCGTCCAGCTTTCCCTAGACGCTGGACGTCAAAAAGGAAAACACAAATATTAACTTATTTCAAGGCATTGGGGTGGCCCACTCATAGAGGCCCTACATTGATGTATGTTTATAATCCAAGCCATTCATTCTATTCTCTAGCTCAATTTAGACATTGAGCTGAAAAATAGACTCGATCCGACCTTCTGGCGGGCCACAGCTTAGAAAACAACTGTTTTCACCGTTAAAATGTACCTTGATCTTTCTACACACCAAAACATATTCAATATTGGGCTTGTTTGGCTTGTCTTGAGCCATGGGGGGCCAATGAACATGGTGGATTTGGTTAATACGGGCCCTACGCCCGAAAAACCTTAGAAAAACCTTTTTCAAAAAAATTAAAAAATTAAAATAAAACAGCAGCATGCTGCTGCTGTTGTCAGTGGCGCAGCAGGCCGCGCCAGCAGCGCTGGCGGGCGGATGGGCAGCAGCCCACAGCCCTAGCCGTGGGCCCCACCTTGATGTTTAGACTCCATCCTACCCGTTGATCTGGTGGGTCCCCTCCTCAAGTGGGCCCCCTTCAAAAAATGAGATGCATCCAACGCTCAGGTGGCCCACATCATTAGAAACGGTGGGATTGAATGTCTACTCTTGAAACCCTTTTTGGGGTCCACAGAAGTTTTGGATCAAAATGAGATTTGTTTTTCCTCTTCATCCAGGTCTGTACGACCTTCTCAACAGATTGGATGGAAAACAAACATTATGGTGGGCCCCACGTGGAGCCCACAGTGATGTATGTCTTTTATGAGCGGTGGCAGCCACCGTGATGTATGTGTTTTAAGGCCGTCCAGTCGCTGGACAGCCAGTAGGGCCCCCACCCTTGGTGTCTGTGGTGGGCCATGTGTGTGGACCCCACCATGATGCATGTGTTGCATCCAAACTGTCCATCCACTTTGCAAGCTCATTTTATGGCTTGAGACAAAAAAATGAGTCAGATCTAAGGTTTAGGTGGAGCCCACCATGACATGTGTTTCATTCATGTCAACCATCACGAAGTGGAGCCCACCATGATGTATGTATATCTTTGTCGTTCATTTGAGGTGGCCCATATTGATGTATTTGTGGCCGTTATTGAGGCCCACCTTGGC
Organism: Magnolia kwangsiensis; assembly: GCA_037074715.1. Classification (NCBI taxonomy): domain Eukaryota; kingdom Viridiplantae; phylum Streptophyta; class Magnoliopsida; order Magnoliales; family Magnoliaceae; genus Magnolia; species Magnolia kwangsiensis. The sequence goes on along the minus strand of CM073575.1, from coordinate 747,158 downwards.
GATTATAGGGCCCGATTAGTGTGGCCCATTTAATATATGTAAGGCCATATGATTAGGCTCACCTTGATGTATTTGTGGCCTGCTGTTGAGGCCCACTTTGATATGACTGTAAGACCCATGGGTTGAGGCCCATAGAGATGTTTTAGGGCCCATGAGTTAAGGCCTATTGTAATGTATTAAGGCCCATGAAATTAGGCCCATTTTGATGTATTCTAAGGCCCATGGGTTGAAGCACATTGTGATGTATAAAGGCCCGTGGGTTGAGACCCACTTGTGATGTGTATGGGGCCCGTGGGTTGAGACCCCTTGTGATGTATAAAGGCCCGTGGGTTGAGACCCACGGTGTTGTGTATAGGGCCCATGAGTTGAGGCCCAACTTTATATACTTGTGGCCCGTTGTTGAGGCCCATCTTGGCATTTATAAGGCCCATGGATTGAGACCCATCTTGATTTAATTGTGGCCGTCCATTGAGGCCCACCTTGGTATGTGTATGAGGCCCATTTTGATTTATTTGGGGCCATTGTTGAGGCCTACCTTGATATGAACATAAGGACCATTTGATGAGGCCTGATGTAATTTATTTGGGGCTCATGGGTTGAGGCCCATTGTAATGTATTTAGGGCCCAGGGGTTGAGGCCCATTGTAGTATATTTAGGGCCCATGGGTTGAGGCCCATTGAGATGTATTAGGGCCCGTGGGATGAGGCCCATTGTGATGTATTCTAAGGCCCATAGGATATGGCCCATTGCAATGTACATAAGGCCCATTGGTACGGCCCACTTGGCCAACTTAAGGCCCATGTGATGCGGCCCATTTGATGTATCTAAGACCCATGGGTCAAGGCCCCATGGGGTGTCTTTAAGGTCCATTGTAATGTGTGATTCTACTGTAGTTTATGAATGAGGTTTATGGCGGGCCGTGCTTTGGGAGCAATGTTGGTTTGATGTCCACATTGTAAGAATAATGTTGGTTAAATGTCTGCATTATAACTCTCTCTAGGACCCATTGATGGGCCTATACTTGTTGTGGGTAGGCCATCAAGGCCCATCTTCATTGTGAGGATAGTTTATCACCATATAAAATGCTTAGTATAACTCCATGATTCATGCCCATACGCATCATATGTATGCTTGATATGAGAAATGTCTGATCATAGCATACGCCATTGGGCAGACCATTTATGGGACTCCTTATGAGACGGAGTGCCCCACATTTCGCGCAATACACGCAGGATTGTTGTATGACTGGTTAGTGTGACTCATACATCTCACATATGTGTGATTTGATCATTGTATGTCCTAGCGACATCAGGGTCATGGCCTTCACAGGCACATCGTGGATGGATAAATGGGACACAGGAAATACTTGGTTCTAGTACTGTGGGTACTTAAGATGTCCTTAGGTGAAAGTCTTAGAACCTCCGAGGCCAGGAGTAGCCCCAACGTGTAGACCAAGTGAAACATGAGCGCCCGAGTGCCGAATACCAGTAGGCCGCGTCTCCCACCGTGTCATGGTCGGTTGAGAGGGGGTATGGCCTTATCCGCTCGAGTGAGGGGGCTATAAGCTAGACTGAGTATGACCAGCTCGTAAATGAGTCTGCTATCGACGAGCCGGGTAGGTATTAGCAGACTACTGGTCAGGTGGATAGTGAGGTCTATTCCGCTTGCTTGACTGAGCAGCTAGGGAGGAGGCAGTCAGTGCAAAGTGTATTAGACCCCGGTGATTTTTTCAGAGAGCAACCGTATTGATATGTGGACTTATTAAGTAGGAATTGCAAATCCATTCATTCATTCATTCACTATCAACTCGGGCTGGTGGTGCGTAACTATTTGTTACGTGTACCATCACATGGTTAGGATTTCGGTTGGGCGCGCAACTAACCTGAGATCAGGAGTTTACCACATTGTGTCTGACTATCCAAATTTAGGTATGAGACTGGTTTGGATAGAAGTCCTTTGTGATAGACCCCATAGCCTGCGATACTTCGTACTATCATCTTGACTTCATATCCCAGTATGGTCATTTCATTCTCACTACATATTACATTGCATCCCCAGCTTCTATTATTATCTTATTATGTTTTACATCGCATAGCCTTGATATAGTTGATAGCACTCATGGACTTACCAGTATATTTCTGCTTACTCTGATATCGTATCTTGTCAGTATTTTTGTTTATTCCATTTAATGATATATGACATTGTATTGCATACTTGGCACTTACCTTGTACACACACTTTTACCACCCTCTAAGCTTTTTATAAGCTTATGCACGATAGATGCGTGCAGGTGGCGTTAGGTTGCAGCAGCATTGAGCTTGGAGTGTGCGGCTGTTTTCTGGAGCTTTGATTTTGACATATGTATTTCTCTTTCAGCATTGTATTCAAACGATTATATTAATGGATATGTGATGATGATGTTTTCCTTTATGATTTGGGTATACTTGTGGTTATGCTTCTTATAAGACAAATGTACGTTGGAAAATCCTCCTTGTAGGATCTCAGGATCGGAACCTGGTGTATGTACGCTGGGGGCCGAGAATGGAGTACTACGGAGGCTGTCGGCACCGAATTCGGCGATCGGGATTTCTGTGAATCCGATTTCCGGGTTTGAGGCGTGACAGTTATGCTTCTATTACATTGGAAGTGACGATCGGTGGTGGTGATGAATGCTGAGATCTGGGCTTCTGGAAGTGCCTCAGTTCATCAAAGCAGTAGTAAGTATTGGCTCTTTAATATCTAGTTGGAAGATGCTTCTTGGAGCAGTGTTTTTTGTCCACTAATTTTTTATTTTTAATTTTTCAAGAGTTAATATGGGCAGTGACCCAGTCCTTTGAATAGAATGAATACTTAACTCTTTTAAGCTTTCAAAAGTTTTGGACAATGGAGAACTTAATACTTTATTTTGTTACCCGTTTTCAAAAAAGTATTCATGTTTCCTATTTTCAGTGCCACTCCCACCCTTTTATTGTCCTTATCTTACTTGGCTGGAGAATTGTCCACCCAAATGGAATTTATATTTTGATTGACAACATTGATTCGTTTTTCCTATTCCATGACTACAAATACTGCTTGTGTTACCCAATAGAGCCCATATGCAAATGTGGTCCAACAATTATCCATCTTTTGGGAAAATACATGAATGGATCTTTATTATTGTACTGTGGAACTGAATTTTAGCCACTGAAAATCCTCTTCAATGATCCACATCAGCTAAACAGAACGATATTTAGAATCATGTCAATTCAGTAAGGCTAAACACAAGTATCAGATCTGTGTTTTAGGGACCATGGAAGATGTCACTGCAAAATATATAGCTACTGGCTGATAAAACAGAAAAGATGGAATTATATATAGCTCTTTATATTGACTGACATATCGCAACACGGTCATCAAACATGAACGAGAGATTCGGGGATTTCAATCAAGCGTGAGCAAAATGCGTATTACACATCCCATGAATTTTTGGCTCCTGAAATTTGAGTCCCTTGTTGTATTTCTATAATCAGTGGTTCTTGTTATCAGTTTCAGCATAAATAATTTTGTTCAGCGGCTGGAACACAATTCAGGTTTTTCATCACTCAGGAAGAGTCAATTGGCCTGATTTTTTTGGTTTTATAAACTGGGTTTGAAGCTCTTCGATTGTTCTAACATTATGCTGGATCTGACAAGCCTGCCCGTCTGATTTGCAGTCTCAGACAACGTTGACAAAGGTGATAGCCTGCAGAAGGGCTGCCTTAAACATGCTTATGGGATTAGCAAACCTCTGGCTCACTCCTACCAGGTAATACAAGATACTATACAAGTAATATAAATGGTGCATTACTGTTGAGGGTCAAATATTGCATATTAGACCCCAGTTACTACCTAGATTCACGAACATAATACTGCTTAACGGTCCACTTTAATCGTGTTTTGTTACAGGGTGTAATTAGGAGCGTTGGCTGAAAAAAATTATTAAAAGTGTTGATTTGATGCTCCGAAGTCACCAAAGCAAAGGACGGACTCTAGAGGACTAAGATCAACGGATTTATACACTAGGGATCCGAGAAAATCAAACCGTTTATGTTAAAGAGGCCTGAAATTGGTCTAGATTGCAAGATCACAGGGTTTCCACCATCCGTTTGGCTCGAAACTTCATATATGGGCTGAAAATTACAAAATACCCGTACATGCCAAAATTCATCTCTTGGATCAATGTATAAGTGACCCGATGGGCAAGATCAAATAATAACCATTAAGAAAGCATCTTACACATCCTTGAGAGATCGGGACCCAAATTGAACCAATGAAAAGAGCATGAAAAATAGTAAATATTCGTCAAATTTCACTTCTTTTGGATGGTGCAGTTAGAAGATACGGACAATAGAAGTTATAACAAAAGACAATGGCAAATCTGTAAATATGGATATAACCATGCATGCATCTGTTCACCTGGGCCACCTGATCTACGAAATTTCCTTATCTTTTACCCCGCATCATAACATGGCTGGACAAAGACAGTGAACGAAGTGGATTATTTGCTAAACATCATAGTGAGCCCCACCTGATTTTTTTTTTTTGCAATGTTACTTAACTCGACAGGTGGTTGTTACGTGGGATTTTCAATTGTGTTGTGGCCCACTATGGACATCCAAATGGTTGATCTTAACCGTCCAACTTGACTGGACAAGGGTTTTAACCAAACCCTAGTTAATTTCATACATACACTCATGTATCTATGGTCACAGAAACAATGAAAATTCCTTTACGTCAGTTGATGGTGTGGCCAACCCAAGATTCGAATCTAATTCAGATTTTGGCTAATGGCATAAATCGACCTCACTAATCCGGTGGATGGCATGGATTTCTAAAAATTCAGTCGAGGTGGGTCCCACAGCTAACGCAGAATCGGTTTTGGAATTCTTTACGCAGGCTCTGTTAGCGTCCGGACGCTGTCCGTTTTGCGGAAGCTAGTGGGCCACCATCATGGCCCGTACATCTGATCCAACCCGTCCATCATGTAGAGGGCCTCGAATTCATCAAAACCATGATGACTGTTTTCAGTCATACATGCACACGTGCTGGTTTTTACGGTTACAAATGGACCGCCTTACACAGATTGCAGCTTAATTACTACTGTTGGCCACGTCAATAACATTTCAAATCCACCCATATCCTGCTGCACTGTCGTGTACAATCCAATGAATGGATTGAATCTTGTGAGCAGTACCACGAAATGGGTCCCACCAACGTCCAGCGTCAGTCAGGAGGCCCTGTTACGCACGTTGCAATGTCCAGAGTCGGTCCGACTCTAAACCAACTCCAGCAAGTCGGTTCTCCACTCCACCGTCTGCATTGCCTATAAAAGGAGAGAGCTTTGGACAGCTGAGGAGGGGGGACGTGGGAAGCCAAAAAGAGCAAGGGAAAAAGAGCAAGGAGGAGCTTAGCTTGGAGAAGGGGGCTGGACGTGAAGCATAGTAGTAGGGAGAGAGAGTGGAGTTGTTTTTTTCTTTTCTTTTTTTTATTTTTCTTTTGTTTATTTTATTTGAAGGATTTAGCCCATTCATGGCGGGCTGAACCTCTTAGCTAGGGCTAGGAGATGAAGCTTGTAGTGAGATGAGAGATTTTATGATTTTAATTTAATTTTAACACATGAATTGAAATTGATTTTAGTTTGATTAATGTTGAAAATATTTTTAGTCTTTAATGGTCTGTTGTGACTGAAATTACAATGGGTCTGCAATGGCTTTGAATGTTTCCTTTTCCTTTTTATGTTTATGAGTCAGGAAGCCCTGTTGTTCACCATTGTCTCCTAGGCATGGTCGGATGTCGGTACCCTTCCTAACCTTCATACATGTGATGGGTTGGTAATTAGTTTAATTCTGTTGTTTGCCATAGTCTTTTGGGCATGGTTTGGTGATGGAATCCATTCTAATTCATATACCTTTTATCTTTTGAAACTAGATCAATGACAGTTCAGTTAATTTTCATGATTTTTAAAGCAAGCATAAGAATTCCCTGATCTCTACAAGTGGATCCTCTGAATCCCTAATTTCCCTACCTCTAAATTTCTCCTAAGTTTTAGAACAATTATTACACCATTATTCCTTAAATTCTATTGGATTTAGATTTCATCTTAATATAGTTCTAGTTCTGGTTAGTTTTAGATAACGTACAAGTTTCAGTCCCTTGGGATTTGACCTCGGTCTTACTGAGTTATTACTACATCACAACCCTGCACTTGGGGAGTGAACAATTACCGCATCCTCTACTTTGTGGAATGATAGGGTGCTATGCTTTTCATCACATCTAAGGTGCTGAGGGCTCCCCTAATTTGTACACATGGTATGCTCAAATCCAAACTGTCCAAATAGTGGAACCCACTGTAGATTGGTCATGTCTAACAAATAGATTCTTGAACAATTTAGACCTCTGATTAGAAAATTTGTTCAATTTCATCTGCTTGCATCAGACTTCCAACAATATGCTGATTGGGCTCATATTTTCAGCTGAATCTATGGGTTAGCATCTGTGGCGGTCTACAGTGGGTCCCACTACTTGGTTGGTTTTGATACAAAGTAGGTGCCATGTTTACAGCAGAGGTGCTCCCTGCACATTATCTGTGTTATAATGCCAAGAAGCCTATAATTTTCCCCTCTAGGTTTAAAATTCCAACCATTTAGACAAATTCTACCACCAACTGTTTGAAAGAGAAATTCTACCAACATCTAGTGAGAAAGGCAAATGCTAGAAACGTTGACACTTGGGAAGTTTCACGCAATGCAGACATTAGTGTACAATAACATTTATACTGATTGGCAATGTTCATGTGGTGAACTATCATGTGGATGGGCCAGCATGCATGTTGGGATGGTTGAAGGATCTGCCCATTATGATAATAAGACCATATTGATTTTTGAGTGGGCCTCCCGATTAGTGGCGTAGATCACCCTAAAATGTGGAATAACATGTTGGAGATGTTCTCAGTGGTACACAATGGAACTGAATGGATTCTGCTGATTACAGTAACTGCATTCCTCTTGATTGATCATATTCTGGCATTGTAAAGACCAAGAAATGGTCTTACTCTCCTATCTTAGATAGGGATATGTGGAAGATCCAATCGATCCATCAGATTGTGCTGTAAAAATCCCCTTATGATGACTTTTATCCATCTAATCAGTCACTTGCAATATGGATGGGAAGATTGCTTATGAAGAAACAGACCCAATCTACCATTTCAACCATCCATTTGGTGGGCCATTTCGCATGAATGGTTTATGGTTCCAAAGAATAATTGTAACAAATGATTCTAATTATAATCCATGTGTCGGAAAATGAATGGCTTCAGAAAAGAAGGGAAACCTTCGGACCCATAAGATTATCCAATTAGAGAGATTTCTTTGGGTATGTTCATGATGGGGCAGGACCTAACAGATGGCCAAGATCGATTAATTGAACAGTCCACACCTAACCACACACATTTAAGTATAAAGTTCAGACCAATTGACGGGAAGTCATCATCGACTTGTGGCAAAGCTGACTCAATTGACCAATTTCCTCATCCTCATATCTTTTATTATTATTGTTATTAATTTTTGCATAGTAGTATTTGAGAGGAGGGGACTAAGTTCATTGATAACAAAACAGCTTAAAGCATTCGCATTGCTAATAATAGAAAGGCATGGGTTTTGGACATAACGTCCCCTGCTCTATCATCAACTTCTTATTTATTGGTATAGGTTCCAAACACCTCCCTCTTCAATCTCTTTAATTACTTGGTTTCTTACAAATATAGATGGAATAATGAATTTTCTACTTCCATCCAGCTAAGACGAATGCTATTTGTTTTCTCATGTTATTTCTGCAGGTAAGGGCCTGTTGAAGAGAAGGGAATGAGAACAACGGTTCATTGAAAATGGAGCTCAATTGCTGGAGGAGTTGATCTCCTCTTGTGACGGCAAAATAAAGTCTATCCAAATCTATTCTGTGGTAGAGCTCAAAAAGGCGATCATCAAAGAGAGAGTGATTTTGTATGAGGATGACACGCATAACTATTATAGGGGAACCCGCCGTGGCCACACAATTGTCATTAAGAAGCAAAGCGAACAATTGAGCCACCATATTTTAAATGAGATTACGGTGTTATCCCAAATAAACCATAAGAATGTGGTGAAGCTCTTGGGCTGCTGCCTCAAGACGAAACCTCCCTTGCTGGTCTATGAATTCATCTCAAATGGAAGCCTTTCCCACCATATCTGTTACATGGACAAAAGAAGCCTTTCATGGGAGGACTGTCTAAGAATTGCTAGCGAAGTTGCGGATGCACTTACCTATCTGCACAAAGCTACTCCTCGGCCTATAATACATAGGGACATAAAGCCCTCCAGTATTTTATTGGATGAACATTATTCTGCCAAAGTAGCCGAACTGGGTCTCGCAGTATCAATTCCCTTGGGAGAAACACTTGTAGAATTGGAGAAGATTGAAGGAACATATGGGTATGCAGATCCCGAATACTTAAACACAGGAATATTGACAGAAAAGAGCATCGTCTATTGCTTTGGGGAGCTCTTGCTCGATCTTTTAACTGGAAAGAAGGCTTATGACCGGAAGAGGACGGGTGACGGAGGTGCTGCATTTTCAGATCTGGCAATTTCTTCCATGAAAGAGGAATGGCTTGGCTTGGATTCAGAGGCCAGCATTGAGAGCGACCAAGAGATGGAGCAACTGATAGCTTGGGTAGAGCTTGCCTTGAGCTGTGTCAAACCAAAAGGGGAGGAAAGGCCTACAATGAAGGAAGTGGTGCAGAAGCTCAGAAGAATAAAAGGAGCCAAGACTTATTTGTAAGGATATCACTAAAAGTGCTGTTGTGTTACTCAAGATTTTCATAAGCGGGTTTTTTCGCTTGTTCCTTTCTCTTCAGAATTTGTGTTGGCAAGACCATTGCCTTTTGGCACATATGATCAGGTTTTACAAGATTATTTAGAGCCATATATGTTGATGATTGTTTTATGATTTATTTTTTTGCTCAAGTACTTATCTAAATGAAATTAGATATATATAAAAAATAAAAATTAAAAAAAATGCTGCTTGTGCTTGATGAAGTAACTGGTCAAGAAGCTGGTTTAAGATGTTGACAGAGATGGAAAGAGTTCGGAAGGAGAAGGGCCGCTATTGTAACAAATTCTCCATCATAATTTGAGTTTTGGAGGAGCTTCCAGTCCCATTCTTGGTACATTGCTTTTCTGTGTGTATTGTCCATGAAATCTGGTGACCCAGAAATGGATGCTTGTGGTACAAAGAACACACAGTTCAGCATTATCCCCTGCCACGGCTGAGTCTCGACTCAATTCAAGATCATTAGTCACTGAAAAAAGAAAAAAAACTGTGCTTGATGGATGTTGTACATTTCAAATTTCTGTTTAGTGGGGTTGTTCTTCCATGGTCATTCCAATGTTACAAAGTTCATCCCAGTGTCATAAAACCCAGATGGGGCCTTGTCCTGTTTCCAAACAGGTCCAACCAGTGGTTAGATAGGTTCAACCCTGACATTACTTAAATGGATAAGATGATAGATTTTAAACAACTAAAAGCATGGCAAAGTGAGTAGTGTTTGGTTTGTATAAAATTCTATACACAACTGGCCAACCTTACCTGATCCATGACCAGATCTGGGGAAACCGATCTGACAATCCAATCCAGATTAAACCTAACATTCTTTCAGTTGCGAGAGTCCTATCCGTGGTAAACATGGCATAAATGCACAACAATTCAAGCCAGTAGGAATTGTGGGTCACATTGTAGTTATAGCATGTTTGGAAATTCATTTCCCTATCATTTGGACTGTATGTACTGCCAAGCCTCCACTGCTAGATAAAACAATGGAGTGAGACAACGATACTTAAAAATTGGTGGTAATTGTCATTTATTATAATCTGTTTTGAAAATTCAATTCATTGACTTTCAGGCATTGATATAGATTATATCCCATGAAATTTAAACCAGTCGACGGGACTTTAGAGGCATATACTGAAAATGATTGAGCCCTTCCCACCGTTCTTTGTTTTTTTATCAGCTATCCAACATTATGCAGTTGGGGATTAATTCTCCAAGCATGGGTAGCAGTGCGATCTCATCTTTTAGACGCTCTTTCTGCCCCCAGGAGTTTCCAAGTGCATGCCTTCCCATCACTACCTTTGTTTTGCCATATTAGTTCGGCATTTCTCATTGTCATTAGAGTGATTGGAGTCCTAAAAAGAAACATGGACGCTTTCTGAAGCCTTATTCAATTTATTAGAATTTGCTACATGAATCCTATTCTGCTGTTCCACTCTATCAGGGACCATATTCTCCTTTAAAATATGAGATAGGTTATCAAACCATTTCTCACCATCTTCCCTCACGTTCTTTTCAAGAATGCCCCTTACCATTTTGAAGCCTTAACTTGAACAACTCCCTTCACCCAAATAAATGTAATCTGAACTGCAAAATCAGGCCAGTGCGCACATCAGACCCATGTGCCAATAGAAGCAACAGCTTCTTTTTTTTTTTTTTTTTAAACAAAAAAAAAAAGAAAAAGGACACCAACACTCCACATTCATTGACTCGTGCATGGCCCACCTAATACGTGCAATGGAATTAATTTTTCCAAACGCTGTTCAATCTGCCTGAAATAGAGCTGAATTATTGAAAAGATGGGCCACAGTGGCACGTGTGGGACGGTTGTATTTGGCCGGTGGATATGCAAGAGTAGGTAAGTAACAATCATCTTGTGCCAATTCTAAATTCTAACCGGTGTGATCTAGAAAGTCAAACACAGAAAATGAAAGCCCCACACGGGAGTACTAGAAGTTTAAGATTGAGAGTCGGTGATAGTAACATGGCTCTGGGAAATGATATGATAGCCACGCTCTCTTTGATAACACGATAGATGCCCCTTTCTACCATACACATGGCATTTGAGGCTGTGGATCCGGACCGTGCAACAAGTGTAATCAACTCTGGATGGTTCTTGGTTCAGAAACCGTACTGATAGGACAATTTTAGCCATCATTTTCTCTCAAAATTCCTACTCAATATCAGCTGTTAACTACCAGCCATTTGAAGGCGCCATCTGTATGGGGTGAACTTTTAATCATGAAATGGTAGGGTCCACTAGGTTTATGGTCCAGATCCACCGTCTCCACTAACCAATCACTTGGCATCTGTTAATCCTTCCTTAAAAACTGGCTCTAGTTCAATTCCATCTTATTATTGTAGAACCATATCCATCCGTAGGAGATAGTTGATCGGGACATCCACCATGCGGACTATACCATGGATGTACCATCGTTCAAGAAACATACCAATAGGATGATCCCACCCTTCTGATTTGAGGGGCCTTACAATGGACGGTAGAAAACACAAGTAGTGACAATTTGAAAGCCAGGGAGGAAAATGAAGAGAAGCGATGGCCCTGATCATTGGGCCAGCATGATCTTTTGAACCAGGGGCCACCCACCGTAGGTCCCACATGGCAGACAATCTAGACCCACCAATCCCGGACGCGTCAATGGACAGAAGAACTTCCACATCATTTCTTAACCGTGTCACAATCGCAAGTTGCGACTCTTTGCAATTGACTGGAAACCATGAAGAGGAAAAGGCTGGGCACCTTCCCACCTCACCATCTTTCCCTTCGGTTGAAAACTCCACCTTCTGGAAGCAGATTTTCTTGTTTTGGTATTCTTCTCTGGTCCAGAGGCCTTTGCAATATGTTTCTTGGATATCCTTTAAAAATCTCTTTCATGATCGATTTTATATTCATAATTGAATAGAGTGCAGCACAGCAAGAGCAATCCCTTTTGTTAACAGCCAAAGACTCACCATAAATTGATGGGCTTTCGTTGTAACTTTCATCTCCATGACCGTTTATTTTTTAAACAAAAAGTATTTTATCTTCAGGAATGATCCAGTAAAACTCCTGCTGACAGACATGTACAATTAGGCTGTTTTTTTTTTTAGGCCATGAGCATTTTGAGGTCCTGATCAATCAAGGACAGGTCAATGATAATATTGTGATGCAATTGAGTTGTATTTGATCATTCAAGCTTTGTTGGGTTTGTTATGGTCATACAGGTGAAATGTATGAATGGTCAGTTTCTAATGCCGATTTTATTTTTCTTGTGATTGTTGCAGGTGGGGCCTTTCCAAAGAAAACAGATACAGAACAAAGGTTCTTAGACAATGGAGCTCGGCTGTTGCAAGACCTAATCTCATCGTGCGATGGCAAAGTAAACCTTTTCAGGATCTTCTCTGAGGAAGAGCTCAGGAAGGCTACTGACCACTACGATGAGAGAAGAATTTTGGGTAAGAAAGGAACCTTCACCTATTATAAGGGAACCTATGAAGATCGCATGATCGTTGTTAGGACGATAAGTTCTGATAGTGCAAATGAGGATGACATGAACTTTGTCTACAATGAAATTGTCATGTTATCACAAATCAGCCATAGGAATGTGGTGAAGCTCTTGGGTTGTTGCTTGGAGGCTGAAGTTCCCATGCGGGTTTATGAATTCGTCCCCAATGGAAGTCTTTACCAGCATATCCATGAGACTGATCTTTCAGGTCGGATTTCATGGGAGAATCGTCTAAGAATTGCGACTGAAGTTGCAGATGCACTTACTTTTCTGCACGCTTCATCTCCCAAGCCAATGATACATATGCACATAAAGCCTTCCAATATTCTATTGGATGGAAACTACACTGCAAAATTAACCAATTTCAGGATCTCGGTTTCAATATCACCCGGTGAAAGAAATGTAGAATCAGCTATTAAAGGCACCATTGGATACATTGATCCTGAATATGCGAGTACTGGGTTATTCACAGAGAAGAGCGATGTTTTTGGCTTCGGGTTGCTACTACTTGAGCTTTTAACAGGAGAGAAGACATTGGACCAGACCAGGAAGGAGATGTGGTTGGGGAATCTTGTCATGTCTTCCATGATCAAGAACCAGCTTAGCTCAATTGTGGATGTGGGCATTATGGAAGAGGGAAAGATGGAACAATTCGCAGCTTCTGCAGAGCTTGCCTTAAGATGCATCCATGAAAAGGGCGAGGAAAGGCCAACGATGAAGGAAGTGGTGCAAGAGCTCAAAAGTATACTAAGGTTCAAGCATCCTTCATCCCAGTCAATTTCCAATTCCTGAATTGGCATCTCTCATCAAATGCTAGTTATGTATGGTATCATACATGGATAATTTATGCTATTACAGTTTGATGTAGAACACAAAGAAATGTAATAAAGAGAAGGAAAAAAAAAAACTTTGTTGTTATAATTTGGACCAAGAGTACATAAGCTAAATGAAAATAAGAAAAGAAAATAGCTTGGGGATTCACTCTCCTAAGGGGTTGGGGAATCACTCATCCAATGAGGGATAGTTTGGGGACTCACCCACTAATGGGTTGGGGAATCACTCACCCAATAAAGGATAGCTTGGGGACATACTCACCTAACAAGAGAGGAATCACTCAACTCACAAATACAAAGTTTGTAGTAAACAACTCTAGAATACCTTTCTCATGAAAAGACTACTACATATATAAGAAGACTTGAGTATGATATATATAGTACTTGTTGATACACCATCTTCTTTACGTACCAGTGGCTGCATCACAGTTTACTGCCTTATAAATTATGTTCTTGCAAGTGACGAAATGGTTAAAGGTGGATCAAAATGAAGGTTAAAAGGTCAGTCTGAATGATTTGACAAAATCCTCAATATCATAGTGTCATGTTTCAAAGTCGCAATGTAGATTTCCATTGTTGATGAAATGCATTTTATTATCGACCTAACCCCTAATAAAAGAGAAACATAGACTTGTTTTCTCAACAATGCATACATTTCTGGATTTGTGTAAAGTTTTTGAGGCCAGCTTTGAGCCGAAATACTAAGAAGGAGACCGAAAGTTGAATCTGCTAGGGAGAATTCTCTGGAAGCAAAAAAAAAAAAAAAAGTTTGTGGGTTCTGTAAAGCCCAAAGCTTATGGGAAGGATTGGAGTATGTGGATTCTCTAAATCCCAAACTTGATTCACCTATATTCCTCAAAGGTGAATGAATGTCAAACATGGACCGCATTGTTGTTGAAATATAGACTGCTCATCAAACTAATCCATAATGGACCAAACATGGCTGACTCACTAATGCCTTAATATGGGTCCATGGTTGTATTAAGCAATGATATGCAATGGAAAACTGGTAAGCCTGGTTGAAAGCTATTGGGACAACCGTTGGTTCTCATTTTTAACTAACATCATCAGCTCTGGATTTATCAAATCATCAAGGTGTCTGCAACAAGCAGACCCTCTGTCTCCTTGCTTATCCATACTAAGCTATGGAAGATTTTAGTAGAGGCTTTTGCAAATGTGTCACTTTCTGCTTCAAGTGGATACCCAATTGTTTCACATCTTTTTTGCAGATGATACGATTCTTTTTGTGAATGGCAGGCTGGAGTCCCTTCGGAGGGTCAATTAAAATTGTTTCTGTAGGTCGTATGAAAGGGCTTGGACCAAAAGTAAAATCCCTAAAAAAACAAATTCATCGTTTCATCAAAGGCCAATCCAGCTAGAATTCAAGTAGTGGAGAGGGTTTTAGGATGCAATCAAAGCCACCTTCCAGCGGCATGCCTTGGAATTTTTAGAGAATCCTACAAGATGAATTCATTCTTTTTTCTCTGACAGATGGTAAGAACTTCATCTGAGCTTGAATCCCACTGAGAGATCCACTAGAGATGAATCTGAGGTTTCCCTTGTTTCATAGGCTGTCCACGGGAGAATCCCTATAAATGGTAAACAAAACATATGGTAAATCCGTATTATGCACAAACAAAAACAACAAATTCAATATAAAATAAATAAGGAGAGTTCCCATTGCCAAGGGGAGAGCTTGGTTGTGCTTTTTCAGCCATTGGTGCAAAAGAAATCATCAACTGCCTTGCAGGATGGAAATTGCGCCTTCTTTCCACTGTAGGTAGAATTATTTTAATCAAACATGTTATTTCAGTATGTCACTGGAAGGTTGACTCGACATTATTCCACTTGATAGTTAATAAATATAAATTACAACTTTTAGAAATAACAAGGAATCTTTAAAATATATGTATATGTTAAAAAAGGAAATCACACAACAAAGTTATTAATAGCTTGGTGGTGGGGAGTGTTTATGAGCAAAAATATGGTCTTGCGGGTTCAATTTCTAAACTCTTCTTTTTAAAATTTTATTAAAATTCCAATTGAGTGAGAGACCCAGACGGATTCACTCGTGTTGAGTCAAGCTGACCAAGCTATCTACTCAACTTGATGAGTCTTCCTGAGTTAATAACCAGTCATTGCCAGAATCAAGTTTACTAAAGATTCTACTCAAAATCTTGTCGAGCCTAGTTGACTCAGTCCAAGTATCAAGAACTTTACAACTATAATTGAATTTCTTAGTCATTTAAATAACCCCAACACAAATGACCCTAAAAGGCTAAAACTATATGAGGGCTCTCATTTTGAGGTGCGTCATAGGTTGGCCTAAGGTTGGCTTAGGACCGTAATTTGAACTGGTTTGGCCAAGACTATCAAATATAGATAAGCTCTGGGCTATTCCAATGCTGTTTTTGCCCGGCCCAGGCCCAGCCCATTGCCTGCTTCGTTCCAATAATGTGTGTTTGAGGGACCATCTAGGAAGTTTCCAATGTGAAAATACATTGCTTCGAAAAAAAAAAAATATCCATCTTACCGACTAAGTTGTATTAGCGTGTTCCCCTTTCTCACTCAACCCTCAAACCACACCAAAAGTACAATTCAAATAGATATTAAGAGGGTGGTCCCGCTCCAACCTATCTTCTCCATCTGTAGACCACTCGAAAGGACTGCACCTGCAATCCAGGACCATTTTCCTCCACAACGCCTGTTTTAAGCACCCATTGCGGTGTGAGTGTGTTTTCGCGGGTGTGAGTGTCTGTTTGAAAAAAAAAAAAAAAAACAGGGGTTAAAACACCCTATCCATGTGGGGCCTACATTAATGTATATGTAACATCTACTCCGTCGATGCAGGTTCTATCTGCCATTCTAGGCTCTAGAAAGAAGCAACCATCCAGATCCACAATTCATGTGTGCCACACTACAGAGAGTCATGGTATAGAATTGCAACCATAAGTTTGTGTGCGGAGCCACCATGTTGTGTCTCTTTCATCAAACCCGTTAATCAGGTGTAACTCACCAGGATGGAGTGAAGTTATAATAATAATAATAATAAAAAGCCAACCTGGTCTAAAACTCAGGCGAACCACATGGCGTGAAATTAGAGGTTTCAGGAGTAATTTTACGTTGTTCCCTTTGGTCTGGCGCATTGGAGTTGTCTATCTCAATGCTTTTTTTCATGTACGGTTAAAACGAGGGCTCTCACCTTACGAACGGAGTGGATTTACATATACGATATGGTGGACTCAACAAAGCTTGGGTGCTTCATGATCCGTTGCCTAAAGACGGGCGTTTTAGACAAAACCCATATGGTCGTGATAGTCACGTGAGAAAACAGTGCACGTGGGATGAAAGTCCACGCCTTGTATCGATAACTGCGGGATATTCGCACACGATAGATCGACGCAGTGATCTGCAGCGCACGATGCCATCCTCCGGACCATTCATCAGGTGGTTCCCACAATGAACAGGATCTGGCCCAAAATTCAGGCCTGTAAAATCATCAGGTTAGCTGCATGTATACGAGAAAAACGGATGGTTAGGAAAACAGATTACCAACAGTCTATATTCTCCAAACATATGTGACGGATCTAATCAGTGGATAGTCTTGATCATTTGACATTGGCATGTTGTTAGTGGTCCCTAGCTGATTAACGCTCAGATCCACACATATGCACCAGTTGGTTGACATGTGAGCTGCGAGTAGTCTCTTCAATCTCTCTTTCCCTGAATGACGTCAGCATTTCCCGTTATGTGGCCATATTCTCACCTAAAATAACTAAAAACATTTTTTTTTTTTAGAGAGAAAATGTACATCAGCCTGTTTAGTAAACTCCTTAAAAATGAGATTGTACATTTTAATTAATTATAATTATCTATAAGCGATTTGATTGTAGGCTGTCATGATTATTTTTATCCTTACGAAGGAATCATGATCTCTAATATATTATTACAATTAACTAAAATGAGCGAACTCATTTTTGGCCATCTACCAAACATGCTCTTACAATTTGGAACCACTTGGTAAAAAAAATGGAGAAATGTATGTGAAAGAAATTACAATTTATGCTCCATTTAAATGATACAAAGGAAATTACAATATATGCTCCATTTAAATGATGCAAAGGAAATTACAATTGTCCAATCATCAGCAGGCCCACCACCAGATACCAGAGAAATGCAGCCAATCATTACATTAAATATTTCTTAATTTTTTTTTATTACATACCGAATGGAGTTGAATAAAAACTCGATGGAGTAACTGAGTCCACCCAACCCAGCCAATATTAAGTCAGGTCGAGTTTTCAAGTATTAAAACTTTGATTAGAAGATCCGAGCAATTCTTCGCTTGACCTTTTAGAATTGATTGTGGATGCTGATATTGTTTTTTCCTTCCCAGGAAGGCCACACATGTGAAGCTTAAGGGTCTGTATGGTTGCCCTTAAAAATGAGTTCATCTCATTTTATTTAATCCTCATTATATGTTTTTAGTAGGGATTGAAAATATAACCAACAAAGGTTCAACTCTAATATATAATTCCAAATAAATAAAATATGATGTGTTCATCCAATCTGTTTAGATTTCTGGTCATGAAATGTTTCCAATGGCCCTCCATTGTTACCCGGATTGATCTCCATACTACCTTACGTAGGATGGATGTGTGTTAGAGTAAGGACTACTAATTCTTCCATCTCTTTAATTTATGAGGAACTCAAAACGAAGCAGACAACCTAACGCTCTGGCTTATCCATTTTGGATTCCTTGAGTCATATCCTTCGAGGCTAGAGTTGCAATCTCCCACAAGGAACTGTAACACCAAACTTCCACACTAAAATAAACAGGTTTGCTGGAATACATCTCACACGTATCACAATATCATACGTCAGAACTTTAGCCTTTGAATCTGGGCCACTTTTAAATTACCCATGCTGTTTACATGATAAATCTCACTTGTATCATGGAATGTTAACAAATAAAAGTTCCCATATGAATTACTTCTAACCTCTAGGTAATTTGGTTCTTTCACTTTGAACATGAATGGTCACTATGAACTTTTTATGATCAATGGGTAGAAATGTTTTATCTGATTTTTTTATTATTATTATTTATTTATTTTTATTTTTTTGAGTTGGGGGATAACCATCCAAAGGGAGCCCCTATTAAATAAACTAACGTCTCTATCATTGAGGAAGGTCTTATCTAGAGCCTCAGGGAATAAACGTTTTGTGACACCTTTTAGAAAAGACAAAATTAACCTCAGTGTAGGGAAGAGTTTCTCATACTATAAGCACTAGTGGAGAGTTTATCTTACACACGGGGGTACTTTGGTCCTTTTCATAAGAAAGGCGGTCCTTGCAGCTCTCGACCCCCGTATATGCTTGCGACTTGTAGACTAATGCACTCACCCATTTTCATATTCAATAGCATAGTAATGCCATTAAAATTGGGCAATCCTTTACAAGCATGAAATGGGCCCACTTTCAATAAATACAGCGATCGATGATGTCATGCCCCAGACTCGGTGACCAGAGTCATAAGGAACCCGAGAGCTGGTTCTGGCCGCAACAGTCTCCTTAGTATTTCATTCTCAGTTCCTGACACCAGATTCCAATTCTGAGATCCTATAAGGAGGATTTCCATAACATAAATCTAATCCAAAATCATAACATAATAACCACAGAAAGTAACCATAAGAACACATCACACAATCCACTAAGAATTAAAACTTTATACAGGTATATAGGCTTAAAGGGAAATACATAAGCTGTAAAGAAGGAAAAACTACAACAAGTCCTCAGCTACTGCGACGACCTATGATTTCCTGTATGCATCAGTCGTGCATAAGCTTATAAAAAGCTTAGAGGGTGGAGTAGGTGTGTGATACCAGTGCTGAGAAAGAAATATAGAGAATGCGACATAAACCATGAACGATACCAATGCCACTAGCCATACCAAGGCTAATTTATGCAATACATGAGTATCGAGTGTCATCCCAAGGCGATGCACAAAAAGCTTACATAGCCAATGTTGTATGTAAGGTGCAATGCAATAATGTCAGTCCTCATATCAAGTACACACATCATATACAGTTCTACTATAGGGAAACCACTGGGGTCAAATACACTAACAGCCAACTGCTGCTCTCCTAGCCACACAACCCAACGAGCGTAAGAGACCTTACTATCCTCTTGTGGACAACTAATCATTAGCAAGGCTCGACGGTAGCGGACCTATTCATGACATGGTTAAACTCAGCCTAACTATTATCCTTCACTCCGGCGGGTAAGGTCACACCTCATCTCAACCGACCACGCTACAGTAGGAGACGCGACCTAAAGGTATAAGGCACTCGAGCTGTAACACCCCGAATTTTTTTCAACCTAAAATTAAACGTCCTTAGGTAATGAGTCAATCATAACACCTTATTAACTTCTCAGAACTCAATCTCAAAGTCTAAAATCCATTTTTAACCAATTTTCATCAAAATCTCACCTTTCACCACCTTATCCTTCAAATTTTTCTAAGTACTTTCATATTAGATACAAATCCTGAAGTTTAGGTGATGAAGAACAATACTTAAATAAAAATTTACTATAAATAGTAATTAAATAAATAAAATGAGTTTTTGACCATTAACCTTTTATAATCTTATGAAATAAATAGGTTATTTGGATAGATCAGCTTCAAATTTTTCTAAGTACTTTCATATTAGATACAAATCCTGAAGTTTAGGTGATGAAGAACAATACTTAAATAAAAATTTACTATAAATAGTAATTAAATAAATAAAATGAATTTTTGACCATTAACCTTTTATAATCTTATGAAATAAATAGGTTATTTGGATAGATCAGCTTCAAATTTTTCTAAGTACTTTCTTATTAGATACAAATCCTGAAGTTTAGGTGATGAAGAACAATACTTAAATAAAAATTTACTATAAATAATAATTAAATAAATAAAATGGGTTTTTCACCATTAACCTTTTATAATCTTATGAAATAAATAGGTTATTTGGATAGATCAGCTTCAAATTTTTCTAAGTACTTTCATATTAGATACAAATCCTGAAGTTTAGGTGATGAAGAACAATACTTAAATAAAAATTTACTATAAATAGTAATTAAATAAATAAAATGGGTTTTTGACCATTAACCTTTTATAATCTTATGAAATAAATAGGTTATTTGGATAGATCAGCTTCAAATTTTTCTAAGTACTTTCATATTAGATACAAATCCTGAAGTTTAGGTGATGAAGAACAATACTTAAATAAAAATTTACTATAAATAGTAATTAAATAAATAAAATGGGTTTTTGACCATTAACCTTTTATAATCTTATGAAATAAATAGATTATTTGGATAGATCAGCTTCTCCTGCCCCAAAATCATATATTGTATGTCGAATAACTCATCCCGAGTTATAAAATACACCCATTCTAAAAATTAGGTGGCGAAAACACCACCCATCAATATATCGCCCGAGCGGGGCCCCGCTGGCAAGCGGGCCTGGCAGGCCACAGCGGACTGGGAGGCCCATTTTCTATCATTTTTTGTAGTTTTTTTTTTCAACTTCAAAAAGTCATATCTCTCTCATTATAACTCCGATTTATGTGATTCAAAAGCCAGATTGAAGTTTGATAAGTCTAGTTTCATATAAAAATCAATGAAAAATATAATAAAAATTTTAATATAGTTAAATATAGTTCATTGTGATAACTATATGAAAATCATTCGTTTGGACAGCTGTTGCTTCTAGAATTTTTATAATTTTTTACATCACAAAATCTAATGAAATTTGGTAGACATGAAGTGAACTTGATGACGAACTCTTAGAAAAATAATTCAAGAAATATAATAGCAAAAAAAATCAGAAAGAGGCGTATAACTGCCCTAGGACCTTATTCTGTCGTAATTAGGGTATAATTTAGTTAAATGCTAAACTAAATAATCAGTAGAATTAGCTTGAACTACTTTAAATACGATCTGTAAGACTCAAAATGACTAGAACCGTTAATGTTATATTACTTAAAAACTTAGGATCCATCTCAAAACCGAGTTGCTCTTGGAAGTACTTTGAAACTCCGTATCGGACCTGGACCGTAAGTCGAAAGTTCAATTTTTTCGAAACTATACGGTTATGACCACCTCACTGGACTTGACACTTATATCAGAAATCAAGTTCTAATAGTATCAAGAAACGCACAACTTGAGCCCGGAGCGAAGTATATGAGAAATGTGAATATCTTTAAGAAACGAACTGAAACTTGAGTAAATTGAGTCGATTCGCTTGTAGGCCAAATCTAAGAATTCAGGCTATCAAAATCAGACCTAATTACACCCTCGGATTAGGAAAAATGTTCAACACATATTAGTGCACTTGTGGCCCTGATCGAGTGCCAGTGACCGTTGAACTAAAACAGGTCTCCCGCGGTCGATCCCCAAATCCGATCGGACTGAAAACTTAGCCTGACGTAAATCCATGGTCAGAGAGCTTAATTCCGATTGCATGCAGGAAGGGAGCCTCCAGAACAGTTCCGTTGGATCGAAACGGCCCGTATTTGGCTATAACCTAAGTATACCTTGGTCCTGGGGCCATTTCCATCAGTTCTGGGCATATATAAGGGCCTAAACCCACCCCATTTCTATTCCATATGAATTCCTAACCCTAGGAGAGAGAAGAGAGAAAAAAGAGAAGGAGAAAGTGAGGAGAAGTGAGAGAGAGTGAGAGATAACTGCTGGGATTCGATTCCACCACTCCACAGGCTGAATCACCGCTTCCATATCGCTATACCGACGATTTTGATCTTGTTGTTGGGTAAGAAATACTAACCCTAATCTGTTTTAAGGATTCTAGAGGAGTATGTGATGAAATAGCTAACCTATTTCATGATATAGGTTGTTGTTGTGTCGTAGACAACGAGTTAAAGAACGAACTGAGTTCGTTACGTGTCTAATGGCGTAAGGTGCGGACTATGAATGTTTAAGTTATGATTTTCAAGGCATTCAATGTCAGTTAATGATTATGACTGACTTTCTTGCTTTCATACGTGCTTAGATATAATGATTTCCATATATTACATATGTATGTAAACTATGTCTATTAAAATGCATTCCATGTATTTGTTGAAATGACTGAATAAATATGTAATTCTAATCTATGTTTAATATTGTCTGTAAGTCAGAATACATGATTTTTGTATGTATGACGAGTCTTTCGTGGAAGGATTTGTCGTAATATGTACTATGACTATCTTATAGTATGTGTGTGTATACGTATAAATTAAGTGTTTGATAAATTGCTTGAGTGAGAAGATGTTTGCTGAAACGTAGTTAGATAGGGTGTTGAGATGTGATTCTCAATCATCTTACCTGTAGTATACTTTCTTTCATGTAATCTAACTTAATATTATGTGATGTACGGATGTAGTGTGGATAGGTGATGACATGTGTACTATGTGATTCTTGAAATGCTCAAATGAAATTTCTATTTAGATTAGTTATCACATGATATCCTTGAATATCATATGTGAAGGTTATGGATTGGAATGTGATTGGGGCTATGATGTAGTCCAGGCGATCGGTAATATTCAGTGTCGGTGGCCGAATTATTTGGTCACGACGGATGAGTTCGAGGAATCCGAGTCGTACGCTACTTGTCGACAGTGATTAGGTCACACGGAGTGCTTTCGCACTCCATATTGATCGGCTCAATGTACGCTCGTACCAGTCAAGCTTGTCAAGTAACCTGATTGGCCTAATGTATGTTCACCATGTTTGGACGCTACTGCTTGAATCTAGGGTACCAAACTCACTAGTGAAAACCCGTTAACCTTGGTACCTCGATCCGCTAAGACTCATAAGCCGGACATGGTGGTATGGGACACTGTGGTTGAGCTGTCGGCTTACGACGGGGTGTCAAGGCCACCCGTAGTGACCAATGAGTAACCCAGACTCGTGAGCTGAATACGGTGGTATGAGACACTGTATTCAAGTTGTCGACCCACGCTGATCAGGTGACGAGCCCTTTGTAGTGACCTCGAATATACTCTGAGGCTGCGTTGAGGCGACGAGCCTTTCCGTAGCAACTAGACTGTAAACTAAGCCTACATTGATCAGGTGACGAGCCCTTTGTAGTGACCTAGAACCGCAACATCGTATGAGATTTGCTATGACTGACGACCCTAGAATGGATCATTGTTTGAGAATTAATATAAGGGAGGTACCTTAGCTTTCCAATCATGTTGTATAAATAAACCTAAGTAAGAAACCTGACTAATCACGTGCATGCACCGCATTACGTGTGCCTTTAGTGTAGCAGGTCAAGCACTGGGAAAGGGTTGCATGCCGCGATCGTAAAATGAAGTCGCTGAGGGAGCGTAGGCGAGGGCATGCATCATTATTTCATATCATTCTTGCATTAACAAGAGTACTTATGACCTGATTGTTGTATTGCGTTATCATTACTGCTTGATTAAATTGAAAACATGTTAACCCTTGCATCATGATTCCACTGAGTTAATCACTCACTCCCACGTTCTAGAACGGTGCTTTAAACACGAACCGGACTTTATCGTAGTTTCAGATGATGACGATACTCACGAGGTAGAGCCAGACTTTTTCGATGATGAGGAGTTCTCATACATATAGCTTTCTGGCGGGTCTATGTAGATCATGGTCTGATCACCGGGGCGGTCGGGATGCTGGTTAGACACACCTCTTCATTTGTTATTTTGTACTTTGGAACTCTCATGTATATTCACTTTGATCTTTTTTAGGAAGTATACATGTATATGTATAACCTGGTAACATAAATACACTCTGGAGACTTACATCAGTTATATTTTATATATATTTATCACAGTCTTCCGCTTGTGTAAATCAACTGTCTCTGGAGTATGATATGTTGTTTTGGTATAATCTCACTTATGTTTAAGGCACTAATACAGACAATATTTAATCATCATTATCTTTGTTGCATAAGTGATGCGATGGAACTCGGGAGATGGGCTTCTGCTCGACCTCCGATTTTCAGGGCGTTACACGGGCGCTCATGATTCTATTCGGTCTCGGCATTGAGGCGTCTCCTGGTACCATGAAGATTTAGGAGCTTTCACCCAAGGACATCCTACGTGTCCCAAATACTCATGAGGTACTTTCGGTGTCCAATAACGGTCATCCATGACATACCAGTGGAGGCATCGGCCATGATGAAACAAGGGCAAATAATATCATGTAATGTAATTCCATATGTATGAATCACACATATCAATTATGCATCATCCCCAAGCACCCAACATGCTCAAGAGGGAAACTCCATCCCTCTAGGGAGCTATCTATAATGCCTAATGACACAACCATGACCACACACACAATGTTAACCAAGCGTACAATAATCTACATGGGTAATGAAGATGAATTTAGACTCGTCATGCGACGATGTACAATGTAATACACTCCCCTTAACTAAGAAGGGACCAAGTCTAGGTACTTAGACAATTTTCCTAAGGAATCAACCTCTAGTGGGGGGCCCAATAGCCTGGGATAGCTCACAAGACTAAGAAAAATAATGATATGAGCCTAAATAGATGAAACGGGCTTAGAAAAGGTCTATGGTGGGCCTTTAACCACCCATAGAAGCTCATGCGCCTACCTTATGGCCACTAATGTGGACATCCAACTACAATTGATTCCCAAGAGATAGCTCATCTCTAATCAATCGCAGATCAAGGCCCAAGGCCCACACAACAACATAAGAATGGGCAGTCACATCAAGCCACATACATATCATGTTGGTCCTCCAATAAATGGCCCAAGGCGTATTTTAATACATGGGTTTAGTGGGCAACACACATAACCCAACCCATATATAATATTATGGGCCCATAAGTAAGGTTAGGGCTCAATCATAAGGGTCAGTAATCCACATATTGTGGTGGGCCTAGTGGGCAGCCCAGTTACTCAAACCACATGGGCAATACTTATGTATAAGTCAAATGAGTTGGGCCTACAACCCGGCCCAAGTATGAAGTTGATTTGGTGGGCAACCAAGGGCCCAACCACTTGCATAATCCGGCCGGTTAACTCAACACAATAATATGGAAAAAAATGGCCCAAGAGCCCAATGGGCCTATCGAGAAAGTTCTAGCCCATCCGGGCCTAA
Organism: Magnolia kwangsiensis; assembly: GCA_037074715.1. Classification (NCBI taxonomy): domain Eukaryota; kingdom Viridiplantae; phylum Streptophyta; class Magnoliopsida; order Magnoliales; family Magnoliaceae; genus Magnolia; species Magnolia kwangsiensis. The sequence goes on along the minus strand of CM073575.1, from coordinate 721,779 downwards.
AGAGTCCAACAACTAGTTACATTTATTGACTCAAATAGACCCAACTATGCTGGGCATGAAAAGTGCACTAATTAAGCCCAAGATTTAGGGGTTTAAGACATGTTTTATCCTAACAAGGTTCTCACAATATGGTGGGCCTCCACACCTTAAAATCTCAGCACAAAAGAAATGTAAAGTTACAATATGTTGCTAGAATTTTTGTTCCACCGGTTTCTAGGCTTGCTAGAGCCCAATAAGATAATTATCTAATTTGCACAAGGACTTAGGGTAGTCCAACACTAAATATAGGGGCCCCACCGCATTGGGAGCACACCAAAATTATCAGGAAAAGGTGGGCCACACTGCTGGACTAAAGGTCCAGCAACAGTCCACATGGGGCGTCCCACATGGGCCTGGGCATCCCAATGGGCTGGACACCCGGCCCTATGCAATGGCTAAAGGTGTGCCCCCCACCTTGGGTACTCCACACTAAGGTGGGCCATACACAAGTGGGCCACACAATGGATGGCCATTAGAATTATAACGCCCTGAAAATCGGAGGGTCGAGCAGAAGCTCAACTCCCGAGTTCTAACGCATCACTTATGCAATATAGATAATGATGTTTAAATGTTGTCCATATTAGTGCATTAAAGATGAGTGAGATTATACTAAAACAGCATATCATACTCCAAAGTTAATGTAATTTGGCAAGCGGAATATTGAAATATAAGCATTTAATTATGAAAATGTTTCACAAATTTCGGAGTATGAGTATAAAATCAGGCTAAATATATACATGTGTTGTTTCTAACCATATAAAATGTGAAAAGTAAATGTGTTCAATTAAACAAGTATCTCAGTAGTCCCTGTGCATCGGTATGATGTTTATGTAGATCCGCCTGATAGTTGAATGTTGGAGAACTCTTCCTCCTCACCTACGAAGTCCAACTCTGCTATATAGACCTCGCCATCACCTGCATCTAAACCAGAGTCTGGTTGGTCTTTAAAACATCGTCCCAGGTGGGAATGAGTAGCTAATTCAGTGGAACTATAAAGTAAAGGTTAACATGCTATCAATTCAGTTAAGCAGTAATGATAAAGCAATACAACAATTATGTCCTAAGTACTCTTGTTAATACAGGGATGATATGTTATAATGATGCATGCCCTCACCTGCACTCCATCAGCGACATCATCTCATGGTCGTGCATGCAACACTCCCACTGTGCTCAACTCCATCGCCAAAGGCACATGCAATGCGGTGCATGTGCATGTTAGCCAAGTTCTTAATTAGACCTATTCATAGTTGCGAAGCTAAGGTACCTCCCTTTATATCATTTACCCAAACAATGATCCATATAAGGTCGTCAATCCTAGTTAATCACATACGATAGGCAAGTTCATGAGTTTTCACTCGAGGTCACTACAGAGAGGCTCGTCACCGTCAGTGTAGGCCTATTTCATACTCGAGGTCACTCCACCAACGCCTTACCAAATGATAGTCTATTTTCGGAGGCTCGTCACCAACCCAACTAGGGACTATAACTAGGCTGTGCCAGTGTACGCCGACAGCTCAAATACAATGTCCCATACTACCGTATTCGGCTCACGAGTTTAGGTTGCTCACTAGTCACTACGGTCAGGATCGTCACCCCAACGTAGGTCGACAACTCGACCACAGTGTCCCATACAACCATGCCCAACTCATGAATCTTAACGGATCATGGTACCATTGTTGAAGTGGGTTTTACATTGGTAAGTGGTACCTTAGATTCAAGCAGTGGTGTCCATACATGGTAAACACACAATAGGTCAATCAGTTTATTAGACAAGCTCGGCTAGTACGAGAGTACAGTGAATTAATCGACATGGTACCACAGTCGACACTCATCGTACGACTCGGATTCACCGAACGCATCAAATGTGACGAGACTAATTCGGCCACTTAATCAGGAACAGTTACCGATTGCCTGGACTATGTAGTAGTCTTAATCATACTCAAACACAATAGGCATTCATATGTAATGGTTAAACAGTATGTAACAATCAATTCAAATATAAATCTTATTTGAGTATTTTAACAAACACATAGTACACATGTTGTCATATATAAGCATTTCATCCATAAAGCACGTAGTAGTAAGATAGGTTACATGAAGGGAACTATAACTATAGATAAGGTAATTTAGAATCTTATCTCAACGCTCTTATTAAACACGTTTCAACAAGCAACTTCTCATTCAGACATTTTATCAAATACTTAGACTACACATATCAACATACAAGTAATAAAGTAGTTATAACAGGTATTATAGTAAATCCTTTCACAACAGATTTACCACACATATAACAAGCATATATGCTCACTTAATAATCATGGCAAGTATAAATCATAATTTCATATTCATTCAAATATTTCAACAAACACATGAAATATATTAAAATCAACATAGTTTATATATATGTGTATCTAACACCCTGAATTTTTTGCCAACCTGGACTTAGGCGTCCTTAGGCAATGAGTCAACTATAACACCTTGGTAATTTCTCAGAACTTAATTTCAAAGCCAAAGAAATCATTTAGAACCTAATTCTTTAGAAATTTAACGTGAATTAGGTAGCGCTACACTAGATTACCTGTGAAATAAGCACCAACCACTTTAAATACGATCTGTAAGACCCAAAATCTCTAGAATTGTTACCGCTACGTTACCCTAAAATTCAGGATCAATCTCTAAACCCAGTTGCTCTCGAGAGCACTTTGAAACTTTGTATTGGATCTAGACCGCACGTCAAAAGTTCGATATCTATAATATTAGACCATTATGACCGCTTAGTTGGACTTGACAATCGCTTCGAAAATCAAGCCCAACTGATGTCCTGACGCTATTTTACTGAGTTCGAAGTGAAGAGAGTGAGAAAAGGAAAAGATTTAGAAAAATAATTCTAAATATGGCACGTTCACTTGCGTGACATTTTTAAGTGTTCTGGCCGTTGGAATTCGACCAAATTTCACCCTCGGATCAGGATAGGTGGCCCTTACATGTCATAACACTTGTGGCCCTGATCGAGTTTCGATAACCACTGAACTGAAATTGGTCCGCCACGGTCGATCTGGAAACCTGACCGGACTAAAAACTTAGCTTGACCTAGATCCAATATTAAAGAGCTTAAGTCCGACTGCATTTAGTAACAGGATCTCCAGAAGTACTCCATTGGATCGGAACAGACCCAATTTGGTTATAACTTAAGTATACCTTGACTTAAAGTCTGTTTTGATCATGTTTGGGCTATAAAACGGCCTTAAACCCTTAGCTTTCTAACCCATACGAATTTGATAGAAATCCTAGGAGAGAGAAGAGAGAAAAGAGAGAGAAAGTGAGGGCGAAGTTGGTGATTCTTCCTGGGATTCTTCCTAATCTCTCTACGTGCCAAAGTCATCCACCTGCATTGTTATTCCGACGATTCTGGTTTCGTTCTAGGTAAGAAAACCCTAACCTTAACCTGTTTTAAGGCTCCTATGGGTACAAGTAGTAAAGTAGCTGACTTTCCTTGTGTAATAGGCTGTCATATCGACGTTGACGAAAGCGTAGAGTACCTATTCAATTCGTTACACTTCTATGGCGTAAGGTGCGGATTTTAGACGCTTAGATTACATGTTTTCAAAGATTTTAATGCCGTTTAATGGTAGATTGTTGACAAGGATGTTGTTTGACATGTAGAACATGTTGTCTGTTTTTCATTTTGAATACGTACGAAGAATATGAGATTTAGGATATTTTAGGTATTTGTAGGAAATACTGTATACGTACGTATTTTGCTGATATGATTGCCATGAGTATTTGTCGTGTACCTATACTAGTTATGCGTGTATGATCTGTTTGGCGAAGAGATTCACCCTAATGCACATTATTGGCCGACATATGCTATGTAGACTAATGTGTGTAGACTAAGTGTTTGTATAAATGTATGTACTAGTAAGTATTGAGCAAATGGTGTTGTAAATTAGCGTTGAGACTGGATTCTCAACTAATTTGATGATGTACATGATTTCCTCCATGCATGTTGTATTTCAATTAATTTCCTTATGTGTGAAGTACTAGTGTATGGTTAACTGCTTATGATGTATGTTATAACATGCTAATAACATGTTGAAATTTCTTATATTTCAATTGTCTCTCTCATATGATTATTGATTTAGATTACAAGTGCTTGAGGCTATACTCTAGTCCAGGCAATCGGTAACAGTTTAGAATTCGTGGTTGGATTCTGTTCGCCACGAAGGATGTGTATGACGAACCCGAGTTGTACTAGAGTCGTCGGCAGTGGTTAGGCCATACAAAGTGCTTGTGCACTTCATGTCGGTCGATTTAACGTGCGCTCATGCTAGTCGGACTCATCAAGTAACCCGATTGACCGTTGTATGTTCATCTTGTATTCATCATAACTGCTTGAACCTAGGGTACTGAATTTACCAGTGATAACCCTGATAACCGTGGTACCTTGATCCACTAAGACTCATGAGCCGGGCATGGTGGTATGGGACACCGTGGTCGAGCTGTCGGCCTACGCTAGGGCCACAAACCTTCCCGTAGTGACCAGTGAGCACCTTAGACTCGTGAGCCGATTATGGTGGTATGGGACACTATATTCGAGCTGTCGGCCTACACTGATAAGGTGATGGGGGAGCGGTGCAACGAGTGCATGCAACAGCCCTAACAGCCCTTTGTAGTGACCTCGAGCATACTCTGAGTCTACGTAAGGCGACGACCCTTCCGTAGCAACAAGAGTACAACTAGGCCTGTATTGATAAGGTGATGGGGGAGCGGAGCAACGAGTGCGTGCAACAACCCTGGTAGCCCTTATAGCGACCTAGAAATATATCATCGTATGAGACTACTAGGAGTAATGACCCTAGACAGGATTCTTATTGGGAATGATATAAGGGAAGTACCTTAGTTTTCCAATCCTACTGTATGAAAAGGACTAATAATAACTCGGTAATCATATTCATATCGCACTGCATGTGCCTGGAAGATGTGGAGCATTGAGGGAAGAAATCATGCCGCAAATGTAAGATGGTGTCGCATGAGGGAGTATGTTGGTAAGGGCATCCATCATGTGATTTCATTCTTGCATTAATCACAGTGTTTAGGAATGTTTGATTGCTTGCTTTATCATTATCGCTTGATTGATTTGATAACATATTAAACTTTGCTCTATGATTCCACTGAGTTAGCTACTCACTCCCACGTTACGGGATGGTGTTCTGGACACCCACCAGTCCCTATTTTAGTTTCAGATGATGGCGATGCTTGCGAAGCAGAGCCGGACTTGATGATGATGAGGAGGATCCCTCCTATATGCAGGTTCTGATTGACGGGGTTACAGGGTTACTGATTAGATGCCAATACACTTGGTATTTTACCTTTTATTTACACACCCATGTATATTCTTTTTGCTCATATTTGGAGTATACATGTATATAGTTAACCTGGTAACATGTTCACACTCTGGAGACTTACAATCAATTATATATTTTATGTATTTATCACAGTCTTCCGCTTGCAAATTTTAACTGTCTCTGAAGTATGATATGTTGTTTTGCCTTAGTCTCAATCTTGTTTAATGTCATTCTACAGACAACATGCATTCATCATTATCTATGTTGCATAAGTGATGTTCTGGAACTCGGGAGTGGAGTTTATGCTCGACTCCCGATTTTCAGGATATTACTGTGTAATATACAAAAAACATCATATATAAGCACATGTGATAGCAATCAAGTTAGTCATAAATCATTAACTAACGTTAAAAGCCTTAAAAATTGTAACCTAAACATTTATAGTCTGTACCTTTCGCCAGTACGCCGATTACAAACTCGATTCAAACCATACGTCTTCGTATACGGCACAACGGCTACCTAAATCACGAAAGAGGTTAGCTATTTCACTGATTCTTCTACTTGGATTCCTAAAACGAGATTAAGGTTAGGATTCCTTATCCAAATCGAAGTTGGAGACGATCGTGAAGCGATGTGGAAGGGTGAATCGAAGTGTGAAGTTGTGGGAGAGAATCCCAGCAACGATCTCCCACTCTTTCTCTTCTCTCCTCACTCTTTCCTTCTCTTTTTTCTCTCTTCTCTCTCCTAGGGTTTGGAATTTCGTATGGAATGAGAGAGGGGTGGGTTTAGGTCCTTATATAGGCGCAGAACTGATGAAAATGGCCCCAGGGCCACGGTATACTTAGGTTATAACCAAAGAGTTGTTGTTTTGATCTAACGGGGCTCATCTGGAAGTCCATTTCCTACATACGATCTAGAGAAAGTTTCTTGACAATGGATCTACGTCAGGTTAAGATTTTGGTCTGATCAGATTAGTGGATCGACCGTGGAAGACCAGTTTCAGTTCAACGATCATCGTCACTAGATCAGGGTCATAAGTACACTGACATGTGTAGAAAAAATTTTCTGATCCAAGGGTGTAGTTGGGTTAGAATCTAATGGTCTGAAACCTTAAATTTGGCCTGCAAGCAAATGGCCCAAATCACTTAAATCTGAGTTCATTTTTTAAAGATATTCGCTTTTCTCACACACTTCGCTCCGGGCTCAAGTTATGCATTTCTGAATACTATTTAGACTTGATTCCAGCGATGGTTGTCAAGCCCAATAAGGCGGTCATAACCATATAGTTTTGAGGTAATCGGACTTTCAATGTACGGTCCAGTTCTGATACGGAGTTTCAATGTGCTCCCGAGAGCAACTGAGTTTTGAAATAAATCCTAGATTCCTAGGCAATGTTGGGTTAACGATTCTAATGGTTTTCGGTCTTATAGTTCGTATAAAAAGTGGTCCAAGCTAAATTCATTAATTATTTAGTTTAGTACTTAAATAAATTTTGCCCTAATTACGACAGAATAAGGTCATAGGGTAAGAAAAGTTGATCTACCCAAATAACATATTTATCTTGTGATATTCCCTAAGGTTAATGGTAAAAAGCTCATTTTATTTATATACTTACTATTTACAGTAAATTTTAGTTTAAGTATTATTCTTCATCATTTAAACTTTAGGATTAGTGTCTAATATAAAAGTACTTAGAAATTTTTGAAGAATAAGGTGGTAAAAGGTGAGATTTTGAAGGAAATGGGTTGAAAATGGATTTTAAACTTTGAGATTGAATTCTGAGAAGTCAGTGAGGTGTTATGATTGACTCATTGACCAAGGACGTTTAACTCCAGATTGATAAAAAGTCTAGGGCGTTACAGAGATAAAACACACATCATGGTGGGCCACAAAGTTAGGTGGACGGCCAACCCATGCTGGACGTCCCTACCATGGGCGTCCAGCCAGGTGGGTCAGTCCAGCCCTAGGCATAAATTCTATAGCGGCCCATTGGGCCTGAAACTTGGTAGGTGGGTTCCAGCATGGGTGGGCCACCTCCAGATAAAATTTGAGAATTTTCTGAATATGAAAACTATTTATATGAATTAAGAGAAGACAATTTATCCAGAAATCTGGTTGTTATAGGAATTATGACTATCCCTATGTTTAGGACCACATGGAGTGGGCCTAGACCCACCCAAACCCTTGAAAATTTAGGAAAAAGGTGGTCCTACATCTGATCAACAAGTGAGGTCTACTGGGGTAGCCTAATTCTTCCAGAAATTCAGGTGAACAAGATGATTTCTGTCATACTGCATTACTGAACTGTCCAGAAAATTCTGGACAGTTAGCCATCTTTGTCCCAACCCATATGTCTCAATCATGGGAGGTAGGGCGTGGATCCCATCCCACATCAAAGTGGAGTCCACACGCTACAAATCCCCTAAAGGAATTTAGGAAAAAAGAATCTAGAAATGGGTCTAATCATTAACCCAAAACACCTACTCTAACTGAGCTGAAATCTTGACAACAACATATGTTGTCCATATTTTGGCCCATGCATAAAAATCAAAGGGCTTATGACCCTAATTTAACTTGTGGGGTCCGGCTTGACATGCCAGCAAAATTTCAAGCCCGTTGTTTCATTCAAACCCCTATAAAAAGAGAGGTTTGGAGATCACTCAAACCATACATGCATGGTTAGGCCTGGACGTCCATTCAAGTAAGCTTGAACGTCCACCCTACTTGAGGCTTAGGAGGTTGCTGACCTTCATTGGTGGGCCTCACCTCATCAGTAAATATGAAAGGAAGTTATAAATACATGAGAAGGAGAAAGAGTGAGATTCGGCCATAGGTGGGTGGTCCTGCTACTAATGGAATACCCACACACCATCCACACCAATACTATCCTTATGAACTTCATGCATGGTAAATTACATGAAAAATAAAGTGTTGGATGGTGGGGATTCCTTTCCCCATATGCATGCAAGGCCTATATAGCCCTTGATGTACGAGAAATGGGAAGAAGAAGCCTCATGGTGTGTCCATGGAGAATGGCCCACCATGGATAGTTATGCAAGATATAGGCTTTTAGCCCTACCTAGGAGCCATATAGGGCCTCCACCATGGATTGGTGGGCCTTATATGCTTCCATGCATGAAGCAAAAGAGAAAGGAAGAAGGGAGGAAGAAGAAGAAGAGAAGGAACCAAGGAGAGCACCCACTTGTAAAGATGGCCACCTAAACTCCACAACTATGTTCTAGGCTTGAAGGAGAAGAGGTTTGAAGGTGAGATATGGATTTTTAGTGGTTGGATTGAGGAGGGGAGAAGGAAGAAGGGGCTGAAAATGGAGAAAGGGGGTGGGGACGTTTTCTTTCTTACTAAGGGAAGAAGCGAGAATGAGAAATGTGTGTGTGTGTGTGTGTGTGAGAGAGAGAGAGAGAGTAATGAGAGTAATCATGACTCTTGCTAGAAAAGAGAGCAAGAGCGTGATGAGATTTTCTAGGGGGTGTCACCCAATGCACATGATGACTCTCTAGCTAGGTAGGCTAGGTTAGTAGGATTAGGTACGGTGTAGGTTGAGTTAGGGTGTATGTTTCTAGGAATGAGAGCCTAGGTGGGTCCCACCATGGGCAAACGTGTGGGCCTCATGCACATGGGTCCCACGCAATGATGAATGGCTGATAATTGCCGAGGCAATAACATGAGATGTACACGTTGGATTTGACAATGAAACGCGGCGTTGGAACCGCGGCGCCGTTGCGGTCGCAATGGCATAGGTTCCGAGTCGATCCGAGTCGGGTCTACGTGACTGGACTCGACAATGACCGCAAACGTTATCCATAGGTCGCAGGTCGCTGGGATTCGACCGGTAAGACCACGAGATCTATAAGAATGAAATGCACACTCGAGGTAGGGTCTTATAGATAATACATCTAGCCATGCACCAATTCAACTAATGCTCACCAATCACACAAGATACATGGCAAAAATATCAGTTCTCTTCTCTATGTGGATGTTAACAATCACACAACATATGTGACAAAAATATCGATTCTCATCCATATGTAGATCCACCTTACATGCCGTGAACATGAAATTCAATCCAAACCATTCAAATTGTGGATACAATGGTAAATGCAGCACGTCTCGAAATTAGATTAAGTACGCAGATCCCAGAATTTCGGTTGTGGACACTTGTTTATTGGATGTGGATCGCTGAATATTTTTTTTCCCCTTTTAGGCGATCAGTTTATTTGGATTTGTCGTTTAGTCGATCAGTTTATCACCACTAATCTGTTTACTGTGGTTTTCAGATATTGACAGGATTCTCAGTCGGCCCCATGATTTGGACAGCTTGGATTGGCATATATTAAATGCAATTTGCGCATTGCTTCTATGCATGCTATTCTCCTTATTACGATATAGGTTAGTAACTTGATACTCCAGCAGAGTATTATGCTTGATACACAGGCACCCAGAAATTGTACAATTGACATGCATTAATTAGCCTAAACCAACTGAATTATGGAACTCATTGTCTGTAAGTCACAGACCCAAAACCAAATTGGTTGATTGATTGAGCAATCCTTACCTCCGATTCATTGACACTTGTCTATCGTTATTGGAAGATTGGACACTACTCATTTTTCAATGTTCAATAAGTGTGGTAATCAATTACAGAGTAGTTTCTAAGTGCCCGTGTATCATCATATCTTCTCTATGGAATAACTCCTCAGCATCCACCGGATATGCCAACCAAAATCCTTCTAGCTCTGCGTATAAAATATAGCTATTGAGATAGCAATTCCATACCATCGAAACCCACAAAAGAGAAGTCCTTTCCAAGAGCAAGAAACCATGAAATCCAATGTTTTAAACATTCATGTTTTGGTAGCATCCCTTCTTGTAATTCTGTCCGCAGCCCAAGATTTTGATTTCTTCTACTTCGTTCAACAGGTGATTCCTCTCTCCATTACATCTTTTCATATATATTAGCATTCATTATTCTCCACAAAATTTATCTTGATTTCTATTAAACATAATGGTTCCTCTATTGTCCATTCAGTGGCCCGGATCCTATTGCGACACCAAGCGAAGTTGTTGCTACCCCACAACTGGAAAGCCTGCGGCAGATTTCGGCATTCATGGGCTTTGGCCAAATTACAATGACGGATCATACCCATCCAATTGCGACTCTGAGAGCCGTTTTGATCCATCGGAGGTACGTTTACAATCAATCAATTGAAGGAAATATTTCATTGACATAACAGATGCACTAGAGAGAGCCTGTCTCCTGGGTCCTCCAAGATCATAAGATCTCAATATGGATTGATGAACATTTTTCTTTAACTTGACTCAATATAGACTAGTGAACATTTTTCTTTAACTTGAAAACTTATTTTTGATTGATTGAGAATTCAAAGCCTTTCAGCAATAATTTGCAGAAGTCAACATATTTTAAAATTTATTAATCCAATATATCTTGAAAAATGTCTGGTGATTTTCTTATTTTGCATTTTCTCCGTCTCACCAGAAGGCTAGAAAGATGGTTTTATAAGGAGAAGATGGATCTTTCTTTTTTTTAACTATCTGATACAGCAGCCGTATTTTTTTAACTAGAAAGATGGTTCAATAAGTTATGATACATCCATTTTTACTGCCAGCATGCTGTATAATATCCTGCCTGCGAAAGCAATAGGCCACACCATGATGATCACCTGATATCAAAATCATACAGATCCACTCATCGATCTAGACAAAACATCAAAGGTAATGGTATGACTCAGTGAACTTGTGTGGCCTATCCAATGAGTGGACCGGCCTGATTTTTCTACCAGGCGGTAATCATGGTGCAGGCCACTTTTGCACTGATAGGATATTTTACACGTGTGACAAGTTGGTGAAAATTAAAAGGGTGCACCCTAACTTATGACAAAACTGCTGAATCTGATCACTTCTCCCATATTGCCTACTTCAATTTTCTTGCTGGTGCATTTTCCTTGCTCTTTGTTCTTCATTTTTAAGGTCTTTGTGAATACGCTTAATGTTGAAACTCCTGGATTATTGAATTTGGTATACACATATTTCTATGATACGAACCAGTAAAAACAATACTTCTTTTGCCTGTATTTCTTTGCATCACACTGCCAGATGAATTCATGGCCGTCCAATTGCAATATTACATGATACACTCTGATATTTTGGATTTTACCTATTAAGTTATTGAAGGGCTAGATGTCCTATTTTATGCATTTTAATAGAAAGGGAACGGCTAAGGTTGGTTTCCCTCTCCTGGTATAGGGGAGAGAAGTGTTAAAAAATAGAAGAGATACAAACAAGCCGCAGAATGACAAAAACAGATTCCTTTGCCGGATCTCTAGGCTTGTTTGGATTAGGTTACTTTGTATTTGATCCTTAGCATTCAAGCAAAGTTGACTTCAGGTTTACGCCGTTCCAATCCGTCCACGTTACCATGTTAGTTGTTACTGTTAGGCTAGAATCCAAATCCCTCCTCTGTCCAAAGCTTACTTCATGTTTCTCCCTAGGAATGCTCACCTGCGCACCTTCTTACATTAGCAACCGTGTGTACCTTTTAACACATGCCATGGTCACAGAATCTGAACGGTCTACGTGATGCGGCACCCCTTAAAGCCTCACAAGCCCAAATTTCAGCCTGATGCAGAACTCTTGTGGGCAATGAAAAGAGTAAACAGTTTACTCCCTTGATTGCATTTCTCTTTTCTATGGCGCACCAGAGTTTTGCATGAGGCTGAAATTGGGTTAGCATGGTTTAATAGGGTGACGCATCACGTGAACCGTTCAGATTATAAGCTCATTGACGCGCGTGGAAAGGTGGGCACGGGTGCTTACGTAAGAAGGTGCGCGCATGTGAGCATTCCCCATTAACCCCAGTCAACTCCTTCCTTGTGACACATACATGCCTTTCTGAGATCCAGGTTGGACACGTTTGCCCCAATCCACACCTTTTATTTGACACGTGTCATAAGTGAAAGGCATCAGATTGATCCACTTTTGGGCATGATTCCTAACCCCCATTTGAAAATACTTCAGGCTTACCCCAATCCACTACGTCCATGTGAAACATGTTACCCATCCACGAGATCTAGATTGATTGGCTGGTTATGGGCATAGTACAAGGTAAATAATAATAATAATAATAATAATAATAATAATTAATAGATAAAAAGGCAACACGATCCTAGTGGTTAGATCAATCGCTGAAAGCATCCAACATGCAAAGATTAAACAATCAAGCTTCGTGTGGCCCACCATGTCCGCTATATAAAATATGCTCCCGCTAATCATATGATAACCCTTATTTTCCCATTATATACAAGACGGCAACCTTTAAATAAGCTCCGGACAACAGCAATGGTAATAATGTATGAATTTACAGGGTGTGGCCGGCTTGAGTTTTGAATGTGGCTGATTTTTTATACATTCTCTTGATTCATGTGAGTTACACCTGATTGATGGGTTCAATGAAAGATAAACACCGTTGTGGCCACACAAACCTATGGTTAGCATCATGTTACATGTTCCCGTGGTGTGACCCACCTGATTTACTTAGCTGACTAATTTTTTCCTCATGGACGGTGGATTTCACTTATACAACAGGGTGGGCCCCACAGAGCTGGGTGGGTTTTACGCCCTGCATAAAAGAAGTGTATTAGAGTACACGGATCCGAAAATCACTAGACTTGGTGAACATTTTATTTTTGGCCGACCATTTGGTAGCTATCAACTGAATAGTCAGTACTTAGTTTGTACGGAACGTACCGGTATGCGAATTGACGTTTTGATTGGTGTCTTCTGTCCGTAGATCAAGGATCTGACTGGTAAGATGCAAACGGACTGGCCAACTCTTGCTTGTCCAAGTAGCAATGGCATCAAGTTCTGGTCACACGAGTGGCAGAAGCATGGAACCTGCTCCGAGTCCGTCCTTAACCAACACGGATACTTCCAGGCAGCACTCAACCTCAAAAAACAAGCAAATCTCCTCCAAATACTGAAGGATGCAGGTAAGGAGAAGACAAATCCGAATTTACCAATATCCAACACAGATATTCTTCTTCTTCTTCTTTATTATTATCATCATCATCTTCTTCTTCATTGATTTCTACTGCTTTTACTGATTATGGCTTTAAAACTCGGACGAGTCGACTCGGACTCGGCAGGACCCAGTCTGACCAAAATCAACAAGTCACCTAGATAAGCAATCCCTGACTCGAGCGAGTCTCGACTCAGCCCAACACTGGATGAGTCGATCCGAGTCAGCTGAGTGTTTTAACCATGTTCCTGACTATATATCTGCTGTTCAGGGATTGAACCAGACAATCGATTTTACAATATAAACAGCATCAGCACGGCTATAAGAGAAGCGACAGGTTACACACCAGGGATAGAGTGCAATGTGGATGAAGATGGTAACCGTCAGTTGTTTCAGATCTATATGTGTGTTGACACTTCCGGATCGAACTTCATCCAGTGCCCTGTTATGCCAAGGAGTAGGTGTTCTTCACAAAAGATCCAGTTCCCTTCTTTTCAAGTGGTAGAAGAAAGAACAGATGGAGAACTCTGATGGTTTTCATTTAACGTTGTTTTCTTATTTCTCTCTTCTGAAATTGAGAGAAATCATTGGTGGTACTACTAATAAAAATTGAATTGAAATGCACCTAATGTAACATTCATGCGACTATATTCTCCAATTTCTAATAACATCTACTTAGTTTAAAGGGCTACTTTTTAGTAACGGTAAGTAGGGCTTCACGAGTGGACTGTCCCATTTATAGGCACACATCTTCATTGGATTATAACCCGCAAATCACACCAACCGGATTATTCTAACCATTCAATCAATTGCCAAACCTATGTTCAACCACATGGTGAATGTTAGAGAAGGCCTTTACATGCCAATCGAAAAGGGATGTTAGGCACTTCCCTTCATACATGCCAATTGTTCATGCAATAGAGCTGAATTAAATAACTGAGTTGAGATGGTGTAATCTTCACTTCTATATTGAGACAATGAGGATCCTGCCAGACCATAATGGACTAATAATCCCTATATGGCCATCCAACTTACGGCGTTACCGTGGACCCAAGTTTGCATTATACAAAAGCAAGAATATGTGGTAGAATCAGTTGGGCTCCACAATTCGTTCATCTAACAGGCCCAGATGTAGGCCATGCCCCGAAGTCCTCATGGATCGGAAGCTTGTAGCCATCCGATATTTTGTACTTTTCCCATCAGATGTTGAGTGTGCTCTATTTTCTTCTTACTTTTTGAGAGCTTGGAAAATGAAAGAAGAGGGGTGACATTTCTTTTTAACTTACATTGTTCAACAAAGCATTTGGAGAGAACAAAAAACAAAGGGGAGGTTGAGACAACTTTTTAGGACTTTTTCTATGAAACCACACTCTTGAAAACTATTTTTCACCAAAATGAACTCCCAATTAAGGGAAAACGCTGTTTTCTCAAAAAGTATTTTCCACCCAAATACTTTCCAAGCTCTTACGATTTTTTGCGTGGGACACAAGTTGAAGGATTAGAATTGGGGTTTTTTTTTTTTTTCGAGAGGTTACCCTCCACGTTGGAGCCCATTCGGGCAACAGTGTAGATGAACAACTCATGGGCCACGCTTGTTCAAATTCGAGGTTCAAGGATACTGCGCGTGATTTCATGGTTCATACAGACTTAGGCACCCCTGCTTGCAACTAGTCCGGGTTGACCTATGTCGGCCACGAGCACAAGCTTTCTTTGGGTTGGGCTCATCTGAGTGTAAGGGCCATAAGCTAAGCTCTGGCCTGAATCTTTGGCCAATAAATAAATGGGATGGGCTTGTGCTCGAGTCTTCCTAAAGCCCAGATGGTTCAACCTGACCCATACCGACCTATTTATGCAAATATTAGACCAACTATTCCACGAGTAGATCCATAATAACCTGGACAGCTCATTGGATTCAAAGCTAGGTTAGCCTGGACTCAGGGCGTTAGATCATGATTTGGGCATGGACAAATTTCAGCCCATTCCAAGATTGTCCAGTTGCAAATCTACTACTTGCAGGCAAAGTTGTTAATGGCCAGGTCCAAAGGTGACTGACAGGTTTAGCATGGCATTGATTGAGATCAAGCTTTATGATCGTCCGCAGGCCAGGCACTGGCCTAAAAGTATTGCTATGTACGTAAATGTGTTGTGCTCTAGCAATACTTCTTGTAGCTAGGCTCGCCTGAGCATGAATCCGTGCTTGTTTATAGTTGTCATACATTGGCCCTTGGCCTGAATTTTAGGCCAAGAGCCAATCCCCAAAATCATTCCAGTACAAAAAAGTAAACAGGCTTGCCTGATCAAGCTCACCTTTGCCAACCAGGACAGACCTAGTGAGGGATGTGATGACGTCAATCACCATCTTCCTCAGGGAATAACTACTCCGAATCCATAGAGCTCTCTAGACTCCTCATTGAGATTTGTCAAGTCCACCAGAGGTAAAAAAAAAAAAATTTAATTAAATAAATAAATAAATAAAATCTAATAAATTCGAAATAAATTAATTGAAGAATATAAATGAAATTACAATCCTTTAAATAATGAGTTCAAACCTAAGACTAAGTTTCAGACTCGAACTCCCTACAATTGTGACTTATTATAAATGGTAAACTTACTCTTTATAGTAAAAATAAAAATAAAATGGACTTTTGACCGTCGATCTTGGAATGTCACAAATCCGGCATGGGTAACCCGGCATAGCAGTTGGTTGGCTAAAGTAGCTTCTCCTAGCCCAATATCATACATGATATGTCCAAAAGCTCATTCCAGTTTGCGAGATAGACTATTTTAATGTTCTAATAGTCATGATCATTTCTGCATCTGATCGGGCCTTCTCTAGTTCATCTTTACCAAGAAAGTGTTCGAGACCCGCTCTACATCACCTACTAATTAGGTGCAAGTAAACAGGCTTGCCTGATCAAGCTCACCTTTGCCAACCAAGACAGTCCTACTAAGAAATGCTATAGAGGCCGCGCTCTAGCGAACTGGCTGAAATGGATGCAACTTACTCATGGTAGACGTCATGACAATCCACATGCATTGGTGTTTCGCTCACCTCAATGTAATGGAGCGAACATCTCCAAGAGGCTGTACCAGCTGGTACTCAGCTAATTATTGCAACACTAGAGGTTTATTCATAGCATATAGCCAAGTTTAGAAAGCAATAGAATAATGTAATTTGGAGACCTTCATGAAGTTTTTAAATTTATCCAGTGGAGTCGTGTAAAAGGGGTTTGTTAGAATCATTTAGAAGGCTTCTAGAGTATTTTTGACTGATGGATGATCACTATATGGTTTCATCATAGTCATCATTGTCATCATTCTAAAGTGAGCAGATTGTTCTTAGGACTGTTTGGATTTCACAAAATCCCAATTTCTGCTTTGACTTACATGATGGATGGCCTAGGTTAATGACCGGACTAAGTTTGTAGTATGACAAATGCCATGTATAGTTTTCAAGTTACAATTAAATTAACCAAATTCAGGGGTCACAACTTTTGGGAATCACAATAACCAACACAGATTTGTGGTTTAGTCGATTTAGACCCCTAATCTGTTTACTGTGGTTTTCAGATATTGACAGGATTCTCAGTGGGCCCCATGATTTGAACAGTTTGGATTGGCATACATTAAATGTAATTTGCGCATTCCTTCTATGCATACTCTTCTCCTTATAACAATATATGGTAGTAACTTGATACTTCAGCAGAGTATTATGCTTGATAATCGGCCTCAAATACATCACAATGGGTCATGTCTCATGAGCCTCGAATACATCACAATGGGCCTAGGCAATCGGAATCGGCCTCAACAATCGGCCTCGACAATCGGCACCGATAATCAGCATCGATAATTGACACCGATAATCAACATATAAACAAGGCGGGGTCTCTAAATGGACAGTTGATCAACCATAATATAAAGATCGGCCCACGACCATGGTTATATCAAATATGATGGCACGGAGCCATCCGTCTATGGCGAATGGGGCCCACTTATTTAGGTTAACCCACTAAGGGAATGATGAGAATGGACCTAACAAGGCTTAAGAGAAGGTCACAATGTGGACATCCAACCATCATTGCCCATCAATGTGGACATCTAACCAACATTGCTCCCAAGGAGTGGCCTACATAGGGCTAAACATATAATGGGCCCATGGCCTTACGTACAATCACGACGGGCTTCATTTACATCACATAGGCCTTGTCATATAGGCCAACATACATCTCATCGGGCCGCGAATATACAACA
This sequence comes from Magnolia kwangsiensis, assembly GCA_037074715.1. Taxonomy (NCBI): domain Eukaryota; kingdom Viridiplantae; phylum Streptophyta; class Magnoliopsida; order Magnoliales; family Magnoliaceae; genus Magnolia; species Magnolia kwangsiensis. The sequence continues at coordinate 704,091 of CM073575.1, read as the reverse complement.
AGTGGGCCTCACACCTAGGCCTCAAATATATCACAATGAGCCTCTTATGTCAAGCGGACCACATCACATGGGCCGCATTATATGGGCCGCACCAACAGGCTTCATGTATATCAAATTGGCCACACCAATAGGCCAAATGTTTGTCAAATAGGGCCCACCCTTATGTATTTTGAGACCCGACCTATTCATAAGATAACATAGAGATAGATGATTTGAAAACAATTATTAGCTTAATTGGAAACTACCGTGGCCTTTAGAAGTTTGAACGGTGGATGTCACTGTCCACTATCTAAATGGTGGGGTCCACTTGAACTTTAGATCTGACCTGTTCTTTTGCTCATGCCATAAAATGATATCATAAGTAGTTTGGACAGTATGGATACAACACATGTGTCATGGTGGGCCCCACCACCCAAAGAATGGGCCGTGAAGATAAAACACATACTTCCTAGTGAGGCCTACATGTCGAATAGTAGTGGGTCCCATAGAACTGGATGGTGTGGATTGTATCCTCATGTACAACAGGTCCCAATGACTTAGCTGACGCCAAGGGAGCAGCTACATGGCTGCTAAATGTGCAGTCTCAACTACTTTAAAAAGAGCAAAGGTGGGTCCCACGTAGGGCCCACCACAACATGTAATACAAAATATATACATATATATATTAAAATACTAGCTGCTGTACATGCAGCTTTTCCACATTAAAAGGGAGAGGTGAGTGCCATGTAGGGCCCACTATCATGAATGTATAATACGTATAATATATAATATACAATATATATAATGTATAATATATATATATATATATATATATATATATATATATATATATATATATATATATATATATATATATATATATATATATATATATATCAAAGCAACGTCCAGGCCCTTGGACGGCCTGGACAACCACATACATCAAGGAGGGCCCCACACAGACGTGGTCCCACCGTCCAATGACGGTGGATAAGGGGCATACATCATGGTGGGGCAATCTAAAATGGATAGACAACGTATATGGGTCCCATGGACCCCATTGACGTTCACACATCACTGTTAGCCACCTGTAAAGGGAATAAGCGCCAAGACCTCTGCGTTGAACAGAGGTATCATTCACTCAACGTACCATATGAGCTATGGACCTAGGTCCCACCATCTGGACGGTCTTGATCTTATGTGGGACCACAAAATTGCTGACATCAGATGGCAGTGGGTACCACCATCAAAATAGATGGACGACATGTGTAAAACACATACATCATGGCTGGGGTCCACTGCCCATGGGCTAGACGGTGGATGCAGCGCATCCTCAAGGTGGCCCCACCGTCAAGATGGATGGACGGCTTGGATGTGTCCCAAGGACCCTGATGACGTTGTCAGGGGCAGTTGCCTAACATCTAGCTACTGCACGTCAGCTTTAACAACACAAAAAGGAAGGTGGTCCCATGTAATTGGCTACCCTCTTTATAATAATATAATATATATTATTATCTAATATTTCATTTGATGCAGCAGGTGGGTACACCCCACTGCTCAGTTAACACTTTACTGTCAGCCACCACCACCGCCAGTTCACACCTCCAACGTTCCTGGACGGACGGTGTGGATGTACACCTCATTAAGGTAGGTCCCACATGGCCCATCTATTTTGGATCAGCCTAATACTTGTGTTTTTGCCCATGGCACGTACCAGCCATGAAAACAGTGGGGTCCACATCAATGGATCACATGGATAAGGTCATGCATCAAGTGGGCCACAGGCCATCACACACAAAAAAAATAATAGAGAGAGAAAGAGAAAACTGAGAGGATGGAGGGGCCTCACCACTATAGGCCCATCTTTGATACAAAGCCTACATCAAGGTGGGTCCCACATATATGGACCCTTAAATCAAACAAATAAATGAAAGACAAATTCTAAGATTACCCACCGCCTTCTTCTTGTTCTCTTGGCTTCCTTTGCTCCTTAGTTTCGATCCTAACGGAGGAGATGAAATTTTGATGGTCGAGATGGAAGATGAGAGAGTGGGAAGGTGGGCCACACTTGTTGCTTGGGAGGACTTGGAGAGGCTTGGACGTATGATGCTTTTATGTTGCTTGGAATGTGGTTTGAGAATGAGAGAGAGAGAGAGAGGTTTGTAAAGGGAGAGAGAGATGGGTGATGGAGTGATGGATGTGTTGATGTGGTGAGTGATGGATGTAAGAGCCTTTTTTTACTTTTGTGGTAAATTGTGCAAGAAAGGGTATGAGCTTGTAAGAAACTTTTGACTTTAGGGGTTGCTTGGGGAATGGTGAGAGATGATGTGTACTTGACATATACTTGACATGATGGGATTGATTGATGTGACATATTATAGAGATTCTCTTGGAATTCGCACGCGCGGTGTTTTCCTCGCACTAAACACTGGCCCACATCTCCTGACCAGGGTATCGGATCAGCGCGCGAGTCGCAAGGGTACAAGTCTCAGTTTGAGTCGATTCAGGTTGATGGCGTGTGACACAGGGTTGGTGCAAATGCCAGTTAAGGGTCGAAGGTTGCCGAAATTCGACCGGAAAGACCGTGGAAGCCTACGGAATGGTACGGACTAAGATACGGGTCTTACAATAGCATAGGCTCAACCTGGATGAGCCTATTAGATACCATTATATCCATTTCACCACTGCCTAATGCTCTTTGCCAGGATTGACAAGATACCGGCTGACAATACCAACCGCATATGCTATGTTTGGGCATGTACACACCATAATATACAAACTTCCTATGGCTGATGGGTACGGTATCTTCTGTATCTCTTTCACCTCTGCCTTCATCTTGGGACACTGCCTGTCACTCAATCTGAAGTGACCATCTAGTGGAGTACTGACCGGCTTCGCTGCATTTATATTAAACCACTCTAGAACTTTCTCAATATGCCGTTCTTGTGACAGCCAAAGCTTCCTACTACTTCTGTCACAGGCTATCTCCATTCCTACGATTTGTTTAGCCGGGCCCAAGTCTTTCATCACAAAAGATTTGCCCAACTCCTGTTTCAGCCTGTCGATCTTCTTGATGTCTTTTCCTATGATGAGCATGTCATCAATGTATAACAGCGGAACTAAGAAATCACCATCTAAGAACTTGCGCATGAACACATAGTGATCCGACCCTGTTTTATCATACTCATGTAGTAACATGAAAGAATCGAACTTTTTATACCATTGCCATGGAGCTTATTTCAGCCTATACAAGCTCTTCCTCAGCCTACACACCATATACTCCTTGCCCTTGACTTTAAACCCCTCTAATTGGTGCATGTGAATCTCTTCTTCCAGGTCACCATGGAGAAAGACAATTTTAACATCTAACTGCTCTATCTTCAGATCCATGCTAGCCGCCAACCTAAGCAACACCCGTATAGATGTCATCTTCACCACTGGTGAAAATATCTCCTCGAAGTCTATGCCTTTCCTCTGACCAAACACTTTCACCACAAGTCTGGCCTTAAACCTGGTCTGTGAATTCTTCTGTTCAACCTTCTTTCTGAACACCCACTTGTTGCTCAAAGCTTTTTTGCCCTTAGGTTCTTATGCAATGATTGTATCTCCTCTTGCATAGCTTTCAACTACTCCTCCTTATGCTCGTCGGCTAGGGCCTCAGAATAGTCTTCTGGCTCTTCTCCATCAGTTAGCATAATGTACTCATACGGCGAGTACCTCTTGGACGGTTGTCTGTCCCTAGATGACCTCCTCACCTATAGCTCAACAAGTGGATCAAGTGGGGGCCGCTCCCCTAGTCCATCTTTTGTAGGAATTCTCTCGTCGTCTGCACCTTTCTGTACTCCCTCGTCATCAGGCACCACGAGAGTAATAATTGGATCCATGTCCTCTAGCTCACCTAAACTAGGCTAGTTCTTCTCTGCTTCTGACGCGCTTCCTCTCGGTCGGATCCCACAATCTGTAACCAAACTTTTTATCACCGTACCAATACACACTGCCTGATCTTCATATCTAGCTTAGACCTCTCATTCTTTGGTACGTGAAAGGATGCCCTGCAGCACCCTGAGATGACTGTACGATGGATCCTGTCCAGTCCACACCTTCTCAGATACTCACTACCAAAAAACAAGAAAAAGGCTACGGATAAAAGCCGTAGCTAAAGACCTATGGCTACAGTTTTAGTCTGTAGCATGACCGTCGCCATTAATACCATAGTCATAGGTCTTAAAGTTATGGCTACGGCTTTAAACCATAGTCATAGAAGCAATAGCTACGAATTTAATCCCTAGCCATATCTTTCGTAGCTCTAAAGTATATACAGTTACGGATTATATTTGTAGTGAAAAGTTGAGCGAGAACCGTAGCAATAGGCTGAAATTAGCGATAGCTACGGTTTTTGGATAAACGACTACGGTTAATAGCCGTAGCTACTACCTATTTTTTAAAAAAACAAATAATAATATTAATAATAATGGCATCTCTTACCATTGCAATACATGCCCTGATAGATTAACTCATATAAGCTAATACATATAAATATATCATGGTTAAATTATTCATTCATTCATTCAATCAATCAAATACAATCATTCATTTCAATCCATTCACAAAATTATAATGCCAACATAATAGTTACATGTTTATTTAAAGTTCTTATTAACAGCAAGATCCAATGCCTTCTTGCAGCCAAATAGCTTCTCAACAATCGCAAGCGAGAACTTCATGGATGTGCCTTTACTGGTTATCAAATTTTCATCAACTAACACCATATTCTCAGCTTCGCTTTGATCCAAAAGCTTACTGCACATGGTTGAAAATCAATTTCATCATACAAACAATGTAGTCATATGAAAAAGTTATTCCTCTTCACCTTCATCCTGCTAAAAACAAATGCGATGATCAGTCGGCAGATGCAAACACTTGTGCTGCAGAGATACTTCAGTTGTGGACCTGCAAATACATGCTGAATGGTAATTATATGTGAATATTTTCCACAGAGCCTGTAATTCAAGGAAAGTTTTTCAGGAGAAGCTTTGTTGTGCATGTATCCTAAAGCATGTTCAAATATATATATATATATATATATATATATATATATATATATATATATATATATATATATATATATATATATATATATATCACATTCATTTTTTTAGCGCCCTTTCATAGCAGCATTTTCATATCTCATATGTTAGGCTTCATCAGATGGTATTTCCCATGGCCTTCATCAGATGCTAAACCAAAAGAGAGAATACAAGAAAGAGATTACTACCTGGCCAGGAATAACTTCTCCATTGATCCCACTAATATTAATTCCAGCATAAAGGCATGCTTTGTAGTGAGAATGAATAATGTCTCGTCCAAATGCCTTGTCAGCTCCGACACCACAATAGTATGGCCCCTGCACAAACCGACACACACAGCCTCAACTCTGGTAACATGAGAGATATCTAGATAGCAAAGATACACATTGGATGAGATCCTTTTTTTAACTATGGTTTGTGAAGTCAATGACATTTGGGACCATTTATGCAGATTCTGTTTCTTAGAAAACAAGAGACATGCTGCTATTAAAGAACAAAAAATGAACCACATCTGATTAAAATGCGTTCTCCTATCTCCAATAAAATTCAATTAACAGAATAAGATGTAACTGTGTAGCCAAATCAGCAGATAAGACAAACATACCACCCCAGGCTGGAAAAGCATGAGCCTATAAACAGTAAAATGACAAATACACCTGCCTGTACCTATTTTCTATGCAAAGTAGCTAATTGCTCTAGTACCTTATCACAACATCTTCCACTAATTATTGCCATTGGGAAATGGTTTGTAACATCCCGCATGACTTCACGCATCTGTCAACAAGTTGCAACTAATTATAATGTGAAGAAAGCCTTTTAGCCCAACTTCAGCATAGAAAACTACCAAATGCAAGCTTTCTGAAAATGGCAGTCACAAATGTGTTAAAAGAAGAACAATAACAAAATATAGTTTGAGCAATATCCAAGTGTAGAATTCTTGTTGCACTGTGAAGTGCACCATATATTTAGAATGCCTAATTGCACATGAAAATTTGCAGCCAAGTTCCCAAGGGGACACATGGCAGACGATTTGGATTGCCCATCATGTGCGCTCCACTATTTGTGTACAATATCACTCCTCTATAATAAGATGTTTGCAAAGAGACCCAGCTGCAATTTCAACAATTTATTCTAACAAGCTGAAGGCATGGTGCTTGTGTCAAAGCACAAAAAGGAAAAGTACATACAATTAAACGATTAGGGTCCAAAATCCTTTTGATTAGGTTTTTTGCATTGGTAGAGAACCATGAGGGACAAGTGAAATCTTCCTTAATGATCTGCAACAAATGCAGTTATGTCAGCCACACATATACATGTATGTATTTGTGAGTGTACATAAGGCTCACCAAATCTTGCACTTTTGCAACTGCAAAAACAATATGTGGAAGAAGAAACAATATGCTTCACTACAAAACATGAGTATGATCCTACCAGTAAGCAGCACCTGCAACTGCAAAAACATGTGGACTTAGCTCACCAAATCTTGCACTTTTGCATTGCTCCATCATTTGAGCATCATATTATTAGTTATGATTTTGGAAGTCTAGATCATATTATGCGGAAGTAGGACTGTCAAAGGGCTGCATGAGGCAAAGTAAAATCAAAACCTTGAATAGGTCCAGCCTGAATAGTTCAAAATCAGGGCAGAAGCTAACCCCAGGCCTAGCCCATTGAAATCCATATGTGATTAGTTTTCTGACTTCAAATTCAGATTTCAGATTCAGACTTCGAATTTCAGATTTAACAAACAGGCCATTAGTCTTCCATCCTTCTAGAGCCATGTAAATCCAATTCATGGAACAAGAGTACTCAAGCGATGACAATTTTACCTTGTTAATTTAGTATCTTTGATAGGAATTTCAATAGAATAAGGTTTGGTATTTCTTTTGGATGATTTCAAATAAGTTTTTAAAAGATGGTCCTATTTATCAATTCGGTGATTTTAATGCACGGTGTGGAGGAAATTTTTTTTCCCATGCACTGGATGATTTTTTTCCTTCATTGAAGGATTTTTCAGCAAATGCATAGAAATATGTAGCTAAAACATTAGAAAAGAATATCATTCTTTAAGTCTCATTCCCCTTATTTTCCATATCTTTAAATAAAGAATATCACTACCCAAGTTGGATCTTTGATGCTGCCACACCCTCTAATCAAGACATTGCATTCAGTATTTGTCTCCACTCACTTGAGAGAGTTCCCTCTAAGACCACGGAGGCAGCCCACTAAGTTGTACTGCAAAGGTAATATGGTAAAAATAGCTAAATTGTGATTTCATATTATATTACCTGTAGAGCTGTCAAGTGGTGCACATGGTCTAGGAAAAATCATAGAAGTGAATTGATGAAGCATTCATTAAGAACAAACAAGAAGCAGAACTTGACCTGCGGAAACAAATTCAATGGAGCCAAATTGGGTAATCCAGAGAGATTCAAGATCAGATGCAGCAATTAAAAAAGAAATGTTATGTAAGACCAAACCATGTAATGAGAAGTGCCACAAAGATTGTGCTACTACTGGCATTAGTAACTATCACTGCTTCAGAAAATCTTACTCTTTGAGACTGCTTTCTGCCAAAAAAAAACAAATAAAACTGTCTAAAGTTAAATATCTCCATCAGCATTCTATTTGTAAGAAAAAATAAATAAAATTTTCTAAAGTTGGTTAAAACAGATGGAAGAATACCATGTGCAGCTGATGGAAATATACACTACCCACCTGTTGAAAGAAGTTACCAGCTATGGAAATAATTGAATTGAACAGATACTACAGAACTACAATTCTAAGTATGTTACGATGTGGGGAGAGCCATTTGATCAGTAAAAGTGAAATGGTGAGGATTGATTTCAATAGAGATTTACTGTAGTCATCATTCACAGAGCTTGTTACTTCTATTCTTGACAAGAAGGGAACAAAAGAGGTTGTTGAGTTCTTTAATATGTTGCAGCCATTGCTAATGGAGATTCTCTTTTTAGAAGGATATAGTGTTGGCTTGAATGATTTTGATATTCCCAAGGTTGTTACTAAAGATTTAAAGAAGAAGATTCAGGACATATCACCTTTGCTGCTTCACTTGAGATCAAATTACAATGAACTTGTAGAGTTGCAAGTGGAAAGCTACCTGAAAACTGTAAAACTGCCTATCTTGACTCGTATTCTAAAGTTATCTGCTTTGGGTAATTTGATAGATTCTAAAAATGATTCAGCTATCAGTAAGGTTGTTGAACAACTTGGCTTTTTGGGGCTTCAACTTTATGACCGAGGGAAGTTTTATTCAAGGCGTTTGGTTGAGGATATGAGTTTCCACTTCCAAAATAAGTATTCTGTTAATGGTGTTGACTATCCTTCTGAGGCATTTGAGTTAGTTAAGGGCTCCTTTTTTCAAGCTATCTGCCCAATTTTGTTGGGGACTCTGGTTAATGGTGACCCTCGAGTGCATATGGCTAACATTATTTGGATTGGTTCAGATTCGACAACTTGGGTGAGAAATGATGGGAAGTTGCGGAAGGGTGAGGTAGTTGTTGAGGTGGTCATTGAGAAAGATGCAGCCAAACAAAGCGGTGATGCTTGGAGGGTAGCCATGGATTCATGTCTACCTATGATGCACTTAATTGACATGGGGAGATCTACACCATATGGAAATCAACAAATTCAAAAACTGCTCGGAATTTCATGTGCTTTTAGTCAGTTAGTTCAGTGACTGTCAACATCTATAAAAATGGTTGCAAAAGACGTGCTAAAAGAACATCTGATGCTTGTGGCAAATAGCATGACATGCAATGGAAATCTTATTGGTTTTAATACTGCTGGCTACAAGGCCCTGTTTCACTCTTTGAATGTTCAAGTCCCATTTACAGCAGCCACATTATTTAGGCCAATTAAATGTTTTGAGAGAGCAGCTGAGATAGTAGCCGCATTTATTTATTTATGGGGACTGGACTGCCAGTGCCAACAAGGGACCAAGGCAACAATTAGAGGGAAACAGCGCATCAGCACATGTGATCATATAACTCAGCTATTAACACAACAATTGGCATATGTCACTAGTGTGCTAGAATATCCATTAGATTATGGATATGAAATACCTAGCATTGAAGATTCAATTGAATCAATTGAAGCTGAACTACCAATTCCCAGTCAAGATCATGAGCCCAACATAGGCAATATTGATCAAGCGATAAGACTAAATTCAGTTCAGACTAAACCAGTCAATGACAAAGGAGTCTATGACTAAATTCAGTTCAAACTAAATTCAGTTCAGACTAAACCAGTCATGTGCATATAAGAGAGCATATGAAGTTATCTTCATGCCCCTTGTAATCATGGAGGGATTTCACATTTTGAACTAAAAATGCCTGAAAATGGCAAAAAAACAACAGATAACTTAAAACCCATGTCTTATTTTTTGAAAAAAAAATAAATCAAAATAGAAGGGATGGAAATTAGAAAGAAAGAAAAAACAGACCTTAGAAATTAAGATTATTGCCCCAACATGTTTGTTATCCCAACCAAATGTATTGTCAGTTTCATTAGCTCCAATTGTCTGACCATTCACCTGAATGTAGTTAAGATAAGCTGGGTTTTTTGTGGCTTTGTGGAGCCAAGCAGCTCCCCACAATAGCTCATCCTTCAATTCAGATAAAGACAATGAAAAATCAAAGATTTTTAAAATAAAAAAAATCTATATAAAAGAGAAGTTTCCAATAAAAAAAATAAAGAAAAAAACAAACCTAATAGCTAGAATAAGAGCAGTAAAAATGGCAGACATATGGCTTCAACCCATTGCTATAAGAACCTCTGTACTTATCAGCAAAACCAAAGACCTGCAACCCATTTAAGGAAAAAAAAAAAAACTCAAAATGGAGAAAAGAAAATACTCAGAGAAAAAAAAAAATCAATGAAGAAAGAAATAGTTCTTTTGGGGGGGATTTTAACCCAGCTCTATTGAGAAGAAGTTTGGAGTAGGAAGGATCAGGTCTTCTGAAGACATTATTACAGATGCACCAACCTTTCACATGCACTAACATGATTGATGTCCAAGGCTCAGTTCGTATGCAGTCAAAGAAGCATGCACCAAACCATCTAAAATTATACCACATTTAGCCATATTCGATGGACAGGGAGGAAAGAGGGGAGGGTAGCATACGTGTATCAAAGGTGGTTGAACAGAACATATAGACGTCGTGCGAAGGAAATAAGACTATAAATTCCCCTGATTTAGAGGTGGACTAAGGCCCATTTACAATGGTTTGTTGGCCAAAAGGACTTAACAGACGATTAAGTGGAACTATCCTATATCAGAAAATTCAGACAATTGCCATAGCTTCAGACAGCCATTTATTCCAATCCAGAGACCCATCTCCAACAAAATGCACAAGTGTAACTAACGGAGTTCACATAAAGGGGTGACCAGATATCATGGATGTCCAATAGCAGGAATTCAAAATACCCACCACAAATGGAAAATCAACTTTCCACCACAAATTACTGGTATGACTACGTAATTTCACCGAATTCTACACCTTTGAGATCAATTAATTGGTTTTCTTCCATAATAAAACCAATTCTGCAGCACACAAGAAAATGCTGGTTACTAACAACCCTAAAGATGGGAAGGCAAAATCCACGAGATTAATTTGCCATCTCATCTAACACATGAAACCAGCTCAAAACCATTGCTTCACATCCAGATCATTCGCAAGTTAGTGCAGAAGCAGATACAAGGGAAGACCTAGGCTCCAGCCCAGCTCATGTACTGAGCTCAGTATCACCTCAGCAGATTAATGCAATCCAGAAACGGGAAAAAAATTACCACAAAACAAACAAGTGGAATCAGTTTTAATGCAGCAGCAATACATGAGAAACGAATTTTGGCAACTATTCAACAGCTCTCCAAAGTGAAGACAGCTTCTCATGGAAAAACACAATGGCATCGTATATAAATATTAGAATTTTTGCTAATTCTGATGAACCTAACAAATGAGAATCCTGATGGCTGTCAGCAAATTGCTGATTCCGGAGGACTGGACACAATGGCTGCCTTGATCATTGGTCACTTCCCATTGTTTGGCACGTGCCTATCTACAAATAATCAAATGAAAGAGAGCAACTCATTCTCTAAAATTGAAAGCTACTACACTTTCTCAGTTTGCCTGTAACATAATCCAATCCACCCCTGTAACATATAATGAGTATTGACCACCTACTAGACCAGAACAAAACTGTAGCAGTTTGTGCTCCATGAAATCAGCCTAATTTTTCACCTTGAAGTTTGGTTAGCTGTAAAATTAAGGGTAATTGGATTGTTTGTGAAACTCAAGAACAACATGTTTTAGACCTTTGGTACAACCCAAATCAGACTTTTACAGGTAGAAATATTGCCAATGCAATGTATATCCAGATTGTTTGGATGAGAACAAGACGACAGCTTCACATGTAGAGAGAGGATTTATTCATTTCCACTTCATTTCCAAGAAGAAATGAGTTGAAAATAAAAAATAAAAATTCTCATGCCATAGCAGGTCCCACACGCAACCAGTTGCACAAATTTCTCATCTATAGCTAGTGGTGTCTCTTATTTTACTCTAAGTTAATAATCAAGCACCTGTATCTCTTTACATGTGGCAAACACTTGAGAAATCAAGACTGTTCATCTGCTAGCCCCTAAAGACGATGGGCAATGTGTTACAAATTACACTGATTGGATCCTAGGCACTGATTGGAAGGCTTTTGATGATTACAAATGGATGATTAGAAAAAAAAAAAAAAAAAACTGAAAAATAGTCTTTAGTTTGATGAAAAAAGAAAGGGAATGGTGGTCATTGTTGAAAATATTGTTGGGTTTAGGATATATATATATATATATATATATATATATATATATATATATATATATATATATATATATATATATATATATATATATATATATATATATATATATATATATATATATATTCATGCTTCTTCAGTTAAAAACCAACAAATAACTAAGTTGTTTGCCTGCAAATGCAAGAAAGGAGTGCTACGACTAGTTGCAGTTACCCAACTAGCATTTTGGCATGCTAACTCTGTGGCAAGAGAACTGACTGCAATTCAATGCAGGCGCCAACAACAGGTAGCTCCCCTTTTCTAAACCTACAAGCGGGATCTAGGCTGTTCACCAGGTGGACCCCAACAAATTACCTGCAAAGCAAAAATCAGGTCAGGCCTGTCATCAGGTGAGCCACATTATATATGGAAAAAAAATGATGGTTTTTGAAACTCATCAATGGCCTGTACACAATCCTATGTAATTGCCAAGTGCCTGTATGTCATCCATCTCACTCTGTCAGATTATCAAATTTTTCATCATTCTAGGAGCTCGTCAACCCATGAATATCCTGTGGGGCCCAGGTCAGCTCACCTATGGTAGGCAAGCGCCTTGAGTCGGAAGACTCCCCAATGCATATTACAAGGCCTGTACTGGGCTAACATGGATCAGATTTTCTATGCCCAAACCTACTTTAAAACTTATTAGGCCAAACCCTGGCCTAGTACACAATCTCTATGTACATATTAATCATATCTAAGAAATGCAAATGACATTACTGCCACTGCCCATAGGTAAGCTATTAAGAGTCACCAGACGAAGCAATGCATTCACCTGATATATGGGTTTGAAGGGGGTACATATATGGCCTGATCTACTTCCAGCATGTAGGGACTGGAACTATTAAAGTGCCATGCACAACTAAAACTTACAATGGCCAGTCCATTGTAACTCTGTCCAAACTAATTCCCAACAAAAAAGATTGCTAACAAAATGGATAAATAGACAATCTCTAGCCCATGCCACATCCAAAGTAGTAAAGCCATTCATAACAAATAACTTACACTAATAACAAATAATGTGAATCACCTCCTTGGTTGTGAAAGTTGAAGAGTGTTTGTAGTCTAGAGATCTGTAGAAAGAAAATGCTTCTCATGAGAATATTGAATAAAATTGACAAAAACTTCACCTATTACAAAAACCAATCATTGAGAATAAATACTCTGAAATCGAATCCAGGTTTGAATTCATGTCTTTCAGCCCTTGTCCATATGGGCTCCATGAATCTTGCTTTCCCTGAGGAATAAAGAAACCAATAGAGGCACTCAATATAGATTCACCAAAAAACTAAGCTATGAAAAGAAAAATCCAGATGTAGCCTCTAAAAGACCCCCTTTCTTAGATGAAACAAGGCCGTGGTTGAATATCTGTTACAATCAACAACTCTGAGCAATGTTGTTGTGTCTTGTACGTTGTAATCAGCCAGTTTTCCAACATGGCCAGGACCTGACTAATATGTGTGTTCTCTCCAAGAAGTAAGAGCTCCCCATTTGACCAATACATTTAAGTTCACGAACTACACTCAGAATATAGGCTTTGGGCCAAAATGGGAACTAAGCTTTAAGTTCTTTAGTGCTTGCCATCCTTAGACAAATGCCCAAATAGACATTAGGTAAGTTGAGATCATGAGCTACTTCTATGATAAATGTCCAAACAGAGGTAGTTCAAGGTATCTTAGAATACTACTCATGAGTTTGATAGAGCATTACTGGATTAGAGGTAGAAAATTATATTGTACATACTTCAGTAAAGCCACTATCTGGTTATGATCTTGTGATAGTATAACATCCAAGGGCAATATGATAAAGTAACAAGTGACGAGAACAAATGGTTAGTCTATCATAGGACAATGAAGAACACACAACAATCTGAAATCCTGCAAAATCCATCAGAGAAACATGAAGTAGAATTTCTCAGAGAATTGATTAAAAAAAAAAAACAAAGAAAAGAAAAACAAATTGATAGTGCATTAGTCTAAAAATCAAGGTCGTGACCCCAAAACTAGGCCATTCATGGATGAAACATGTCCATCTTAGGCAGTACATACATACTTCAGACGATACTTTAACCCTTGGTCAAAAATCCAACACAAAGGCATAACTCCATTGAATAAAGACAAGAAAGAAAGAAAAAACCCACAAGATGATAGCACCACTTAAGAAAGAATGAGCCAAAAACCATGGATATCTGGCTTCATAGTAAGATGATTTGGACAGTCCAGCTAATTTGCACCAACAGAGATAGCTGTCAGTCCAAAAATACTTACAGGGCGAATACATTTTTTTTTTCTTTTGTCTCGCAATGGATGTCCCACTTGAAAGGAATTTGATTACATTCTGTTTGCATTTGCAATGTGCAAAATGGAGATTTCTGATATGGTCAGCCATAACAAAGCATTTTCCTGTTTACCCTCAAGCCATGATGAATGTTCATTTCTCACCAACAGCTCCATATCTCTTTGTACTGAATCAATCATAGCACATATGGACAACAGGGTTAAAACAACATTTTTATACAAGCGCTTTCTAAAATTTCTAAGTGGGATGGGAAGTTAAAAGAAACCAAAAACAAAAAACAAAAACAAAAACAAAAACAAAGCAAAACAAAACAAAAAAGAAAAAAAGAAAAAAAAAAATCATGTTGCAAACTGCAGAGTGCAAACATCCAAATGCTATTTTGGCAAAGGAAAAACCAATGTATCGGACCATCAAAACACTAAATTAAAGATCATCAAACATGCTAGCAATTATGAACATTGACAAGCCTGCACATATTACAAAAATGAATGAATTGGGACTGCATCACATCAAGGAAAGCCCTTCAAAATGTACCACAGAACAATAACAACAATACTGTAGTACCTTGCTACGACAAAAATATTCATAGCTAATTACACAATTATTGAATCACCTCCCTTGATCATGACACACTTTTCCCAAAACCATAGCTTAGTAAAATAATTGAATTGCATAGGCATAGGTTATTCTATTGGAACCATATTTTTATTTCTCAAAGCAACTGGTTGATTTTAATAAACCTTTGTAATTAATTGCATGCTTATAGCATCCGTAAGAGTTTTGTGTTCTTATTGCCAAGCCCAAGCTTGCATAAAAGAGTGTTTCCTTAGCATAGTAGCCAGCATGCTAAGGCAACTCATCCTTGCTCCCTGGGCTATATTTTCAATTCCATAAGTCCACAAATGCATTACAACTTACTGCAGTGTTTACACTTCCACATGTTTGGAGGAGGAGGTAGGGTATATACCTGAAGGTGGTGGCTGTCTAACCATATATGCATGTTTTAAGCTTGCTAGAGTTGTGCATATAAAGCATGCACCTGCCCAACAAAACCCACTTGCAATTCAAATCAATGCAGCAACAAAATCAAAACCTATGATAACTACTCTAATATATATTTGAAATATTAATGGAAAGAAGTTGCGATAAATACATAAGAGGTGCATGCTTGTGCAACATGGGCTTTGGGAATTTCGTCAAGCAGTTGGCATCCCTTCCTCCACATGTTCTTGTCCCTAGACAATAGATTGATGTTAGTGAAGCAACGATCAATTGGCTTGGGATCGAACCATGCCGCAGCCCACAACACCATATTAAGCTTCACAATAGGGTACACCATGCATTTTCCAAGGGAAATCCCCCTCTACATCATTATGCAACAAATTTACAAATAAATTTTAGAAACTCTAATCTCAACATTTGATTTCAGTAAAAAAAAATGTATAAATCAAAAAATAATAATCAGAAACCCCTAAATCTAAACGTCCGAAATTTGGAAACAAACAACAAAAAATTGATTGAAAATTATTTCTACATAAACTAACATTTCCTTAAAGAGCTTGTTTAGTGCTCTACCTGTGACTTTTGCGACAAGTAGCAGAGAGAGCCCTGCTTTCAGATCTATTAGCGAAAAGGGGTTTTTGATTTTTTGTGAGTGGGAGTGAGAGAGGGGTTCCGAATCTTTCAACAGAGAGAGGTTTTAGATCCTTCACTACCGGGAGAGCAACAACTCGAAATCATCCATTGATGAAGAGGAGTTCGTGAGATCGAGTGGGAGGGGATGGTTAGGGAGAGAAGAGGAGTTCGTGAGAGGAGAGATCGAGAGAGAGAAAAGGAGCGAGAGAGAGAGAGAAGGGGCGCGAGAGATCGAGAGATCGAGAGAGAGAAAAGGGGCGGGGGAGAGGGAATAAGGTTGAGTGGAGGGAAAGAAATATTTCGTGAGAGGGAAAAAAGAAAAAGGTCGTGCGGTTTTTTGCTTACGGTTATTAACCATAGCTAAAAGACAACATAACCGTAACCATTGAACAATCCATAACGGGCCCTTCTCGGTTCACATTTGACGGGATTTGTACGGACAGCCTTGTCAAGGGCTTTGTGGGGTCCATCTTGATGCAATTGATATATCTACTCCGTCCATTAATTTTGTAATTTTTTTTATAATAAATGAACCCAACATCTAGAAAAATCAAAGGTCTAATTGAACCACACCATCGATCAATAGATTAATTTCCACTCTTTCCTACCGTGTGGCCCACTTGTGCTTTCGATCTACTTCTTTTTTTGGGTTCTTATCCTAAAAAACTCTTAAAAAATGATAGATGTACTAGATGAAGTACACACATTTTAATGGGCCTTGTAGAGTCCCTTATGAAGTATCCAAAGTTGTATTTACGTTTTGCGGATTAGCTTTTAGCTACGGCTTGCACAGTTTTAGCTACGGTTTTAAACCATAGCAAATGAACTACGGTTTACAGCCGTAGCTAAAAACCAGAATAGTCCGTAGCCTTTGGTCATTTTTTTGGTAGTGACTTCTCCATTCAACGGGGTTGATGGAGACCTGTTTATCAGATACACTGCCGTGTGCATTGCTTCTCCTAAGAACGTCTTGGGTAACTTCGCATGGGATAATATGCATCTGATCCTCTCAACAATGGTGCGATTCATTTGCTCAGCTACACCATTATGTTGGGGGTCTTAGGAACTGTCTGTTCATGCCGTATACCCAAGAACTTACAATACTCATGAAAGTCGTCAATGTATTCACCACCATTGCCAGTGCGGATGTAATTTAATGATCTACTTGTCTCTCTCTCTCTCTCTCTCTCTCTCTCTCTCTCTCTCTCTCTCTCTCTACCATAGCATAAAATAATTTAAACACACCAAAGACCTCGTCCTTGGATTTCAATGCATAAACCCAAACCCTCCTAGATGCATCATCTATAAAAGTACAAAATACAATGCCCCACCCGAGTTTTTTATCCTTATAGGACCACAAACATCAGAATAAAACAAATCTAATGCATACACTTTATTAACATGAGAAGTAGTTTTAACAAATGAAACTCTATGTCGTTTCCTTAATAAACAATCAAGACAAGTTTTGAGAGGCATACTTGTCATGTCTGGAAGGATCCGCTTCCTCGCTAGTAGCTGAAGCCCTTTTTTCACTCATGTGGCCTAGACGCTTGTGTCACATGTCAATAGCTGAATCTTCCGCTGTGTTCAACCCATCCTTGCATACACTGACACTTGCCTTATATAGGGTGCAATACTTCTTTCCTCTGGCTGCGATCAATGAACCCTTGATGAGCTTCCAGCGCCCACCAGCAAACCGGCTTTCATAGCCATCATCATCTAACCTTCCCATCGACATCAAGTTGAGGCGAAGGTCTGAGATATGCCTCACATCCCTGAGAACCAATGTGTAGCCCACATCGGTCTTCACACAAATATCACAGACCCATACGATCTTTGAAACGTTAGAATTTCTCATCTTCACAGTCCCATTGTCACCTGACTTGTAGCTTGTGAAGAAATCTCTGCCTAGAGTCGCATGAAAAGAGACTCCCGAGTCTATCACCCAGTTGGTGTCCTGACTTGTAGCAGTGAGACATACATCATGATCTGCAGAAAAAATAACTACAACGTTGCCATCTGAAGCGACCACAGTGAAATCTGATTCAGCTTCTTTTTCCTTTCCTTTTCTTTTTTTGTCGTTCTTAACCTTATGACATTCATGCTTATAATGGCACAGTTTTAGCTACGGTTTTAAACCATAGCAAATGAACTATGGTTTACAGCCGTAGCAAAAAACCAGAATATCCGTAGCCTTTGGTCATTTTTTTGGTAGTGACTTCTCCATTCAACGGGGTTGATGGAGACCTGTTTATCAGATACACTGCCGTGTGCATTGCTTCTCCTAAGAACGTCTTGGGTAACTTCGCATGGGATAATATGCATCTGATTCTCTCAACAATGGTGCGATTCATTTGCTCAGCTACACCATTATGCTGGGGGTCTTAGGAACTGTCTGTTCATGCCATATACCCAAGGACTTACAATACTCATGAAAGTCGTCAATGTATTCACCACCATTGCCAGTGCGGATGCAATTTAATGATCTACTTGTCTCTCTCTCTCTCTCTCTCTCTCTCTCTCTCTCTCTCTCTCTCTCTCTCTCTCTCTCTCTCTCTCGACCATAGCATAAAATAATTTAAACACACCAAAGACCTCGTCCTTGGATTTCAATGCATAAACCCAAACCCTCCTAGATGCATCATCTATAAAAGTACAAAATACAATGCCCCACCCAAGGTTTTTATCCTCATAGGACCACAAACATCAGAATAAAACAAATCTAATGCATACACTTTATTAACATGAGAAGTAGTTTTAACAAATGAAACTCTATGTCGTTTCCTTAATAAACAATCAAGACAAGTTTTGAGAGGCATACTTGTTATGTCTGGAAGGAGCCGCTTCCTCGCTAGTAGCTGAAGCCTTTTTTTCACTCATGTGGCCTAGACGCTTGTGTCACATGTCAATAGCTGAATCTTCCGCTGTGTTCAACCCATCCTTGCATACACTGACACTTGCCTTATATAGGGTGCAATACTTCTTTCCTCTGGCTGCGATCAATGAACCCTTGATGAGCTTCCAGCGCCCACCAGCAAACCAGCTTTCATAGCCATCATCATCTAACCTTCCCATCGACATCAAGTTGAGGCGAAGGTCTGAGATATGCCTCACATCCCTGAGAACCAATGTGTAGCCCACATCGGTCTTCACACAAATATCACAGACCCATACGATCTTTGAAACGTCAGAATTTCTCATCTTCACAATCCCATTGTCACCTGACTTGTAGCTTGTGAAGAAATCTCTGCTTAGAGTCGCATGAAAAGAGACTCCCGAGTCTATCACCCAGTTGGTGTCCTGACTTGTAACAGTGAGACATACATCATGATCTGCAAAAAAAATAACTACAACGTTGCCATCTGAAGCGACCACAGTGAAATCTGATTCAGCTTCTTTTTCCTTTCCTTTTCTTTTTTTATCGTTCTTAACCTTATGACATTCATGCTTATAATGACCCTTCTTACCACAATTTTAGCATTCAACATCTTTTCTGTTACTCGACTTGCCTCTTGATTTATCTCAGGCCTTTCCACCCTTCCTGTTCTTTCCTCTCCCCTGTTCCTATGTCACAAGGGCCTCCTACTGAGTAGACCCCTAAGACTTCCTCCTTATCTCCTCATTGAAGAGACAGCTAGTCACCTGTTCCATGGATATCTTTCTGTCCGACGTGGAGTTACTTAGAGACACTACCAGTGTCTCCCAACTATCAGGCAATGAACTAAGCAATAACAAAGCCTGCAATTCATCATCTAGGACCATCTTCATAGCCGAGAGCTGGTTTACTATATTGCTGACCTCATTCATGTGTTCAGTTACAGAACTACCATCCTTGAACTTGAGATTCACAAGTCACCTTATTAGAAAATTTTTATTACCGGCTGTCTTCCTCTCATACAGCCCTTCTAGTTTCAGTCATAGGCTAGCGGCTGAGGTTTCTGTAGACACATGGTGGAATACGGAATCATCCAGCCATTGTCTAATAAACTCCACCACCTTTCAATCTATCTTCTTCCAATCATCATCAAACATATCCTTAGATTTTGCTGATGTGCCTAAAATTGTAGAATATAGGTCCTTCAAATAAAGTAAGTCATCCATCTTAACCTTTTGTATGGTCCAGTTAGAACCATTGAGGTTGATCATTCTTAATGAGCCACCTTCCATAATTTAAACCGATCCTGCCCGTTCAATGAACTTAGCTTTAATATCACTTTGTTGGTGGCCTTGCACAAAACCTTAGAATCTAACCCTTTAGAACAAACCAGAATTATGGAATAACAAATCAATGAAATAAATCAAAGCATCAATCACACACTACACGAGATTTTTATATGAAAATCTTCAAAGAGGTAAAAATCACGAGACCTCGTCTAGATCAACAATTCACTATGAAGTAGAACATTACAACCGATCACAAACACACCTTGGTATGATCAAACCTTCATCACTCACACAGGAGTAGATAAACAGTGAGAGAACAAAGAAAAACTGAGAGATCTTACTGATTACGATGACGTAAAAGCACTGAGATGTTGATTGCACAGTAGATCACCTCCACGAGCATAACCTCCCTTCTACAAGCTTTCTCTTTTTCTTTCTCTCTCTCTCACACCTTTGATATCCCTCTTATATTTTTCTATCACCATCATACCCTAGAAAAACCTTAGGAATCCCTTTTTATAGTTTTAGGAAACTCCTTTCTGCATTCCAGTTGCGAAAGGACTTGCGATACGAAATCCGCGCAAAATCACGGAACGATTCTGCTTAACCACGACTGGTCGTGCGCCACCCATGATCGGTTGAGCGCCACCTACGACCGGTCGTGAACCTCGTACAACCGGTTGAGCACCCCGGAGAAAAATCGTCCAAACTCGCTGGACTTTGAGTTGTGTCGCGACTCGAACCTATGACTGGTTGAACACCAGTCCACGACCGGCCTTGCGGGGCTCATGACCGGTCGAGCATGAGAAAAAAAAACTCCATCATTATCATCTATTATTTTCTTAATGACATCCTTAAAGATCTTGTTTGTAGCTTATGCTTGGCCGTTTGCTTGTATATAATATGACAAAAGGTTTAACCACTAGATCTTATATTTTTGGACAAAAGCCGTGGCACATAGCTGTATTAATCAAGTGATGTAGACGAACCATGCTACGGTAAATTGTGTGAATTGCACGCTTGTTATAAACTTCACAGGACAACATAATTTTTTATTCAAGCTGATATTTGTGATTCCCGTTCATATATGTCCATGTGATGTGGGCCCTATAAAGGTTTGGACGTTGTACAATATTATTACAGGAGTTGAAGCCGATATTTGTATTTTCCCTTCATTTATAGTGAACTATAGGCAGATTTCAACGGTGGACATCATTATCACAGTATAAACCACTTTAGGTTTGGATATGCTTCAATTATGGGGTTATATGCTAAAATGATATGGACAAACGGATGTACGGCGTGCGTGAGACGCATACATCGACGGTGGAGGCAATCCGCGTCGAGAAGGGAGAGGAAGAGACGAGGAAAGGTCGTTTGACCTCAAAATCTAATTGATGGAGAAATCAGACATCATCAGCATCTAAGCCTGATCGGGAACGGGGGACGGCAGACATTTCCTGGAAACTTCAAGCGAATCGTTTGGAAAGCCGAGCATACTGTGTAGACTCCTCCCTTGCAGTCTCTTTTGTATATTTATTTTCCGTCAGACAGAGAGAAGGAAAGAAAAGCTATTTTGATTTTCCTTCTTATTTGGGGAGATGAAGTTGGGCTTAAAGAAGATGAGAGAAAAAGACAAAGAAAAAGAGAGAAATTTCATAGAGAACGGAGGGCGGATGCTGGAGGAATTCATCTCTTCTTGTGATGGCAGAGTGAATCCCATCCGGATGTACTCAGCAGCAGAGCTAGAAAAGGCCATTGGCAATACCAATCCAGTTTGGCAAGATACTTTTGGTGATGGAAATTATTACAAGGGAACCTACCTTGGCCGTACCATTCTCATCAAGAAGTTCGAATTGAACAGTAATCGTACTTCTTCGCAGCGTGACCAAATTTTCAACGAAATGGCGGTGTTATCACAGATGAAGCATAGGAACGTGGTGAAGCTTTTGGGGTGTTGCCTTGAGACGAAAGTTCCCATGCTTGTCTATGAATTCGCCTCCAATGGAAGACTTTCTGACCATATCAAAGACCTATCATGGGAAGACCGTCTAAGAATTGCTGCCCAAGTTGCTGATGCACTTACATATATGCACACGGCCACTGGTAAGCCCATCGTACATAGGAACATAAAACCATCCACTATTTTATTGGATGATAACTATTCCCCCAAAATATTTGAATTAGATCTCTCTATAACAATTCCGGTAGGAGAAACCCATGTAGAGATAAACGGAGTAGCGGGAACCATGCACTATCTGGATCCTGAACAATTTCGCACAAGACAAGTAACCGAAAAGTGCGACGTCTATAGCTTCGGGCAGCTTCTGCTTGATCTGCTTACCCAAGCGCTTCCAGGAGATCGGAAGGTAGACATGGCGGACAAGGTCGTTGATTTGGTCATGTCATCCATCAAAGATAAATTGGATGCTAGCAATTGGAGCAAGGAAAAGACAGATCATTTGTTGGCTTTTGCAGTGCTTGCCTTTAGGTGCCTCAAACGTGATGGTGAGGAAAGGCCAACCATGAAGGAAGTGGTTCAAGAGCTCAGAAAGATAATAAGATCATCTTTGGAAACAAGGAATACAACAGAAATGGACGTGGAGGAAGTGCTTCAAGAGCCCAGAAGGATACTAAGGTCCGTGTACGAACCAATGTATATACCCCCACTCCCCCCCCCCCCCCCCCCCCCCCCCCCCGAACTGCTTCAAGAGCTCAGAAGGGTCTGTGATGCTTCTATTACATTGAAAGTGACGATTGGTGGTGATGATGAATTCGTAGATCTGGGCTTCTGTAAGTGCCTCAGTTCATCAAAGCAGTAGGAGGTATTGGCTCTTTAATCTCTAGTTGGAAGGTGCTTCTTGGAGCAGTGTTTTTGGTCCACTGATTTTTTTTATTTTATTTTCTCAAGAGTTAATTTGGGCAGTGACCCAGTCCTTTGAATAGAATGAATACTTACCTCTTTTAAGTTTTTAATTTTTGGACAATGGAGAACTTAATACTTTAAGCATCGCTGTGTTTCAGAAGAATAATAGGATCCGATAATTATTCATAAGGATCTCACTGTAAGCATCGCCATGTTTCTCAAGATTTATGTAAGCAGGCTCTTGTCGCTTCTTCCATTCTCTTCAGAATTTCTGTTGCCAAGACCATGGCCTTTTGGAATGTAAGATTAGGTTTTGTGAGGTTACTTAGCCATGTATGTTGATGGTTGTAGAGTGGTAATTAGAGAGTTTATTATTTTAATTTTATGCTGAAATACTCGTGTAAATGAAATTAGAGAAAAAATACTGCTTGTGCTCGACGAAGAAACCTGTGGACAAGCTGGATCATGATGAAAAGAGTTCAGATGGAGAAGGGGCGCTATTGTAACTAGTTCTCCGTCATAGTTCTTGAGTTTGAGCTTTGGAGGAGCTTTCAGGCCCATTCTTGGCCCAATGCTTTGTGGCTGTATGGTCCTTGAATCCGGGCTACACATCTGGTGGCCCAGCAATACGTGCTCGTGGTGCAAAGAACCCTCAGTTCAGCACTGAGAGTTGGGACTGAGATCACCCCTGCCTCAGCTGGCTGTTTGACATTTCACATTACTGTTTACTGGGGTTGTTCTTCCATGGTCATCCCAATATTACAAAGTTACATCCCAATGTCATAAAACTCAGATGGGGCTATTGATTCAACCTTGACATTACTTAAATGGTCGAGATGATACAATTTAATAACTAAACGCATAGCAAAGCGGGTAGTGTTTGGTTTGTATAAAATTCTATACGCTCAACTGGCCGACCCTACCTGATCCATGACCAGATCCTGCCCACACCGGTCTCACCGATCCAATCAAGGTTAAATCTAACATTCTTTCAGTTATGGTGTCCTGTCCATTGTAAACATGACATAAATGCACATTGCACAGCAATTTGATCTGCTTACCCAAACGCTTCCAGGAGATCGGATGTGAGGCACAGTGGACAAGGCCGTTGATTGGGTCATGTCATCCATCAAATATAAATTGGATGCTGGCAATTGGAGCCAGGGAAAGACAGAGCAATTGTTGGCTTTTGCAATGATTGCCTCAAGGTGCCTCAAACTTGAGGTTGAGGAAAGGCCAACCATGAAGGAAGTGGTTCAAGAACTCAGAAGGATAATAAGATACTCTTTGGAAATAAGGAATACAACAGAAACCGATAACATTTCCATGGAGGAAGTGCTGCAAGAGCTCA
Source organism: Magnolia kwangsiensis (assembly GCA_037074715.1). Classification (NCBI taxonomy): domain Eukaryota; kingdom Viridiplantae; phylum Streptophyta; class Magnoliopsida; order Magnoliales; family Magnoliaceae; genus Magnolia; species Magnolia kwangsiensis. Next base: position 679,841 of record CM073575.1, on the reverse strand, counting down.
GAAGGATATTAAGGTCCTGTCTCGAACCATGACTGACAAAAGAAATGGCATGCTTTACAGACGGAAAGCCTTTCCGATCTAAGTGATTTTTCTGGAAGGTAGTACATGTAAAACACCTTTTTTTTTTCTTTTTTTTTTTCGTATTTAGAAGTTACATGTTAAACTGTTGTTTGGTGGGTATCATTTGGTTGTGCTTGTTTACGGCCATGAAATTCCTTATTTCTCTGTCTCTCTCTTTCTTTCATATGCTGGTTTAATGGTGACCTGAGATGGGTTTTGGAATCATGAATATTATCAGCCCAAGTGCTACTGGCTTACAGAGGCTGCCCACCATCTGAGAAATTGTATGGCTTTTGTTCTCTTCTTTTTGCTCTCTTTTTTAGGGTCCAAAAGAAGGGGTTTTCCTTGCTAATTGATGATCGTGGAAGCCACAAATATGGATGGTTAATTCTACTCTTGGTATGGTGGTGGTATGCTTTGAAATGTTTGGTATTGTGGATGAAGGATGATTTCCATGCCGATTTGGGGTCTGTGATGCTTGTATTTCATTGAAAATAATGATCGGTTGTGATGATGAATGCTGAGATCTGGGCTTCTGGAAGTGCCTCAGTTCATCATGCTGAGCAGTGAATTTGAGAACAAGACAAAGCAGTAAGTATTGGCTCTTTAAGGGCCCGTTTGGAAACCACCAAATAAGTTACTTTTTCTACTTACAGCCGTAGATAAGTAACTGACTTGAGATAAATAAGTTTGGTTTATGATCAATAGCTTTTTATTATTATTTGAAGTTACTTAATCACTTCAGTTTAATGAGTAGAAATCAAGATAAGCTACTTAAGGCATAATTCGCTTAAGTAACTTACGATCCAAATGCCCCCTAAAAATCTTGCTGGAAGTGGAAGATGCTGCTTGGAGCAGCATTGTTTTTTGTTCACTGATTATTATTTTATTCAAGAACATGTTTGCAGCAGTTAATTTGGGCTTTTACCCATCATTTGAATGGAAGACACTACAGAAGTGTGCAGTTATACCTCTTTAAGTTTTTGAGTTTTGGACCATGGTCATCTTGATACTTCATTTGGATTTGCATAATGGCTCTTTAAGTTTTCGAGTTTTGGACCATGGAGAACTTTATACTTTATTTTGTTAACCTCTTTTCAAAAAAAGTATGCATGGATGTTTCCTGTTTACAGTGCCACTCCAACCCTTTTATTTTCCTTATCTTACTTGGCTGGACAACTGTCCACCCAAATGAATGCTATATTTTTTATTCATTTTTCCTATTTCATGACTGCGGATCCTGCTTGTGTTACCCAATAGAATCCATATGCAGATGTGGTCCAACAATTGGACCCATCCATCTTTGGGGCAAATTCATGAATCAGATTATCTTTATTATTGTACTGCAGAACTGAATTTTAGCCACTGAAAATCCTCTTCAATTATCCACATCAGCTGAACAGAACGATGTTTAGAATCATGTCAATTCAGTAGGGCTAAACACAAGTATCATTTCTGTCATTTAGGGACCATGGAAGATGTCGATGCAGAATATATAACTACTGGCTCATAAAACAGAAAAGATGGAATTATATATAGCTTGGTATATTGACTCACATATCGCAACACAGTAATCCAACATGAATGAGAGATGGGGATTTCAATTAAGCATGGGCAAAATGCATATTACACATCCCATGAATTTTTGGCTCCTGAATTTTGAGTCCCTTGTTGTATTTCTTTAATCAGTAGTTCTTGTTATCAGTTTCAGCATAAATAATTTTGTTCAGCGGCTGGAACACAATTCATGTTTTTCATCACTCAGGAAGAGTCAATTGGCCTGATTTTTTGGTTTTAGAAACTGGGTTTGAAGCTCTTCGTTCGTTCTAACATTATGCCGGATCTGACAAGCCAGCCAGTCTGATTTGCAGCCTCGGACAACGTTGACAAAGGTGATAGCCTGCAGAAGGGCTGCCTTAAACATGCTTATGGGATTAGCAAACCTCTGACTCAGTCCTACCAGCTAATACAAGATACTATACAAGTAATATTAATGGTGCATTACCGCATTCTCTACTTTGTTGAATGATAGGGTGCTATGCTTTTCATCACATCTAAGGTGCTGAGGGCTCCCCTGATTTGTACACATGGTATGCTCAAATCCAAACTGTCCAAATAGTGGAACCCACTGTAGATTGGTCATGTCCAATAAATAGATTCTTGAACAATTTAGACCTCTGATTAGAAAATTTGTTCAATTTCATCTGCTTGCTACTTTTCCTTTTTCCATCCATCAGACTTCCAACAATATGCTGATTGGGCTCATATTTTCAGCTGAATTTATGGGTTAGCATCCGTGGCGGTCTACAGTGGGTCCCACTACTTGGTTGGTTTGGATACAAAGTAGGTGCCATGTTTACAGCAGAGGCACTCCCTGCACATTATCTGTCTTATAACGCCGAGAAGCCTATAATTTCCCCCTCTGGGTTTAATATTCCAACCATTTGGACAAATTCTACCACCAACTGTTTGAAAGAGAAATTCTACCAACATCTAGTGAGAAAGGCAAATGCTAGAAACGTCGACGCTTGGGAAGTTTCACGCAATGCAGACATTAGTGTACAATAACATGTATACTGATTGGCAATATTCATGTCGTGAACTATCATGTGGATGGGCCAGCATGCATGTTGGGATGGTTGAAGGATCTGCCCATTATGATAATAAGACCATGTTGATTTTTGAGTGGGCCTCCCAATTAGTGGCGTAGATCACCCTAAAATGTGGAATGACATGTTGAAGATGTTCTCAGTGGTACACAATGGAACTGAATGGATTCTGCTGATTACAGTAACTACATTCCTCTTGATTGATCATATTCTGGCATTGTAAAGACCAAGAAATGGTCTTATTCTCCTATCTTAGATAAGGATATGTGGAAGATCCAATCAATCCATCAGATTGTGCTGTAAAAATCCCCTTATGATGACTTTTATCCATCTAATCAGTCACTTGCATTATGGATGGGAAGATTGCTTATGAAGAAACAGACCCAATCTACCATTTCAACCATCCATTTGGTGGGCCTTTTCGCATGAATGGTTTATGGTTCCAAAGAATAATGGTAACAAATGATCCTAATTATAATCCATGTGTTGGAAAACAAATGGCTTTGGAAAAGAAGGGATACCTTCGGACCCATAAGATTATCCGATTAGAGAGATTTCTTTGGGTTGGTCCATGATGAGGCTGGACCTAACAGACGAAGAAGATCAATTAATTGAACAGTCCACACCTAACCATACACATTTAAGTATAAATTTCAGACCAATTGACTGGAAGTCATCATCGACTTGTGGCAAAGCTGACTTATGGACCAATTCGCTCATCCTCAATTCTTTTATTATTATTGTTATTAATTTTTTTAGTAGTAGTTGAGAGGAGGGGATTAAGTTCATTTATAACAAAACAGCTTAAAGCATTCGCATTGCAAATAATAGAAAGGCGTGGGTTTTGGACATAACATCTCCTCCTCTATCATCAACTTCTTATTTATTGATATAGGTTTCAAACACCTCCCTCTTCAATCTCTTTCATTATTTGGTTTCTTACGGATACAGATGGAATAATGAATTTTCTACTTCCATCCAGCTAAGATGAATGCTATTTGATTTCTCATGTTATTTCTGCAGATAAGGGCCTGCTGAAGAGAAGGGAACGAGAACAATGGTTCATTGAAAATGGAGCTCAATTGCTGGAGGAGTTGATCTCCTCTTGTGACATCAAGGTAAAGTCTATCCGCATCTTCTCTGTGGTAGAGCTTGAAAAGGCCATCGTCAAAGAGAAAGTGATTTTGTATGAGGATGACATGTAGGGGAACCCGCCGTGGCCACACAATTGTCATTAAGAAGCAGAGCGAACAATTGACCCACCATATTTTCAATGAGATTACGGTGTTATCCCAAATTAACCATAAGAATGTGGTGAAGCTCTTGGGCTGCTGCCTCGAAACGAAACCTCCCTTGCTGGTCTATGAATTCGTCTCAAATGGAAGCCTTTCCCACCATATCTATTACACGGACAAAAGAAGCCTTTCATGGGAGGACTGTCTAAGAATTGCTAGCGAAGTTGCAGATGCATTTACCTATCTGCACAAAGCCACTCCTCGGCCTATCATACATAGGGACATAAAGCCCTCCAGTATTTTATTGGATGAACACTTTTCCGCCAAAGTAGCCGAACTGGGTCTTGCAGTATCAATTCCCTTGGGAGAAACACATGTAGAATTGGAGAAGATTGAAGGAATATATGGGTATGCAGATCCCGAATACTTAAGCACAGGGAAATTGACAGAAAAGAGCGACGTCTATAGCTTTGTGGAGCTCTTGCTCGATCTTTTAACTGGAAAGAAGGCTTATGACCGGAAGAGGACGGGTGACGGAGGTGCTGCATTTTCAGATCTGGTAATTTCTTCCATGAAAGAGGAATGGCTTGGCCTGGATCCGGAGGCCAGCATTGAGAGCGACAAAAAGATGGAGCAACTGATAGCTTGGGTAGAGCTTGCCTTAAGCTGTGTCAAACCAAAAGGGGAGGAAAGGCCTACAATGAAGGAAGTGGCGCAGGAGCTCAGAAGAATAAAAGGAGCCAAGAATTATTTGTGAGGATATCACTACAAGTGCTGTTGTGTTACTCAAGATTTTCATAAGCGGGTTTTTTTGCTTGTTCCATTCTCTTCAGAATTTGTGTTGGCAAGACCATTGCCTTTTGGCACATATGATCAGGTTTTACAAGATTATTTAGAGCCATATATGTTGATGATTATAGACTGGTAATGAGAGTGTTTATGATTTTATTTTTATGCTCAAGTACTTATCTAAATGCAATTAGAGAAAAAATGCTGCTTGTGCTTGACGAAGTAACTGGTCAAGAAGCTGGTTCAAGATGTTGACAAAGATGGAAAGAGTTTGGATGGAGAAGGGCCGCTATTATAACTAATTCTTCATCACAGTTTGAGTTTTGGAGGAGCTTCCAGTCCCATTCTTGGTCCATTGCTTTTGTATGTGTAATGTCCATGAAATCTGGTGACCCAGCAATGGATGTTAGTGGTGCAAAGAACACATAGTTCAGCATTATCCCCTGCCACGGCTTGATGGATGTTGTACATTTCAAATTTCTGTTTAGTGGGGTTGTTCTGCCATGGTCATTCCAATGTTACAAAGTTCATCCCAATGTCATAAAACCCAGATGGGGCCTTGTCCTGTTTTCAAACAGGTCCAACCAGTGGTTAGATTGGTTCAACCCTGACATAAATGGATAAGATGATAGATTTTACACAACTAAACGCATGGCAAAGTGAGTAGTGTTTGGTTTGTATAAAATTCTTTACACTCAACTAGCCAACCTTACCTGATCCATGACCAGATCCTGAGACGCCAATCTGACAATCCAATCCAGATTACACCTAACATTCTTTCAGTTACGAGTCCCATCCATGGTAAACATGGCATAAATGCACACCAATTCAAGCAAGTAGGAGTTGTGGGTCACATTGTAGTTAGAGCATATCTGGAAATTCACACTGATCAAACAATCTCAACCATCTGATTTCTTTGATTGAATTTTGACTGCTGGCCATTTGGGACTCCATTTCCCTATCATTTGGACTGTATGTACTGCCAAGCCTCCACCACTAGATAAAACGATGGGGTGAGACAACAGAACTTAAAAATTGGTGGTAAATTGTCATTTATTATAATCTGTTTTGAAAAATCAATTCATTGACTTTCGGGCATTGATACAGATTATATCCCATGAAATTTAAACCAGTCGACAGGACTTTAGAGGCATAGACTGAAAATCATTGAGCCCTTCCCACCCATTTTTTTTTTATCAGCTATCCACCATTATGCAGTTGGGGATTAATTCTCCAAGCAAGGGTAGCAATGCGATCTCATCTTTTAGATGCTCTTCCTTCCTCATGAGTTTCCAAATGCATGTTACCTGCATGTTGCATGTAGTCGGCCTTCCCATCACTGGCCTTTGTTAGTTAGGCATTTCTCATTGTCATTAGAGTGATTGGGGTCTGTAAAAGAGAACTTTAGCTTTCTGGGGCCTTATTCAATTCATTAGAATCTGCTACAGGAATACTGTTCTGCCATTCCACTCTGTCAGGGACCATATTCTCCTTTAAAATATGAGATAGGTTATCAAACCATTTCTCACCATCTTCCCTCACGTTCCTTTGAAGAATGTCCCTTACCATTTTGAAGCCTTAACTAGAACAACTCCCTCCACCCAAATAAATGTAATCTGAACTGCAAAATCAGGCAGGTGTGCTCATCAGATGGGACCCATGTGCCAATAGAAGCAACAGCTTTAAAATAAATTAAAATAAAAATAAATAAATAAATAAAGACACCAACACTTCACATTCATTGACTCATGCATGGCCCACCTCATACATCCAATGGAATTAAATTTTCCAAACGCTGTTCAATCCACCTGAAATAGAGCTGAATTATTGAAAAGGTGGGCCACAGTCGCACGTGTGGGACGGTTGTATTTGGCTGGTGGATATGCAAGAGTAGGTAAGTAACAATCATCTTGTGCCAATTCTAAATTCTAACCGGTGTGATCTAGAAAGTCAGACGCAGAAAATGATAGCCCCACACGGTTTAGAGTACTGGAAGTTTTAGATTGAGTGTCGGTGATAGTAACATGGCTCTGGGAAATGATATGATAGCCACACTCTCTTTGACAACACGATAGATGCCCCTTTCTACCATACACATGCATTTGAGTCTGTGGATCCGGACCGTGCAACTAGTGTAATCTGCTCTGGATGGTTCTTGGTTCAGAAACCGTACTAATAGGACAATCTAGCCATCATTTTCTCTCAAAATTCCTACTCAATATCAGCTGTTAACTACCAGCCATTTGAAGGCGCCATCTGTATTTGGTGAACCTTTAATCATGGAATGGTAGGGTCCACTAGGTTTACGGTCCAGATCCACCGTCTCTACCAACCAATCACTTGACATGTATTAGTCCTTAAAAACTCGCTCTAGTTCAGTTCTATCTTATTATTGTAGAACTACATCCATCCGTAGGATATAGTTGATCGGGACATCCACCATGTGGACTATGAAACATACCAATAGGATGATCCTACCCTTCTGATTTGAGGGGCCTTACAATGGACGGTAGAAAACACAAGTAGTGACAATTTGAAAGCCAGGGAGGAAAATGAAGAGAAGCGATGGCCCAGATCATTGGTCCAGCATGATCTTTTGAACCAGGTGCCACCCACTGTAGGTCCCACATGGCAGACAATCTAGACCCACCAATCCCGGACGCGTCAATGGACAGAAGAACTTCCACATCATTTCTTAACCGTGTCACAATCACAAGTTGCGACTCTTTGCAATTGACTGGAAACCATGGAGAGGAAAAGGCTGGGCACCTTCCCACCTCACCATCTTTCCCTTCGGTTGAAAACTCCACCTTCTGGAAGCAGATTTTCTTGTTTTGGCATTCTTCTCTGGTCCAGAGGCCTTTGCAATATGTTTCTTGGATATCCTTTAAAAATCTCTTTCATGATCGATTTTATATTCATATTTGAATAGAGTGCAGCACAGCAAGAGCAATCCCATTTGTTAACAGCCAAAGACTCACCATAAATTGATGGGCTTTCGTTGCAACTTTCATCTCCATAACCGTTTATTTTTCAAACAATCTGTATTTTATCTACAGGAATGATCCAGTAAAACTCCTGCTAACAGACATGAACAATTAGGCTGTTTTTTTTCAGGCCATGAGCATTTTGAGGTCCTGATCAATCAAGGACAGGTCAATGATAATATTGTGATGCAATGGAGTTGTATTTGATCATTCAAACTTTGTTGGGTTTGTTATGGTCATATAGGTGAAATGTATGAATGGTCAGTTTCTAATGCCGATTTTTCTTCTTTTTTTTTTTCTTGTGATTGTTGCAGGTGGGGCCTTTCCAAAGAAAACAGATACAGAACAAAGGTTCTTAGACAACGGAGCTCGGCTGTTGCAAGACCTAATCTCTTCATGCGATGGAAAAGTAAACCTTTTCAGGATTTCTCTAAGGAAGAGCTCAGGAAGGCTACTGACCACTACGATGAGAGAAGAATTTTGGGTTAGAAAGGCACCTTCACCTATTATAAGGGAACCTATGAAGACTGCACGATCGTTGTTAGGACGATAAGTTCTGATAGTGCAAATGAGGATGACATGAACTTTGTCTACAATGAAATTGTCATGTTATCACAAATCAGCCATAGGAATGTGGTGAAGCTCTTGGTTTGTTGCTTGGAAACTGAAGTTCCCATTCGGGTTTATGAATTCGTCCCCAATGGAAGTCTTTACCAGCATATCCATGAGACTGATCTTTCAGGTCGGATTTCATGGGAGAATCGTCTAAGAATTGCGACTGAAGTTGCAGATGCACTTACTTATCTGCACGCTTCATCTCCCAAGCCAATGATACATATGCACATAAAGCCTTCCAATATTCTATTGGACGGAAACTGCACTGCAAAATTAACCAATTTCAGGATCTCGGTTTCAATATCACCCGGCGAAAGAAATGTAGAATCAGCTATTAAAGGCACCATTGGATACATCGATCCTGCATATGCTAGTACTGGGTTATTCACAGAGAAGAGCGATGTTTTTGGCTTCAGGTTGCTACTACTTGAGCTTTTAACAGGAGAGAAGACATTGGACCAGACCAGGGAGGAGCTGTGGTTGGGGAATCTTGTCATGTCTTCCATGATCAAGAACCAGCTTAGCTCAATTGTGGATGTGGGCATTCTGGAAGAGGGAAAGATGGAACAATTCACAGCTTCTGCAGAGCTTGCCTTAAGATGCATCCACGAGAAGGGCGGGGAAAGGCCAACGATGAAGGAAGTGGTGCAAGAGCTCAAAAGTATACTAAGGTTCAAGCATCTTTCATCCCAGTCAATTTCCAATTCCTGAATTGGCATCTCTCATCAAATGCTAGTTATGTATGGTATCATACATGGATAATTTATGCTATTACAGTTTGATGTAGAACACAAAGAAATGTAATAAAGAGAAGGAAAAAAAAAAACTTTGTTGTTATAATTTGGACCAAGAGTAAATAAGCTAAATGAAAATAAGAAAAGAAAATAGCTTGGGGATTCACTCTCCTAAGGGGTTGGGGAATCACTCATCCAATGAGGGATAGTTTAGGGACTCACCAACTAATGGGTTGGGGAATCACTCACCCAATAAAGGATAGCTCGGGGACATACCTAACAAGAGAGGAATCACTCAACTCACAAATACAAAGTTTGTAGGAAACAACTCTAGAATACCTTTCTCATGAAAAGACTACTACATATATAAGAAGACTAGAGTATGATATAGTACTTCTTGATACACCTTCTTAGCGTACCAGTGGCTGCATCACAGTTTACCGCCTTATAAAATATGTTCTTGCAAGTGACGAAATGGTTAAAGGTGGATCAAAATGGTTAAAAGGTCAGTCCGAATGATTTGATAAAATCCTCAATATCTTAGTGTCATGTTTCAAAGTCGCAATGTAGATTTCCGTTGTTGATGAAATGCGTTTTATTATCGACCTAACCCCTAATAAAAGAGAAACATAGACTTGTTTTCTCAACAATGCATACATTTCTGGATTTGTGTAAAGTTTTTGAGGCCAGCTTCGAGCCGAAATACTAAGAAGGAGACCGAAAGTTGAATCTGCTAGAGAGAATTCTCTGGAAGCAAAAAAATAAAAAATAAAATTGTGGGTTCTCTAAAGCCCAAAGCTTATGGGAAGGAATGGAGTATGTGGATTCTCTAAATCCCAAACTTGATTCACCTATATTCCTCAAAGGTGAATGACTGTCAAACATGGACCACATTGTCGTTGAAATATAAACTGCTCATCACACTAATCCAATGGTGGGGATCGATTTTGCCAGACCATAATGGACCAAACATGGCTGACTCACTAATGCCTTAATATGGGTCCATGGTTGTATTTAGCAATGATATGCAATGGAAAACTGGTAAGCCTGGTTGAAAGCTATTGGGACAACCGTTGGTTCTCATTTTTAACTAACATCATTAGCTCTGGATTTATCAAATCATCAAGGTGTCTGCAACAAGCAGACCCTCTGTCTCCTTGCTTATCCATCCTAAGCTATGGAAGATTTTAGTAGAGGCTTTTGCAAATGTGTCACTTTCTGCTTCAAGTGGACACCCAATTGTTTCACATTTTTTTTGCAGATGATACTATTCTTTTTGTGAATGGCAGGCTGGAGTCCCTTCGGAGTGTCAATTAAAATTGTTTCTGTAGGTCGTATGAAAGGGCTTGGACCAAAAGTAAAATCCTTAAAAAAGCAAATTCATCGTTTCATCAAAAGGCCAATCCAGCTAGAATTCAAGTAGTGAAGAGGGTTTTAGGATGCAATCACACCCACCTTCCAATGGCATGCCTTGGAATTTTAAGAGAATTCTACAAGATAAATTCATTCTTTCTTCCCTGACAGATGGTGAGAACTTCATCTGAGTTTGATTCCTACTGAGAGATCCACTAGAGATGAATCTGAGGTTTCCCTTGATTCATAGGGTGTCCACAGGAGAATCCCTATAAATGGTAAACAAAACATATGGTAAATCCGTATTATGCACAAACAAAAACAACAAATTCAAAATAAAATAAATAAGGAGAGTTCCCATTGCCAAGGGGAGAGCTTGGTTGTGCTTGTTCAGCCATTGGTGCAAAAGAAATCATCAACTGCCTTGCAGGATGGAAATTGCACCTTCTTTCCACTGTAGGTAAAATGGTTTTAATCAAACATGTTATTTCAGTATGTCACTGGAAGGTTGACTCGACCTGATTCCACTTGATAGTTAATAAATATAAATTACAACTTTTAGAAATAACAAGGAATCTTTAAAATATATGTATATGTAAAAAAAAGGAAATCACACAACAAAGTCATTAATAGCTTGGTGGTGGGGAGTGTCTATGAGCAAAAAAAGGGTCTTGTGGGTTCAATTTCTAAACTCTTCTTTTTAAAATTTTATTAAAATTCCAATTGAGTGAGAGACGGATTCACTCGTGTTGAGTCAAGCCGACCAAGTTATCTACTCAACTTGATGAGTCTTCCTGAGTTAATAACGAGTCATTGCCAGAATCAAGTTTACTAAAGATTCTACTCGAAATCTTGTCGAGCCTAGTTGACTCGGTCCAAGTATCAAGTTGAGTGAACCAACTTTAGAACTATAATTGAATTTCTAAGTTATTTACATGACCCCAACACATATGACCCTAAAACTTTATAAGGAGGGCTCTCATTTTTGAGGTGCGTCATAAAGCTGTAAGCACTTTAGTTCTTGAGTGGTAGGCTCACTCATCCACAAAGGGATTATGAGCCAGCTTCCAGGTATGTCTGCAATAGGTTGGCCTAAGGTTGGCTTAGGACCGTTATTTGAACTGGTTTGGCCAAGACTTTCAAATATAGATAAGCCCTGGGCTACTCCAATGTTGTTTTTGCCCAGCCCATTGCCTGCTTCGTTCCAATAATTTGTGTTTGAGGGACCATCTAGGAAGTTTCAAATGTGAAAATATATTGCTTCGAAAAAAATAAAAACATCCATCTTACCAACTAAGTTATATTAGCGTGTTCCCCTTTCTCACTCAACCGTCAAACCACACCAAAAGCACAGTTCAAATAGATATTAAGAAGGTGGTCCCGCTCCTATCTATCTTCTTTATCTATAGACCACTCGAAAGGACTGCACCTGCAATCCAGGACCACATTCCTCTACCACACCTGTTTTAAGCACACACTGTGGTGTGATTTGTGTTCGCGGGTGTTAGTGTGTGTTAAAAAACAAAAGAAAGTGGGGGGTTAAAACACCCAATCTATGTGGGGCCTACATTAATGTATATGTAACATCTACTCCGTCCATGCAGGTTCTATCCTGCATTCTAAGCTCTAAAAAGAAGAAACCAGCCGGATCCACAATTCATGTGTGCCACACCACAGAGAGCCATGGGATGGAATTCGAACCATAGGTTTGTGTGTGGAGCCACCATGTTGTGTATCTTTCATCAAACGCGTTAATCAGGTGTAACTCACCAGGATGGGGTGAAGGTTGAAAAAAAAAAAAAAAAGGCCGACCTGATCTAAAACACGGGTGAACCACATGGCATGAAATTAAAGGTCTTAGGAGTAAGTTTACATTGTTCCCTTTGGTCTGGCCCATTGGAGTTTTCTATCTTGATGCTTTTTTTCCATGTACCGTTAAAACGAAGGGTCTCACCTTACGAACGGAGTGGATTTACATATATGATATGGTGGACCCAACAAAGCTTGGGTGCTTCATGATCCGCTGCCTAAAGACAGGCGTTTTAGACAAAACCCATATGGTCGTAATAGTCACGTGAGAAAACAGTGCACATGGGATGAAAGTCCACGACATGTATCGATAACTGCGGGATATTCGCACACGATAGATCGAAGCAGTGATCTGCAGCGCACGATGCCATCCTCCGGACCATTCATCAGGTGGTTCCCACAATGAACAAGATCTGGCCCAAAATTCAGGCTTGTAAAATCATCAGGTTAGCTGCATGTATACGAGAAAAACGGATGGTTAGGAAAACAGATTACCAATGGTCTATATTCTCCAAACATATGTGAAGGATCTAATCAGTGGATAGTCTTGATCATTTGACATTGGCATGTTGTCAGTGGTCCCTAGCTGATTAACGCTCAGATCCACACATATGCACCAGTTGGTTGGCATGTGGGCTGCGAGTAGTCTCTTCAATTTCTCTCTCCCTGAATGGCCTCAGTTATGTGGCCAAATTCTCACCTAAAATAACTAAAAACATTTTTTTTTTTTTTAGAGAAAATGTACATCAGCCTGTTTAGTAAACTCCTTAAAAATGAGATTTTACATTTTAATTAATTATAATTATCTATTAGCGATTTGATCGTAGGTTGTCATGATTATTTTTATCCTTAAGAAGGAATCATGATCTCTAATATATTATTACAATTAACTAAAATGAGCGAACTCATTTTTGGCCATCTACCAAACATGCTCTTACAATTTGGAACCACTTGGTAAAAAAAAATGGAGAAATGTATGTGAAAGAAATTACAATTTATGCTCCATTTAAATGATGCAAAGGAAGTTACAATAGTCCATGTTGGGATTTTGACTGCGGAATCACACAGATCTAGATCTAGGATAGCAATTAAATGACATCAAGCACACACAAGCGAACACAGATTTAACGTGGAAAACTCTTGCGGGACAAAAAATCACAACACAAAGCGACAAATCTCCACTATGAAAATATAAATTACAAAGAGAGAAGACTTACCCGATTCGAACAACTTCGAATCTCACCCTTGCTACACCCTTTAAAAACCCTAGAACCCTTTAGAATATCTTTAGGAAGCCTTAACATATCTTAAAATAGCCCTACGGACCCCTATTTATAGTTTAGGAAACTTCCCTTTCGCATCCCTGTTGTGAAAGGACTCTTTCGCATCAGGACTCCTATTTATAGTTTAGGAAACTTCCCTTCCTATTGTGAAAGGGTCCTTTCGCAACAGGGATGCAAAAGGAAAGTTTTCTAAACTATAAATAGGAGCCCTAGGGCTATTATAAGATATGTTAAGGCTTCCTAAAGGTATTCTAAAGGGTTTTAGGGTTTCTAAAGGGTGCAGCAAGGGTGAGATTCGAGGTTGTTTGAATCGGGTAAGTCTTCTCTCTTTGTAATTTTTATTTTCAGTGGAGATCTGTCGCTTTGTGCCGTGATTTTTTTCCCACAAGAGTTTTCTACGTTAAATATGTATTCTCTTGTATGTGCTTGATGTCATTAAATTGCTATCCTAGATCTAGATCTGTGTGATTCCGTAGTCAAAATCCCAACAGTCCAATCATCAGCAGGCCCACCACCAGATACCACAGAAATGCAACCAATCATTATCTTAAATATTTCTTAATTTTGTTTATTACATACCAAATCGAGTTGAATAAAAACTTGATGGAGTCACTAAGTCCACCCAACCCAGCCAAATATTAAGTCAGGTCGAGTTTTTAAGTATTAAAACTTTGATTAGAAGATCCGAGCAATTCTTCACTTGACCTTTTAAAATTGATTGTGGAAAGGCCACACATGTAAAGCTTAAGGGTCTATATGGTTGCCCTTAAAAATGAGTTCATCTCATTTTATTTAATCCTAATTATATGTTTTTAGTAAGGATTGAAAATATAACCAACAAAGGTTTAACTCTCTAATATATAATTCCAATTAAATAAAATGAATATTGATGTGTTCCAATCTGTTTAGACTTCTGGTTATGAAATGTTTCCAATGGCCCTCCATTGTGGTACTTGGATTGATCTCCATACTACCTTACGTAGGATGGATGTGTGTTAGAGTAGTGTAGACACTGAAAAGCGACGCCCACGCTGATTTGTGTGTGTTATGTTTTTAGTGGTGGGGGTAGGCTGGTTTGTGGATGTTGGAGTCGCCACTAGCCGAATAATTTCAAAATCCCGCAGTCGGCTAGAACTGCAGAATATATAAGGTTAGAGAAATTCGAAGACTCTCCTACCTTAAATTGACTCCTGGTCTGTGACCCGAGATTCCGGATAAGGGATCTCAGTTACAAAGAGGGAAGGGGTTAGGCACCCTCTTTGCCCATACTAACGTACGGTCTCTACTTTGTGTGGTAAAACAATCTCAAGGGATGGATGATGTGGTCGAGATAGGACTAGGCACACGTGGATTTCTAATGCAGCAAGATCCGAGATTTCGGCAAGCCACAGAGCATATGTCCAACGGCGGGTCTAGAAGGCGGATGTGATGATGTTTATGCAAAGAGATAAGAAAAATGAACTATATCATTAAGAATTTCTGATGTGAAAGGATCCGATGTACAGCAAGTCACAGATCATACGTTCACTAGAGATCTAGAGAAGCAGGGGGGTTGAGAATGGAGTAAATGTCATGATGAATGCGTGTATGTAAAATGAATGGATCTTTGACTTGATCTTGAGTAGGCTAAGCGATGGAATGCACCATAATCAATTCGGGCTAGGTTTGTGGGGTTAGGAAGGTCAGGATGAGGTTAAGGGGGAGCTAAAAAATCTGAATTTGGAGGCTTAAGAGCACCTCCTCACCCTCACTCTCTTCCTCTCTCTCTCTCCCTCTCCCTCACTTGAATTTTAGGCTCTCTTGGTTGTGTGTGAAATGTGAAGGGGGAGAGGGCTATTTATAGCCTTCTTCAATGGCATTGCTGTAATTGGTAGGTAGATAAGGGGTAAAAGCTGAGGTGACAAGTAGTGATTGGTTGAGGAGAGAGATACGCCACGTGACACGCTCTTATTGGCTCTTAGGCTTGGTGAAGTGGTAAATAGGATCGGATTGGGGGGTAATTTCTGGAGAAAGTTGACTTTTGGACGTTGTGTCAGCTGTTGCTCGGAGAACACACACATTCGGCAAGCGGCGGTAATCGGAGTACCGTCGACGGTAGTCAGACTACCGCCGGTGGTAGTCGGACTACCGCACGTGGTAGTCCAACTACCGCCCGGGCTGGGTTTGGTTTGAAACTCATGTGGCTGGCTTCGTGCACGATTTTTGAGAGAAAGCGGTAGTTTGACTACCACGGGCGGTAGTCAAACTACCACCTCAGGTACAGTTTCTCCCAAAATTTGGCCGGTGGGTCATTTTTTGGGTCCCGAGAGTGAAACAAAGTCTGTTTGGGATATTTAGCTTTAAAATGGCTCAAAATTGACTCGATTGTGACCTAAAAAGGGATCGAGAAATGGGTTGATTATGGGTGAGGGTTTGGGTATGCTGGGACTAGGATTTGGTTCAGGATATGATCATGATTCCTGGATTTTCTTAGCCTTCTCAAGATATTAGCCTGGGTGGGGTGTCTACAGATGTCCCTCTTTGATCGAGGTTGCGAACAACCAAAGGTCAAAGCGAGTGGACACCCCACCCTTCTGGTCAGAAAAAAGGGTAGTGACTCGAATCTGTTGCCTGCCATTGTATCATTGTCAGTCAACTGTTTGGAAAAGAGATGACTTGCACATATCGTGAGGGTTGAGGAAAACGTTGTGATTACCTCCTGCGCATTCGTCGCAGCTTTACGGATCACCAATCACAACCCTTTCATGTCAGATTGTTGATAGTATTAGAGAGTAAGTCTGAAAAGTAAGGGCATCTGTGCATTTGTCACGGCTTTACGAGGATTCCCGTACTGTTTGGTCTGTCGTTTCCTTTGCTACGTAATCACCCTAGGAGTATTCGGTTTGTTTGATTGTCAAAGTGGTTAGCTACCCTACGAGTTGGTGCGGCCTTACAAGGAACTCACTATGCTAACTTGGACTCAATTAAATTTTTCGAACATCCCGTACTAAGTATGTGCAGGTAATATGTTGTCATGCAGTTTACTGATTCTGATACTTTGGTTACAATGGATTGTTGTCATTTTGAATTCGATTATTCTTTCCAGAGATAGATCCACTTACTTTTACTAGCATTCGTACAACTGTCTAGATATAGAGATCGGGCCAATCGTACATGTATCATGTATGGATTCGATCATCTTCCGGGGAAACCAGAAGAGATCGAATCTTATTTAGCTATTTGCACTGATCACAACTGGAGAATATGAAAGATTCCTCAGTGTGTTGCGCTCCGCGTGCATTTTTTGAAAACTTTATTTGAGAGCTATTCCATTTGGAGTTAGACTCCTTAGGAATTTTATTTGAAAATATTTTTTTAATTTTTTTTTGAAAAATATCTGTTCGATCTCGCGGGTGGGCGTCGTCGTCCTGTTTTTATTTGCACAAGTTAAGTAAACAGTCGCGTTGCTTCCACTAATGAGTTGGTGGAGCTAACGGTTTTTATTTGAAGGTATTTTTGAAATTTTTTAAACATCCGTCCGATCTCGCAGGAGAGCGTCATTGTCCGATTTTTATTATACAAGTTAAGTAAACAGTTGCGTTGCCTCCACTGATGAGTTGGCGGAACTAACGGTTTTTATATTTTTAGATTTTGAAAGATCCATTCGATCTCGCGGGAGGGCGTCGTCATCCGGTTTTTATTGTACGGTCTGGATCGAATAGCCAGATAGCCTCCACTAATAAATTAATAGGGCAATTGAAGAATATAGGCCTAATTTGGACATCTGGGCCTAGGACCATGGACCTCGAAATCGGGTTTGTGAAGTGGGCCTTGCTTTGGATATGTGGGCCTAGGAAATGGATTTGAAAACATAGGCCTTGAACCATGGGCCTTTGAACAATGTGCTTGGTGGGCTTTTGATATGTGGGACTTATGGACTTTGAACTTGTGGGCCTTGTGGGTTTTAAAATGTGAGCCTTTGGGGCTTTGAACTTGTGGGCCTTGTGAGCTTTGAAATGTGAGCCTCTGGGACTTTGAACTTGTGGGCCTTGTGGGCTTTGAAATGTGGGCCTCTGGGGCTTTGAAATGTGGACCTTTGAGGCTTTGAACTTGTGGGCCTTGTGAGCTTTGAACTTGTAGGCCTTGTGGGTTTTGAAATGTGAGCCTTTGAGGTTTTGAACTTGTGGGCCCTGTGAGCTGTAAAATGTGGGCATCGGGGCTTTGAACTTGTGGGCCTTATGAGCTTTGAACTTGTGGGCCTTGTGGTTTTTAAATGTGGGCCTCCGGGCTTTGAACTGTGGGCCTCTGGGGCTTTGAAATGTAGGCCTTTTAAAGTTTTGACTTTGACTTTGTGAATCCTCGACTTTGTTGGCTGCTTGTCCTGTATATGCATAAATATTTTTTTTTTGTAAAGAAAGGAAAGCGCTGTATAACAAGACTTTTTTGAAAGGAATAAAATTTTTTGTTGGTGACAAATTTGTTGGTGTTTGCTTGTGTTTGGATTTGTGCTTTGGATGGCGGAATCAGAATATCGAACTTAGCCCACATCGAATCCGCTATTTTGAGTTGTTTACTAGGGATCCCGATTCCCTAAGAGTATAGCATACTAGGATCATGCCCCTTGGATTTAGGCAGAGTCTGACAGAATTCTGATCCGGGACTTATCTTTTCCTTGTGCTTCTTTGCTTTGTTCATTGCCTTGGCTTCTTCTGCACCTGCACTTTTTGTTTTTCTTTTTTTCTTTTCTAGCCATTTTTTAGGTTTTCACCACGATTGGTTTTCTCGTCATTTTTGCCCATGGCGTCCTTTCCGATTTTCACCATGTCCCGAGTTTTTGCTCTTGCCTACCCCTTGGCAGCTGTACTCTTTTAACCATTGGTGCCTTTTCAGGTTTTCATCAAGTCCGCTACATGCCCGCTGTTTTTACTCGAGGCGCCCTTTCGGGTTTTCACCTCGCCCGTTTTGCTTACGCACGTTACTTTTCTTTTGATTTCTCTTTTTCTTGTACAAAGGCGGGAGGCTAGACTCCATTCATTGCCGACTGACTGGTGAGCTACCTAACTTTGTCTTCAATCACGATCGTGAAGCTGTTGACATTGGGTTAAACCATCCTGAGAGGAAATAGGTTTGCGACTTGTGTTCTCACTCATTGGGTTCGACTCTTCTTTTCTTTTTCTTTTTTTCTTTTTTTTTTGGACTACACGCTTTATCCAACCATTTTTTATTATTATTTCTTCATCTCTTTTTTTTTAACCCTTTATTTTTTGGAACACTTATTAGAGGGAAGGAATAATGATGGAATGTACCTCAAGATGTTAACCTTTTGTCATTTGATTTTAGCTTTACATTTGTAGTTGTTGACATAATCAAGTAAGATTACCCCATGTTGTCGGCGTTGATGGGCTCTGGAAGAGCTTTGCCCCTAATTATGGTGAGACGAAGGGCACCTCCCGGAAGAACTGCATGATTACCATGTTGTTAACCTTTCTTTCAGACTTGCTTGTCATTGGTCTCAGTGATCATCGTTGTTGAGGGTCAAATATTGCATATTAGACCCCGATTATTGTCTAGATTTATAAACATGATACCATTTAACAGCCTGATTTAATTCCATTTGTGATGCAGGGTGTATGTATGAGTTTAGATTGAAACAGGGTGCTAAAAGCATGAAATTAACGCTCAAGAGTCACCAAGGCAAGGGACGGACCCCAGAGGACTGAGATTGACAAATTCACACGCCCGAGATTCGAGGAAATCCAGTATGTCACGCTCAAGTGGCCTAAAAGTCGTGCAAAATGCAAGTTCACAGGGTTCCCACCAACTGTTCAGCTCGAAATTTTATACATGGCCTGAGGACCATAAATTAATCGTACACATCAATTTTCAGCCATTGGATCCCTCTGGAAGTGGCCTAATGGACAAATCAACCCATAAATCAGTGAAATGGGGCCCGCCCGGTATCTGGAAATGCTTCAATTTCGATCTTAACACCTTAAATTCTGTGGAGAAGCAGATGGACGATGTGGATTTCAAATCCACATCACAATGGAACCTATGTGGGACCCACGTGCACGGTGCTCAAGTGCACCGGCCGTGCACCAGAAGAACCAAAGTCGGTCAGCGCCCGCTTACCGACGATTTCTTAAAAAGAAATTTTTTCTTTATTTTTCTCTGCAGCGTCTTACGCACAGCCACCATCTTTGGCTAGTGGGTCCCATTGATATTATATCTTGATGATCTGGACCGTTCAACGGGTTCAGAACGGGGTCATGACCATCGCCTAGCTTTCCATTTTTCCCCATGCACGTGTACGCACGTGAATCTTTGGAAAACGTAGGATGAACGGTGGAAGCAAAACATCAATGGACCGCACCGAAATTGCTCTAAAAACACTCCTTCCTGGATGGTTTTTCGTCCTGAAGCCAATGGACGGTGTGGATTTTCAAAACAAAAGCGAAGTGGGCCCCACCGAACACGTCAGCCAACTCGCGTAAGCCTTACGCGCGTCCGGGAAAACTTGATTTTCCAGCCGTTTGTGGCCCACTATCTTTGATCATATTGATGATCCAAACCGTCCATCATGTAGCTCATCCAAAAATGCTCCATGGGACGTTGGTTCTTTGGAAAAGAAGTGAGAAAAGTGGGAGGTTTAATGGCTGTCTTCTTGGCTGCAGAAAAGCCCACGCACGCACCGCCTCTCCTTGCGATGCAGGAACCGACTTCTTCTTCTATAAAAGAAACGTGAGAGAGAGAGTGGAGGGCATCCTTTAGATCAGAGTAGCCGTGAAGGCCAGCAGGGGAGGAAATCTTCGGTGTGGACGTGAATCAAAAGTCAGGGAGAGAGATAGTATTTTTAGTAGTTTTATTTGTTTTACTATTTTTATTTCTTTTGAGGATAGCCTAATCATGGTCGGCTAAACCTCTTAGCTAGGGCTAGGAGGTGAAGCATGTAGTGTGATGAGAGAATCTTCTACTTGTACCTTTTATTTAGATTGACTGATGATTGATTTTAGTTGATTAGCAGGAATATTTTCAGTTTTTAACGGTTTGTTGTGACTGAAATTATAATAGATTTGTGATGGCTTTGAGTATTTCTTTCTCCATTTTATGTTTATGACGTCAGGAAGCCCTGTTGTTCACCATCGTCTCCTGGGCATGGTCGGATGACGATACCTTTCCTAACCTTCATACATTGATTGATTGATTTGTAATTAGTTTAATTCTATTATTTGCTTTGTCTCTTGGGCATGGTTTGGTGATGGAATCCATTCTAATTCATATACCTTTCATCTCTTTAAAACTATATCAAGAAAGTTCAGTTTAATTTTCATGATTCTTAAAGCAGGCATAAGATCTCCCTGATCTCTACAAGTGAATCCTCTGAATCCCTAGTTTCATACCTCTGAATTTCCCTACGTTTTAGATAATTATTCCACCATTATTCTCTAAATTTCATTCAGTTTACATTTTATCTTAGTCTAGTTCTAGTTCTACTTAGTTTCAAATAACGTACAGGTATCTGTCCCTTGGGATTCGACCTCAATCTTACTGAGTTTATTACTACATCACAACCCTGCACTTGGGGAGTGAACAATCGTGCACTTTATGTTTGCGAGATGTAGTTGGTTGCATCGAGCTTACCACCAATCCTTTTCATTAACTTCTTTTTCATTTGTACTGATGATGTAGGATGTTGTCGCTGCCCGCTTTCGTCTGACACGAGAATATACTCATGACCATTGGATGCCTTTAGGTTCATTCTTTCGATAATGTCCACACTCCATAATGAAGAAGGGCTAGAGTGTTGTCAGGTTATAAAGACTCGAAGCATGCACATGGATCCGTTATGCAAGCTTTGAATATTTGAAGCATTTCCTGACATGCTGCAATAATTTATCTTCATCGTTCATCAGTAGGACTCCGTCGTACACTTTAGACATTATCTTGACAGCTTTGCTTGATAGGCTTGACTTCAGGCTTCATAGCAAATGGTGTATGATTGATTCTTCATTTAATCGGGGTGAGACTTTGTAAGACCCGTATCTTAGTCCGTACCATTCCATAGACTTCCGCGGTCTTACCGGTCGAATTCCGGCAACCTTCGACCCTTAACCGATATCGACGCCCGACCCTAATTCATATGCCGTCAACCTGTATCGACTCAACCCAAGACCAATACCATAGCGACCGCGCCATCGCTGCGGTTCCGATGCCGCGACTTGCGCGCCGAGGCGATACCCTGGTCAAGATATGTGGGCTAACGTTTAGTGCGAGGAAAACACCGTACGTTGCGAAACCCAAGAGAATCTCTATGATGTGTCACATCAATCACATCAATCCCATCAATCAATCATCCATCAATCCATCACATGTCAAGTACACATCACTTTCACCCCTTTTCCCAAGCAAGCCACAAAAGTCTTCCATGCCCATACCTCTCTTACACAAAAGGCTCAAAAGTCAAAAAGGTCTTACACACCCATCACCACCACATCCATCACTCTCTCTCTCTCTCTCTCTCTCTCTCTCTCTCTCTCTCTCTCTCTCTCTCTCTCTCTCTCTCTCTCTCTCTCTCTCTCTCCCTTTACAACTCTCTCTTTCTCTTTCTCATTTCAAACTCAAAAAAAAAAACCCAAGCTCCATACGTATGAGAGCTCTCCCAAGCACTCCCAAAATTCTAAGTGTGGCCCACCTTCCCTACCCCATGATCTCCCCATCCTAACCTTCCATTCCCCATCTCCTCCATTGAAATCCAAGATAAGGAGCTAAGGAGCCCATAGGAGCAAGAAGATCGGACGGTGGGTGCTTGATCATACTAGATTTTCATGTTTTTGAGATGGGTCAAGTGAGGCCAACCGATCAATGGTTTGAATCTCACTTGGGACCCTAAAATGTGGCCGATGGCCCACTAGGATCATTATGATCATTCCATGATGGGGTCATTCTCCATGGACCCCATCATGATGTTTATTTCTTAGAAAAGGTCATCTAGACCGTCCATATTGGTAGAGAAAGGATCTCCAGCGTTGATTCTAAATTTTGATGGTCCCATGTGTTAAAGGACCCACTTGATTGTATGATTCATTGCAAGGGAGGGCCCATAGTATCGGGGTCCCTCCATCACAAGCGTGTCCCACCCTCCATCTCTCTCTTTCTCTCCATCTCTCTCTCTTTTTTTTTATTTCTTTTTATTTTATTTTATTTTATTTGTAATAGGGTTGTGTGGCCCACTTGAATGGACCCCACCTTGAGCATTTATTTGGTCCAAGTTTTCTTCAAGTGGGGCCCACCTAAATGTTGTACTACATCATCCATCTGTGGTGGTCCACTTCAACAGGGTCCACCATAATGTATTTTTAATTGGACCGAACGGTCCAGCGTCTGGGACGCTGGACGTCCCTGTATAAACAAAAAAAAAAAAAAAAGAAAAGAATGAAACTTTTTAGGAGGTCCTCTCATAGGCCCCACCTTGACATTGGGGTATAATCCAAGCCGTCCATCCCCTTACCAGCCTCATTTTAGCCATTGAGTAGAAAGATGGTCCTGATCTAAGCATCTGGTGGACCATGGCGTCGAAGATTGCATCATCACCATTCAAATATCATTTTATTATTTTATTTTGTTTCCTAAACGTATAAAAATTCAAACTTTAGACTCATTTGGTCGGTCTCGAGCCACTGAACACAATGGCCGGGGTGGATCTTTGTAAAGTGGGCCCCACGTGCGAAAAACCCCAAAAAAATGGGTTTTTCCTTTTTTTCAAAAACATCATGGCAAAGGTTTTGCCTCTGCCTCTGTCAGCGGCAGCAGTTGCACGCTGCTGCGTGCAGCGTTGGGCGGGCGGGCGGACAGCCACCCACGGCCCTGCACGTGGGCCCCACAGTGATGTTTATTTGCGATCCAATCTGCTCATGAGGTGGGCCACCTCCTGAAGTGAGCCCCTGCCAAAATTCAGGCCCATCCAAAGCTCAGGTGGTCCACACCAGAGGAAACAGTGGTGGCTAAAAGCCTACCATTGAAACCATTTTTTGGCCCATGAAAGTTTTGAATCAAGTTGAAATTTATGTTTTCACTTCATCCAGGTCTGCGTGACCCCATGAACGGATTGGATGGTATATGAACATTGGGGTGGGCCCAACGTGGAGCCCACAGTGATGTTTATATTGCTCCCACCGTCCGCTGGACGGTGGAGCCCACTCAATTCATGTGTTTTGTTCTCGCCACTCACCCTCTGTTGGCAAATAAATAATACAGTGGGCCATCCCCTGGCCCACACGTTGGATGACAAATGAGCATTGTAGTGGGCCCCTCGCCAATCTAGGTGGCAAATAAACAATACAGTGGGCCTCTAGGCCCATGGGATTGGGCCCACTTGATATGTTCCAAGGCCCATGGGACTAGGCCCATTTGATGTATCTTCAAGCTCATGGGACTAAACCCGTTTGATGTACTATAAGGCCTATGGGTTTAGGCCCATTTGATTTATACAAGGCCTACGGGTTTAGGCCCATTTGATGTACTATAAGGCCTATGGGTTTAGGCCCATTTGGTTCATATAAGGCGTAGGGGTTTAGGCCCATTTAACTCATATAAGGTGTAAGACTAGTATCTTGGTCCGTACCTTTCCGAAGACTTTCGCGGTCTTACCAGTAGAATTTCGGCAACCTTCGACCCTTAACCGATATCGACGCTCGACCCTGATCCATACATCGACAACCGAAGTCGACTCAACCCGAGACCAAAACCATAGCGACTGCGCCGTCGTTGCGGTTCCGATGCCGCGACTCGTGCGCCAAGGCGATAGCCTGGTCAAGAGATGTGGGCCAACGTTCGGTGCGAGAAAATGCCGCGCATTGCGAAACCCAAGGGAATCTCTACGATGTGTCACGTCAATCACATCAATCCCATCAATCCATCACATGTCAAGTACACATCACTTTCATCCCTTTTTCTAAGCAACCACAAAAGTCTTCACCACCCATCCCTCTCTTACACAAAAGGGCCACAAAAGTCAAAGATTTCTTACACCCCCATCACCACATCCATCCATCACTCTCTCTCTCTCCCTTTACAACTCTCTCTCTTTCTCTCTTTCTCATTTCAAATCTCCAAGAAAAAATTCCCAAGCTCCTACGTATGAGCCTCTCCCTCATCTTCCTAAACTCTAAGTGTGGCCCACCTCTTCATCCCAAGATCTCTCATCTCAACCCTCCATTCCTCATCTCATCCATTGAAGTTGAAGCTAAGGTGCCAAGGAACCTCTAGGACCAAGAAGATCGGACGGTGGGTGCCTCCATAGGGTAGTTTTTCTTATTTTTATGATGGGTCAAGTGAGGCCCACCGATCAATGGTGTGGATCTCGCTTGGGACCCTAAGATGAGGCCGATGGCCCACTTGGATCATCATGATCATTCCATGATGGGACCATTCTCCATAGACCCCATCGTGATATTTATTTCATTGCAAAAGGTCATCTAGACCATCTATATTGGTGGGGAAAGGATCCCCACCGTTGATTTTAAGTTTTGATGGTCCCTTATGCTAAATGACCCACTTGATGTATGATTCATTGCAAGGGAGGGCCCATAGTGTCGGGGTCCCTCCATCACAAGCGTGTCCCACTCTCCATGTCTCTCTCTCTCTCTCTCTTTTATTCCTTTTTATTTTATTTTATCTTATTTTATGCAATAGGATTGTATGGCCCACTTGTATGGACCCCACCTTGAGACATTATTTTGTTCAAGATTTATTCAAGTGGGGCCTACCATATACGTTGTACCCACGCCACCCCTCAGTGGTGGCCCACTTCATCAGGGCCCACTACAATGTATTTTTGGAAGGAACAAAACCGTCCAGCATCTGGGACGCTGGACGTTTAAAAAAAAAAAAGAAAAAAAAAAGAGAAAAGGGAAAGAAGAAAAGGGAGCCCTTGGTGGTCCACTTGCTTAGGCCCCACCGTGATGTATTTAAACAATCCAACCCGTCCATCCTCTTACCTACAACATTTTAGCCGTTGGGTAGAAGTTTGGGGCTGATTGGAAGACCTGGTGGGCCATGGCATCGAAGAACGCATCATTACCATTCAAGGATCCTTTTCTGATTTTTTTTCATTTTCTAATCATAAAAAAATTCAAACTTCGGACTCATTTCGACTGTTACGGGCCACTGAACGCAATGGCTGGAGTGGATTTCCAGGTAGCGGGCCACACACACGATTTTTGGCAAAAATAAAAAATTAAAGGAGAGAGAGAGGAGGAGTGAGGCAGCAAGATGCTGCTGCTGTCAGACCAGTGATGCTGGCGCGTCCTGCGTCATTGGGCGGGCGAGCGTGAGGGGCCCACGGCCCTGCATGTGGGCCCCACCGTGATGTTTATTTATTATCTAAGCCGTCCACGAGGTGGGCCACCCCCAGTAGTGGGCCCCCTCTGAATTTCAGCCCCATCCATTTATCAGGTGGCCCACACCATATGGAACAGTGTGAATGAACATCTACCATTGAAACTCTTTCTGGGGCCCACAGAAGTTCTGGATCAAACTGAAATTTGTTTTCGCCCTTCATCCAGGTCTGCGTGACCTAATGGACGGGTCAGATGGTGTGTAAACCATTTGGTGGGCCCCACGTGAGACCCACAGTGATGTATGTGAACAAATCCACCGTCCGTATGGACAGTGGAGCCCTGCATTGTCCACATCGTCCAGCCATCTTTGGGGCCCGCTGGACGGTCAGTGGGCCCACCCATGATGTATGAGTTGCATCCTAACCGTCCATTCATTTTGTGAGCTAAGGCATGAGCTAATCTTTAGCTCATGTGGAACCCCCCCCCCCCCCCCCCCCCCCCCCACCATGATGCATGTGTTACATCTAAACTATCCATTTATTTTTTTTTATCTTTATGATTGGGCTAAAAATGAGCCAGATCTATAGTTCAAGTGGGCCCACTTTTGTATGTGTATAGGGCCCATGTTGATCCATTTATGGGTATCCATTGGGGCCCACTTTGACGTGGATCTTAGGCCCATGCAATGGGGCCATCTGGTGTATTATGAGGCCCATGGGATTGGACCCATTGATGCATTTTTAAAGCCCATGAAAGTATGCCCATTTGATTATATGAGGCCTATGGGTTAGGCCTAGTTGATATATATAAGGCCTAGGGGTTTAGGCCCACTTTGATATGCATGCAAGCTCATGGGTTAGGCCCATTTGATTTGTTTAAGGCCTAGGGATTTAGGCCCATTTGACTCATATAAGGCCTATGGGTTGAGGCCCATTTGATGTACATGTGGGGGCCCAATTGGTGTGGCCAATTTGTTACATATTAGACTGATGAGGTTAGGCCAATTGATGCAATTCAAGGCCCACGGGTTTTGACACATTGTAATGCACTTAAGACCCATTGGTGTGGCCCATTGATGTGACCCATTGATGAATAAAAGTCCCATATGATAGAGCCCATTTGATGTATTTAAGGTCCAATGGGATGTACCTAAGGTCCATTGCAACGTGTGAGCCCAACATGGATTATGTAACGATATTTGCGACGATCGTGCCTTGGGGGCAATGTTGGTTTGACGTCTACATTGCGAGTGTAATGTTGGTTGGATGTCTACATTACGACTCTCCTTAGGGCCCATTACTGGGCCGTACTTGCTGTGTATAGGCCGTCTAGGCCCATCCGCGTTATATGAATGGTTCATCACTCATTTACATGTTTAGTATAGTTTCATGACTCATGATCATACACATCATATGTATGCTTGATATGAGGATTGTCTAATCATAGTATATGCCTTTGAACAGGTTGTTATGGGCTCCTGGTTAGGCGATGTTACCCTACATGAGCACACGATATGCGCAGGATTTGTTGCATGACCGGATAGCGTGAATCATGCATTTTCACATTTGTGTGACATGGTTATTGTACGCCCTAGCAACATCAGGGCCGTAGCCTCCACAGACGCATCATGGTTGGAATGATTGGATACCAAAAATCTTATTCTACATGGGGTACTATAGTTATCCCTGGGTGAAAGTCCCTAAACCTTTATGGTACCAAGAGGTTGCTCCAACGTCTAGACCGAGTGGGTAGATGAGCGCCGAGTGTCGATTACCAGTTGGCTGTGCTCTCCACTGTGTCGTGGTCGGTTGGAAGGGGGTGCGGCCTTATCCGCCCGAGTGTAGGGGGCAATGTTAGGCTGAGTCTGACCAGCTCGAGGAATGGGTCCGCTATCGACGAGTCACGCCCGATATTGGCAGACGGATAGTGTGGTCTCTTTCACTTACCTTATTACACGCGATGTGGCGACAATCTGGTTTAGAGTGTACTAGACCCCGGTGATATCCCATATTTGAGCTGTATTAATGTGTGGACATAGATGAAAATCTGTATGCTTGAGTTGCATTGCACATCGCATGGCCTTGGGGTGGCCGATACCATTCATGTCTTGCATCGCATAGCCTTGGTACGGCTCATGATATTATGGATCCATCTGCATATTCCGCATTACTCTGACATTTCATGTTCATATTACTACCTTGCGCATACACTTTCACCACCTTCTAAGCTTTCTATAAGCTTATGCACGACTGTTGCGTGCAGGTGACGTTGGTTCGCAGCAGCGCTGAGGTAGGAGCACGTTGCAGAGCGTTTTGAAATTTTTATCCTTTACCGTTGTATTTCCCTTTATGCTCATTGTACTTGTAAAGTTTTTTATCATAGTGGAAATGTAATGGAGCTCTTGGTTGTTGTTGTGGGTTATGCCATTGGTTATGCTTATTACGAATCAAACTGACATTGAAAATCCTCCTCGTAGCATCCCAGGATCGGAACCTGGCGAATGGGAGCTAGGATCCAAGAATGGGGTTCTACGGAGGCTGTCGGCGCCGGATTCGGCGATCGAGAATTTTGTGGGCCCGGTTTCTGAGTTTGGGGAGTGACATAAGGCCTATGGGTTGAGGCCCATTTGATGTACATGTGGGGCCCAATTGGTGTGGCCCATTTGTTACATATTAGACTCATGAGACTAGGCCCAATTGATGCAATCCAAGGCCCATGGGTTTTGACCCATTGCAATGCACTTAAGGCCCATTGGTATGGCCCATTGATGTGACCCATTGATGAATAAAAGGTCCATATGATAGAGCCCATTTGATGTATTTAGGGCCCAATGGGATGTACCTAAGGTCCATTGCAATGTGTGAGCCCAACACGGATTATGTAACGATATTTGCGACGATCGTGCCTTGGGAGCAATGTTGGTTTGACGTCCACATTGCGAGTGTAATGTTGGTTGGATGTCCGCATTACGACTCTCCTTAAGGCCCATTGCTAGGCCCGTACTTATTGTGTATAGGCCGTCCAGGCCCATCTCCATTGTAAGGATAGTTCATCTCATTATAACATGTTTAGTATAGTTCTATGACTCTTGATCATACGCATCATATGTATGCTTGATATGAGAAATGACTGATCATAGCATATGCCTTTGGGCAGATTGTTTATGGGACCCCGATTAGGCGGTGTTGCCCTGCATGAGCGCACGATACGCGCAGGATTTGCTGCATGATTGGATAGTGTGACTCATGCATTTCGCATTGTGTGACATGGTTGTTGTACGCCCTAGCTACATCGGGTCCGTAGCCTCCACAGGCAGATCGTGGTTGGCAGGATTGGATACCAAAAATCTAGTTCTACATGGGGTGCTATAGATATCCCTGGGTGAAAGTCTCTAAATCCTTATGGTACCAAGAGGTTGCTCCAACATGTAGACCGAGTGAGTAGATGAGCGCTGAGTGTCGATTACCAGTTGACTGTGCTCTCCAATGTGTCGTGGTCGGTTGGAAGGGGGTGCGGCCTTACCCGCCTGAGAGTAGGGGGCAATGCTAGGCTGAGTTTGACCAGCTCGAGGAATGGGTCCGCTATTGACGAGTCGCGCCCGATATTGGCAGACGGATAGTGAGGTCTCTTCCACTTACCTTATTGCGCGCGATGTGGCGGCAATCTGGTTTAGAGTGTACTAGACTCCGGTGATATCCCATATTTGAGCTGTATTAATGTGTGGACATAGATGAGGATCTGTATGCTTGAGTTGCATTGCACATCGCATGGCCTTGGGATGGTCGATACCATTCATGTCTTGCACTGCATAGCCGTGGTACGGCTCATGATATTATGGATCCATCTGCATATTCCGTATTACTCTGACATTGCATGTTCATATTACTACCTTGCGCACACACTTTTACCATCCTCTAAGCTTTCTATAAGATTATGCACGACCGTTGGGTGCAGGTGACGTTGGTTCGCAGCAGCGCTGAGGCAGGAGCACGTTGCAGATCGTTTTGGAGTTTTTATTCTTTACCATTGTATTTCCCTTTATGCTCATTGTACTTGTAAATTTTTTTATCATAATGGAAATGTAATAGAGTTCTTGATTGTTGTTTGTGGGTTATGCCTTTGGTTATGCTTATTACGAATCAAACTGACATTGAAAATCCTCCTCGTAGCATCCCAGAATCGGAACCTGGTGAATGGGCACTAGGAGCCGAGAATGGGGTTCCACAGAGGCTGTCGGCGCCGGATTCAGAGATCAGAAATTTTGTGAGCCCGGTTTTCGAGTTTAGGGCGTGACAGAAGTTGGTATCAAAGAATAACTTGGGAATAACCGAGAACAACATTACATGTCTGCTATGAGTGTAGAATGGATAAGTTTTAAAGTTTGGATAGCTTAGCGACCTTCCGTTACAGACCCTTAACGTACGTGCCTTCGAGAGTTATAAAGTTGATAGGCACCTTCGCTCTTTCCTGTAGGACATGGCGCGTGGGAGAGTTACTCGATCGACTCTTGCACCACCACCTGAGGATCCCGCCCTACCACCTGCGGCTCCCGCATTACCATCTATGATGCCTGTTCCTGAGTATCCTGCTCCTCCACCAGAGATTCCTACTGCCCATCCTGAGTATCCCGCTCCTCCACCAAAGATCGGTGCGGAGCGGACCGTATCCGTGAGTGCCTCTCAGTTGCAGCAGATGTTACAGGCTATGACAGCTGCACTCCATGGGCAGGGCAGGCAACCAGTTATTTTGCCAGCACAGGCAGAGTAGGATCGTGCTAGTGCTCTCCTTCGTAAGTTTCGACAGCTCGATCCCCCGCGTTTCCAGGGTGAGCCGAACCTGACTATAGCTGAGAGATGGCGTGCTGATGTGGAGAAAGTATTTGAGACTATGGGATGTGCGACAGAGCGGCAGTCCGACTAGCCGTATTCCTTCTCCATGGTGAGGCTGAGCACTGGTGGGCATCAGTTTCCCAAGCAGCAGGCGCCAATTTGGTGTGGACCTGGGAGGATTTCGTGGATCGGTTTGACCGACAGTACTTCCCTGATCACGTCCGACGACAGCGAGCGTTGGAGTTTGAGGCCCTGGTGCAGGGCGATATGACCGTGGCCCAATACGCGGCTCGCTTTGTAGCACTGTCCAGATTTTCCCCTTACCTTGTTGATGATGAGGGGAGGAGGGCCCGACGATTCGAGGACGACTTGCCTTATGGTCTTCGCAGCCGTGTGATTGGCTATGAGCTTCCGACTTTTGAGGAAGTGGTGCGGAAGGCCCAGATCTTCGAGACTGAGTGGGTCGGTTCTCAGTCTGATCGCGGTCAGAGGAGAGACCGGAAGAGGCAGGCTCCTTCCAGTGATTCCCAGCAGCGTTGACCACAGCAGTAGAGGCGTACAGCTCGCCCAGCCTTCCGAGCACCAGCAGCACCAGCAGCACCTCCACCACCACCTCAGAGGCAGTTCACCGGCACTTGCTTTAGGTGCGGTGCGATGGGACACCGTTCATGGGAGTGTCCCAGCCCCCAACAGCAGCAGAGGGCTCCACAGCAGCCTCCACTGCAGCAGCAGAGACCCCCACAGCAGCAGCGACAACAGCCCTCACCACCGAGGCCAACTCAGCAGCAGCATCAGCATCAACAACAGCCTCAGAGGCCACAGCAGCAGAGACAGTAGTTTCGACCGCCTCAGCGACCCCAGCAGCAGCAGCAGCACCCTCAGAGGGGACAGGCACCTCCCCAGCCGGATCAGGCTAGGTTTTATGCGGCTCAGCAGGACCCACAGTCTTCTGGACGAGTCGTTGAGGGTATACTTTCAGTTTTTGCATGCATTGCACGTGTGCTGTTTGATTCACGTGCATCGCACTCTTTTGTGGCCGAGAGCTTCTACCGATCGACTGGCTTACCGTTGGAGTCTTCTGGTGAGGGCCTATCAGTATCGACTCCCTTAGGAAGGACTGTAGTGTTGGGACGATTTTGTTCGTCTTGCCCCGTTCTAGTTGGGGATACCTTTCTACCTGTCGATTTGTTTGTATTACCGATGTCTGAGTTCGACGTCATTCTGGGCATGGATTGGCTCGCCGAGTACTATGCTATATTGGACTGCGCCGCGAGGAACGTCACGTTCTGTATACCCAGCGTGCCACAGTTTCAGTTCGTTGCAGAGCCTAGAGGAGAGCGGTTGTCTTGTTTGATGTCCTGCGCTGTTGAGGAGCCTGTTGCCGCTTGCATCGACCATTTGCCAATAGTATGCGATTTTCCTGATGTGTTCCAAGAGATTTCAGGATTACTGCCTCGTCGACTCACCGAGTTCCAGATTGACCTCGTGCCCGGTACTGCGCCTATTTCGAAGGCCCCGTATCGTATGGCACCGGTGGAGTTACGGGAACTGAAGAAGCAGTTGGACGAGTTATGTGAGTTAGGTTTTATTCATCCGAGCAGTTCGCCGTGGGGAGCGCCAGTACTCTTCGTGAAGAAGGATGACTCGTTGAGGCTCTGCGTTGACTACCGCGAGCTCAACAAAGTCACGATCAAGAACAAGTACCTTCTCCTTAGGATTGATAATTTGTTCGATCAGTTGCAGGGTGCACAGTTCTTTTCGAAGATCGACCTGCGTTCCGGTTATCATCAGATTCGGGTCCGAGATGAGGACATTTCGAAGACAGCATTCAAGACGCATTACGGTCATTTTGAGTTTCAGGTCATGTCCTTCGGACTGACTAATGCACCCGCGGTCTTCATGCAGCTGATGAATGAGGTCTTCCGCCCTTATCTCGATCAGTTTGTTATAGTCTTCATCGACGACATCCTGATTTATTCGAGGACCCGTGAGGAGCATGAGCAGCATTTGGAGATCACTTTGCAGACCCTTCACGCACACCATCTGTATGTGAAGCTGGAGAAGTATGAGTTCTGGCAGGAGGAGGTGAGGTTCCTCGGTCATGTGGTGACGAGGGAGGGTGTCGCAGTGGACCCCTCGAAGGTCGAGGCATTGCGTTAGTGGGGCCAGCCCACGACTGCGACAGAGATCTGTAGTTTCCTTGGTTTGGCGGGCTATTACCGACGTTTTATTGAGGGCTTCTCTCGTATTGCAGCCCCGCTGACCAGGTTGACTAGGAAGGGCGCAGAGTTTATTTGGAGTGACGCCTGCGAGCGAGCATTTATGGAGTTGAAGGACCGCCTGACGTCTGCTCCTGTCCTCACTCTTCCCTCTGGGAGTGACGGTTTTATTGTATTCACTGATGCCGCGCATATCGGTTTGGGTGCTGTCCTGATGTAGCACGGGAGACCAGTGGCCTTTGCGTCTCGTCCGCTCAAGGTCCATGAGCTGAACTATCCTACGCATGACTTAGAGCTGGCTGCAGTTGTCTTCGCACTGAAGGTGTGGAGGCACTATCTTTATGGGGTTAGGTTCGAGCTCTTCTCTGATCATAAGAGCTTGAAGTACCTCTTCTCGCAGTCTGAGTTGAATATGAGACAGAGGCGCTGGATGGAGATTCTGAAGGACTATGATTTCGATCTCCAGTACCACCCGGGCAAGGCAAACGTGGTGGCAGATGCCCTCAACCGTCAGCCACGGGGCCTAGTGGCGCATATGATGATTTAAGAGTGGCGGATGTTTGAGGATATTGCAGCGTATGATTTTGAGTTCAATCTGCAGTCTTCCATCATACAGTTATCGAGCTTGTCGATTCAACCCTCTCTTGTCGCTAGGGTGATCGAGGCTCAGCAGGCTGATGTGTCGTTGCAGAGTTATATGGATGAGGCGGCATCTGAGAGTCAGGAAGATTGGCAGATTGGTACAGACGGTGGACTTTGCTTCAGAGGCCGATTATGTATCCCGAATATTTCAGAGTTACGCAGAGATCTTATAACCGAGGCACATCGATCGCGATTTTCTATCCACCCGGGCTCGACGAAGATGTACCGTGACATGAGGCGACAGTATTTTTGGATGGGGATGAAGCGCCAGATCACCAGTTTTGTGGCCGAGTGTGACACGTGCCAGCGTATCAAGGCCGATCATTAGAGACCTCCTAGTCTTTTGCAGCCGTTGAGGGTCCCGATGTGGAAGTGGGAGCACGTGTCGACTGATTTCATTATGGGTTTGCCGAGGACTCAGCGTGGTCATGACGCCATTTGAGTTGTTGTAGATCATCTGATGAAGTCATGTCTACGTGACCCCATGAACGGATTGGATGGTATATGAACATTGGGGTGGGCCCAACGTGGAGCCCACAATGATGTTTGTACTGCTCCCACCGTCCGCTGGACGGTGGAGCCCACTCAATTCATGTGTTTTGTTCTCGCCACTCGCCCTCTGTTGGCAAATAAATAATACAGTGGGCCATCCCCTGGCCCACACGTTGGATGACAAATGAGCATTGCAGTGGGCCCCTCGCCAATTTGGGTGGCAAATAAACAATACAGTGGGCCTCTAGGCCCATGGGATTGGGCCCACTTGATATGTTCCAAGGCCCATGGGACTAGGCCCATTTGATGTATCTTCAAGCTCATGGGACTAAACCCGTTTGATGTACTATAAAGCCTATGGGTTTAGGCCCATTTGATTTATACAAGGCCTACGGGTTTAGGCCCATTTGATGTACTATAAGGCCTATGGGTTTAGGCGCATTTGGTTCATATGAGGCCTACGGGTTTAGG
The DNA here is from genome assembly GCA_037074715.1 of Magnolia kwangsiensis. Lineage (NCBI taxonomy): Eukaryota > Viridiplantae > Streptophyta > Magnoliopsida > Magnoliales > Magnoliaceae > Magnolia > Magnolia kwangsiensis. The sequence continues at coordinate 645,397 of CM073575.1, read as the reverse complement.
CCCATTTGACTCATATAAGGCCTATGGGTTGAGGCCCATTTGATGTACTTGTGGGGCCCAATTGGTGTGGCCCATTTTTTACATATTAGACTCATGAGACTAGGCCCAATTGATGCAATCCAAGGCCCATGGGTTTTGATCCATTGTAATGCACTTAAGGCCCATTGGTGTGGCCCATTGATGTGACCCATTAATGAATAAAAGGCCCATATGATAGAGCCCATTTGATGTATTTAAGGCCCAATGGGATGTACCTAATGTCCATTGTAATGTGTGAGCCCAACACGGATTATGTAACGATATTTGCGACGATCGTGCCTTGGGAGCAATGTTGGTTTGACGTCCACATTACGAGTGTAATGTTGGTTGGATATCCACATTACGACTCTCCTTAGGGCCATTGCTAGGCCCGTACTTATTGTGTATAGGCCGTCCAGGCCCATCTCCATTGTAAGAATAGTTCATCTCATTATAACATGTTTAGTATAGTTTCATGACTCATGATCATACGCATCATATGTATGCTTGATATGAGAAGTGACTGATCATAGCATATGCCTTCGGGCAGATTGTTTATGGGACCTCGATTAGGCGGTGTTGCCCTGTATGAGCGCACGATACGCGCAGGATTTGCTGCATGATTGGATAGTATGACTCATGCATTTCACATTGTGTGACATGGTTGTTATACGCCCTAGCTACATCGGGGCCGTAGCCTCCACATGTAGATCGTGGATGGTAGGATTGGATACCGAAAATCTTGTTCTAAATGGGGTGCTATAGATATCCCTAGGTGAAAGTCCCTAAACCCTTATGGTACCAAGAGGTTGCTCCAACGTCTAGACCGAGTGGGTAAATGAGCGTTGAGTGCCGATTACCAGTTGGCTGTGCTCTCCACTATGTCGTGGTCGGTTGGAAGGGGGTGCAGCCTTACCTGCCCGAGAGTAGGGGGCAATGCTAGGCTGAGTTTGACCAGCTAGAGGAATGGGTCCGCTATCGACGAGTCGCGCCCGATATTGGCAGACGGATAGTGAGGTCTCTTCCACTTACCTTATTGCACGCGATGTGGCGGCAATCTGGTTTAGATTGTACTAGACCCTGGTGATATCCCATATTTGAGCTGTATTGATGTGTGGACATAGATGAGGATCTGTATGCTTGAGTTGCATTGCACATCGCATGGCCTTGGGATGGCCGATACCATTCATGTCTTGCACTGCATAGCCTTGATACGGCTCATGATATTATAGATTCATCTGCATATTCCGTATTACTCTGTCATTGCATGTTCATATTACTACCTTACGCACACACTTTCACCACCCTCTAAGCTTTCTATAAGCTTATGCACGACCGTTGCGTGCAGGTGACGTTGGTTCGCAGCAACGATGAGGCAGGAGCACGTTGCAGATCGTTTTGGAATTTTTGTTCTTTACCATTATATTTTCCTTTATGCTCATTGTACTTATAAAGTTTTTTATCATAGTAGAAATGTAATGGAGTTCTTGGTTGTTGTTTGTGGGTTATACTTTTGGTTATGCTTATTACGAATCAAACTAACGTTGAAAATCCTCCTCGTAGCATCTCAGGATCGGAACCTGGCGAATGGGCGCTAGGAGCCGAGAATGGGGTTCTACGGAAGCTGTCAACGCCGGATTCGGCGATCGAAAATTTTGTCAACCCGATTTTCGAGTTTGGGACGTGACAGGCTTCATACGAGAACCCAAAGTTGGATAGCTCCGGGTCTCAGGAATTTTGTCATTGCCTACTTGTATTCAGGAGGCGAGGATTTCTTGATGTGTACCATTCTAGGGAGCTCAAGGGATCCCAAGTTCACAATTTTAAAATCATCTATGATGACATTGGCCTTTGTTTCGAACTTTTTGAGGGAATCCTCCAGCTCAAGAGTTGGATCATCATTTTTCGTATCCTGGGCTTCGTCCAAATCCATGAGTTTGAGGTATAATTCTAGATCGAAATCATATGAGTCGACTTTAAACTTTGTAATAGACGCATTTGACACATTATTTCTTATGAACTTTGAAAGATTTTCTATTGTTTTTGTGTTTTGAGAATTTTCTGATTCTTTTGGATTTTGGCAAATACATGAATTTTTGACATTTTGATAAGTATATGATTTTTTTTGATATTTTGAAAATATCTAATGTTTTTAGCTTTTTGAAAATTTTTTGATTTTTTTTTTTTTTTTGTATTTTGACAAGTATTTAATTTTTTTAGCATTTCGAAAATATCTAATGTTTTTGTCTTTTTGAAATTTTCTGATTTTTTTTTTTTTTTTTTGAGAAACGACGACGATGTGAACCTGGGATTGCTCGATTTGGCTTTGAGGAGTCAAACGTTACTTTTATTGTGTTGTCTTAGGGACTGCGAACCAGCTATTGCCCTGCACTCCCTCCCCTCAGGAGGCAGGGCCAGACAGATCAATAGGTGGGCCCTCATTGTCGTGCCCAAATATCGTGAAGAGTTTGGGATTAGGTTCTGAGTTGGTGTGGGATGCCACTTTTCTCAGCTCATCCTCGATGCATTATGAGTCTTTGCATTCTTCCAGTTCAGGTGGGACCCAAACTGTGGTACAGTCAATCAGGGAAAATTCTTGCCCCTTGCCCAAGTCATTTTCAAATTGCTTAGTTAGGCTCATTTGATCCTCCACAGTGGATCTCGGCCTGCCAATCAAACAGATGATCCCTTCTCTAATAGATTTGATTAATGTGTGGATGAAGGGATCATCCTCCTCTATCCGATCTTGTCCTCCTTTGATACATTTGTACTTTGCTATCTCATCCTTAGGAGGCTGATATCTCAGTCCTGTCATGCCTGCATTTTCTTGATATTCGAGCTGATAATAAAAATGTTGGTGCCCGCCTGAAGGGAAGACATAGTTTGATCTAATGGGACACGCAAGAGGCATGTAATTCATAGTCTCGGACTCAAGACCATGGTATGGGATATCCTCATCAGACCATTGTATGTCTATGATCGGGATATTTAGCTCTTGATGGTTGACTGCTTCTATCGGAAAGATTTGTTCGGGATCATCTAAAACGGTCAGCGTCTTGTCTCCGAAAATGTATTTGGCCTTTTGATAAAGAGTCGAAGAGAGAGCCTTGACTCTATGGATCTAAGATCGATCAGGGAGGAGATGAAATGAAGCTGTGATGTCAAATACCTGAAAAGTGATGGTTGATATTTTGGGGTTAATCATGATCTCGACATTAATCTCTCCATCAACCTTTCTCCTAGAGGAAGGAACTATTTGTCCTAGACTCTTCTCTTGAAGGATTGAAGACTGAGTAGAACTAGGCAAATCCCTTTGAGTACCAGAATGTCCTTCTTGAAAAGTTACTGCATGATTGAAGCTGGGCCCTGATTTTGCTAAGGCATGCGGTATGTTGATCGGGGAAGGAGCATTTTCTTGGATCACGAGGGTTGGAGTAGGGGCTGAATAGGCAGGTGGTTTCCCTTGTGAGACAAAGGATGTATGGACTAGATTGATCGGTGGTGGCTCTTATAGACTTGGGGGCATGGAGATTGGACCTACTGGAGATGCCCCTTGCATATTTGAGAGTGAAGAGATTGGACTGGCAGGGTGTGCCCCTTGTAGACTTGGGGGCATTGTTGTTGTACTGGCAGTGATTGAATGGATGCATTGGACTGGATTGACAGGGGGTGGCTCTCCTTAACTGATATTATTAATAGGGGTTCCTGATGAACTGGAGCATACTTGATACGGTGGCAGGGGATTGGTGGTGGCAACAACAAGAGAGGTAACCACAATCATTTGGTTATCAATCAGATCTTTGACCGCATGTTTCAGGGTGAAACAATGGTCCGTTGTGTGGCATCGAGATTGATGGTATGCACAGTACTCATTCTCATTATAGTTTGGCGGCAGAGGGTTTGGCGGGGACCTATGTAGAAGCAGAGTGAGTATTTTCCTTTGAACTAGCATGGCTAGTACCTCACTATAAGTTTGGACTATCGATGTAAACTGCCTAGGTTCCCGGGTCATCCTTATCTGCTGACGATGATTGGGGTACTGAGAAATCTCCATTTACTGTTGTTGTTGCCATTGTCCTTCTTGACGAGCAAATTGAGCATTTTGGGTAGAGGTGACAAGATTGTCTTCTTCTATTGGATGGAGGTTAGGAACACTTCTGTTATCATTCACGTATCCAGTAAACCTTCCTTCCACTATCCGTTGTACTGGGAAGGCCTAATGAGACCACCAAGGGGAGATCATCCCAGCCCTTATTCCAGCTTCGACCTGTTCCCCAGCACGGATAAGTTGAGCAAAGTTGGCATATGGATATGAGACGAGGTATCCAAAAATACTCGGGTTTGCCGAGTGGATGATCATGTAGATTTGCTCCTCATTATCAATGGGTTTTTTCATTCTAGCAGCCATTGCCTGCCACCGTCCAACGTAAACTGACAATGACTCATCATTCCTCTGCCTTAAGGAAGCAAGATCTGCCCTTTTAGGTACTACATTAAGATTGTACACAAAACGATCAATGAAAGCTTGGGAAAGTTGTTCCCAAGTTTTAATTTAATGGTAATTTAATGATGTGTACCAATCTAATGCATCGCCTTTCAAGGATTTTTAAAACAAACGGATTAACGCTCCGTCATTACCTGACATAGTATTAAGCTCTCCACAGAATGCTCTTAAATGGTCCAAAGGACACCCCATAACATCATACCTTTTGAATTTTGGTACCTCGAAGTCTTGAGGTACCATTGCATCAGGGAAGGGACAAAAATTCCTAACCTTGGTAGATGGGAGATCCACCCCCTACTGCTTCCGTAGCTTCCTCTGCATATCTTGTAATTGCTTCCGGAGCTCTTCGATTTCGGAGAGACCGTTCGGGGGGGGGGGGGGGGGGGGGGGGGGGGGGGTGTTTGCCCCTTGAAATTGATTGGATCTCCTATTAGGAGGAAGATATGCGGCAGGGTTGCTCCCGTTTGTATGTTGGGCTGATTCTACAGGAAGAGGAAGAACATGATTTATTGGAGGAATGAGGGAGAAAGCAGAAGGAGTTTGTAGGAGTGAACTGTTTTGTACACTAGGTTGAGTTACTTGTGTATTTAGTGTGGCATTTGGCACTAATCAAAGTAGTAGCTCTTGCATCGTTCAAAGTAGTAGCTCTTGCGTGGTTGTATTGGCATATGGGTCTGTTGGAGCTACTGGTAGCAACGCGGGTGTCGGTGACGGTGCCGGTACCGGTGTCGATGCTTCAGGAGCTGACAGAGTTGTCAGCTCTTTTTCATGGGTAGCCATAGCTGCATGAGATTGAGTAGTTGTGGCTAAGATTGATGCCCAGACAAGTGTAAGCTAAAGATTTTTTTTTTTGTATGAATGCAGTGATGATGTCCTTTTTTTTATTTTCTTTTTTTCTTTTTTTAAACACACACAACACACACACCCCACACACTCACGCTGGTGAAATTTCACCACCTATGGGTACTCAAACCCTTGACCGGGAGTTGAAACTCCTGAGAATCTACCACCCGGGCAAGTGTAAGGACCCAGTGATGATGTCCCTTGAGATTAAAGTACCACACACTTTCGAGTTGGGTCTCAGCTACTGCGAGTTAGGAAGTCCCTAGTGGAGTCATCATTCTGTAGACACTGAAAATCGACGCCCACGCTGATTTGTGTGTGTTATGTTTTTTGTGGTGAGGGTGATTAAGATGATTTGTAGATGTTGGAGTCGCCACTAGCCGAATAATTTTAAAATTCCGTAGTCAGCTATAACCGTGGAATATGTAAGGTTGGAGAAATTCGAAGACTCTCCTACCTTAGATTAACTCCTGGTTTGCAATCCGGGATTCCGGATAAGGGACCTTGGTTACAAAGAAAGAATGGGTTAGACACCCTCTCTGCCCGTTCAAACGTACGGTCTCTACTTTGTGTGGTAAAACAATCTCAAGGGATGGATGATGTGGTCGAGATAGGACTAAGCACATACGTGAATTTCTGATGCGGCAAGATCCGAGATTTTGGCAAGCCATAGAGCATACGTCCAACGGCATATCTAGAAGGCGGATGTGATGATGCTTATGTAAAGAGATAAGAAAAATAGACTAGATCACTAGGAATTTCTGATGTGACAGGATCCGATGTATGGTAAGTCACAGAGCATACGTTCACTAGAGATCTAGAGAAGCAAGGGGGGTTGAGAAGGGAGTAAATGTCATGATGAATGCTTGTATGTAAAATGAATGGATCTTTGGCTTAATCTTGAGTAGGCTAAGAGATGGACTGCACCATGATCAATTCGGGCTAGGTTTGTGGGGTTAGGAAGGTCGGGATGAGGCTAAGGGGGAGCTAAAAAATCTGAATTTGGAGGCTTAGGATCACCTCCTCACCCTCACTCTCTTCCTCTCTCTCTCTCCCTCTCCCTCACTTGGATTTTAGGCTCTCTTGGTTGTGTGTGAAATGTGAAGGGGGATAGGGTTATTTATAGCCTTCTCCAATGGCATTGCTGTAATTGGTAGGTAGGTAAGGGGTAAAAGCTGAGGTGGCAAGTGATGATTGGTTGAGGAGAGAGATACGCCACGTGGCATGCTCTTATTGGCTCTTGGGCTTGGTGAAGTGGTAAATAGGATCGGATTGGGGGGTAATTTTTAGAGAAAGTTGACTTTCAAACGTTGTGTCAGCTGTTGCTCGGAGGACACACGCGTTCGGCAAGCGGTGGTAATCGGAGTACCGCCAGCGGTAGTCCGACTACCACCGGCAGTAGTCCAACTACTGCCCGAGCTGGGTTTGGTCCGAAACTCGTGTGGTTGGCTCCGTATACATTTTTTTAGAGGAAGTGGTAGTTTAACTACCGCGGGCGGTAGTCAAACTACCACCTCAGGTACAGTTTCTCTTGAAATTTGACTGGTGGGTCATTTTTTGGGTCCTGAGAGTGAAACAAAGTCTGTTTTAGATATTTAGCTTTAGAATGGCTCAAAATTGGCTCGATTGTGACCTAAAAATGGACCGAGAAATGGGTTGATTGTGGGTGAGGGTTTGGGTATGCTGGGACTAGGGTTTGGTTCAAGATATGATCATGTTTCCTAGATTGCCTTAGCCTTCTCAAGATATTAGCCTGGGTGGGGTGTCTACAAGTAGTGACTACTAATTCTTCCATCTCTTTAATTCATGAGGAACTCAAAAAGAAGCAGGCAACCTAACGCTCTGGCTTATCCATTGTAGATTCCTTGAGTCATATCCTTCCAGGCTAGAGTTGCAATCTCCCACAAGGAACTGTTACACCAAACTTCCACCCTAAAATAAACAGGTTTGCTGGAATACATCTTACACGTATCACAATACCATACGTCAGAACTTCAACCTTTGAATCTGGGCCACTTTTAAATTACCCAAGCTGTTTACATAATAAATCTCACTTGTACCATGGAATGTTAACAAATAAAAGCTCTCAAATGAATTACTTCTAACCTCTAGGTAATTTGGTTCTTTCACTTTGAACATGAATGGTCACTATGAACTTTTTATGATCAATGGGCTGAAATGTTCAATCTGATTTTTTTATTTATTCTTTTTTTGGGTCGGGGGATAACCATCCAAAGGGAGCCCCTATTGAATAAATTAATGTCTCTGTCATTGAGGAAGGTCTTATCTAGAGCCTTAAGGAATAAACATTTTGTGACTTCTTTTTGAAAAGAGAAAACTAACCTCAGTGTAGGAAAGAGTTTCTCATACTATAAGCACCGGTAGAGAGTTTATCTTACAAATGGGGGTACCTTTTCTTAAGAAAGGCGGTACTAGCAGCTCTCGTATATGGTCGCCACTTAAAGACTAATGCACTCACTCGTTTTCATATTCAATAGTATAGTAATGCCATTAAAATTGGGCAATCCTTTACAAGCACGAAATGGGCCCACTTTCAATAAATACAGCGATCGATGATATATCTGGCCATACACCAATTCAGCTGATGCTCACCAATCACACGAGATGCATGACAAAAATATTAATTGTCTTCTATATATGGATGCTAACAATCACACAACATATGTGACAAAAATATCGATTCTCATCCATATATATGTAGATCCACCTTACAGGTCGTGAACATGAAATTCAATCCAAACCATTCAAATTGTGGATACAATGGTAAATGCGGCACGTCTGGAAATTAGATTAAGCAAGCAGATCCCAGGATTTGGGTTGTGGACACTTGTTTATTGGATTTGGATCACTGAATTTTATTTTTTATTTTCCCTTTTAGGCGATCAGTTTATTTGGATTTGTCGTTCAGTCGATCAGTTTATGACCACTAATCTGTTTACTGTGGTTTTCAAATATTGACAGGATTCTCAGTGGGCCCCAAGATTTGGACAGCTTGGATTGGCATGCATTAAATGCAATGTGCGCATTGCTTCTATGCATACTCTTCTCCTTATTACGATACAGGGTAGTAACTTGATACTCCAGTAGAGTAGTATGCTTGATACACAGGCACCCAGAAATTGTACACATGGCATGCATTAATTAGCCGAAACCAACTGAATTATGGAACTCATTGTCTGTTAAGTCACAGACCCAAAATCAGATTGGTTGATTGATTGGGCAATCTAAACATCCGATTCATTGACACTTGTCTATCGTTATTGGAAGATTGGACACTACTCATTTTTCAATGTTCAATAAATGTGGTAATCAATTACAGAGTAATTTCTAAGTGCCGGTGTATCATCAATCACAGTGTGCGGGTGTATTAAGGTTTTTCTCTATGGAATAACTCATCATCCACCGGACATGCCAACCAAAATCCTGCTAGCTCTGCCTATAAAATATAGCTATTGAGATAGCAGTTCCATACCATCGAAACCCACAAAAGAGAAGTCATTTCCAAGAGCAAGAAACCATGAAATCCAATGTTTTAAACATTCATGTTTTGGTAGCATCCCTTCTGGTAATTCTGTCCGCAGCCCAAGATTTTGATTTCTTCTACTTCGTTCAACAAGTGATTCCTTTCTCCATTACATCTTTTCATATATATTAGCATTCATTATTCTCGACAAAATTTATCTGGAATTCTATTAAACATAATGGTTCCTCTCAGTGGCCCGGATCCTACTGCGACACCAAGCGAAGTTGTTGCTACCCCACAACTGGAAAGCCTGCGGCAGATTTTGGCATTCATGGGCTTTGGCCAAATTACAATGATGGATCATACCCGTCCAATTGTGACTCGGAGAGCCGTTTTGATCCATCGGGGGTATGTTTACAATCAATCAATTGAAGGAAATATTTCATTGACATAATAGATGCACTAGAGAGAGCCCGTGTCCTGTGTCCTCCAAGATCATAAGATCTCAATATGGATTGATGAACATTTTTCTTTAACTTGACTCAATAACTTGACTCAATATAGGCTAATGAACATTTTTCTCTAACTTGAAAACTTATTTTTGATTGATTGAGAATTCAAAGCCTTTCAACAATAATTTGCAAATGATTAGTCAACATATTTTAAAAGTTATTAATCCAATATATCTTGAAAAATGTCAGGTGATTTTCTTATTTTCCATTTTCTCCGTTTCATCAGGAGGCTAGAAAGATGGTTTTATAAGGAGAAAATGGACCTTTCTTTTTTTTTTTAACTATCTGATACAGCAGCTGTATCATAAGTTATGATACATCCATTTTTCCTGCCAGCATGCTGTATAATATCCTATGTGCAAAAGCAATAGGCCACACCATGAGGATCACCTGATATCAAAATCAACAGATCCGCTCATCATCTAGACAAAACATCAAAATCACGGGAAGGGTAATGGTATGACGCAGTGAACTTGTGTGGCCTATCTAATGAGTGGACCGGCCTGATTTTTCTACCAGGCCATAATCATGGTATGGGCCACTTTTGCACTGATAAGATATTCTACACGTGCGACAAGTTGGTGAAAATTAAAAGGGTGCACGGTAACTTATGACAAAACTGCTGAATCCGATCACTTCTCCCATATTGCCTACTTCAATATTCTTGCTGTTGCAATTTTCTTGTTCTTTGTTCTTCATTTTTAAGGTCTTTGTGAATACGCTTAATGTTGAAACTCGTGGATTATTGAATTTGGTATACACATATTTCTATGATACAAACCAGTAAAAACACTACTTCTTTTGCCTGTATTTCTTTGCATCACACTGCCAGATGAATTCATGGCCGTCCAATTGCAATATTACATGATACACTCTGATATTTTGGATTTTACCTATTAAGTTGTTGAAGGGCTAGATGTCCCATTTTATGCATTTTAATAGAAAGGGAACGGCGAAGGTTGGTTTCCCTCTCCTGGTATAGGGGAGAGAAGTGTTAAAAAATAGAAGAGATACAAACAAGCCGCAGAATGACAAAAACAGATTCCTTTGCCGGATCTCTAGGCTTGTTTGGATTAGGTTACTTTGTATTTGATCCTTAGCCTTCAAGCAAAGTTGACTTCAGGTTTACGCCGTTCCAATCCGTCCACGTTACCATGTTAGTTGTTACTGTTAGGCTAGAATCCAAATCCCTCCTCTGTCCAAAGCCTACTTCATGTTTCTCCCTGGGAATGCTCACCTGCGCACCTTCTTACATTAGCAACCGTATGCACCTTTTAACACGTGTCATGGTCACAGAATCTGAACGGTCTACATGATGCGGCACCCCTTAAAGCTTTACAAGCCCAAAATTCAGCCTGATGCAGAACTCTTGTGGGCAATGAAAAGAGTAAACAGTTTCCTCCCTTGATTGCATTTCTCTTTTCTATGGCGCACCAGAGTTTTGCATCAGGCTGAAATTGGGTTAGCATGGTTTAACAGGGTGACGCATCACGTGAACCGTTCAGATTATAAGCTCAATGACGCATGTGGAAAGGTGGGCACAGGTGCTCACGTAAGAAGGTGCGCGCATGTGAGCATTCCCCATTAACCCCAGTCAACTCCTTTGCGAAACTGCGGATTTGAATCCTTTCGCAACTAGGATGCGGAAGGAAAGTTGCCTAAACTATAAATAGGTATTCGTAGGGCTTTTCTAGGTACGACAAAAGCTTTCTAAAGGGGTTCTAGGGTTTCTAAAGGGTGTAGCAAGGGTGAGATTCGAGGTTGTTCGAATCGGGTAAGTCCTTTCTCTTTGTAATTGATGCTTTCATAGTGGAGATCTGTCGCTTTGTGCCGTAGTTTTTTTCCGAAAGGATTTTCCACGTTAAATTTGGGTGTTCTCTGTGTTCTCTTGTGTGCTTGTTGCCATTGGATTGCTATCCTAGATCTAGATCTGTGTGATTCCGCAGGTCTAAAATTTCCAACAACTGGTATCAGAGAAAAAGTTGGGGCACAGATCTGAATCTGAGGGATTAGTAATAATGGAAGTGTCAGGTATGAGTTTGAGAAGTATTCAGGAAAAAATAATTTTGAGTTATGGAAGGTTAAGATGATTAGCCTGTTAACCAAGCAAGGTGAGGATGGTGCTCTTGAGGACGGAAGTCTACTATGAAAGATGATGAATGGAATACTCTTGATAAGATGGCTTTATCATCGATCCGTTTATGTCTCACGGATGTACAACGTCATGAGGGAGAAAACTGCGGCTGGTTTATGCGCGAAGTTAGAGGATGTCTATGCGAAGAAATCCTCGAAAAATCGCCTACACCTGAAGCGGCAGTGGTATAACTTCAAGATGGCAGAGGGTGGAGATCTGGAGGCTCACATCAGCAACTTTAATAAATTGGTTTACAAATTGTTGGATATGGAGGAAGTGATGAAAGATGAAGAACAAGCATGTATGTTGCTGAATTCTCTCCCAACGTCCTATGAGGCATTCAAGGACACTATATGCAGCATGAATAAAACCCTGAGTGTCGATACTGTTGTCTCAGCCCTTCAAGGGAAGGCTATGAGACAACTGAATAATGACATGGGGACGTCTTCTGATGCACTGTTTACAGTGGGTAAGAATTCTGGACAAGGTACAGGTTTTTCTGGTTCTAGATCTAAATCCAGAGGCAAGGGCAAAGGAAAGGTAAAGTACTGGAATTGTGGGAAAGAAGGACATGTGAAGAGGGATTGTAAAAATCCTAAATCGAAGAGGGAAGATTCTGAGGCTTCATGCAGGGAGGCCAATGTCGCCACGTCAGATGGATCGAGTGGATGTGATGGTGATGTTTTATCTGTGTTTTCGCTCAAACGGTCATACGATGATCGTAAGGATGAGTGAATGCTAGACACAGGGGCATCTTTTCACATGACTCCTCATCGGAGTTGGTTCACCAGCTACAGGGAGTGCGATGGTGGACAGGTATTTATGGGCAATGACATTGTCTGTAATATTGTGGTGGTTGGTTCTGTGCGCATCAGGATGTTTGATGGGGTAGAGCGTACCTTGACAAATGTGAGGCATGTTCCTGATTTGAAGCAGAATCTAATTTCTCTTGGTGTGCTTGTGTAACATCCCGAAAATCGGGGGTTGGGTAGAAACCCAACTCCCGAGTTTCAGAACGTCACTTATGCAACATAGATAATGATAAATACATGTTGTCTGTAGAATGGCATTAAACAAGATTGAGACTAAGCCAAAACAGCATATCATACTCTAGAGACAGTTAAATTAGCAAGCGAAAGACTGATAAATACATAAAATATATAATTGATTGTAAGTCTCCAGAGTGTGAACATGTTACCAGGTTAATTAACTACATGTATACTCTAAAAATGGAAAGAAAAGAATATACATGAGTGCTCCAATAATATAAAATGACAAGTGTCAAGGCATCTAATCAACCTCCCTATAATCCCGTTGATTCAAACACAGAGGAGAAGTCCTCCCCATCCTCATACAAGTCCAGCTCCTCTTCACAAGCAGCGTCATCATCTGTAACTAAAATAGGGACTGGTGAGTGTTCGAAACACCATCCCGTAACGTGGGACTGAGTAGCTAACTCAGTGTAATAATAGACCAAAGATTAGCATATTCTCAAATCAATCACGCGATAATAGTAAAGCAATGAAACAAACATTCCTAGATTTTGCTGTTAATGTATGCATGAAATGACATGATGGATGCCTTCACCGACATACTCCCTCATACGGCACCATCTGCATCCGTGGCATGCTTTCTTCCCGCAGTGCTCCACATCTTTCAGGCACATGCAATGCGATATGGATAATGATTACCAAGTTGTTATTAGTCCTTTTCATACAGCAGGATTGGAAAACTAGGGTACCTTGCTTATATCAATCCCAACACAGATCTTGTCTAGGGTCGTCACTCCTAGTAATCTCATACGATGTTATATTTGTAGGTCGCTGAAAGGGCTGTCAGGGCTGTTGCTCGCACTCGTTGCACCGCTCCCCCAGCACCTTATCAATATAAGCCTAATTATCCTTAAGACTGTATCAGGACCCGTCGCCCTCATGCGGTGTCAGGATAAACTCAAGGTCACTACAAAGGGCTCGTCACTTGATCAGTGTAGGCCGACAGCAAGAATATAGTGTCCCATACCACCATAATCTGCTCAGAGTAAGGTGTTCACTGGTCACTACGGGGAGGTTTGTGGCCCCAGCATAGGCCGACAGCTTGACCACGGTGTCCCATACCACCATGCCCGACTCATGAGTCTTTGTGGATCAAGGTACCATGGTTGACAGGGTTTTCAATGGTAAGTTTAGTACCCTAGGTTCAAGCAGTTATGACTCATACATGGTGAACATACAATGGCCAGTCGGGTTACTTGACGGGCTCGACTAGTACAAGCGCATCTCAAGCTGAACGACATGAAGTGCATGAAACACCTCGTGTGGCCTAACCACTGCCGCCAACCCAAAACACGACTCACGTTCATCGACGCGTCCTTTGTGGTACATAGAAACTAACCACGAATTCGATCCATTACCGACTGCCTAAACTAGGTCATAGCCCCAAGCATTTGTGCATCAACATCAGTAAGCATATGTGAGTAACAGAAATGAAATACAACATTATAAGCATGTTGACACATGTTATGACATACAACTTAAGCAAATCATCCCACACATGCATTTCATGTATATAATGAAATCAATACATATAGCCTACATGATGGAAATCATTTACATCAGCATATTACTTGAGAATTCAATCTCAAAACTATTTCACAACACCATATACTCAATACATACTAATACAAACATTTATACAAACATTTAGTCTACACACTTAAGTCTACATAGTGTATGTCGACTCATAGTGCGCATTTGGGCGAATCTCTTCGCCAAACAGACCATGCACGCATTCCTAGTATCCTAACCATGACAATCATTTTTACAAAATACGGACGTATACAGTATTTTCTATAAATGCCTAAAATACCCTAAATCTCATATTTACCGTACGTTTACGAAACGGAAAACGGACACCACATTGTACATGTCAAACGGCGTTGCCGTCGATAATCTACTATTAAACGACAGTGAAAGCTTTGAAATCAGTCAACCAAAGCATCTAAGATCCGCACCTTTTTACCCTAAATGTGTATCGTTCCGAACGGAGCGTATACGCTTCGTCTACGGCGAACAGGCGACCTAATACACAAGATGTATAAGCCACTTCGCTATTGGAATCGACGGAACCTTAAATCAGCAAGTGTTGAGGGTTTTTCTTACCTAAAAATGCGTTGGAATCACCGGCAAAGTGATTGGGATGCGTTGCTTTAGCACGTGTAGCAGCAGCAGCAAGTGGCGGGAAGATCTCTCCCACACTCTCTCACAATCCCTCACTTTTCTCTCTCTCTAGCTAGGGTTTCTAGCAAATTCGGATAGGTGAGATATGTGAGGGTTTAAAGTCCTTTTATAGCATAAAACCTTCCCAAATTAGGCTTGGGAACAATGTCTACTTGAGGTATAACCAAATCGGGGCTATTCTGGTCCAAAGAAGCACTTTGGGAGGTCCCCTGGTCGAACGCGGTCGGACTTAAGCTCATAGTCACTGAATGTTGCTCACACCCAGTTTTCAGTCTGGTAGAGTTCCCAGATCGCACGTGGCGGTCCAATTTCAGTTCAGCGGTCATCGCACCTAGATCAGGTCTACAAGTCTCATGATATGAAAGAGAAATTCTCCTGATCCGAGGGTGTAATTTGGATGAATTCTGACAGTCAGAACGCTTAATAATAACGCGCCAAGCCACGTGCCAGATTTGGATTAAAATTTCCAAATCTAATCCCATTCTCACTCTCTTCACTTCAGGCTCAATGAAATAGCCTCTGAACGTCGGTTAGCCTTGATTTTCGAAACGGTTGTCAAGTCCAGCTAAGCGGTCATAACTGTCTAAGATTGTAGGTATAGGACTTTCGACGCGTGGTCTATATCCAATACAAAGTTTCAAAGGGTTCTCGAGAATAAACCGGTTTAGAGTTTGATCATGGATTTTAGGGTAAAGTAGCATCAACGATTCTACAAGTTTTGGGTCTTGTAGAACGTATTTAAAGCGATCAGGGACAATTTCACAGTCACTTTAGCGTAGCGCTAGCTAACTTAAGCTTAATTTCTAAAGGAATTTGGTTCCAAGTGATTTCTTTGGCTTTGGAATTGGGTTCTGAGCGGTTACCCAGGTGTTTTGGTTGACCCATTGCCTAAGGACGTCTAATCCCAGGTTGGCAAAAATCTGGGGTGTTATAGCTTGAGGCAAAAGGATGCAAGTACACAGGTATTCATGGTGCTCTTAATGTATCTAAGGGGGCATGGGTAGTCATGAAGGCGCAACGACTCGGTAACTTGTACAAGTTGATCGGGAGCACTTCAAAAGGTGGAGCTACGGTGGATGTAGCGGATTCCACCTCTGCACGTGTGCGGCATGTTGGACATGGCCACATGAGCAGGCAGGGCAGGAAGGCTGAGACGCACGGACAGGGATACAGAGCAGGTGGAGCAGCCACCTGTGTGAAGAATCACACGGCATGATCGCGCGCAGGACATCGGCGAGGTACATGGACGACTCCAATATTGCAGGATATTCATCTTCTATTCAGATGGCTCTAGGTGAGCCTGTTGCTGAAAAGTGAAAGGTGACTGTGGGTGATGTGATGGATTCGTTATACCAGACCGACATCTGAGAGCGGGTGGAGCTTCCAGTGGACCGGAAAGCTGTTGGATGCAAGTGGATCTTCAGGAGGATACAACATAGATACAGAGCGAGGTTGGTGGCGATGGGTTATGCTCAGAGAGAAGGGATCGACTTCTCAGAGATATTCGCACCGACGGTATAGCAGGTATCTATTAGATCCTTGATTGGCGCTGATTGGTCAATGTGATCTTGAGCTATGATGAGATGCAGAAATAAGAGAAGAGGTCAAGGAGCTACACGGTTGAAGAATGAAGACTTGGTGGAGATTGTTGAGGAGAAGCCTTCAATCTTCAAGTTTTCATGTTGCTTGACCGGTCGTGAGAGGTGCTCGACCGGTCGTAAGTTCGAGCCCTGACACGACTTGAAGTCCAGCGAGTTGTGCTGTTTTTTTTTTCCCAGTCTAAGACCAGTCCTGAAATTTCCAGGACCATCTTAGGGGTCTACGACCGGTCGTAGGAGGGCTACGACCAGTCATAGGTTACGCAGTTTGTTCCACGATTTTGTACGAAACTGCGGATTTGAGTCCTTTCGCAACCGGGATGCGAAAGAAAAGTTGTCTAAACTATAAATAGGTGTTCCTATGGCTTTTCTAGGTATGACAAAAGCTTTCTAAAGGGGTTCTAGGGTTTCTAAAGGGTGTAGCAAGGGTGAGATTCGAGGTTGTTCGAATCGAGTAAGTCCTTTCTCTTTGTAATTGATGCTTTCATAGTGGAGATCTGTCGCTTTGTGCCGTGGTTTTTTCCCGAAAGGGTTTTCCACGTTAAATCTGGGTGTTCTCTGTGTTCTTTTGTGTGCTTGGTGTCATTGGATTGCTATCCTAGATCTAGATCTGTGTGATTCCGCAGGTCTAAAATCCCCAACAACTGAAACAGCATCGCTGGACTTTGAGTCGAGCCGGTCCACGAACGGTCGAGCAGGCCCCTACGACCAGTCGAAGACGTCCTACGACCGGTCGAAAGCGGCCTAATGTGGCTCCACATTCTCAACAATCTCCCACTTGGAGACACATTGCCATAAACCTTCGTCTTCTTCATTCGAAGTGCACCACCTCTCCGTCTTCAAGCCTAAAGACCAATCAAAGCTGAACAGAGCTTCAGCTTCTCCCTTGTGATCGCCTTGGTCAACATATCTGCAAGATTCTCACTTGTATGAATCTTCTCCAAAACAATCGATCCATCTTCCAGTAACGAACGTATAAAGTGATATCTGATGGCAATATGCTTGGTCCTTAAATGAAAGGCTGAATTCTTAGCCAAGTGTATTGCACTCTGACTGTCACTGTACAGCTTGCAATCTACTTGCTTCTTACCCAACTCTTCCATAAAACCTTACATCCACACCATCTCCTTGCATGCTTCTGTAGCCGCAACATATTCTACTTCTGTCGTACTGATAGATAATATCTTCTGTAACTGAGAGACCCAACTGACTGCAGCACTACCCAAAGTAAACACATAACCTGTAGTGCTTCTTCTGCTGTCGATATCTCCTGCCAAATCTGAATCCACGTAGCCTTGTAGCTTGATTTTCGATCCACCATAACACAGCCCTACATCCTTTGTACCCACCAGATATCTGATGATCCACTTCACAGCTTCTCAATGTTTCTTCCCGGGGTTGTTCATGAACCTACTAACAACTCTCACTGCTTGAGCAATGTCTGACCTCGTGCTCACCATAGCATACATGAGACTCCCAATCGCTGACACATATGAGACTTTGGCCATGTAGTCCCGTTCCTCCTGCGTCTTTGCACCTTGCTCCTTAGATAACTTGAAGTGGTTGGCTAATGGAGTGCTAACCGGCTTAGTGCCTCCTATATTGAATCGATCAAGTACCTTGGCTATGTACTCTGCCTGTGACAAAACCAGTTTCTTATTTTCCCTGTCACGCTTTATCCTCATGCCTAGGATTTATTTTGCAGCTCCTAAATCCTTCATGGCAAATTCTCTAGACAGTTGTCTTTTGAGATCTGAGATGTCTTTCATGCTTGAACCGGCCACAAGCATATCATCAATATACAGAAGAAGAATGATGTACGACGTATCAAACTTCTTCAAGTAACAACAGTGGTCTGCATGACATCTCCTAAAACCGTTTCCCGACATGAAACTATCAAACTTCTTGTACCACTGCCTTGGGGCCTGCTTCAGGCCATATAGACTTTTCTTCAGTCTGCACACCTTGTTCTCATTACCTGGTGCCACGTATCCTGTCGGCTGATGTATATATATTTCTTCTTCAAGATCCCCATGAAGAAAGGTTGTCTTAACATCTAGCTGCTCTAGATATAAGTTCTCTGTAGCCACTATACTCAAGATCATGCGAATCATAGACATTTTCACTACCGGTGAAAATATTTCAGTGAAATCGATACCTGCCTTCTGTTGAAAACTTTTTACAACCAGTCTCGCCTTGTACCTTTCGAACCATCATGCTCCTCCTTCAGTCTGTAAACCCACTTGTTATGAAGAGCTTTCTTACCCTTAGATAAAGTAACTAGCTCCCATGTACGATTAGACTCAAGAGAGTCCATCTCCTCATCCATGGCTTGCTCCCACTTAACCCGTGTATCTGATTGTAATACCTCTTTAAAACATTCTAGCTCACCATTATCTGTCAGCAGTAGATAATGTAAGGAGGGTGAGTATCGGACCGTGGGTCTCCTCTCCCGAGTAAACCTCCTCACAACCGGTGTCTGTGGCTCTGCCTTATGATGCTCCTATGCATGATCATCCTGTGGTGCTGTAACACCCATGTCCGATAACTCTTCTAACTCTACGAATTTCTTTTTCTCGGCCTTATTTTCCTGCACACTGTCCTTATGCATTACTTTTTCGTTGAAGACTACGTCCTTACTTCTAATGATTTTCCTGTTTTCTGCATCCCAAAACCTGTAGCCAAAATCATCCTGCCCGTAGCCTATAAACGTGCACCTCCTGAACTTTGCATCCAGCTTATTTCTGTGCTCTGCATCAATGTGAACATATGAAGTGCAACCGAACACTCTGAGATGTGTAAGGTTCATTTCTTTCCCTGTCCACGTTTCTTCTGGTAGCCCACCATCCAATGGTGTTGAGGGACTTCTATTGATAAGATATACGGCAGTATTTACAGCATCTGCCCAAAAGGTCTTGGGCAACCCTGCATGTAACCTCATGCTCCTGGTGCGCTCAAGGATGGTCCTGTTAATGCGCTCAACCACACCATTCTGTTGTGGTGTCCCTGGAATCATTTTCTGATGTTTGATTCCACTTGCTACACAATACTCCTCAAACCTTTTATCACAATATTCTCCCCCATTATCAGATCTGAAACACTTTACTGTTTTACATGTCTCGTTTTCTACCATAACTTTTCACTTCTTAAACGCATCAAATACATCAGATTTATGCTTTAAGAAATAAACCCACAGTTTTCTACTAGTATCATCAATGAAGGAAACAAAATAAAGTGAGCCACCAAGGGATGATACCTGTGTCAGTCTCCACACGTCAGTGTGTACAAGCTCTAATAGATGCGTCTTTGGAGCGCGTCCTGTCTTCTTGAAACTTACCCTCTTCTGCTTGCCATATATGCAGTCCTCGCAGAATTCCAAGTCAAGAGACTTCAGCCCTGGTAGCTTCCCTTTTGACAACAGCATTTTCATCCATTTCTCACTCATATGTCCCAACCTTTGATGTCATAACTGTTCATTCACTCCAGTTGATGCGACTGAGAGTGAACCATACGATCCTGAAGTCACGTATAAGGTGCCTTCCTTTTTGCCTCGAGATACCACCAAGGCACCTTTTGTGATCTTCTAGGAATCACTGGTGAATGTCGTCACATAACCGGTATCGGCCAACTGCCCCACTGAGATCAGATTCCTTCTCAAACTCGGTACATGTCTGACATCCTTCAGTTTTAAAACTGTTCCATCTTTCTGATTGACCTGAACATCCCCCTTTTCAACAATACTGCACGGATCATCATCACCCAGGTAGACTCTCTCAAAGTCACCTGACACATAATCACGCAGAACTTCCTTACATGAAGTGGCATGAAACGAAGCACCCGAGTCTATAATCCATGACTCATCCCTCGCATCAAGAGACAAGATCAACGCCTCTGTGTCGCTCTCCTCAGACAGATTCACTGAATCCTTCCCACCTTGAGAGCTTCCATCTTGTTTCTTAAGTGCTCTGCAATTACGTTTCATGTGTCCCTTCTTGCCGCAATGCCAACACCCGTCTTTGTCTTTCGGTCCCTTTGACTTCTTCCTCGACTTAAAACGCCCGTGTTTATTGCCTCCTCTGTTCTGCAATCTTCCTCTTCCTTCAACGTTTAGAGCATTCCCTGAATCCCCTGAAACTCCTGATGCCTTTCTTCTAGATTCTTCGCTGAGAATTAGACCGGCCACATCATCAAATTTCAGCTTTGTCAATCTTGAAGAATTGCTCACAGCAATCACCAAACCATCCCAACTGTCTGGCAAACTGGATAAGATCAATAGTGCCCTGACCTCATCCTCAAAAATGATGCCAACGGATTCCAACTGGCTTGTGACTGTATTGAACTTGTTTAGATGTTCAGCCACGCTCCTACCATCTGACATCTTCATGTTGAATAGATGTTTCATAAGATGAACCTTGTTGGATGTTGAGGGCTTTTCATACATGGTGGCTAGGGCTTCCATTAATTCTTTTGTTGTTTTCATCTTGGATATATTAAAGGCGACGCTCTTAGAAAAAGAGAGTCGGATCATTCCTAAAGCCTTCCTATCCAGTAAAAATCATTCATCATTTGTCATCTTTTCTGGTTTCTTCCCTTTTCCTTCTAGAGGAATTTAGAGGTCCTTCTGATACAGATAATCCTCCATCTGCATCTTCCAGAAGGTAAAGTTTGAACCATCAAACTTCTCAATTCTAGTTTTTTCATCTTTCACCATCGCTCCCAATAGAACTAAACCAATAGCTCTGATACCAGTTATTGCGCAGCACGCCAACAACGCAGTGGGCCGAGATCCAATCTCAGGCCTCACCCACAAACGATAAACGGAAAGAAATATAAACTAGAAACAGATCAAAGCAATCCAAACAAACCACAAGACAATATATACGTGAAAAAACTTCAAACTAGGGTAAAAAACCACGGATACAAACTTCCACTATGAAGAAACAAAGATTACAAGGCAAACTACTAACCTTTCGCTTGGAAGAATAGAAAACTTTGAGCTCACACCTTTAGAAATATTTTTCAATATTTCTCATTCCTTAGAATACCCTAGAAAAATTCTACGAACCCCTATTTATAGTTTAGGCAACTTCCCTTCCGCATCCCAGTTGCGAAAGGACTCAAATCCGCAGTTTCGCACAAAATCGCGGAACAAACTGCGTAACCTACGACCGGTCCTAGGAGAGCTACGACCGGTCGTAGTACGACCAGTCTTACAGTCCCTACGACCAGTCCTATGGCCCAAAATAGCAAAAAAATATCATCGCTGGACTTTGAGTCGAACTGATCCACGACCAGTCGAGCAGGCTTCTACGACCGGTCGAAGACGTCCTACGACCGGTCAAATGCGGCCCAATGTGGCTCCACATTCTCAACAGTTGTTGGGGATTTTGGACCTGCAGAATCACATAGATCTAGATCTAGGATAGCAATCCAATGGCACCAAGCACACAAGAGAACACAGAGAACACCCAGATTTAACGTGGAAAATCCTTTCGGGAAAAAATCACGGCATAAAGCAACAGATCTCCACTATGAAAGCATCAATTACAAAGAGAAAGGACTTATCCGATTCGAACAACCTCGAATCTCACCCTTGCTACACCCTTTAGAAACCCTAGAACCCCTTTAGAAAGCTTTTGTCATACCTAGAAAAGCCCTAGGAATACCTATTTATAGTTTAGGCAACTTCCCTTTCGCATCTCGGTTGCGAAATGACTCAAATCCGCAGTTTCAAGCAAAATCGCGAAACAAACTGCGTAACCTACGACCGATCCTAGGAGAGCTACGATCGGTCGTACTACGACCAGTCTTACAGTCCCTACGACCAGTCCTAGGCCCCATAAAAAAATAGCACAACTCGCTGGACTTCGAGTCGTGCCAGGGCTCGAACCTACGACCGGTCGAGCACCTCCCACGACCAGTCGTGACTCCCCCACGACCGGTCGAGCAACATAAAAACTTGACGATTGAAGGCTTCTCCTCAACAATCTCCACCAAGTCTTCATTCTTCAACTGTGTAGCTCCTTGACCTCTTCTCTTATTTCTGCATCTCATCATAGCTCAAGATCACATTGGCCAATCAGCGTCAATCAAGGATCTAATAGATACCTGTTATACCGTCGACGCGAATATCTTTGAGAAGCCGATCCCTTCTCCCTGAGCATAACTCATCGCCACCAACCTCGCTCTGTATCTATGTTGTATCCTCCTGAAGATCCACCTGCATCCAACCGCTTTCTAGTCCATTGAAAGCTCCACCCGCTCCCAGATGTCGGTCTGGTACAACGAATCCATTACATCACCCACAGTCACCTTTCACTTTTCAGCAATAGGCTCACCTAGAGCCATCTGAATAGAAGATGAATCTCCTGCGATATTGGAGTCGTCCATGTACCTCACCGATGTCCTGCGATCATACCGTATGATTCTTCACACAGGTGGCTGCTCCACCTGCTCTGTATCCCTGTCCGCGCGTCTCAGCCTTCCTACCCTGCCCGCTCATGTGGCTATGTCCAACATGCCACACACGTGCAGAGGTGGAATCCGCTACATCCACCGTAGCTCCACCTTTTGAAGTACTCCCGATCAACTTGTACAAGTTACCGAGTCATTGCGCCTTCATGACTACCCGTGCCCCCTTAGATACATTAAGAACACCATGAATACCTGTGTACTTGTATCCTTTTACCCCAAGCACACCAAGAGAAATCAGATTCTTCTTCAAATCAGGAACGTGTCTCACATCTCTCAAGGTACGCTCCACCCCATCAAACATCCTGATGCGCACAGAACCAACCGCCACAACATTACAGGCAATGTCATTGCCCATAAATACATGTCCACCATCACACTCCCTATAGCTGGTGAACCAACTCTGATGAGGAGTCATGTGAAAAGATGCCCCTGTGTCTAGCATCCACTCATCCTTACGATCATCGTATGACCGTCTGAGCAAAAACACAGATAAAACATCACCATCACATCTACTCGATTCATCTGACGTGGCAACATTAGCCTCCCTGCATGAAGCCTCAGAAGCTTCCCTCTTCGATTTAGGATTTTTACAATCCCTCTTCACATGTCCTTCTTTCCCACAATTCCAGCACTTTACCTTTCCTTTGCCCTTGCCCCTGGATTTAGATCTAGAACCAGAAGAACATGTACCTTGTTTAGAATTCCTACCCACTGTAAACAGTGCATCAGAAGACGTCCCCATGTCATTATTCAGTTGTCTCATAGCCTTCCCTTGAAGGGATGAGATAACAGTATCGACACTCAGGGTTTTATTCATGCTGCACATAGTGTCCTTGAATGCCTCATAGGATGCCGGGAGAGAATTCAGCAACATACATGCTTGTTCTTCATCTTTCATTACTTCCTTCATATCCAGAAATTTGCAAACCAATTTATTAAAGTTGCTGATGTGAGCCTCCAGATCTCCACCCTCTGTCATCTTGAAGTTATACCACTGCCGCTTCAGGTGTAGGCGATTTTCTGAGGATTTCTTCGCATAGACATCCTCTAACTTCGCTCACAAACCAGTCGCAGTTTTCTCCCTCATGACGTTGTAGAAAACCTCATCCGTGAGACATAAACGGATCGATGATAAAGCCTTCTTATCAAGAGTATTCCATTCATCATCTTTCATAGTAGACTTCCGCTCCTCAATAGCACCATCCTCGCCTTGCTTGGTTAACAGGCTAATCATCTTAACCTTCCATAACTCAAAATTATTTTTTCCTGAATACTTCTCAAACTCATACCTGGCACTCGCCATTATTACTAATCCCTCAGATTCAGATCTGTACCCCAACTTTTTCTCTGATACAAGTTGTTGGGGATTTTGGACCTGCGGAATCACACAGATCTAGATCTGGGATAGCAATCTAATGGCACCAAGCACACAAGAGAACACAGAGAACACCCAGATTTAACGTGGAAAACCCTTTCAGGAAAAAACTACGGCACAAAGCGATAGATCTCCATTATGAAAGCATCAATTACAAAGAGAAAGGACTTACCCGATTCGAACAACCTCGAATCTCACCCTTGCTACACCCTTTAGAAACTCTAAAACCTCTTTAGAAAGCTTTTGCCATACCAAGAAAAGCCCTAGGAACACCTATTTATAGTTTAGGCAACTTCCCTTTCACATCCCGGTTGCGAAAGGACTCAAATCCGGAGTTTCACGCAAAATCGCGGAACAAATTGCGTAACTTACGACCGGTCCTAGGAGAGCTACGACCGGTCTTACAGTCCCTACGACCAGTCCTAAGCCCCAGAAAAAAACAGTATAACTCGCTAGACTTCGAGTCGTGTCGGGGTTCGAACCTACGACCGGTCGAGTACCTCCCACGACCAGTCGTGGCTCCCCCACGACCGGTCGAGCAACATGAAAACTTGAAGATTGAAGGCTTCTCCTCAACAAACTCCTTCCTTGTGACACATACATGCCGTTCTGAGATCCAGGTTGGTCACGTTTGCCTCAATCCACACCTTCCATTTGACACGTGTCATAAGTGGAAGGCATCAGATTGATCCACTTTTGGGCAAGATTCCTAACCCCCTTTTGAAAATACTTCAGGCTTGCCTCAATCCACTGCGTCCATGTGAAACATGTTACACGTCCACGGGATCCAGATAGATTGGCTGGTTATGGGCATAGTACAAGGTAAAATAATAATAATAATAATAATTAATAGATAAAAAGGCAACACGATCCTAGTGGTTGGATCAATCGCTGAAAGCATCCAACAGGCAAAGATTAAACAACCAAGCTTCGTGTGGCCCACCATGTCCGCTATATAAAATATGCTCCCTCTAATCATATGATAACCCTTATTTTCCCATTACATACAAGACGGCAACCTTTAAATAAGCTCCGGACAACAGCAATGGTAATAATGTATAAATTTACAGGGTGTGGCCCGCTTGAGTTTTGGATGTGGCTGACTTTTTATACATTCTCTTGATTCATGTGAGTTACACCTGATTAATGGGTTCAATGAAAGATAAACACCGTTGTGACCACATAAACCTATGGTTAGCATCATGTTACATGTTCCCGTGGTGTGACCCACCTGATTTACTTAGCTGGCTAATTTTTTCCTCATGGACGGTGGATTTCACTTATACAACAGGGTGGGCCCCACAGAGCTGGGTGGGTTTTACGCCCTGCATAAAAGAAGTGTATTAGAGTACACGGATCCGAAAATCACTAGACTTGGTGAACATTTTATTTTTGGCCGACCATTTGGTAGCCACCAACTGAATAGTCAGTACTTAGTTTGTACGGAACGTACCGGTATGCGAATTGACGTTTTGATTGGTGTCTTCTGTCCGTAGATCAAGGATCTGACTGGTAAGATGCAAAGGGACTGGCCAACTCTTGCTTGTCCAAGTAGCAATGGCATCAAGTTCTGGTCACACGAGTGGCAGAAGCATGGAACCTGCTCCGAGTCCGTCCTTAACCAACACGGATACTTCCACGCAGCACTCAACCTCAAAAAACAAGCAAATCTCCTCCAAATACTGAAGGATGCAGGTAAGGAGAAGACAAATCCGAATTTACCAATATCCAACACAGATATTCTTCTTCTTCTTCTTTATTATTATCATCATCATCTTCTTCTTCATTGATTTCTACTGCTTTTACTGATTATGGCTTTAAAACTCGGACGAGTCGACTCGGACTCGGCAGGACCCAGTGTGACCAAAATCAACAAGTCACCTAGATAAGCAATCCCTGACTCGAGCGAGTCTCGACTCAGCCCAACACTGAATGAGTCGATCCGAGTCAGCTGAGTGTTTTAACCATGTTCCTGACTATATATCTGCTGTTCAGGGATTGAACCAGACAATCGATTTCACAATATAAACAGCATCAGCACGGCTATAAGAGAAGCGACAGGTTACACACCAGGGATAGAGTGCAATGTGGATGAAGATGGTAACCGTCAGTTGTTTCAGATCTATATGTGTGTTGACACTTCCGGATCGAACTTCATCCAGTGCCCTGTTCTGCCAAGGAGTAGGTGTTCTTCACAAAAGATCCAGTTCCCTTCTTTTCAAGTGGAAGAAGAAAGAACAGATGGAGAACTCTGATGGTTTTCATTTGAAGTTGTTTTCTTATTTCTCTCTTCTGAAATTGAGAGAAATCATTGGTGGTGGTGCTAATAAAAATTGAATTGAAATGCACCTAATGTAACATTCATGCGACTATATTCTCTCCAATTTCTAATAACATCTACTTAGTTTAAAGGGCTACTTTTTAGTAACGGTAAGTAGGGCTTCACGAGTGGACTTGGAGAGGGTTTGTTGGTTCATGAATCCTATATATTAAGTGATTCGTTTGTTTAAGGGAAGGCAACGATTTTGCACATGGGACCCACATGGTTAGGTTTTCCAGACCATTTATCCCATATGGCCTACAGTGAATGGGAAATGCATTAATTAATTGGAAGAGGTTAACCCTTCCATTGGAGGGATAAAAATAAACAGAAGTGGAAAATGTGCCATCCATAGAGGAACATGGCACATTCAAATTTCAGAGGCACCCCTTTATTTTTCAAGGTGAATGAAAATCAAATATTGACTGTCCCATTTATAGGCACACATCTTCATTGGATTATAACCTGCAAATCACACCAACCGGATTATTCTAACCATTCAATCAATTGCCAAACCTATGTGATCAACCACATGGTGAATGTTAGGGAAGGCCTTTACATGCCAATCGAAAAGGGATGCTAGCCACTTCCCTTCATACATGCCAATTGTTCATGCAATAGAGCTGAATTAAATAACTGAGTTGAAATGGTGTAATCTTCACTTCTATATTGAGACAATGAGGATCCTGCCAGACCATAATGGACTAATAATCCCTATATGGCCATCCAACTTACGGCGTTACTGTGGACCCAAGTTTGCATTATACAAAAGCAAGAATATGTGGTAGAATCAGTTGGGCTCCACAATTCGTTCATCTAACAGGCCCAGATGTAGGCCATGCCCCGAAGTCCTCATGGATCGGAAACTTGTAGCCATCTGATATTTTGTACTTTTCCCATCAGATGTTGAGTGTGCTCTATTTTCTTCTTACTTTTTGAGAGCTTGGAAAATGAAAGAAGAGGGGTGACATTTCTTTTTAACTTATATTGTTCAACAAAGCATTTGGAGAGAACAAAAAACAAGGGGAAGGTTGAGACAACTTTTTAGGACTTTTTACATGAAACGACACTCTTGAAAACTATTTTTCACCAAAATGAACTCCCAATTAAGGGAAAACGCTGTTTTCTGAAAAAGTATTTTCCACCCAAATACTTTCCAAGCTCTTACGATTTTTTGCGTGGGACACAAGTTAAGGATTAGAATTGGGTTTTTTTTTTTTTTTTTCGTGAGGTTATCGTCCACTTTGGAGCCCATTCGGGCAACAGTGTAGATGAACAATTCATGGGCCACACTTGTTCAAATTCGAGGTTCAAGGATACTGCGCGTGATATCATGGTTCATACAGGCTTAGGTACCAATGCTTGCAACTAGTCCGGGTTGACCCATGTCGGCCACGAGCACAAACTTCCTTTGGGTTGGGCTCATCTGAGTGTAAGGCCCATAAACTAAGCTCTGGCCTGAATCTTTGGCCAATAAATAAATGGGATGGGCTTGTGCTCGAGTCTTCCTAAAGCCCAGATGGTTCAACCTGACCCATACCGACCTATTTAGGCAAATATTAGACCAACTATTCCGCGAGTAGATCCATAATAACCTGGGCAGCTCATTGGATTGAAAGCTAGGTTGACCTGGACTAAGGGCCTTAGATCATCATTTGGGCATGGACAAATTTCAGCCCATTCTGAGATAGTCCTGTTGTAAACCTACTACTTGCAGGCAAAGTTGTTAATGGCCAGGTCCAACGATGACGGACAGGTTTAGCCTGGCATTGATTTAGATCAAGCTTTATGATCGTCCGCAGGCCTGACGGTATTGCCATGTAGGTATATGTGTTGTGATCCAGCAATACTTCTTGTAGCTAGCCTGGCCTTCTTTTTTTTCTTTTTTTTTTCTTTTTTTTTAACACACGCACACACACCCCACACACTCACGCTGGTGGAATTTCACCACCTATGGGTACTTGAATCCTTGACCGGGAGTTGAAACTCCTGAGAGTCTACAACCCGAGCAAGAGTAAGGACCCATTGTAGCTAGCCTGGCCTGAACAAGAATTCGTGCTTGTTTATAGTTGTCATACCATGGCCCTTGGCCTGAATTTTAGGCCGAGAGGCAAGCCCCAAAATCATTCCAGTACAAAAGGTAAACAGGCTTGCCTGATCAAGCTCACCTTTGCCAACCAAGACAGTTCTACCAAGAGGTGCTATGGAGGCCCCGCTCTAGCGAACTGGCACAAATGGATGCAACTTATTCATGGTGGACGTCATGACAATCCACAGGCATTAGTGTTTCGCTTACCTCTATGTAATGGAGCGAACATCTCCAAGAGGCTGTACCAGCGGCTACTCAGCTAATTATTGCAACACTAGAGGTTTATTCATGGCATATAGCCAGGTTCAGAAAGCAATAGAATAATGTAATTCGGAGTCTTTCATGAAGTTTTTAAATTTATCCACTGGAGTCGTGTAAAAGGGGTTTATTAGAATCATTTAGAAGGCTTCTAGAGTATTTTTGACTGATGGATGATCATTATATGGTTTCATCATAGTCATCATTGTCATCATTCTAAAGTGAACAGATTGTTCTTAAGAGACTGTTTGGATTTCACATAATCCCAGTTTCTGCTTTGACTTACATGATGGATGGCCTAGGTTAATGACCGGACTAAGTTTGTAGTATGACAAATGCCATGTATTGTTTTCAAGTTCCAATTAAACCAAATTCAGGGGTCACAGGTTTCGGGAATCACAATAACCAACGCCGACTAGGTGATGTTGCCCACACCACCCGTAACAGTGGTGTGGTGATGTGTTGGGTGTTGTGGGGCCACCATGATGTGTGTATCATCCATCCATTTTGCCAACTCATCTTAGAGCATGAAACAAAAACTGAAGCAAATCCAAAGCTCAAGTGGACCACACCACGAGAAACAACGAGGAGAATGACACCCAATGTTGAAACTGTCTTAGGACCCACCATAATGTTCATTTGCTATCCTAACCTGTTGATAAGCTCACACAGACCTTGATGAAGGGAAAACACAAATATCAGCCTGATCTAAAACTTTTGTCACCCCCAAGAAGCTTTAATGGTGGGCATTCAATCACCATTACTTCTTGTGGTGTGGTCCCCTTAAGCTTCCGATCTACTTGATTTTGAGTTCATTACCTAAAATGAGTTGTCCAAAGTATAGACAGTGTGGATATAAAAACACATGCATCACAGTGTGCTCCACAGTGCCTAACACATCACTACATGACACAAAAAACAAAAAACACATGCATCACAGTGTGCTCCACAGTGCCTAACACATCACTACATGACACTAAAAACAACGTGTTGAGGTCGTCTTCAAGGGAATAACTACTCCAAATCCATGGAGCTTCTCTGGACTCCACATAGAGATATTTCGAATCTACAAGAAAAAATAAGAAAATAGAAATAAATTTTAAAAAAATTGAAATTTCATTGGTAGATTATAAAAACAAATTTACAACCTTTTAAATAGTGATACCAAAGTTTCAAAATCAAACTCCAACTCAAACTCCCGAAAATTTGTAACTTATTAT
This sequence comes from Magnolia kwangsiensis, assembly GCA_037074715.1. Lineage (NCBI taxonomy): Eukaryota > Viridiplantae > Streptophyta > Magnoliopsida > Magnoliales > Magnoliaceae > Magnolia > Magnolia kwangsiensis. Next base: position 615,332 of record CM073575.1, on the reverse strand, counting down.
AAATAGTAAATTAAGTGTCCTATGTGGCTTAACCACCTTATTCTCATATTTTTCTAAGAACATTTTATGTTAGACACAACTCCTAAAGATCAAAGGATGAAGAGTTATAATCAAACTAAAACTAATTATAAATAATAAAAATAGAAATAAATTAGATTTTTTACTATTAATCTGATGGAATCTCGTAGCTTATGCTACCCCAAAATCATATATGGTACAACATGTAACTCATTCTAGTTTGCAAAAATATGCTTATTGTAAGGTTCTAACGGTCCGGATCATCTCTGCCTTCAATCGGGCCTTCTCTGATCCATCTTGAATAGGAAAGTGTCCGCGACTCACTTTACATCAGTTCCCTTCACTTCAAAAGAACCTGTCCTCGAGTTCTCATCCTACTTCGATTCATGATACTTAGTTAGGTCTGTGACGTTAAAAGTACGCGAGATCTACATGTCATCCGAAGATCAACAATATAAGCATTGTCATTAATCTTTCGGAAGATTAATACCGGTCAAATCTTTTGTACTTCAACATGTTGAAAGTGTCAAAAATTTCTTCTTGCATAGATAGATCATAGCTTGGTCACCTACCTCGAGTACCTTTTGTCCCTAATAGGTTGGGTGCCCCGTAACGATACCCGTATCAAAAGTTATGGCCAATTTACTTGTGCGCTGCATAATAATTCTGACGCAGGGAAGGACGTGAGGTCGAGCACCGTCTTCCTCAAGATGATAAATATTCCGAATCCACAGAATTTCTCTGGACTCCTCACAGAGACTCCTCGAACCTACGAGGAAAGAAATCAGAAAATACAAAAGAATTTCTAATAATTCGAAATTGATTAATGAATGACTAAAAACGAGTTTACACCCATTTAAATAAGGGAACCAAGCAATAGGAAAGAAATTAGACTCAAACTATAACTAAAACTCCTAGAATTCGCAACTTACTATAAATAGTAAACTTACTATTTATAGACGGTCGTGATGTCTACTAGTGCGCAAGGTTTTCGGCCAAAAATAGTAAGTGTCCTATTTGGCTTCACCAAACCATTCTCCTAATTATCCTAAGCACTTTTCATGTTGGACACAACGAATGAAGAGTTATACTCAAACTAAAACTTACTATTTATAGTAAAAATGAAAATAAAACGGGGAAACGACCGTCGATCAGGGGGTTTCTCACAAATCTGGGCTACGCAACCCGGCTTAGTTGGGTTGGTTGGCTAAAGTAGCTCATTCTACCCCAAATTCATATATTTTACGTTGGAAACTCATTCTGGATTGCAAGATATGCCCGATCTAAGGTCTTATGGTCCGGATCACTTCTGTCATTGACCGTGCCTTTTCTGATCCATCTTGGTCATGAAATTGTCCGCGACCCGCTCTACATCAGTCCCCTCCACTTGAAAAGAACTCGTCCTCGAGTTCTCCTCCTGTGCTGGTTCATGGCACTCGGTCAGGTCCGCAACTTTGAAAGTCCGTGAGATCGCCATGTCATCTGGAAGATCAACAATATAAGTGTTGTCATTGATCTTTCGGATGATCGGTACCAGTCCAATCTTCTTATTTTTCAGCTTGTTGTACGTCCCGGTCGGAAATCTTTCTTTTCGCAGATGGACCATTACCTGGTCGCCCACCTCGAACACCTTTTGTTGTCGATGCTTATTCGCTTGTTCCTTGTACTTTTCGTTCAAGGCATGTAGCTTGGTTTGCACCTCCGCATGAATACCCATAATCCTGTCTGCCATATGTTCTGCTGCAATGCTCACGCCTGGGAGCTTGGGCAGAGAGACCAAGTATAGTGTGTGGCGAGGTACTCGTCCGTAAATAACCTGGAACGGGGAATTTCCTGTCGAGCGATTCACCATGTTGTTGAATACAAACTCCGCTTGAGACAAGGTCAAATCACATTGCTTCGGTTTTTCTCCTAAAATACATCGAAGAAGATTTTCCAGAGTGCGATTCATAACCTCAGTTTGACCGTCAGTCTACGGGTGGTAGGCGCTGCTGAACTGAAGTGGTGTATCAAATCGAGTCCATAAAGTTCACCAAAAGTGGCTTATGAACTTCGTGTCACGGTCAGAAGTAATAGTCTTGGGAACCCCGTGTAGCCGCACAATTTCTCTAAAGAATAGATTTACCACGTGTGTTGCATCGAGAATCTTTTTGCATGGAATAAAGTGCACCATCTTAGAGAAACGATCTACTACCACGAACACCGAATCCATGCTGCATTGTGTTCGTGGGAGACCAAGCACGAAGTCCATAGATAAATCCTCTCAAGGGCCATCAGGCACGGGCAACGGGGTATAGAGGCCCGTATTATGAGATTGTCCCTTGAAGGTCTGACAAATATAACAACGCTGGACTGCCCTTCCCATATCACGTGCCAATTGCGGCCAGTAATATCCTTCTTCCACAAGAGCTCGCATCTTATCTCGCCCAAGGTGTCCACTAAGGCCACCACCATGTAGCTCTTGGATTATCTGTTCCCTTAGCGAACTGTTGGGGATGCACAATCGATTTTTCTTGAAAATGAACCCATCTTGCATATGTAAGTCACCGGGGTGACCTTCTTGGCATCTAACACATGCGTCCTTGAAGTCGTCGTCGTCGGCATATATGTGTTTGAGGCACTCGAACCCGACAACTTCATTGCTCATAGTTACTAACAAATTTGCATGACGACTCAGCGCATCGGCTACTTTGTTCTGTTGTCCTGACTTATGTTTTAGCACAAACGTGAATTTCTGTAAAAATGAGATCCATCTAACATGCACACGGTTAATGTTAACTTGATTATTAATGAATTTGAGAGTTTGATGGTCTGTGTAAAGTATAAATTCCCTTTGAATTTAATAATGTCCTCAATGTCACAGTGCCTGAACTACCGCATATAACTCGATCTAGTATATAGACCACTTCTTGCGTGCATCACTAAGTTTCTCACTATAGAAGGCTGTCGGCTTACCTTCTTGAGACAAAACTCCCCCAATTTCGACATATGAGGCATCACATTCGACTTCAAACAGTTTATCGAAGTTAGAAAGTACAAGAACCGGGGTCGTGGATAATTTGCGCTTGATTTCGGTAAAGCTCCTGTCGGCTTTGTCAGTCCACTGAAACTGCCCTTTCTTCATGCAATCTGTGATTGATGACATAATAATACTGAAATTTCTCACGAATCGATGATAGAATACTATCAGTCCATGAAAACTTCGCACTTTGTGAATATTTATGGAAACCGGCCATTCTCTGATTGCCTTCACATTTTCCTCATCTACTCGAATGCTCGTAGACATTACGACAAAACCAAGAAATAATAGGCTATTAGTCATGAAGCTGTACCTTTTTAAATTAAGATACAGTTTATTTTCAGTAAGCACCTGAAGGACCTTTTTGAGGTATTCCATATGGGTAGTTTCGTCTTGACTATATATCAAAATATCATCAAAATAAACCACAACGAATCGCTCAATGAAAGGTTTCAGAACTTGGTTCATCAATCTTATGAACGTGCTAGGCACATTCGAAAGATCGAAGGGCATGACCATCCATTCGTACAATCCTTCCTTGGTCTTAAAGGCTATTTTCCACTCATCACCTAGCCGTATTCGAATCTGATGGTAGCCGCTCTTTAGATCCAATTTAGAGAATATTTTGGCACCCTCTAGCATGTCTAGCATATCGTCTAACCGTGGTATAGGAAACCTGTATTTTATGGTGATTTTGCTGATGGCTCAGCTGTCGACACACATGCGCCAACTCCCATCTTTCTTTAGAGTTAATAGAGCTGGTACAGCACATGGACTCATACTTTCTCAAATAAGACCCTTATAAATTAACTCTTCCACTTGCCCTTGAAGAATCTCGTACTCATTCGATAATGAGGCCGATTGGGTAGACTGGACCCGGGGATAAAGTCGATATAGTGTTGGATATCCCGCATGGGAGGTAACCCATCGGGAAGGTCATCGGGCCAGATTTCTTTGAATTCATGTAGCAAGAGCCTTAATCTTTCAGGGATGATGGTAGGCTCGAGTTCTTCCTCTTTTACAATTAATGCATAGGTCTGTCCTGTTTCTTTAGATTCTTCCACGAAGTCCCGTATGGTTAAGAGAAAATGACCCTCCACTTTAGAAGTTTCAGATGGTCCCTCTGGATCCATAGGGGCCAATATGGTCTTCCGGTCATCCTTGACGAAGATATATATGTTATCTCATCCTTTATGAGTGGCGTCACGGTCAGATTGTCAAGGTCGACCGAGTAGTATGTGACATGCTTCCATGTCAACCACATCGCATACTACTTCATCCTTATAATGTTTACCAATTGAAAAGGATATGGTGCACTGTTCAGTTACCTTTGTTTCGCTGACCTTCTTGATCTAACCGATTGTATATGGAGAGGGATGACGCTCCGCTTTCAATGCAACTTCTCCACCATGACCTTGGAGACAATGTTTTCGCTGCTGCCACTATCAATAATCACGTCACAAACCTTTCGATTCACCGTACACCTGGTGCGGAAGATGTTATGCCTCTGTGGATGTACTTCTTTTCTTAGCGCATATAATAGCCGCCTCACAACGAGTGACTCGCCGTGATCTTTCTGAACCCAACTTGATTCATCCGCCTTGTCCTCGGTGGTATGCTCTTGTTCTTCAACATCTAGATCTTCATCGGCATTATCAGCATTACTATCATTGATGGTGAGGTTCGCTACCTTTCGCTGAGGACAAGTATTTGATAGGTGGCCTGGTTGGCCACAACGATAGCAGTTGTCGGGCCGAGGTCGAGCATAAGTGTTCAAAATTCTACTTGGACCAGCAGCAATCGATATGCCCCTTTGGGGTCGTTCGCTTCCCTGATCTCGGCTCTCAGATATAGGAGGTTGAGTACGTGCTCCTACCGGTTCCTTCTCCTTAGACTGGGGAGCTCCCTGGAATGGACCCGCCGCAGTAATCTTTGTTGTAGAATAGGGTCGTGTAGTAGAACATTCAAGTTGTGCTTCTGCCCGAGTAGCCAACTGGATCGCATCATTCATCGTCCAGACGGGCTACATCTGAACCCGATCCTAGATCGTCATACGCAATCCACCGTTGAATCGGCCAACTTGCTGCGATTCAGTCTCGACTAAATCGTTACGCGCCGCCAGGCGGTAAAATTCTTCTGCATATTCTCTCACTGACCAATTATCCTATCGACAATTTTGGTATTGTTGGAATAATACCTGATCGTAATCACTAGGAAAGAATCAGGCATGTAGTAGCTGCTTCATCCACTGCCATGTGCGGATTGGTGCTTTCATCTATATGGTTCGTGCGAGTTGCAGTTGCTCCCACCAAGCTGAAGCTCCTCCCTTCAACTTGTAGGCCACAAGCTTGACCTTCTTTGCTTCAGGGATGTCCATATAGTCGAAAAATTGCTCAACTTCAGAAAGTCAATCCAGGAAATCCTCAATGTGTAGTTGGTCATTGAAGTTAGGAATATTAACCCGCATCTTGAATTCTCGATCTGTCTGATCTACTCAATCACCGCCTTGTCTGGGGTGTTGAAAGATTATGTCATCGATTTCCTCTTCACTGGAGCCCCTTTCCTCAAGAATGACCCGTGGATGCACTGTCGGTACTATCCTGCGATTAGGGCAATTGCGAGTTTCAACAATCAGCGGTGGAAGATTACCACCACGAACACGGAGTTGTCCTAGGGTTTCCGCCAAGAGATTCACTATGTGGTTCGTAGAAGCCTGCAGCCCTTGCATAGCTTGTCGATTCTCTTACATGGTTGCTTCGAAAACTGTCGCTGTTAAAGGTAAATTCTCTGGGGCACCGCCCATGGGATTGTTGCCCGACCCGTCGTTAGAAGCCATCGATTCGAGGAGAAACCTCGCTCTGATACCAAACTGACGCAGGGAAGGATGTGAGGTCGAGCACCGTCTTCCTCAAGATGATAAATATTCCAAATCCACAGAATTTCTCTAGACTCCTCATCGAGACTCCTCGAATCCACGAGGAAAGAAAGCAAAAAATAAAAAAGAATTTCTAATAATTCGAAATTGATTAATGAATGACTAAAAACGAGTTTACACCCCTTTAAATAAGGGAACCAAGCAATAGGAAAGAAATCAGACTCAAACTACAACTAAAACTCATAGAATTCGTAGCTTACTATAAATAGTAAACTTACTATTTATAGACGGTCATGATGTCTACTAGTGCGCAAGGTTTTTGGCCAAAAATAGTAAGTGTCCTATTTGGCTTCACCAAACCGTGCTCCTAATTATCCTAAGCACTTTTCATGTTGGACACAACGGATGAAGAGTTATACTCAAACTAAAACTTACTATTTATAGTAAAAACGAAAATAAAACGAGAAAACGACCGTCGATCAGGGGGTTTCTCGTAAATTTAGACTGCGCAATCCGGCATAACTGGGTTGGTTGGCTAAAGTAGCTCGTTCTACCCCAAATTCATATATTTTACGTCGGAAACTCATTCCGGATTGCAAAATATGCCCAATCTAAGGTCTTATGGTCCGGATCACTTCTATCATTGACTGTGCCTTTTCTGATCCATCTTGGCCATGAAATTGTCCGCAACCCACTCTACATCAGATTCCTAAATAAAAAGTTATAGCCAATTTATGATTCACCTTCTTTTAATCTAACCATGTTAGAAATGTATCATTGTCACATCCTACATCACTACACTAACAGTGGTGGTGTGGGCACATCAAAACAACGCCTAATTTGCGTCCCATGGTAACCTACTCGAAGATGTCATCCTAGAAGAGTAACGATAATTCCATCAATTACAATACTCAAACATTATGATACCTGATTATCAAAATATTTACGTCATCCATATGCCCGTAATAGGATTTGGGCCAGTTTAAATGAGGGAGAAGTCATCCCGTTTGAGACGTAATTTAGAAAAGTAGTGCTCTTGAGTTCTCTTTTACAGTAAAAGACTTATCCAAACTCTCTTTATTCTCTCATCTTCAAAAGTAAACATGGCTACAGTTATGGTGACAGGCTGACTCATCCACATGGACGGTGGGTGAACATTCAGACAATGACACCAAGCTCCAGACGGAAACGCATTGGTTACTCCCCTCACCACCCGCCGGGTGGCTGATGGTCGGCGTTTTGTGGGCCCCAAAATGATGTATGTGTTTCATCCATTCCGTTTATCCATTTTTAAAGATCATTTTAGAGCTTGGTCCCAAAAATTAGATGGATATAATCTCAGGTGGACCACACCACAGGAAAACAATAGTGATTGGATATCCACCATTAAAATACTCCTAAGGCCCACTGTACTTTTTATTTGAAATCAAATCTGTTGATTAGGTCATACATGCCCAGATGAAGGGAAGAAACAAAGATCAGCTTGATCAAAAACTTTTATGGCCCCAAAATGTTTTTAATGGTCGACGCTCATTCAAAACTGTTTCCTGTAATGTGGTCCACTTGAGATTTGAATATACCTCATTTTTTGTCTCATACCATAAAATGATCTGGAAAAATAGATGGAGGGCATGGATGAAACACATACATCCTTTTGGGGCCCACAGAGCACCGACCATCAGCCATTGGCTGGTGTAGGGGGGTAGTCAATCCGTTCCCGCTCTAGGCCATAACCAAAGGTTCAAACGCTTCAATTTCAATAGTGTGTGCGCGGAGGGCCGACCCAAAGTTTCCAATGTGAAAGCACCTTGCTCCCGAAAATAAATAAATAAATAATAAGACAAAACATCAACATCCATCTCACCAACTGGATCCAAACGGTATCCATTTAGATATCCAATGTGAGTTGTATTTGCGTGTTCCCATTTCTCACCCAAACTTCACACCACATCCAAAACACAATTCAAACGGATGGAGAAAAGGTAGTCCACAGGTCCCCGCCCTTCCATCCTGTCTATCTACATTTTTTATTATTTTTTTTCAGCAAAGGGTCCACTTTAAAATAATCTGCACTTGGAAACATGCACGCTTCAATGTTCACATGATTGGACGGTGCGCATAGCCGTGAACTGCCACGGCAACTCGCGGAGAAGATATTGAAACGATGCTCTGAAGTGCAGGTGCCCATATCCATGCCATTCATCACGTGGTGCCCAACATGAACAAGAGCTGACACAAAAATCAGGCTTGTTCAATTATCATATTAGGTACGTGTAGCTACGTGTGGATGAAAGAAAAAATAAAAGATGGTTAGGGAAAAAGATTACCAACCGCGTATATTCGCCGAAAACATTTGCCGGATCTCATGAGCGGATATTCTTCTTTTTTGCTATTTTCTTTTGGCCAGGATATGGTGTTGATGGCCCCCAGCTGTTGAGTGGTCAGACCAGCACAGATGCACCGATCCTTTAGCCCGTATGCTGCGAGTTGCCTCTTGCATCTCTCATCCCGGGAATGCCCTCAGTAACACTCAATTATTTCTCCTTCCCGACCAAAAGAGGATGAAAGCTGAAAAGAAAGGGAAGAAAAAAAAAAAAGCACCCCACGCAAGTGCTTCGAATTCGGGACCACCAAACATTTAAAAACAAAATGAGGAAAACTAGTGTACGTCGTCGGACTGCTAAATCAGACAATATTAACCCTCTATTCTATGCCCACGACTAACATCTCTCCCTATTTCTTCGCATCGATGAATGGTCCAACTTACATCAGCTTCGCTGATTAAATGATACGTATGCAAACACAACCTTTTAATCATCACGCCGGCCCACCACCACACGTCCTAGAAATGGGGCCTACCAACTAAGTACACTGAATATGCCCTCCTTGAGTATCCGAGTAAATGGCAGACAGCTCCCCCCATTTCTTCACATAGATGAATGATACACTGCACATCGGCTGATATTTGCTATATGATGGTGTCGACATGAACGCCTTGGATGCCATATGGTTTGTCTCAGTCGAAAGAGTTAGGGGTCGTTTGGCACAGTGGATTGGAGGGGGTTTTAAATCTCCCTAGTTGTGTGGCAACATAAAGTAACAAGGGGTTTTAAAACTAGGGGGTTTCTAATCCCCTCTTCAAGGGAGTTTGCAATCCATGGTAAGAGCTTTGATTACGTTTAAAATCATTTCAATAGATGCAGGGTGACATGTGTGTTATTATACACTGTTGGGGGAAAAAATGACAAGTTCGGAAACTTGGTTATAGAGCCGACCGAGTTTGTTCTCATTGTCCAAGTCAACAGGCAAAACTGAGCCAAGCAAAGAAAAGACGGTGTAATCTTAAATACCATTCCGAAAATCTTATAGAAGTATTCCCGAACCCGAAAATCTCGGGATCGAAAAATATCCATAAACAAGTGGTAACTCAATCAAATCTCTCAAAAGATCAGGAGAGAATCTCCTTATGCCGGGACTTCTCACGCCTATAAAAAGAGGGCTCTCCAAGGAACAAAGGCACACAAAAACTCTCTCCCAAAACCCCCCAATACTATAAGACCCAGATTCCAGCCTGACTTTGGCATCAGAGGGTCCCCTGCTCTAGTTAGGTTCTCCTTTGTCTTCTTCCTGTGCAGGTACTTGAAGGACTAAAGAGGATGGATCAGATTTTTGCATCAAAAGTTTCGCTCCGTCTGTGGGAACGACATCTTAAGTCGTTCTTGCTCTACCATAAATACTCCAAACAATCTACTATAGCGAAATGAAAGAAGAAAGCTCTTTATGAATCATTACTGCAACCAAGTCGAAGCTCTTCCTGAATAACCCTGAGCTCGCTGGGCGGCATACCTACCAAAACAACCTCGGCCTCGACAGCTCAGCTCGGCCTCAACAGGCTCAGCTCGGCCTCAATATCTTAGCTCGACTTCGACAGCTTAGCTCGGCCTCAACAACTCAACTCGGCCTTAACAAACTCAACTCAGCCTCAACAGTTTAGCTCGGCCTCGACAGTTTAGCTCGGCCTTAACAAGCTCAACTCGCCTTCAACAGGTCAATTAGCCTCAATAGGCTCAGATCGGCCTTAATAGCTTAGCTCAGCGAGCTCAGCTCGGCTTCAACAAACTCAGCTCGGCCTAAATATCTTAGCTTGGCCTCGACAGCTTAGCTCGGCCTCAACAGCTTAGCTCGGCCTCGACAGCTTAGTTTGACCTCAACAGGTCAATCGGCCTCTAATGTATGGGAAAAACCCATTTCGGATGAAAATAACCTTAACTTTTCACCTGCTTCTACCTTAACAGGAGGGGTATCTTCGTTCGTCTGTACCATAAAAGACTAGTTGGGTATTCAAACTTTGCGGCACTCAAAAAAAAGGTGTTGTATGGACTCATCTATACTAATTTTTTATATTATTTTAGTTTATAAGCCTAAAACGGAAGTATATTACACGGATCTTAATGGAAGGAAAACATAAATATCGACTTCATCCAAAACTTTCATGTCCCCATGAAATTTTCAATGATAATTGTTTGATTCTCTAAAGTGGGCCATTGCCTTCGATCTCCCTATTTTTTGGCTTAAAGGACATGGATTAGCTACCGAACTCAATGGTAGCGAGTCTGCCCCTGAAGTGATGTCAATACCATCCATTATTTTGGAGAGATTGACTTAAGGCATAAGCCAAAAAAATGAAGCATATGCATAGCTCAACTAGATCCCATGCATAAAGCAGTGGGGATTGAATGTCTACAATTTAAAACTTCTTTGATATAATCAAGATGATATTGTTTTTTCCCTTGTTCTAATGTAGGTGTTAACTTATAAATAAGTTGGATCTCAGATAAACATCATGTTGGCCATTAGTAAGGTTTCAACAGTGGTTGTCACTGTCCTTGTTGTATTCTACGGTGGATGCGCTTGAACTTTGGATATGCCTCGTTGGTTGCTTTATTCCTTAAAATGATCTCTCTCCAAATGGATGAATGGTGTGGATAGAACATGTAAAGCCTGGTGGGCCCAAAGAACATGGTGACATCACTTCAGCAAATACTTGCTAATGCTGTGTTTAGTAGCCAATCCGCGTCCATGGCTTAAGAACCTAAAATGATAGGACGCGGAGTAGATACTGAGAAGGTCAGTATCCACGTCACTAAGCTCTGTGGGCCCCAACATGATGCATGTGTTCTATCCATATTGTCCATCCAGCTGGAGAGATCGTTTTATGGCATGATAAAAATAATGAGATAGATATAAAGTTCAAGTGAACCCGACCATAGAAAACAGTGGGGACAGTAACAACCACCATTCAAAACTTCCTAGCGGCCGCAGAAATTTCCCATCAAGCTTATATTTTTGTTTTCACTTCATTTATCCCTATGTTAATTTATGAATAGGTTGGATCTAAAAAATACATCACGGTGGACCCTATAAATGTTTCAACAGTAGGTGTGACTGATCCCTCGGTTTCCTGTGTTGGGTCCACTTGAACTTTAGATCTATATCATTCTTTTTCTAATGCAATAAAATGATCTCTACAAATGATTGGACAGCATGGTACAACACATGCATCATGGTGTGGTCCATAGAGCTCGGCGTCACTTCAGTAGCCATTTAGCTACTGACCTTGTAAGTATCTAATCCGCGCCGAAAATAATATCGCAAATATGGATGCAAGGTGTGGATAGAACCTATACATTGCGGTGTCCCCCATACACCCTTCCGTTCGTAGCGAGGGATGAGCGGGGTAGTAACCAATCCGCGTCCAGAACCGTCGACAATGGCCCACTATTAAGGTGGTCTGATCTACGTATTACCTCTTGACACGTGTATGGCGGAGGTTCACTGGAGCAGTGACTCCTAATTAAATCCCCCGCTACGGTCAGAAACGACTCCCCCGGTAACTCTTACGCCAAAATTTCCGCATAAATAGAAAAAGGCAAGCCGACATTCACCGAATGTTCAGCAATACGGCAACATGCATGACAATAACAAAATTCCCTTCCATACTCAGATCCACAGTACATGCAAGTCTATCCAAACCATTCAATTTGTGGGCCCAATGGTAAATGGGGCACGATCTCAGAATCAGATTGATTAAGCAACCCCATAGTTTGAATTGTGGACATTTGTTTATTGAAATTAAAAAAAATAAAAATAAAAATAAAAAAATAAACCTTTTTAGCCGATCAGTTTGATGACCACCCATCTGTTTAGTGGGGGTTTTGGGTGATGACAAGATAGGCAGTGGGCCCATGATTTGGACAGTTTCGATTAAGGTACGTTAATGCAATGTGTAGATTGCCTCCGTTCATACTCTACCTCTGTATATACAATAACTCCTCCATGCATACAACGAATATACAGAACAAATCCAGAAATGCCTACAAATAGGGCTATTGAGATGGCAACTCCAACCCATCAAAACCCACCCCAAAAAAAAAAAAAAAAAGTTCGCAATTCCAAGAGTACGAAACCATGAAATCCACTGTTGCAATCCCTCTTCGTGTTTTAGTAGCAATCCTTCTTGTATTTCTGTCCAAAGCCCAAGATTTTGATTTCTTCTACTTAGTTCAGCAGGTGATTATTTCCCCTCTGCATTGCATCTTTCCATATATATATATATATATATATATATATATATATATATATATATATATATATGGCTCTCTCTCTGCTAGTTCTGTTTTGAATTCTACTGAATACAATGATTTCTCTATTTTTTTCATTCAGTGGCCTGGATCCTACTGTGACACCAAGCAAAGTTGTTGCTACCCCACAACCGGAAAACCCGCAGCGGATTTCGGCATTCATGGGCTTTGGCCAAATTACAATGACGGATCATACCCGTCCAATTGCGACCCTGACAGCCCTTTCAATCCATCAGAGGTAATTTTCTAATAAGATCAATTGAAGGAAATATTTTCATTGAGCAAACAGATTCACTATAGAGGGAGGGAGGGAGGGAGGGAGGGGGAGAGAGAGAGAGAGAGAGAGAGAGAGAGAGAGCGCTCATGTCATACAAGATCTCAATATAGATTAATAAACATTTTTCTGTAACTTAAATAAATTTCCAAGGCACTTGGATTCTAAATTTTATTATCCAATATATTTTGAAACATGTTAGGTGATTTCTTCTTTTGTATTTTTTTTTTCTTTTCTGTTTTTTCCATTTCATCCGAAGTCTAGAAAGATGGTTTTATAGTGAGAGGATGGATTTTTTTTTTTTAATATTAAAATATTGGGAGGAATGATGAGATACAGATATTTTTCCATTTAGTGCGTCATATGCGAGTAATATGACATCTCTGAAAACCATAGGCCATACCATGACGATCAGCTTATATGAAAATTAGACCGATCCGCTCATGGATTGATAAACAACATCAAAATCAGTGGACAGAATGGAATTGCTCAGAACTGGTGTGCCCTGCCCATGAGCCGATCGGCCTGACTTTGGTATCATGTGCTGGCCGCCTGTATGATTCCATATCCTAGATGTGACATGCTGGGGGAGAAAGAAAAGGTTATGCGGAACCTTGTTGTTTGAGACGGTTGTGCTGAATCTTGTCATTTCTCGTATGTTATATAGTAGAAGGAAAACACTTCGTACTTTGCACCAGGTATCACGGCTCCTCCTTAACTCTTATTTTATTTTACTCATTGAAGGGCTGATTTTCTGCCTCTTTTTGGCACTTTCTAGAGAGGCAATGGAAAAGGTTGGTTTCCTTCTCCTGAAATGGTGGAGAAAAGTGTCTAAAAATAAAACAGTACCGTTATAAAAAGGCTTACTACAAAGGCAGGAAAGGATTCCAGTGCCGGGATCTCTGGCCTTCCTCGGCTCGAATTGCTCCTACCGTTGACACAAAGCGGACTACAGCTTTCATCCAATTCAATCCATCCATATGACCCGTGTTCGGACCACTTTTGCGCCTGATTCAAACCCTTCCTCTATGCAAAGCTGACTTCAGGTTTACCCCAATCCACTCCGTCCATGAGACACATGTGACACACACGCATGAGATCTAGATTGTTCATGTTTGCCTCCAATAGACTAGTCGCGGATTAGCTACACTGGTCGCGGATTAGCTACTGACAGGTTGAGTAGCGAGACTCACTACTGAAGTGACCTCACCAAGTTCCGTGGGCCCCATGATGTATGTTTTGTATCCACACCTTTCATCCATTTGTAGAGATCATTTCAGTGCGATATACAAAGAATCAGTTAATTACAAAGCTCCTGTGGACAGTGACGCCCATCATTAAAAACTTCTAAAGGCCATAAAAGTTTTCGATCAGGATGATATTTGTGTTTTCTCTTATTTCATGTCTTTTTTGACCTTTGTATAGGTTGGATTTCAAATAAACATTATAGTGAGCCTTAGGATAATTTCAACAGTGGGAATCACTCTCCCGACTGTTTTCTGTGATTTTCTTCTGCCTCATTCTTTGGCTCATGACTTGAAATGATATCTCAAAATGGATGAACGGTGTGGATATAACACATACATCATAGTTGGGCCCACAGAACTTGGTGACGTCACTTCAGTAGCCGACTAGCTACTAAACTTGTGTCCCAATCCACTCGTGTCACGACATAAGATTGGCTCACCACACGTGCCCAAGATCCAATTGGAGCATTTATTGAGTTGTGGTCCATCCATCCTCGACGGACAAACACGACTCCCGACACTCCGGTATAATGTGCCGTGATTGACGGATTGGGCATTCATGCACGCGGTATTGGCACTCGCCAAAATTAGAATTACAGCTGTTTGGCGTTTACGTCCTCTGAATTACCAAAACACCCCCACCCAGCAACTCTTTAGATTCAGAAAGAAGCGAGAGATTCCAAAGCGAAACGGAAAAGGATGCAGATTTCCTGGTGAACCCAACACACCATATCCACTGCGGGCGAACCATGCGCAAAGAATCTCACAGATTGGAAAATCGTAGCCACCTATCTGAATTATGTTTTTAAAAATTTTAAATATTCCAGTAGAATGAATAATTTTTTGACTCTTAGATAAGTCTCACCTTAAAATTGTAATAAATTCAAAAGATAATTCGTAAATATAGCAATGATATTCCAATACGACTCACTTGAGTTAACTCAATGACTTGGTTGGCTCGACGCTATTAGCCGTAATTCGACAAAGCTTTTGGGTTTTTGAACTATGGGAATAGATGCTTTTGTAGTGAGTACCTGTGGCAACTGATGCTCTCACTGCTGCCTTTTGACCGTAGATCAACGACCTGACTAGTAAGATGCAAACCAACTGGCCCACCCTTGCTTGTCCGAGTGGCAACGGGCTCAAGTTCTGGGAACACGAATGGGAGAAGCATGGAACGTGCTCGGAGTCCGTCCTCGACCAACACGGATACTTCCAGGCAGCACTCACCCTCAAGAAACAAGTGAATCTCCTCCAAATACTAAAGAATGCAGGTAACTAGATGCCAGACCCGAATTTACCGATATCCGGATCCGACACAGATTAGATTCTTCCTTCTTAATGATTTCTACTGCTTTTTTCTGACTATCTATACATCCGCTGTTCAGGGATTCAACCGAACGGTGGATTTTACAGCCTAAGCAGCATAAGCACGGCGATAAGAGAAGCGACTGGTTACACACCAGGGATTGAGTGCAACATGGATGAAAATCGTAACAGTCAGTTGTATCAGATCTACATGTGTGTGAACACTCCAGCATCGAACTTCATCCAGTGCCCTGTGCTGCCGAATAGCAGGTGTTCCTCACAACGGATCGAGTTCCCTTCTTTTTAAAGGGGAAAAATGAAGAACAGATGGAGATGGTCCGCCCATCATAGTTCTGGAACTCTTTACTATTTTTCTCCTTAGACTTTGTGAAATTGATTAAAAGCATTCGCGGTGCTAATAATAAAAATGAAATTGAAATGCATACAATGTATTGATGCAGTTTTTTTGTCATCCCTTCTAGACCATAGTTTACCAGCAAAACCAAACCACAACGGGACTTTAACTGCTAGAGGGGACCATTCAATGCCAAAGTTAGAGTAGACGCTATGGGTCTAGTAGAATTAGGGTTTTTATCCATTTGGTGCTCGTCACGTATATGGCAATGCATCTAATTGGTAAATATGTATTATAGAAGGTATTGTCTCCGAGACTTATTATGTCGTCCTCCTTGGCATGATTCTCAATGAAGATCTCAGAGAGCTGATCCTCCTTGTACAGAAACGAGATCTCCTGGTGGTCAGCCGGCCCTCGAGGATACCATGGTTGACAGTCGAGGCCGACCTCCGAGTTGGGGTGGTTGGCTTCCGAGGACGTCTTGGTCTATAGTTAATGCCAACCTCTAAGTTTGGTAAGTCAAGGCCCTACAAACCGAGATGAACTTTTGGTCGTTGGTTGCGATGATGAGATCAACCAAGATCGATGCTTGTAGTTAATGCTCGGTCGGGTTGTGGAGATGGTGCCCGGTGGTTTAAACCAAGCTTCTTATCCAACCTCCTTTTCTAAGCTATTAGCCTTATGTCACTTCCATGCCATTCCAGTTGTCTGGTAAGTCCCTTTTTACCCATAACACAATGTAATTGAGAATGCATTGTAAAAGCAATGATCGTCGACCGTTTAATATTCTTGGTATACTTGGTTTTCTGTTTGAAAATACTTGGCTCAAATGGTTTTCACTGTACACGCGACCCACCTGATAAACAGACCAGTTGTGTTTTTGGGCTTAAGAACATTCGCCGTGAGATTGCCTTACGAATGGCCCAGATCTTGCAAATATGACCTGTTAGCACATGTGGCTCACATGCATATCGACTTAGAATGTACAGGCATTGGAGCTCAATGCAGACAAACCAAACCATGGAATCGGTAGTTGTCTAGTTAATGGGGGAAAACAATTATTATGGTTCAAATTAAACAAGCAAAATTAGTAGATTAAGAGCATTCTATGGGTCTGCATTCTGGGCTCTGCTTCATCCACGACAAGGCCCATAATTTGGACGGTCCTGACATACTTTTATGTATGATATTTGTGCAGTAGGTCCAGCACCACAAACCATGGAATGGTAGTGAAAAAGCACCCAACCGTATAATTTAAATAATAATAATAATAATAATAATAATAAAAAGATCGCACATTGAAATTGTACAAGTGGCATATGTATAATGCAATTGGCATGGTCCAAATAGTGGGACCTACATGTGATCCGGCGTGCTTATCTGGGGTCTACTTCGGAATATGTGTCGTCATAAAAAAGAGGCCCAAGATGTAACGTTTCACCGAGCCGCTCATACTAGGTGTTCACTAGCACAAAATCAAGGTGGTCCATTTATCAGGTTGGTCGCCTGCACAATGGAATGAAGGTTTGATAAGATTTAAAATTTAAAATTTAAAATTTAAAATTTAAAAAAAAAAAAAAACCAAATGCTATACATTTTTGTTGGCCCCCTGAAGAGTAGAATTGTACACAAACCGACTCCATACTTGCAAATCAGGTTGGGTTTCTTCGACTTATTGCCTCAGATGTGGTCGGGGCTAGTACATGATTAAGCAAAGCCCAGCCTGGCCTGGTTAGCACACTAGGTCTGCATGAAGGCCACCGGGGGTTGGGCTGACAACTGACAAGTGACCAGGACCGTGGACCTACTAGACTGGGTTTTATATGGGGCACGTGTATCTCTGCCCGATTCTAAATTTAGGGATGGAATTAACAGGTCACGTGTAAGACCCGTATCTTAGTCCGTACCGTTCCGTAGACTTCCGCGGTCTTACCGATCGAATTCCGGCAACCTTCGACCCTTAACCAATATTTACGCGCGACCCTGATTCATATGTCGTCAACTCGTATCGACTCAACCCAAGATCATTACCATAGCGACCGCGCCGTCGCTTCGGTTTCGATGCAGCGTCTCGCGGGCCGAGGCGATACCCTAGTCAGGAGATGTAAGACGACGTTCGGTGCAACGAAAACGCCGCTCATTGCGAAACCCAAGAGAATCTCTATGATATGTCACATCAATCCATCAATCCATCAACATGTCAAGTACACATCACCTTTCACCCATTCCCAAGCAACCACAAAAGTCAAGAATCTCTTACAAGCCCATACCTTTCTTACACCAAAAACCCTCAAAGTCAAAAAGTTCTTACACCACCCATGCTTTTCTTACACAAATGGCCACAAAAGTCAAGGTTTTCTTACACACCCATCACTCACCACATCCATCCATCACCCATCTCTCTCTCCCTTTACAACTCTCTCTCTCCTTCTCATTTTCAAACCCATTCCAAGCAAGAAAGAAATCCCATACGTATGAGCTCTCCAAGCCTTCCCAAGTAACAAATGTGGCTCATTTTCCTACCCCATCATCTCTTATCCTAGTCATTCATTCCTCATCTCACCCATTGAAATCAAAGCTAAGGAGCTAGGGAACTCATAGGAGCAAGAAGATCAAACAGTGGGTGCATGATAATAGTAGTTTTTCTTGTTTTTGAGATGGGCCAAGTGAGGCCAACCGATCAATGATTTGGATCTCACTTGGGACCCTAAGTTATGGCCGATGGCCCACTTTAATCATCATGATCATTCCATGATGGGGCCATTTTCCATGGACCTCATCATGATGTTTATTTTCTTATATACTTAGGGTCATCTAGACCGTCTATTTTAGTGGAGAAGGGATCTCCACCGTTGGATTTTAATTTAATGGGCCCATGTGCAATGGGACCTACTTGATGTATGTTTTAAATCATGCTAGGGATGGCCCATAGTGGCGGGGTGCCTCCATCACTCGATCGCTCTTTCTTTCTCTTTCTCTCCTTCCTTATTTTGTGGTCCACTTTAAAGGTTGTGAGATGTCTAAACCGTTCATCTAAGGGGCCTTACCTTGATGTGGGCCTCATGCACACCATCCAATCATTTGGTGGCCCACCTTGGTAACATGTATGGGGGTGGGGCCCACCTTAAATATATGTGTTATATACAACTGTCCAGTGTCCAGGGACGCTAGATATTTCTAATACGTGAAGTGTGCGCTGCCAGTGGGTGTACCGACGCAGCAGGTTAAAAAAAATATTTTTTAAAGGGTTGTACATGTAGGTCCCACCTTAATGTATATTGTCAATCCATGCTATTCATTCCATTTTCCAACTCATTTTAGGCGTTGAGCCGAAAAATGAGGTTCATTCGATCTTCAGGCAGACCATAGCCTGTAAAATAGTGGATTCAACCATTGAAAGACACCCTGGCATTTTTATTCACCAGAAAAATATCGGATATTAGACTCATTGGGACGGCCTTGAACCACTGAACACAATGAACGGGTTGGATTTACCTTGTGAGGGCCCCACCTATGAAAAACCACAGGATCCTGATTTTTTTCAAAAAAAAAACAACATGTAGAGGCTGCGCCTGCTGCCACTAACGCAGCAGCAGGACGCTGCAGCGTCTTGGGCGGGCGGGTGACCAGCCACCCACGGCCCCTTCCGTGGGCCCCACCATGATGTATATGTAATATCCACGCCGTTCATATGGTGGGCCCCTCCCTGAAGCAGGCCCCCTCAAAGTTTCATCCGAATCCAAAACTCAGGTGGCCCACACCACATGAAACAGTGGAATGGGGTAGCTGCCCTTGAAATTATTTCTGGGCCCACAGAAGTTTTGAATCAAGATGAAATTTTTGTTTTCCCTTCATCCAGGTCTGAGTGACCTTATGAACGGATTGGATGGTATTTAAACATTACAGTGGGCCCCACATGGGACCCACATGGATGCATGTGTTTTACTTCCACCATCCAAGCGGACGGTGGAGCCCACCCTGTCGCATGTGTTTTATAGTGCCGTCCAGCTGCTGCTGGACGGCTAGTGGATCCCACCATGATTATGTTTAATTCGCACCGTCCACTGTTTGGACGGTGGGACCCACCATGATGCATGTGTTTGCATCCTGTCCGTCCACCCATTTTGAAAGCTCATACATGAGCCAAAGAATGAGTCAAGTCCTTAGCTCATGTGGACCCCTACCGTGATACGTATAATGCATCCAAACCGTCTATCTATTTTTGAGCTAGAGAATGAGCCAAATCCATAGTCCAAGTGGACCCCATCTTGGCATGATTTGTGGTCCATCTTAATGTATTTGTGACAGTTTATTGGACCCATTTGATGTGTTCCAAGGCCCATGGGATTAGGCCCATTTGATGTAATTTAAGGCCCATGGGAGTGGACCCATTTGATGTGTTCCAAGGCCCATGGGATTAGGCCCATTTGATGTAATTTAAGGCCCATGGGAGTGGACCCATTTGATGTATTTTAAAGCCCATGGGAGTAGGCCCATTTGATATGTATAAGGCCCATGGGTCGAGAACCATTTGATGCATTCTAAGGCCCACGGGTTATGACTCATTGCAATGCACTTAAGGCCCATTGGTGCGGCCCATGGATGTGGCCCACTTAATGAATATAAGGCCCATAGGATGTGGCCCATTTGATATATTTAAGGCCCAATGGGATGTACCTAAGGTCCATTGCAATGTGTGACCCCAACTCATATTATGAAATGATCGCGCCTTGGGAGCAATGTTGGTTTGACGTCCACATTGCGAGTGTAATGTTGGTTGGATGTCCACATTACGACTCTCCATAAGGCCCATTGATAGGCCCGTACTTGTTGTGTATAGGCCGTCTAAGCCCATCTGCGTTGTAAGAATGGTTCATTACTTATTTACATGTTTAGTATAGTTTCATGACTCATGATCATACGCATCATATGTATGCTTGATATGAGAATTGATTGATCATAGCATATGCCTTCAGACAGATTGTTTATGGGACCCCAATTAGGTGGTGTTGTCATACATGAGCGCACGATACGTGTAGAATTTGCTGCATGATTAGACAGTGTGATTCATGCATCTCGCATTATGTGATATGGATATTGTACGCCCTAGCGACATCGGGGCCATAGCCTCCACAGACGTATCGTGGTTGGCAGGATTGGATATCGAAAATTTTATTCTACATGGGGTGCTATAGATATCCCTGGATGAAAGTCCCTAAACCCTTATGGTACCAAGAGGTTGCTCCAACGTTTAGACCGAGTGGGCAGATGAGCGTTGAGTGCCGATTACCAGATGGCTGCGCTCTCCACTATGTCATGGTCGGTTGAAAGGGGTGTGGCCTTACCCGTCCGAGTGTAGGGGGCAATGCTAGGCTGAGTCTGACCAGCTCGAGGAATGGGTCCGCTATCGACGAGTCGAGCCCGATATTGGCAGAAAGATAGTGAGGTCTCTTCCACTTACTTATTGTGCTCGATGAGGCGGCGATCTGGTTTAGAGTGTACTAGATCCCGGTGATATCCCAGGTTTGAGCTGTATTGATGTGTGGACATAGATGAGGATTTGTATGCTTGAGTTGCATTTCACATCGCATGGCCTTGGGATGGCCGATATCATTCATGTCTTACATCGCATAGCTTTGGTACGGCTAATGGTTTTCATGGATCCATCTACATATTCTGCATTACTCTGATATTGCATGTTCATATTACTACCTTGTGCATACACTTTCACCACCCTCTAAGCTTTCTATAAGCTTATGCACGACCGTTGCATGTAGATGACGTTGGGGCGCAGCAGCGCTGAGGTGGGAGCACTTTGCAGATCATTTTGGAGTTTTTATTCTTCACCATTATATTTTCCCTTTATGTTCATTGTACTTGTAAAGTTTTTTATCATAGTGGAAATATAATGGAGTTCTTGGTTGTTGTTTGTGGGTTATACCTTTGATTATGCTTATTACGAATCAATCTGACGTTGAAAATCCTCCTCGTAGCATCCCAGGATCGGAACTTGGCGAATGGGCACTAGAAGCAGAGAATGGGGTTCTACGGAGACTGTCGGCACCGGATTCGGCGATCAAAAATTTTATGAGCCCGGTTTCCTAGTTTAGGGCGTGACATCACGTGGATATGCGCTCCAGGTTGATGATAGCAACAGCAACACATTTTGATGGAACGGAGGCTATAGGAGTGTCAATGGACCGGGATCGGGCCTGAAAATTAGAATTTTTGAATAGGCGAGACCCAAAACAGTTCAAAATCCAGGGCGATATCTACCCCAGACTGGCCCATTGACATCCTGCAGGCTGTATGATAGCAACAGCGGGGCCTTTTTGGTTGGGTACATCCTTGCTGGGAAAACGAGGTGGACTCTGTTAGCTCCATCATAATTTGTATGGTTTATCCATGCTGTCCATTCATTTTTTTTTAACCATTCCAGAGCATGAACCCAAAAAATGAGGTAGATCCAAAGACAAAGCGGACCACGCAGCAAGAAAAACATTTCAATGGTTATCTTTCAATTCCCACTGTTTTTCTTAGTGTGGTTCACTTAGAACTTTTAATATACCTCATTTTTTCTGGGCTCATGCCTTAAAATGATCTAAACTAATGAATGGACGACAAGGATACAACACATACATCATGGTTG
This sequence comes from Magnolia kwangsiensis, assembly GCA_037074715.1. Classification (NCBI taxonomy): domain Eukaryota; kingdom Viridiplantae; phylum Streptophyta; class Magnoliopsida; order Magnoliales; family Magnoliaceae; genus Magnolia; species Magnolia kwangsiensis. The sequence continues at coordinate 592,946 of CM073575.1, read as the reverse complement.
GGCCAATGGAGTTTTGGCTTGGAGTCCTAGGATATTGTTGAAATAGGTCCGATTTTTCGCCGTGGAACTCCTTAGGCCATATGTCAGCTTCGTTCGAGTCAGCCTCTATCCTTGAAAGATGAGGTTTACAATTCCCGCCAGTAGCTATTCCACCACATTTTTAGAATAAAAATATAAGAAGGCTCACCGAACACGTAATAGACACGAGGAAAAGATTTTACTGTTCCTATACGCCGAGTACATGTAATTCAATTCAAACCGTTTCACTTTAAATGTCACACTGCCCTACGATCATATTGATTAAACAATCCTATATATCCTCTAATTTATGGACATTTGCTTATTGAATTTTGGACCATTGAGAAATTTTCATTTTAGCAGTGAAGTTGATGAAACACTTACATAGTTTTACCGTGGATTCGTTACGGACTTTTGATTCAGACCATCTGAAGTGCGGTACATTAATGCAATGTGTACATGGGTTCTTTGTTGCTTGGCCAATAATCTGTCTAAGCAAGGGCTCTCTGGGTTTCACCATGATGTATGGGTTTTGCCGCCTCTGTCCATTCATTTTTCCAGATCATTCTAGGGTTATGAGCTAAAAAATAGGTAGATCCAAAGCTCAAGTGCATCATAAATTTGGAAGCAATCCAATAAGAAGCAATAGTAATAATGACACCCACCGTTAAAACCCTCTTAACGCCCATGTTATGCTTATTTGTCATCCAACCAGTTCATATGGTCATAAGGACCTTGATGAAGTTAAACCGCAAATATCAGCTTGATCCAAAACTTCTACGGCTCCCAAAAAGTTTTAAATGGTGGGCATTCAATCCCCACTGTGTGGTCTGCTTGAGCCTTGGATCTGCCTATTTTTGTGTTAATTCCCCCGAATGATCTGGAAAAATGGATGGACGGCATGGATAAAACCCATACATCATGGTGGGCCCCTTATAGTCCTGCCTGGAGGAATAATCGTCGAGGTGGGGCAGGACACAATCTGCTTCCTCAATTTGCATCTACTCAATGAACAGGGAATACGCCAACTAATATCCATCTAATTCTACTTATAAATACAGCGACTGAGATATTGACTTCATACCCTTGGAAGCCAGAAGAAAAACCCACAAGAGAGATCATTTCCAAGGGCAAGGAACCATGAAATCCAATGTTGCAATCCCTCTTCATGATTTAGTCTCATCCCTTCTTGTAATTCTGTCCAAAGCCCAAGATTTTATAATGCTGCCCAAAGCCCAAGATTTTGATTTCTTCTACTTTGTTCAGGAGGTAATTCTTTCATCTTTCCACATGTATAAGCACTTTCTCCTCTATATTAATCTTTAATCCCACTAAATGTAATAGTTTCTGTAATCTTTCAATCAGTGGCGCGGGTCCTACTCTGACACCAAGCGAAGTTGTTGCTACCCCACGACAAGGAAGCCCCCTGCGGATTTCGGCATTCATGGGCTTTGGCCAAATTACAATACGAGATCATACCCATCCGATTACAACCCTAACAGCCCTTTCAATCCATCTGAGGTATGTTAACCATCAATCAAGTGAACGAAATATTTCATTGAGAAAACAGATACATGAGAGAGAGAGAGAGAGCACCATTCAAGCAAGTTGATTCCATGTCTTGAAAGATCCGAACATGGGCTAAGAACACTTTTCGTTGACTCGAGAGCTTGTTTTTGCTCGACTAAAGAAATCAGGGCTAGAGAAACAGAAACATGTACTCTCTCTTTTTCTTTTTCTTTTTGGTACTGTTGATGCAAAAATCTGGTCGGCTCTCCCTCAACGCTTTCAAGATCTTCCCCGTGCGGTCCCTAAAACCTGCACCAAGAAAAAAGGCAAAGGTGACCCTGGCTAAGCCGGGGGACCCTCCGATGCCTAAGTCAGGACAAGGGAATCAGGATCTATGCCGAGTGTAGAGGAGAGCTTAATTTCGCGTACCTATAGACATAGCACTGCGGGCTATTTATACTTACCTATAGGGCGGTCCGGTTCCAATGATCTCGGCACGATCAGAGGGATTCTGGGATCATGGGGATACTGCCCGCAATCTATTGATTGTGCAGCGTATCTGGCGGATCGTGCACATCTGTGAGCGAAGTTATCAGCCACGTTTGGTTATGGTAATTTTCATGTTTAGCGAGTGGGATATGCACGTCAGAAGGTCTGCTCGACTCGGCTTGCCAGGCCATATTGAGGAACGCTCCGAGTATGACGTCATCCGACCAGTCATACCGAATCCGATCCGACTGACTTAATCGCCTCGGAGTTGGGGGTAGCGGGTTATCTAATCTGACAATTAAGACCAACTCCGAGCTGGCTTTAACTCGAAGACATTCGTGTTGTTGTTGCGATGTTATAGTCTTGATCAGATGGATCATGCCTCGGGCACCTCAATTCGGACTTCGAGTCTGATTAGCGTTTTGCCACGGGCTCAGATTTCTCAATAACAGAAGCTCCCTACTCTTCGAGCTTGCTTGCGGGCTCAGAGAGTACTTATACAGAATCTTCTGTCCTTATCGCAATGATGACGGGTCTCAGATTGTGCGCGATGGTCACTTTGGTTAACGCGTGGCGACGGTTACGATCCCGGATCTTCTTCCATCCTATGAGAAGTTGTCACGCAGGCTTGAGGTGGCGTATTTATGATGGCTTTGACTGCTGTGGCATCGCTTCGCGTGTCGATGCACACTGCCAGATGTCAGGGTCGTACCGACGGTTCGATGCTCGTCCTATGCGGTGTTGCCATGTGAGCTCGGAGGTCGGCTCGTGCCGATTCGGCTACTGTCATCAAAGCTTGCCATCAATGCGAAAATCCTTCGCTGCATATATAAGGCACTCCTGATTTTCGTTTGCCATTTTACGTTCTGATTTATAAGAGCTCATCGGAGGAGGCGATTTTCGACGAGAGGCGATTCCGGCCGAACTCGAAGTTTTCGGCAGAAGGCGATTTCCGGCAATCATCCGTTGAGTCTCGCTGACCTTCGCCCTTCTTTCTGCTATGTCTTCCGACCTAAAAATGGTTCGTGAATACGGCAATGACTCCGAGCCGGGGACTACTGACAGTGGGAGTGGGTCTTCCAAAGGCCCTTTCGAGACCACTCTCCTGTACCCCCCGTCTCGGAAGTAAAAAACTTTGGCTTCTAAGACCAAGCAACCCAGTAAGAAGGCAGCCCCCCGAGCCCACAGATCTGAGACCACTGCCACTACCGAAATACCTGCAAGTCTGCGTGCCGCAGAGGTAGTTCTCGAAAGTTCTGTCATGTCAGAATCTCAGATGGAGTGGATCCGCTCGGAATTTCAGATCTCTGACTCCGTTCAAATAAGGGCTCCCTATCCTTTGACGCTGTTGGCGCTCCTGCCAAGGAAGAAGTGGCCATCTTCCTCTATGCGCTGCAATGCGGGGTCCGACTCCCTCTGCACCCCTTCATCAGGAAGGTCGCGGCTCACCTCGGATTGGCCCCTGGGCAGTTTACTCCGAATGCATGGAGGGTGATGATCTCCGCCTACATTATCTGGAGGCAAGTTGGCAACTCTGAGCTGACCCCAGAGGAGCTGCTGAGCCTGCACCTGGTCAAGCATGATAACAACGATCCATGGTACTATTTTGTGACTCGGGGGAGCAAGGGGTCGGGATTAGTTATGCATCTGCCATCTTCCAACAAGGACTAGAAGAATAAGTGGTTCTGGACGGCAGGTGACTGGGAGGCACCAGATGCTAAGATTAGGGCCTCAACGGCTCGTATTCCGACCCGCTTTACGAAACCAGGTCGGACTTCATCTAATATCCGAGTTGTTGACTTAGTTTTCATATGTTTCCCTTAAAGTGACGTCTCTTTTTTTTATTTTGTAGCTTTCGCAAAGGGGTTGCCGCTCATCGACTTGAACCAGAAGAATTAGATTGCAAAGGCCAGAGCGCGGTCGGAGGCGCTTCGCTCCTGGGCTGATCTGATCACGGTGGCCAACCTCCACTGGTCTGGGCTCTGTAAATCCCAACCTTCGCCTACATCCCTCAGTAAGCTGCTCTGATCTCTCCGATGAACTTTCCTTCAGTTATTTAGTAGCTGACATGATCTTCTTTTTCGCAGGCATGGTCGAGGTGTCCGGGGCTCGTAAAAGGAAAGCAGCCCCGACCACAGCGGAGTTGCTAAAGGAAGCCCCCCGAGTGAAGATCACTAGGAAGAAGGTGGCTCCCTCTCGTGTGGGGAAATCTTCCTCTGCGCCGACCCCAACAGCCCCAACACCGAGGCTAGTTGGCTCACCCTCCGCACTGCCGACTCAAGAGCGCCCCAGCACTGTCGCGGCTCCCCCGGCAGTCTTGCGCCCATTGATACGTCCTCCACCAGGACTCGTCGAAATAATTGTGGTCGGCACCCCAATCGTGCCGAGCTCCGTTGCTCCTCGAGCTCCCAGGTAGTTCCCGGAGGTTCTGTCATGTCAGAATCTCAGATGGAGTGGATCCGCTCGGAGTTTCAGATCCCTGACTCTATTCAGATAAGGACTCCCGGCCCTTTGGAAGCTGTTGGCGCTCCTACCGAGGGGGAAGTGGTCATCTTCATCTGTGCACTGCAATGCGGGGTCTAGCTCCCTCTGCACCCCTTCATCAGGAAAGTCGCGGCTCACCTCGGATTGGCCACTGGGCAGTTTACTCCGAATGCTTGGAGGGTGATGATCTCCGTCTACATTATCTGGAGGCAAGTTAGTAACTCCGAGCTGACCCCAGAGGAGCTGTTGAGCCTGTACCTGGTCAAGCATGATAGCAACGACCCATGGTACTATTTTGTAACTCGGGAGAGCAAGGGGTCGGGATTAATTATGCATCTGCCGTCTTCCAACAAGGACTGGAAGAATAAGTGGTTCTGGGCGGCAGGTGACTGGGAGGTACCAGCGGGTGGGATTAGGGCTTCAACGGCTAGTATTCCGACCCGCTTTACCAAACCAGGTCGGACTTCATCTAGTATCTGAGTTTTTGTCTTAGTTTTCATATGTTTCCGTTGAAGTGACATCTCTTTTTTTTGTTTTGCAGCTTTCGCAAAGGGGTTGCCGCTCATCGACTCGGACCAGAAGAATCAGATTGCAAAGGCCAGAGCTCGATCGAAGGCGCTTCGCTCCTGGGCTGATCTGATTACGGCAGCTAACCTCCACGGGTCTGAGCTCTGTAAATCACAACCTTCGCCTACATCCCTCAGTAAGCTGTCCTGATCTCTCCGATGAACTTTCCTTCAGTTATTTAGTAGCTGACATGATCTTCTTTTTCGTAGGCATGGCGGAGGCGTCCGGGGCTCGAAAGAGGAAAGCACCCCCGACTGCGGTGGAGTTGCTAAAGGAAGCCCCCTGAGTGAAGATCACTTGGAAGAAGGGGGCTCCCTCTCGTGTGGGAGAATCTTCCTCTACGCCGACCCCAGCAGCCCCAACACCGAGGCCAGTTGGCTCGCCCTCTGCACTGCAGACTCAGGAGCACCCCAGCACTGCCGCGGCTCCCCCAGCAGTCTTGCACCCATTGATACGTCCTCCACCAGGACTCGTCGAAACAACTGTGGTTGGCACCCCAATCGTGTCGAGCTCCATTGCTCCTCGAGCTCCCACCGTCACCGTTTTCCCCACCGCAGATGTGCCTGCTGCGGTCCACGAGGCCCCCATCACTGTTCCCTCCTCCTCCGAACCGGAGGAGGCCAATAAAATGGCCGACAATACGCTTTCCCCCCCCCCCCCCCCCCCCCCCCCCCCGAGGTCGGGGGTGAGGTCCGTGCCGAGGGTCAGAACTCGGCCGGCAGCAGGGTAGGGGCCGAGGGGGCTGAGGCCTCTCCCCAGGCGGGCACAAGCAGTGGGAGGTTCGATCCCGGCTATCATATGACGTGCTTGGCTCCGTGGGCTGCCAAGCATGCAAAGGAAGACGATATCGCTCAGACCCTTGAGCGGTCGGAGGGCGGCTTCCTTAACGACTTCACCTCCGTATGCTATATGGTATGTCTCCGAGAAGACTCTTTCATGTAGTTATACATTCTGTAGATTCTGATCTTTGTTTCCTGTTCAGGCCATCCCGATGCTGCTCTCGATTCGGCAAAGGGTCCGGGAGCACAAGAGTAAGGAGGCGGAATTGGAGGCTCTTCAGGCCGAGGCAGCGGCCTTGAGGTCTGAGCAGACTAATCTGTGCCAACAGCTCACAGGTGAGAGGGTCAGGGTTAGGCGACTGCAGGGAGTCGTCGTCGACTTGGAAACCAGGGAGCTACATCTGCAGGACAAGGTAAATGACTTTAAGAAGAGTGGCGATGCAGCGTCCGCTGAGCTGACCCGCGCCAGAGCCCAAGCGGACTCTTTGGCCATGGAGACCGCTCGTCTTGGTGAAGCCCTGAACTGCGCCAAGGCCGAGGCGGCCGAAGAACAGGCCCGAGCCATCGCCCAGGCTGTGGAGGCTCAGCGGATCAAGGATGAGGCTTCCTCGGCTGCGGCAGTTATCGCTGCAGTTGAAGACTTAAAAACCTCCAAGGAGAGGGACGTCGAGGTAGCGACGTTTTACAACCGCGGCTTCGACGCGTGTATCGAGGCAGTTCTAGGTTTATACCCAGACCTCGATCTTGATTCCCTCCTGCCCGATGACTCCTAAGATGTCCCGGCCGAAGTCGTCTGCTCGGACCAAGCCCCTGACGTCCAAGCTCCTCCTCCAGCCTAAAGACGTTTTATCATTTTAGTTTTTTTTTTTTTTTAGAAACCCTCAATGTATCTTAACCAATGTACTTTTGTCCCTCCGAGGGGATTTAATGAAAAGCACATTTTTTTTACATTGTCAACTTGCTATGAGATGCTGTCGAGCTGATTTCTTTTTACGGGCCTAATCCCTTGTTGCTTAATCCATTTTCGGCCCAAATCTTAGTTGGGTCCGATCTTTTCGAATGCTCGGTTCGTCGCTCCTCAGGCGAAAGCTTTTCATTATCGTATGTCGAGTCGAATACTCCACTGGAGAATTGGATTATGATTAGGCTTTTTCCTCCAAAGGGATGCCTTGTCGATTTTTATAGGATTAGGCTCCGACCTCTTGGGGGTCGGACCGTTAGGTCGTAGTCGTACTAACCAAGACAGTTGAGTAAACATCCGAAGTCGAATTAGAATCTTTATTAAGATCCCTAAAGGCTAGTCGCTCGGCGGCGTACACTTTATTATGAGCCTTAAAAGGCTAGTTCCTCATGGGTAGTAGATCTTCAGATGTTCAGCATTCCAGGGATGAGGGAGCTGGCGGCCTTCGAGGTCTTTCAAGTGGTACAAGCCCGATTTGGTAGATCTGACCACACGATATGGTCCCTCCCAGTTGGGTCCGAGTGCTCCTGCCCCCGGCTCAGTCGTGTTCTGGAAGACCCGTCGGAAGACCAAGTCTCCTGGTCGGAAGCGCCTGACTTTGACCTTTGAATTGTAGAAGCACGCTACCTGTTGGTGTCGAACCACCGTTCGGAGCTTGAAAACCTCTCTGAGTTCTACGAGCAAGTACAGATTAGCGACGATCTGCTCGGAGTTTTAATTTTCTTCGAAGCTCCTTACCCGCACCGTAGGGAGTCCGATTTTCACTGGCACCATTGCCTCCGAGCCATAGGATATCGAAAATGGAGTTTCGCCCGTCGAAGTGTGGGCTGTGGTCCTGTAGGCCCAGAGGACGAGGGGGAGCTCTTCGGCCCATCTTCCCTTTGCTTTTTCGAGCTTTGTCTTGAGGTGATGCTTGATGATTTTATTGACGGCTTCAACCTGCTCGTTTGATTGTGGGTGCCGAGGCGATAAGTAGGCATTCACAATGCCGAGTCTTCTGCACATACCGCGGAACTTATCATTATCGAACTGGCGACCGTTGTCAGAAATGATGGTATGTGGGATTCCGAACCGGCAGATGATATTTTTCCACGCAAAGTCGATCACTTTCTGCTCGGTGATCTTGGTAACTGGCTCGGCCTCAGCCCACTAAGTGAAATAGTCGACCGCAACTATGGTAAACTTGACCTGTCCCCTCCCAGTAGGTAAAGGACCGATGATGTCGATCCCCCATTGGGCGAATGGCCAGGGCCCGCTCATGGGTGTCATTTCTTCTGTCGGTTGCCTCGGCACAGCCGTGAAGTACTGACACTTGTCGCACCTCCGAACAAAGTCCTTTGAATCTTGCTTAAGAGTGGACCAGAAATACCCTTGGCGAAGTATCTTCAGGGCGAGGGCTCGGCCGCCAGAATGGTTCTCATAAATTTCCTCGTGAATTTTTTGAATCACGTAGTCGGCTTCGTCCGGTCGGAGGCATATAAGGTAAGGCTGAGAATGTCCCTTCTTGTACAACACTCCGTCCAACACGATGTACCGAGCTGCCCTGATTCTGAGTCACCTTGCCTCCAACTTGTCTGCGGGGATTTCGCCGAACGACAAATAATTGAAGATCCGGTCCATCCAACTAGGAAGGGACTGGATGGGGTTGACTTTCTCAGACTGACAGGAACAAAACGTGGAATCTTTCCCTCCGAGGCCGAGGCGAGCCTCGCTAGAGCATCGGCCCATGAGTTCTCGGCTCTAGGGATCTGCCGGATGGTGCAACTCCAAAATTTTTCGATCAATTTCCTCGCTTCTTCAAGATAAGTGATCATTCTGACTTCTTTAGCTTCGTACTCCGAGGAGATATGGTTCACCACTAGCTGTGAGTCGCAACGGACCTACAGGGTCTGAACGCCCAGGCTCGCTGTTAGCCTGAGCCTAGCTAATAACGCTTCGTTTTCGGACTCGTTGTTTGGAGCTTTGAATCCGAGTCTGATTGTATATTGGATTGTCGCTGAATCAGGGGCGACTAAGACAATCCCGGCTCCTACCCCTTTGATGTTGGAAGACCCATCAACATAAAGGACCCATCCCGGACTCGACGCTGCCTCATGGTCGCTCATCGGGACGAGTGGCGTCATCTCAACTTCCTTGCTGATATGCTCCTCACTCGGAGCAGTGAATTCGGCGATGAAATCGGCTACTGCTTGACCCTTGATTGGCACTCTAGGGCGGAACTGAATGTCGAACTCTCCGAGCTCCACGGCCAACTTGGTGATCTGACCTGACACTTCAAGTCTCTGGAGGACCTGCCTCAGAGGAGAGTTCGTTAGCACAACTATGGAGTGGGCTTGGAAATATGGTCGTAGTCTTCTGGTCGCTACGACGAGGCTGAGAGCCAGTTTTTCCAATGACTGGTACCTTGTTTCATCTGGTACCATGGCTTTGCTTACATAGTACACGGGGTACTGCTTGCTTCCGACCTCTCTAATCAGAGTCGAACTGACAGCTGAAGTCGAGACTGCGAGGTAGAGGAACAGGGGCTCCCCTTCTTCTGGCTTGGACAATAGAGGCCGTGATCTCAAGTACTGTTTCAACTGCTGAAAAGCTTGGTCGTACTCTGACGTCCACTCTGACTTCTTATGACCCTTCAGTTGCTGGAAGAAGAGAAGGCATTTATCCGTGGCCTTAGATATGAAGCGTCTGAGGGCGGCAACTCTTCTCGTGAGACATTGTATCTCCTTAAGAGTCCGAGGCGAGTTCATTTCGAGGAGGGCCTTGATTTTATCAGGGTTGGCCTCGATCCCTCGCTGGCTGACTTAAAAGTTAAGGAACTTTCCTAACTCAACTCCGAACATACACTTAGCAGGGTTAAGCTTCATCTGATATTCTCGGAGGACGCTGAATGTTTCTCCGAGGTCAGCAAGGTGGTTGGAGGCTTGGGTACTCTTCACTAGCATGTCGTCCACGTACACCACCATGGTGCGCCCGATCTGTTTGGCGAACATCTGATTTACCAGCCTCTGATATATTGCCCCAGCATTTTTCAGGCCAAAAGGCATGACCCGGTAACAGTAGAGCCCTCTGTCAGTGACAAAGGTAGTCTTCTGCCTATCTGGGGGATGCATAGCGATCTGGTTGTATCCGCAATAAGCGTCCAAAAATGAGAACAACTCGTGTCCGGTCGTGCTGTCCACCAGTTGGTCGATCCGAAGTAACGGGAAGTTGTCTTTGGGACACGCCTTATTCAGATCGGAATAGTCTACACAGACCCGCCACTTCCCGTTAGACTTCCTGACGAGTACAACATTTGTTATCCAGTCAGGGTAATATACCTCTTCTATGAAGCCCGCATCGAGCAGGATGGAGACCTCCTCGGCAATGGCTTCATATCGTTCGGCGTCGAACGACCTTCTCCTTTGCTTGACCGGCTTATGATCTGGGTCCACGTTCAACCTGTGAACCAGTACATCAGGAGAGATTCCCAGCATATCCGCATGCGACCATGCGAAAACATCTCAATGCTGCCTCAAGAAGGCTAATAATTCGTTCCTTCGCTCGGTATTCAGTGATGATCCGAGCTGAACAATTTTGCTCGGGTCTGATTCATCGAGCGGTACTTTCATCAGATCTTCGACGGATAAGCTTTCCATCAGTCCTCGAGGATCCAAGGCGTCCACCACTAGCGTTTATTTGGCAGCTCCTTTTCTCACAGCTATAGCATAACATCTTCGAGCCTCTCGTTGATCGTCTCGGAGATAGTCGATCCCTCCTTCGACTGGAAACTTCATCATCAGATGGTAAGTTGAGACGACCGCTCTCATTGCATTAAGGGAGGGTCGGCCCAGGATTACATTGTGGACAGATGGAACATTGACAACCAAAAAGTCCACCAGAAGTGTGACTTGATGTTGCCCTTCTCCCACTGTTACTGGGAGGGAGATAGCTCTTTCGGAGATTACTCTCTCTCCGGCAAAGCCGTGCAAGGGAGTCTTCACAGGTCAGAGCCGAGATCGTGGAATTCTCATTCTTTCGAACACCTTAGAATACATGACATCAGTCGAACTCCCGGTGTCGACCAGGATACGGAACACCTTATGATTCGCTATGGTCATGGTAACTACTAGCGCGTCATCATGTGGATGCTGGATCCCGCGCGCATCGTCTTCCGTGAAGGTTAGGCTGCACGGAGCGACTCGTAATTCTTTGTTGGGACGTTCCGTCAGGTGAACGTGATGCTCCGACTCGGATCTCCGGGAATGGGCTTTTCGAGCCCTATTTGAATCCCCTCCCCCAGCTGATCCCCCGAAGATGGTACGAATTTTGACGGGTTCCTCTAGGGGGTTGTTTGGCTTTTCCCACGGTTGTTCCTCCCTCCGAGCGGATCTTTCTCTTTTGGTGTAACGACGCAGATGTCCCTTGCGAATGAGGGACTCGATCTCGTCTTTCAGGTCTACGCAGTCATCTGTGTTATAGCCATGATCTCGGTGGAAGCGACAAAATTTCTGCTTGTCCCGTTGCTCGGGGTCAGCCCTCATGCAGACTGGCCAATTAAGTAGCCTGTCTCCTCGGATATCTAGAAGAATCTGCTCGGCAGATGTGTTGAGAGGAGTATAAGAACGAAATTTTCCCTCCGGCCTACGGCTCGGTCGACGATCGCGGGGAGCGCGGTTATCGGTCCCTTTGCCGTTCGGCTGGGAGTCTTCGTTCCTTGGCCTCTTCCTTTTGTTCGCCGAGTCGGTGACTTGTAGTCCTTTACGGGCGTTAGTGAACTCCTCGGCGTTGGTGTATTTTTGAGCCTTCGCTATGAAGTCCGCTAGCGTTTTTGGGAGATTTTTGCCGATGGAGAAGGAGAACTTTCCTTCCTTCAGTCCGCTTAGGATGGCAGCGAGAGTCATCTTGTCATCATTGTCTTCGACATGCAATGCCTCTTTATTGAAACGAGTGATGTAGTCTTTCAACGACTCTTTCGGTGCCTGCTTGATGGTAAGCAGGTGAGTGTTGGGCTTCCGACTTCTCTTACCGCTTATGAACTGCGTAAGGAATAGTCGACTCAGCTCCACGAAAGAGCTCACGGAATTTGGTTTCAGCTGTCGGTACCAAATCCGAGCGGACCCTATGAGGGTGATTGAGAATCCCCTGCACATCATTGCATCTGTTGCAGTCTGGATCTGCATCCATGATCAGTAGGACTCCAGGTGTTCGGATGGATCCCCAGATCCTGAATACTGGATGACGGAAGGCATCCAAAACCTCTGCAGCATCACTTCAGCCATGATGGCTGAGGTGAAGGGAGGCCCGATCTCTTCCATTATCGCCTGAATCGTGGCTGAAACTGTCGATTGTTGTTGTTTCTTCTCCAATATCAGGAACTTGTCCTTCAACTCCGTAAATCGTGCCTCCCACGGGTCTCTATTTTTCGCAACGATCTCTGGAGTATCCTCGCCCTCCGGCGTTCTCCCTTCTCTCCTCCGTTCTAACCGATGACGGAGGTCCGTGGACAGAAGAGCGGATGTAGCAGAATGAACAGTCGTGGAAACCCGAGTAGCGGCATTCCGTGCGGATCCCTCACCATGTACCGCGGGAGGGTTCTGTCCTAAACGCGGCACCCCTGAACATTGGGGGGCCTCAAGTCTTACACTCCTCGACACAGAGCGGGTCTCCACGAACAATCCCACCGGTTCGAGAACAAGCTGTTTCTGAACCGGGCGTGACTCTAATTCCCTCTGCTGCTTCATCTTGTTGATCTCATCGCGCAGGGCCTGGATCTCGTTCTGCATGGCGCGGTATTTACCCGACCGGTTACGAGAACATTGAGAAGGTCCTGGTGCGGATTCAGCATGAAGCGTTGATGATGACCGAGCTTGCTCGCTCGGTACCGGTTCCACCACTACAGCTTTCTTTTTCCTCGTCATTGCTTAGGTGAATGAGAACCTGACTTCTAGTTTCAGGTTCCCACAGATGGCGCCAAAAAATGTTGATGCAAAAATCTGGTCGACTCTCCCTCAACGCTTTCAAGATCTTCCGCGTGCCGTCCCTGAAACCTGCACCAAGAGAAAAGGCAAAGGTGACCCTGGCTAAGCCGGGGGACCCTCCGATGCCTAAGTTAGAACAAGGGAATCAGGATCTATGCCGAGTGTAGAGGAGAGCTTAATTTCACGTACCTATAGACATAACACTGCAGGCTATTTATACTTGCCTGTGGGGCGGTCCGGTTCCAATGATCTCAGCATGATCAGAGGGATTCTGGGATCATGGGGATACTGCCCGCAATCTATTGATTGTGCAGCGTATTTGGCGGATCGTGCGAATCTGCGAGCGAAGTTATCGGCCACGTTTGGTTATGGCAGTTTTCATGTTTAGCGAGTGGGATACGCATGTCAGAAGGTCTGCTCGGCTCGGCTTGCCAGGCCATATTGAGGAACGCTCCGAGTATGACGCCATCCGACCAGTCATACCGAATCCGATCCGACTGACTTAATCGCCTCGGAGTCAGGGATAGCGGATTATCTGATCTGACAATTAGGACCAACTCCGAGCTGGCTTTGACTCGAAGACATTCGTGTTGTTGTTGCGATGTTGTAGTCTTGATCAGATGGATCATGCCTCGGGCGCCTCAGCTCGGACTTCGAGTCCGATTAATGTTTTGCCACGGGCTCGAATTTCTCCATAAAAGGTACAATTATATTTGAAGTCGTTGGGAAGATATATTTTAGTATTTTACTCCAATATATAACTGTTATCTTGGTTTTATATTATCTTAGTATTTTACTCCATTATTTTTCATTTTCATCCAACTGAAGGCTTCAAAGATATTTGTCAAATGAGAGGATGGGTATTTTTGTTAAATATTGGACAGTTTAATTTTATTATTGTTGCTCTTTTATTTTTCATTTTCATTTTTTGGACTTTTACCGTGAGACTCCTTGCACACCTTCAAAATGACTTATTTGGGTATTTGCTACCTAAAAAGACATTTACAGGTACTGTTTTTAGAAAAAGAGTTGGAACTGCCTCACCTAAAATCTGTAGGCTACCATAATGTGTTTGTTCATCCACACCCTTTATTCATTTTGTCAGATCATTTTAGGGCATGAGCCAAAAAATGAGGGGCACTTGAAGATTGTTGTCTAGACCTAATGACCTGTTCCCATGATATTTTCATTTGTCTTTCACCACTGATCGAAGACCTAATCAGTGGGTTGCAAACGAACTGGCTAATGCTTTCATGTCCAAGTGACAACGGAACTCGGTTTTGGAAACATGAATGGGAAAAGCATGGGACCTGCTCAGAGTCTGTCCTCGACCAACATGCATACTTCCAGGCAGCACTCAATTTGAAGAAACAAGTGGATCTCCTTCAAATACTAACGAACGCAGGTTCTTTGACAGACCCGAATTTAGCAATACCCAACACGAAGTTAGATCTAATACAAAGCTCCGTTCATTAATCTTAACATGCAAAATGAATCTAAGTATCTCTAAGCTCATGTAACACGGATGGCCCAAATGCACATAAGAGCACTCAAGAGAGTTTAAATGCACCTGCCACAAGCATTTGTACTATGCTTAGATGTGTGTTGTATGTTAAGCTTAATGTACTATGCTTTGTATTCAATCGGGTCTTATCCAATGTAGAAATGTTCTTCAATATCTCCATTCAGGGATCGATCCAGATGGTGCATTTTATAGTCCGACTAAAATATCTGACACTATAAGGGAAGCAACTGGTTTCACACCAGCAATACAGTGTAACAAGGACGAAGAGCGATAGTCTCATTTGTATTGTATCTGATCTACCAGTGTGTGGACACTTCTGGAACGAAATTCATCGAGTGCCCTGTGCTGCCAAAGTATAGGTGCCCCAAGTTGATCGAGTTCCCTGCTTTTTAAGGGGGAAAGATGATGAACGGTTCTTGTGGTGATGGACCTTTGATTGTTGTTCTTAGCATTTGTTTGTTTCTCTACTTTCAAAGTAGCGTAAACCATTGCTGGTGCAGATAAAAAAGTAGGGAACTTATTCAAATTCACTCGTTTTGTAATCTACTCTCCTAAAAAACCTATTCAATGATTGACAGTAACTAATAACCCTTTTTTTGGTCTTCAATTTCGCCACACAGGACGCGTGTGAAATTTGAGTGCATGCCAAAATCAATTGGGTCCAAACTGTGACCATCGACCCCCTCGGTCATAGCTCAATTGATCGTGGGAGCTCTTTTTCCTATGAGTTCTTTCTTATCTTAAAATTCAATGACTTTTAAATATATTGCAATTGTATGGTTCTATGAATAGAAAAATCAATGGCAGATGGATTTGTGGAAATAAGCGATACTTACCCATTACAATGGAATCACCAATCTGACTAAGTGCAGCAGTGTATTTTATAGAGCAGCATGTTGATGAGCAAGGTTTAGACAATACCAATAATTATAACTACGTTCAACCCAACATATGAGTGTAGGTGAACAGTTACTAAGACTAAAATTTTCCTTCAAATCTGGTACACAAGCTAAGATGGAAGAGAATTACAGCTATCAGCTACCATGAAAGTCAGTCCAACATATGTGCAAGGATGACATGGACTACTCCTAAAGACTAAACATTCATGGTTGATGAGTAGTGACGATGGTGGACTTAACTAAGCTAAGATCAACGGGATTATGTTGGTTTGATTGATTGATTGAAGATCATTTTTCTTCATATATGCCTTTGTTATTTATAACCTTTCTTGATGGAGCGCCACGATAATCGTCTATTCATATAGCGCATTCGCATGTAACCAAGAGATAAAGAGTGGTTATCCTTTCTCGATCATGTTCTACTTTTGCCGAATGCTCGGAACGTGCTTCAGCGCTGACCACGATTTCTTTTGCTCATCCAGAAATTACGTAAATGCCAAGGCTCTTCAAAAATATGATTGATTCATTGTATCTCCAGCGTATGCCTAAAAAGATATTGTACATGCCACATGGCTTATTCTCTACCGTTAATCTACTTCTATCAGATTTTGGTACAAACACCTTTCATCCTAGTAAAAAAAAACATCAAATGAATGAATTGGATGGGACCCCTTACTATAGAATCCGTGAAGTTTTTAATGGTGGGGATTCAATCATGACTTTTTCTTGTGGTGTGGTCCACCTAAGATTTGCATCAGCTTCATTTTTAGGATCATGCCCTAAAATGACCTTTAAAAATGGTTGGAGGCCGTGGATTTAAAACATATACATCACTGTGAGGGGTTCCACCCACCTCAATGGATCTTGAGTCTCACCCAATCCACTCCCCTATTATACAATGCATTGTGGCTCCACCATGCCGTTTGTGTTTTATACACATTGTTTACCCAGTTTGGATCATTATATTAGTATGCGAGTCCAAATTTTAAGCAGAGCAAAATTTCAAAGGACTACACCACACAAAACAGTAGTAATTGAATACTTGGAATTAAAAGATACCTACAGTCCACTGAAATGATTATTTGCCATCCAACCTATTGATTAGGTCACACAACTCTAGATGCAGGAAGGGAAAACAAAAATATTAGTTTGATCCAAAACTTCCGTGGCACATAAGAAGTTTTCAACAATGGGCATTCAATCACGGAATCTTTACTATAATGTGGTTCACCTCCTATTTTTTGGCTCATTTCCTAAAATGATTTGAAAACATATATATATATATATATATATATATATATATATATATATATATATATATATATATATATATATATATATATATATATATATATATATATATATAGGGAGAGAGAGAGAAGGGCATGCTCACCTATGCACCTACGCACCTTTGCACACGTGTCATGGGTATCAAATCCGAACGGTCCATAAGATGCAAAATCCCATGAAACCTTAAAAGTGAATTTTTACCCTGATCTAGGATACTGGTGGGCCATATCAAATAGAAATTCAAATTAAGGGAAGAAACTGTTTGCATTTTTCATGGCCCACCGAAGTTTTGGATCAAAGTAAAATTTTGTAATAGGAGGTTTCATGAGGTTCTGCTTCATGTGGACCGTTTAGATTTTCGAGACTCATCAGATATGATGAGTTCTCAAAAAAGTTTGTATGTAGTAGGTACGAACTGGTTTGCAAGTGAGCGTTTCCCGTGTGTGTGTGTATAGCATGGATAAAATAATACATTATGGTTTGCCTCACAGAGCTTTGTCTAGTAAAGACTCGCTTCCGGCAAATGTAACAATGTAATCCACTTCTCAGAAAAGGGGAAACCATAGCATGTACTCCAAAATGTGATTTTGGGAAGGAATTTTGACCAAAGTAACCTGGTGGTAATTCCAAATGCCATAAAAATTGGAAATTTTAAAAAAAATGCCCTATGTAGCTCTGGCAGTTTTTTTATTATTATTTTAAATTAGGATGAAATTGCCCATGCTTGGAGCATGGTGCTGTATGGACCTTCTTCTTCGTTTTATGGCTTACAGTCATTGTTGTCAGCTTTTATGGCGTATGGGCACCACCAACAACTTTTACAGCCCTAAAAATAAGTGTTGCTTTTGTTCCGACAACCACATCTCTTAAAGATGAAAGCCACTTATAGCTGGAAGGCATTTTGAATGAATGAATTTTTTATTTTTATTTTGCATAATAGTATTTTTTAGAGATAGAAGCTATTTTTTATTTTGGACAAAGAGGGATGGTTATGGTTATTGTCATGAGGAGAAGTGATTGTCGAAAGGGATTTGATGTGTAGATGGATGGATGTAGTTGTCATATAGAAGACAATAAAGGAGATAGAATTTAAATTTTTATAATGTATTGCCCTAGAAAACAATAAACATATATCATTTGCTAAGGGTCGAGGTTGTCAATGTGTTTAGCGTCTGGATCGTGGTTATCATATATTAAGGGTCAAAGTTGTCATGTGTTAAGGGCATGAGTCATAGGGTTTGGGTCATAGTTGTCATGTGTTAAGTTTTGAGGTTGTCATGTATCAAGGATATGTGTCGAGGTTGTCATATATTAATAGTTGTGGGGCCTAACGTGGGATGTATCGAATCCACGGCCCATTAGATTTATAATTTAATTTAACATCATGGGTCAAAGAATAAGTTATATTTAAAAATTATATAGCCTTAAATAAGTTTTCAATGGTAGGTTTTTAATCTTAATGATTTATGTGATGTGGTACACTTAAGCCTTTAAAATGCCTTATTTTTAGGTTCACCTAAAATGATCTTTCAAAATGGATGGACGGCATGGATAAATACATACATCATAGCGGGCCTCACATAACCATCAATCTTTTGCTAGGTCCTCTATCTAACATCATGGTAATGCGGATTTTGAGCAAAAGCCTTTTGTAAGAAGTTCGTGCCATCTAATGTTATCTTGGGCCCACCATGATGTTTGTGGGAAATTCACTCCATCCATCCATTTAGAAAGATCATGTTAAGATATGAGACCAAAAATTATAGAGATCTAAAACTCAAGTGGCCACTGGACTAAAAATGGTAGAAAGGGATTACCTGTCATTCAAACCTTTTTGGGCTCTACCATGATATTTATATGTAATCCAAACTATTCATAAAGTGGCACAAATGCTCATAAGATCTTTAGCCTAATCAAAAGCTTAGCCCTATGAATATTTCAACCATGGGCATATTATCTCCAATATTTTCTATTATGTGACCCACTTAAGCTTTGAATCTACCTTATTTTTGGGCTCATGTCATAAAATAATTTGGCAAAGCATATATGCGGTGTAGATTTCTCACAAATACCATAGTGGCCCCACAATGTTTATCCCATCTGAATCTCTCCCATCATCAAATCGAATGGACACGCGCCCAATGCAAATGCACTTTCATCCCTCTAAAATGTTCAAAAGGTTCTCAGAGACGAGGGAATAAAACAATTAAAAATGATAATTTTTAGTGCCTTTAACAATACCACATGCCCATTTGGGTCAAAATCTTTTTTACGAGCTTATATCTGGAATTATTTTGGATTCATTACCCATCTTCTTTGGATAGCGGGAGAAATGACGAATGGCGGTGCGGTTGGTTTATTGGGATTGTAGCCATATTTTAATAGAGGTCTGCTGGCAATGCCCATAGACAATCAGGCCCGATTTGATGCCGACACGTCTTCCTGTCAACCTGATTATTTGAGATATGGTTCATCTTCGTATATACATGACTCCGACGGCCCTAAATGATTGCCACGTGTACAACCCAGATGCAAGAGATGAGCCACGCACTATCCTTGCTACTGAACCTCATAGGTAAAGAAGGCTAAAAGGTCTTGCATATGAATTAAATCCTAATTTTATAATAATCTCTCGCGGTGGCCACATATAAAAATACGTCTCTTCGTTAGATATAACGGTGATGCTCATTCCTCCACGACAACATCAAACGTTCAGATGAAACATTGCATGCACCTAATCGATTCTTCGAGTGGACCACCGATTTCAGGTTTTTGAATTATGACTCTTAACCATCCAAGTAATAGCTATCAAATGCATTGGTAAATGTAAAATAGTGAGTTATCCGAATTCCAAGAGAAGAAAATAGTTAAATAAATATAATCTTCACAGTGCAGTTTTCGCTCCCAGAAAAGAGCGATGATTTCCAGGAGCAAGAAATTCCAAAAAAAATCCTTCTATTTCTTCCTATAAATCGAACTAATGAAATAGCAACTCCGTGTCATCCAAACCCAAAAGAGAACTCCAGCGAAAGAGAGAGAATTTACAAGAGTAAGAAATTCCAAAATCCTTCTATTTCTCTCTGTTAAATAGTGCTATTGACTATTGAGACAGAAAACTCCGTAACATCCAACCCAAAGATCATCTCCAAGGGCAAGAAACCATGAAATCCAATGCTGCAATCCCTCTTCATCTCTGTAGCATTACTCCTTGTAATTCTGTCCAAATCTCACGCTTTCAATTTCTTCTACTTTGTTCAGCAGGTGATTCATTTCCCTCTACATTACATCTTTCCATGTACAAGTATTCTTTTACGCCTCTAAATTTATCTTGATTCCACTAAATATGATGTCTCCTCTATTTTATTTTTTCAATCAGAGGCCCAGTTCCTCCTGTGACACCAAGCGAGGTTGTTGCTACCCCACGTCCGGAAAGCCCGCAGCAGATTTCGGCATCCATGGGCTTTGGCCAAATAACAATGACGGATCCTCTCCCTCGAATTGTAACCCAAACGGCCCTTTCAATCCATCACAGGTATTATTTTTCTAGGATTTGTTATAGTCACCGGATTACAATATAAATGGGCACCACAAATCATCTAAAAATCACTGAATCAAGGCCCCTTCCCTGGGCTTTGAAACCAAAGTATCAAGTGAAAATAAAAATAAAACACATGCTCGGGATCCGACACAATGCACACATGTATGCGGTCTGGGCTATTCTTTCAGTGAGCTCCGCTGATATTTCACACATTGTATTTAAAAACTACATGTGAATTCAGGAATTGAGGAGAGAGATGCACGCGAAGTGGCCAATCCTCGCTTGTCCAAGCAGCAATGGGCTCAATCTCTGGTCATATGAATGGAAGAAGCACCCGACCTGCTCCGAGTCTGTCCTCAGACAACACATACTTCCAGACTGCACTCAACCTGAAAAAACAAGCAAATCTCCTCCAAATACTTAAAAATGCCGGTGAGAAGAAGGCAGACCTGAATTTTGCAATATGGGGCATCAGGAGATTCTTCATTGCCATTGATTTCTTCCATTTGTTGTTCAGGAATCAAGCCAGACAGTAGATTTTACAGTCTAAGCAGCATAACTGAGGCCATAAGAATGGCAACCGGTTATCCTTCAATTGTATCGGATCTACCAGTGTGTGGACACTTCTGGATCGAAATTCATTGATTGCCCTGGAATGCCATTGTTTAGGTGTGCCTCGAAGATCAAGTTCCCTTCTTTCTAAGGGTAGAAAAGGAAGAAGAAAGCAAGAACCGTCCATCCGTCCTCATAAAATTCGCATCGACTTCTTATTTAGACACTCTGAAATTGAGTTTTTTTTAAAAAAAAAAAAACTTCCATAACATCTCTGCTATGTTATTCAGCATTTGCTTAAAATGCATTTAGTCATTAGAAAAGTATTTGAACTTTTGGTATGCACCATAGTTCTAAAACCCAAAAATAATTAGAATTAAAAATACAACATGGACCAGGGACATTTGCTATCAGACCCAATGGATTGCATCTTTTTTCACATGTGGCATCGCACACACTACCTTAGCATTTCTATAGAGAAACTTTGGTACTCTCACAGCATGACAGATAACACAGGCACCCTGAAATTACAAATTGCACATTGGCATAAAAATCAAGTATTTCAAATTAAACTGTCCAAATTACAGGTCCCAGTTTGAATGTATCACGAACCAAAAATTACTCTTCTTTGATAATCTGAATAGTGCATTGGCAGACATGGGCCATAAAAATCGAAAAACATCCGATAGTCCTGTTTCAACAAACAACTCTCTACAACACAAAGGTTAAGATTGCTCAACCAATCTTATTTTGGTACAGAGACTTGGCTACAGTAGGTTCCACAACTTGGTTTTACTGAGTTAATATTTGCCACGTGTACAATTTCTGAGTGCCTGCCCACCAACAAACACACTCTGCAGAAAGAGGGGGAGCTTGGATACTTGCACTAGAGTTTTCAGTTTTTTCAAGTGGGGCCCGTTATGCAGTCATCCAAACTGTTGACAGTATGGGCTTCAGGTCTGTGCACCAAATATAGTGCATATGAAAATTCTTCAGTTCTGGCTTCAGGGCCTCTGGAGTCCTTGAATATCAGCTGATAATGATATCACAGCTTCAACGCATTGCTTCCCAAGCTTCACCCATGACACAAAGGGGAAGCTCAGTCAGCTCCGACTAGGAGAGGCCACCCTACAAATCTTGCTGCAGCATTTGACACAGACGCTGTTGCTGACCCAGAACCTGATTTTGCTGCAACAACCTCTGTCACAGGATTTTGAACTCTCACTGTCAGCTTTTCTAGTACTATATCTGAAAACCTTACCAATAGTTGTCTTCAACAGCAATGCTAAGATAAAGATTCCAGCATTCTCCCCAAAAACTAGGACATCAACATCAACATATTCTTCTGTGCAACAAACGTGTTTGCTCTGGCAATCATTCAGGGTTGTTAACACCAAAAAGCTTCTTTGTACACGCACTTCTGCTTGAGAACCTCTGTAGTAATTGGAACGGTAGAATTGACTGGGTTACTGATGATGTGGATGAAAGCATCTGGGCAGTTATGTATCTGCAACAGCCTCAAGCAGGGTTCAGACAATGTTTGCATCAATGTTAATGTTGTAATTGATTTTGAAGAGCTCGTCATGGGTCATGACTGGCTTTCTCAGAACCCCTGCAGGGATGATGACAACCACAACAAGAGATCATCACAGATCATGAATGGCTTTCTCAAAGCCTGAGAGGAAGAAAATTGATCAACGTATCAGTGCTAGTGATATGTTGATCGAAAAGCAGCAAAAATTGGCTAATGTGATGAAAAGGGATTACAGGTAAGGTTTGGGTTGGGTTCCTATTAATATAAAAATACTAGTACTTGACCATCTCCCTCTCAGACCATCTTTTAATGGTGCATGTGCACGACTGTTAAAATACTCTTTGATAAGGCTTAAATATCTATTTTGCACAAACAGAAGTTCTATGTTCACAAAGTTAATGCCTTTGGCTCGTGATTTGGTGATCCAAACCATTGACCTGATGAAACACAACAAGGATGGAAGATCCAAGGCATCCTGGATCTGATTGGCGTCACCATGGGTTCGCATTTGGTTTATTGTGCATCACTCATGGATTTTTCTCCTAAATGACTATTTGCAGACCCACAATTACAGCGTCCTTACAGTTCCATCAGCAATAAGGAGGATTTTTGGGTCATGGTACTTACCATATTGGAGCCCACCAGATGGGAAGTCAGGATATCGAACCAAAATGACTTGAAATGTGTTTTGTTTGGATTTAAGTGCTAGGGTTGGAATCATGGTCAAAGCTTCAAAACATAGTTCAGAAGTAGACAAAAAGTTGTAATGTGCATGATATTAGGTATATTTATCATACCAGGGATTTCAAAATCTAAACCTGGCATGTTGTCATCTTAGCCTTCTACCAGCAATTTAGGGTTTTAGGACTGGATGCTGACCAGACTTTAATCTTCCTCTTTTATCCAGGTTCCTGCAAAAATGCCCATTGTTGTCTTGGAAACCTTCCTCAACAGTCATGTATCTATCATGGATCGATGACTAAGATAGTTGACTTGGACACAGTTGGAACCGATCCCACTTGACACAACAAGTCGGTTCAGCCAATTCACCACTGACTCGGTTGAGTTGCAACTTTACTCCAAACCAAACGAGTAAGGATGGGTCACTAGGTCTGAAAACCATGGTTGATATTGATTGCCAGATTATTGTCTTGGGCATCCTCAACCCCTAAAATTTAATATTTTTTAAGAAGATGTTTCAATTTACACAACATGAAAAATGTTAAACTCAAGTGCATTTAAGAAACTAGTGCCGCGATGCATTTTGATAGATAGTTATGAATTTTTAACAATAATAAGATAGTGAGAATGCGCAGACACGTCATGTTACCAGTTTTTATCGAGTCTAGTGCTTCTCCAATGTCAGTTTTTCTTGATATGTCCAAACCCTAAGATCCCACCTACTATAAATAAAAAAGAGTTTTAGATAGCGATGGAATGAGAAAGAAGATGAACAAGACCGTAGCCATCTTGATGTTTTCCGTTGCAATGACCCTTTCCTTATTTGCTTCTGAGGCCTTGCCTAATACCATTCTCTCTTTTTTTCTTTTCTTCTTCTTCTTCTTCTTTTCTTTTCTTTTCTTTTTCTTTCTGTTGCAATGACCCTTTCCTTATTTGATTCTGACGACAACACAAATCTTTAGTCTGAATTACAACAAAAGATTGCTCACAGAGAAAATTAAATGGAAATAGAGTTCGCATTCTGTGTAGCTCAAAGAGGGGGACAGGAACACCAAGTTCTTTCATGGTATAGCCCATTCTCGAGTCAGGTGCAATAGGATCTCTTCCCTATGCGTTGATGGTAAGTTCATTGAGAAAAAGGAGCAAATTTGTGCGGCTGCTATAGACTAATTCTTCAGTCTTCTCTCTAAGGTATGTTAGGCCGTGGTTGGATCTTTCGAATTTCGATAAGATCTCTGAAGAAGATGCTCAAGGCCTTGAATTGCCAATCTCAGAAGAGGAAGTCAAAGTCGCAGTTATGGACGTTGGGCATGATAAAGCTCTGGACCAGTGTTTTAAATAGTTGGGCTATGTAGCGTGTATCTCATGCCACGTAGCGTAGCTAAGCCTAAACACTATTTAGCTCATGAAAATAGCTTAAGTTGTTCATAGCCTACGCTACATGATTAATTTGCATACACTACATGCTACATAGACTACGCTGCACACTATATAACCCACATTACAAGTTGTTTTTCACTATAACATTAAAATCAATAATGTTTTTAATAATTTGTTACATTTTTCTATTTCGATGAAAATTTGTTAGTCTTTTCAATGCTTTTAGTAAAATAATATAACAGTTTTAAATCAATTTTTTTGCTCTTTCTTCACTTTTATACTAAATCATTACCCCTTGCTATTACTTTAAGTTGTGTTTGGTTGCACCAAATATCATGAAATTTTGTTAAATTTTATTATTAATAATCTAATTTTATGCAAAATATCATGAAATTGGTGCAACCAAGTGCAACCTTGATTAAACAACTAGAAGTAGCTTATGACTCATGCTTTAGAGGAGTGAAGGCTATGCTACACGCTATTCAATATTTCAAACACTGCTCCAGGCCTAGACGGTTTCCCAATGGCATTCTTTTAAGTCTTTTGGGAAGCTCTTAAAAGGGATTTGTTGGATTTTGTGTCTGAATTCCAAGAATCCAGCCTACTGCTGAAAGAATGGCAGCTCTTTCATTGTCCTGCTTCCTAAGGTGAAGGGATCTGCTTCTTTTAAAGATTTCAGGCCGATCAGCCTTACTATGGCCCTTAGAAGATGCTGGCAAAGATTTTCTCTCTTCAGCTTCACTCAGTGCTACCCAAGGTCATCTCCCCTTCCTAAATGCATTCATTGCTCAATAGGAAGATCGTTGATTGTTCTCTCTTGGCTCAAGAGTGTATCGACTCTTGTAGCATGTCTAGAGCCAAGGATGTGGTTTGTACGCTTGATTGGGCAAAAGCTTATGGCCATGTAGATTGGGATTTCTTAGACTTTATATTGAGCAAATTGGGGTTTAGGGCTAAATGGTGCATGGACGTGAGCTTGCGTTTCTTCTATTCACTCATCGGTTATTTTGAACAGGTCTCCCTTTGGATATTCTCAGGCTTCCAGGGGTCTCCACCAGGGGGATCCCCTCTCCCCTTTTTTGTTCATTGTTGTTTCTAGAGCACTAAGCAGGATGATGGTTAAAGGTCAAGAAGTGTCCTTTTTAGGGCTTCAAAGTTTCCAATTCCTCATCTACTATTTCCCATCTTCAATTTGCACACGATACTCATCTTCTGTGAAGCGAAGGTAGACAAGGTTATCAATTTGAATCTCATCTTTCAATGCTTTCAGCTTGTTTCTGGTCTCAAAGTCAATCTATCCAAAAGTGAACTGCTTGGAGTCAACATGGAAGATAGTATCCTTGCTGGCAGAGGTATTGGGGAGTCGGGCTGGCTCGTTTCCTACAACATATTTGGGTCTACCGTTGTCTTGGTAAGTAGGCCTCTTTCCTTTGGGACAGGGTCATAGAAAGAATGGAAAGAAAGTTGGGACCCTTGGAAAGGTAAACTACTTTCTCTCGGGGGAGGATTGCTTTGATCAAATTCGCCCTTTGCAATCAGCCCATCTATTACATGTCCCTCTTTCGTTGCCCCAAGGTCGTCCTATTGAGGATTGATAGACTGTGTAGGAATTTTTTATGGCCAGGGGGAGCCTAGAAGTTCAAGTTTCACCTCCTCACATGGGAAGAGGTCTGCAAACCTTTCAAAGAGGGTGGGGCAGGTATTAAAAATAAATAAAAAAATTAAAAACCTAGAGCCAGTAAACTATGCCCCATTGGGCAAATGGGTGTGGAGGTTTGTCACCAAGGAGAACAGCTTGTGGTGAAAAATCATAGCAAGCAAAAACGGTGTTTCTTTGGGAAGATGGACCAGAAATTCTTCTTTTTATATGGCATCCTATTGCTAGAAATCTATCTCTTGTATCGCAAGTAAGATACTCTCTCACATTGGCTTTTCTATAGGCAGTGGAGACAAAGTGTTGTTTTGGGACGATATATGGTTGGAGACTCTAGCCTTAGATCCCGATTCCCACTGGTTGCTGCTTTATGCCTGTGTCGGGAGTTATCGGTTGAGGATCGCCTCTCTTCTTCAGGAGAAGGGGGCTCATGGGTTCCCGCTTGTCGCCACAATCTCCTAAGCTGAAAAAATGATCAGGTTGCTTGCTCTTTTGGAGGGAGTGTCTCCTTCGCTGGAATCTAAGGATGCTCAATTTTGGCGAGCCAACTAATCAGGATGCTTCTCAGTTTGCTCTTTCCTGAAGGTGATCAAAGGTGCTGAATCCAAGTCTAATTTCTGCTTCACTGGTCTCATTTGGCACTATCAAGCCCCGCTGAAGGTGTTGGTTTTAGTGTGGCTTGTAGGTAGGAAGAAAACTCTGACTGTGGATAACCTCTGAGGTGTGATCTTACCCAATGTATGACTCCTATGCTATCAAAACGAAGAATCAGTGGACCATATTTTCCTTCAATGCCCTTTTGCGGCGAGCATTTGGGATTTCATTCTCTCTTTATTCAAGATTTGCTAGGCAATGCCTTCTTCTATTAGGGAGATGCTTCTTTCTTGGCATGGGGGCTGCCCCTCCTTGAATGTCGGAAAGAAATGAGAGCAGTTGTTGCTGGCTGTCCTCTGTGCATATGGCGGGAAAGAAATGATCGTTGTTTTAGGAACATTGGCGATCCCTTGGGCCATACTTCCTCCAAAGTCTCTTCGATTATTTCATTATGGAACCTTTGACCAGTGAGCTGGTTTGTTATACTCCTAGCTTTTTGCTAGCTCTTTTCTTTTGCTTTTTCTCTCTGGCTGTCTCTCTTCTTTTGGCTTTGTGGCTTTTAATAAAGCTCATCTTAACAACCAAAAAAAGTTCACACCAAAGCCATCCACTGTTTCAAAGTGAGAAATGCAAAGGTTACTCTATTTATGTCTATTCACAGACGACGCTCACCCCACTTGTGTGAGATAACTGTCATTTATAAGGCTAGCCCAATGAATATACACCCAGGCCAAAAACTCATCCCAGTCTCTCCACTCATCAGGTGGGACACATTTTTAAATTAATTGTGATCCATAGATCTTTTTTTCTCCAGCCCTCCATTTTGTTGGTGAAGTGACTCACTCAATGAGCAGTGTCAAACACACCACATTAGCACATGTGGGGCATGAAAACAGTTGCCAACATGATGAATGGCCTGGATATCACATCCCTTATGGTGATGAAACCTAAGAAATAAGTAATCTGCTTGGCCCAGCCTTTGGTGATCCAAAACATAAATATGGCCAGAAATACTCTGAAGTCCCCATCAATCAGATAATTCCAAAAAACCAATAGATGCCCGTCTAACATGGACCATTTAGCAGCGAATGTTCATCTGTAGGTATCATTTGAATGTTGGGGTCTTCTGATAAGGGACAAATTTCACCATGGGCCATCACCCACCCCAAAACTGGCCCCAAGAGTCGGGCCCCACCTATGACATCGCTGGGCTGGAAATACGAACCCCAGCAGTAAAAATAAGGCATGAAGAATTCGTGATTGGGGAACCCTCGTCGGCACTCTTGAAAAGGAATTGCCGTGGTAGAAGCAGAATTCCTATAAAGCAGAATGACAGAGAGAGAGAACCTGTAGACGTTGAAGTGCTGCCACGTGTAGGGATTGAACTAGGTGATTGCAGAGAAGGCGAACGATCTAATCCATATGTTAACGAAACGGTCCGAGTCGATGTGCGGAACGCCCGGGTCGCCCTGTACGGGATCTCTCTCTCTCTCTCTCTCTCTCTCTCTCTCTCTCTCTCTCTCTTCCCTACCCTCCTTCGAGACGGTTCCTTCTCTTCTCCTTTTCCTTCCCTAGCATCCTGTGATTTTTAATAGTGTACGGTGGCCACTACCACAGTTACGATACGAGGCGAGTATTCAGTCATTTGGGGCCTGGCTAGTTCGGTGCAGCCGTGACCGTGGGCCGACCTTGATTCATATGTTGTACATTCATACCGTCCATCCATTTTTCCAGCTCATTTGAGGACGTGGCCGAAATTTAAGCAAATCCAAATCTCAAGTAACCACATCACAAGAAACAGTGGAGATTGGCTATTGAAAACAAAAGTTTTGGATCAAGCTAATATTTGTGTTTCCCTTCATTCGTTCGGATAAGTTTGAACTTACCAACAAGTTAGGCAGAAAATAAACATTACGTGGGCCTTATAAAGTTTTAATGGTAAGTTTTCAATCACTACTATTTTCTGTAGCGTGATCTATCTAAAATTTGGATATGATTCCTATTTGGGGCCATGTTCTCAAATGAACTGAAAAAATGGACGGACAACGTGATACATAAGACATGCATCAATTGGCCCATAGGGTCATGGCCGACATGCCTGAATGCGCTCCGGAGGCAGATTCGCACTATAGCCCTTAAAGTAAACTTCAAAATTAAAGCTGCCCAAAAGTTCTACTAAAGTGTATGTTTCAATCTTGAGCTCCTGTTTGTAATGAGCCGATGAATGGGATAGATAGCATGGATAAGATGCCTACATCATGATGGTAGGCTCCACAAAGTTTATTCCGTACTCAATCTGCATCCCCTTCACCCTAGCCCTAGTACTCAATCCGCATGGCCCTCTGACCCCTAGCCCTATGGGGTAGTGTGATGTTCCCGTTGTATTCACTTCAGTACATCTGTTTCAGTGGCTTCTAAGTTCCTCCGCTGAGAAGCTACGTGGAGTCCGATGGTTGTGAGAAATTCATTCCATTCATCTGATTTGCTGGCTCATTTTAGAATAAGAGAAAAAATAATGAGAAGGGTTCATTGAAAAGAAATACACTCACAGTTTGGCTTTAGTTCCTGAGACAAATCATCAATGATGCATAGTTGAAAATTTACAAGGATATAATTTTAGCCATCTGATTTTCTAGAAACCTTGCTGTTTTACTTCAACTATTCATTTGATGGCTGTTAATTGAATGATTAGTGTTACGGGAAAATTCGAGCTGTACCCGACAGAGGTCGACTTGGAGAAGCCGATAAATGAAATGTGAAATTATTGAGTAGTCTACTTCCCTTCGAATGATGAATCCTCTTAACTTAAAGAATACCTTGGAACTCATAAGGGATTTACTTATCTATGTATCCTTCCATTCAATCTTTTAGGAACCTACTTCAGGTTGACGGTTATGCCTTGATGTTCCTTGAAGCATATATGCAATGGATAGACTTTTGTAACCACGCCATATTCATTTACTTGACCAGAATCTCTTTCTAAAAGAAATGGAATGGCTAATTCCACGAAAGAGGTCTTTTTCAAGAGGTACAACTAGCAATTTCTATTTATCTGTTATGGAATTGACCATGGATCAATTCCCCTTTCATTTGGAAGTATTGAATATACCCATAATTCTGATGTTCATGTTCCTCCTCCTAAGAGACATGTCAGATCCGAGGGCATCCCAATCGGATTAAATGAGATGACAGTTTCTCATTTCGAATCTGTAAAATCATAATTTCAATCAAATCACACATCGCAGTATACTAGGCCTTCTAATTCCTTAAGGGGTTTATCTAAAAGACTCACAATATAACTAAGAAGACGTTTCAAATACTACACACGAGTTATCGGGCATGCCAATTTGATGTATCCCACTTGATATCTTTGTATCCGAGAATCAACAAATTCGACTCCGCATTGTTCACAAAATTTTGGGTCTTCTTTTTCATTTTCGATCACTCGATAATTTCCACAAGCACAAATTCCACTTTTTATAGGTCCAAAGATTATTTCACAAAACAATCCATCTTTTTCCGATTAATTGGTTTTGTAATGAAAAGTATAGGGTTTTGTCACTTCTTCAACTATCTCTCCATTAGGTAAGATTTTGTTGGCCCAAGAGCAGAACCTTGGACTGATAGTAGTTCATCCACACCGACTTAGTCATAACAGTCTAGGTTGGGCCGCCAAGTTCTTTTGTAGATCTTTAGCACCGACTTGGAATCCGGAAGAAACCATTACACACCCGGAAGAAGCCATCACACATTTGATTCGTTGGCTCCAACCAAGATCAACTCGCCCATGAGCTCGGATGGTCATGAGTGAAGTTTAGATTTCAGGGCCGGCTCGAATGAGAACATGGCCAATGATTACGCTAAGGAGTTAACTCTAGTAACGCATGTCTTGAGCAACATCCGGCGCACGATCTCTAGATAACGACCAACATCAGCGCACGCGTAGCTCTCGCCTAATGGCAGAAATCGTCCCGAGATTGACGAGCACGTTCACTCCAATCAAAAGGTATAAATAGGGAACATATCGACTGGAACAGGCACGTAATATTTGATACCCTAAGCCTCAACTATACTACTTAGACCCAGATTCCTAGCCTGACTTTGGCATCGGAGGGTCCCCTGCTCTAGCCCGAGTCTCATTTGTCCTTCTCTTATGCAGGCTACAGGGTTTAATTTGACTGCTCGAAGCTCAGCAAAGGATAAACCAGATTTTAGCATCAACAGTTAGCATCTCATAGTTGCTGTTGTTTTGGATGCATGGAACATCTGGAACCCACAACTTGGCGTTCTTGATATTTGTACATTAGCGTCACATGTGAGAAGGATGAATCACCACCATTTTTTAAAGAGAAGATTTCAAGTCTAATCAGTTGGACCACAAGTTATGGCCCACTCAAAGGATAACTTCCAACTTATTGACTGACTATGACATCGAATCCTTTGAATTGGTCAGCCGATCATCTGGTGGAAAAATCAGTCACATTTGCTCATCAGGTGGGACACACCATGGAAAATAATATCTATCTATTGATAAATAAATAAAAAATTCTAAGTTTGGTTGACTCAATGAAAGGATGGAGCTGATTTTTACCTATAAAAATTATCACGGATCATTGGACGGATTAGATGTTGCACAGATGAAAGATTGGAAGTTATTCAGTGGGTGATAAGCAACTTGTGGTCAACCGGTGAGACCTTAGATCTTCACTTTTTTTAAATGGTGCGAAACTAACGTGGATCAATCCCAGTCAGTATTTAAATATTAATCCATTGATGACTTTACAAAACACGTAATTGTCAGTAGATTAACGATCTACTATAATTCACGGTCGGACTAAATATATCCGACTGTAATTTCAAGGGACTGTAATACATTGGAAGCTTGCAACTAATAGTACACAATCTTTTACGTGGCAAGTAGGCAACTGAGGGAATTTCAGATGTAGCATGTAGGTGATTGAAAATAAACCTCCAAAAATGGAGTTTTAAAAATATGGGAGAACAGTAGTATGGTATAACCGTCTCTCCACAAGGCATGTCACCGGTTTGTTTTTTTGTTTTTATTTATTTATTTATTTACGCACGCCCTAGTGGGATTTCCCACCTATTGGTATATGGGCATCGAGCCCAAGATCTCGTGTTGAAACTCCTTAGAATCTACCACTGAGATAAGGACTCGAACCCAAAATAGTAGCCCTACGTCACCCGGTTGATTTTTGGCTGAGTTCAATAATATGCTTGCACAAATGATGGCTTATACGTTAAAAATAAAACCCATGAGACAATCCCATCCATCTCCTGTATATTTGACAATTACTTCATCGTCTTATTTTTTTTCAATCGTTCACTTTGATGGCCACGAATTGGATAGATATGATTGTCTGATATTAGTGATTTTTTAGACTTAAACAATCCATACTAGAGCCCTACGTATGGACAAACCTAATTTGCACATCACCCCGCCACCCAGCCTATCGAGGGATGGATATACTTAGATTGTGTTTGTTCCAAACCGGCCATATCATCTTGCATGTTTAAATTATGAGACCTAACACGGGTAGATCGTGAATAAAGATTTTGCACCAACTTGGTTGATAAAATATCTTCTTGGTGAACAATTAATGGTTGAAATGAAAAACATCCAACGGTTGTAATATAGCAAGCATGGATCCATGATTAAAGAGTATGATAGATGGATTAATTCAATTTGGGTAAATGTATCAACATCCCACAAACAAGAATGACTTGCTCATATTAAATTTGAAGTGTCATGCTATTGTTGATGCAGAAATATGGTTAGCCTTCCCTGTGCTCGTAAACTTGCACAAATAACAGACAAGAAAGTCCCTAATTCATACAAGGACCCATTGATACATAAGTCAAGAATTTGGGTCTAGTTGAGTATTGAGGGTTTAGGACTAGAGATTGTGTGTACCTTTCACCATTAGGGTTACTCTTATTTATAGATGGAGAAAGGTGGTGGTGTGGAGGATCTTTCCCTGATTTGGTAATAATGAATTATGGTAGGATTCGGACTCTTTGTTCCACAAGAAAATTGTTTTGAATCCTTGGCTAAAATCTTGAGTAAATTTGTGTCAAAGTCAATTTCCTGAATCTTCGACTGAGATCGCTAATAGGCTAGATAGAAGTCAGGTCAGATTCTGTGGAGGGTAGGTTTAGCCGACCGGAGGTGATTCGAGCTGGTCCTGCAATTGTGGTCGGGTCGCGTCGATTAGGAGATGGGTATTGCCGACCTGAGGTTATCCGACCTAGTTCTCTTCACATCGTGGTTGATCAACAGTTATCCCGATCTTGTGCTGAGAGGTCGAGCGCGGCCTCTCTCCACACTTGGTCGAGGAGATGAAGGTCAAGATTGCTGAGTCACGCTTGCTTCTATTTAAAGTGCTTACCTAGCTTGTATTAGTTGATCGGTTTATCTTTTCCATAACAGCTATTATTACCTATCATTCATATTACATATGGTGAAAGCATATTTTTTCTTTTTTTCTTAAATTAAAAAACTCTTTTGCATAAGGAATGTTAGACATTTGGTAATTTTTCCTTCAACTAGGATGAAAGATCCCATTGAAGCAATTAATCCCATGCATATTCTATGCATGCTTGTGCATCAAGTTCATGCTTTATCGGAGCATTGAATAGCTTGCTGCAATTATATTATGCGGAAAATACAAATGTGCTCATATTTACTGTCCCGTACCTCTGGTGTTTAAATAACCGAAATATACTAGCATTCTAAAGAGACTTACCTCTGGTGTTTAAATAACCGAAATATACTAGCATTCTAAAGAGACTTACTCTTATACACTCATTAATTGAAGTCAATTTCTATAGACCAAATTACCCTAAATTTGCTTAATACAGGTTTTTTGCAGGAAAATAAATTCCCAGCACTTGCAAGTGTAGAAAACACACTTTCAAAAATTATGAAAAAACCATGGTTTTCCATATAAAACCCCTTAAAAGTTTTCCTTGCTGGAAGTATTAGAGATTATATTTCTAAATCACGTAGCAAATTGGCAAAAATAAGCATTCCCTTTTTCCATCTCTCTCTCTCATCTTATCTCAATGTTGGTAATCAAAGATAGCCTCACGTCATGGATAATCCAAATAAACATTCAGACAATCCAATCTCCACTATAATCAATTGGCTCATTCAACTTAGCCACTGATCAGATGGGTAGGATGACCTGATCAAATACAAATATGGGCTCCACATGATAGAGGTCTAGATCATTAATTATATATTTTTATTATAATAATTATTAACCATGTATATATTTTTTTTACCCATTGATGGAATGGTTAGCATCATCTAATCAATATAAAATCTAAAAGGGACGTGCAATCAAACATACTCTCATATGATGGACAGACCATATTAATGATTGGACCTTTGTTATCATCAATATGGACAGTTCATTTTCCTTTATGTTGATCAAATGGTTAGGATCATTCAATTAGAGTGGATATTTATAAGGGATTTATAGATAGCTTAACTTGTGAATGGTCCAAATCATTGTTTGGAATTCTCCTTTGTGATAAATACGAACCATCTAATGATCCTAATTGTTTACATGACAAGTCTAACTTTACAAGGTGGAAATACAACAAGTAAAGATCTCGATTATATCATTTCAAGCCTTTCAATAATCTTGCTCTTTAGCTTTTAACACGGTATAATCAATGGGTTATAGTATTCAATATAAGAGTCCTTTTTGTAAGCAATCCTTGTCTAAGGGAAGCATGTCGTTGAAAAATGCCTAAATCCACATGTTAGGTGCTTTTCGAGCCAGCCTTAGAAATAAGAGGTTTGCTAAATCCACATGTGCTTAGAATATGCTTGTGAGATTTGAGTTTTATATAAGGCTGGAAATATAGCTTAGTTGTTTTGTCCTGAAAATATCAGATAAAGTGACTCATTAAGTGAGCCCCAATGTATATTGTAAATTGATTTTTTTCAAGCCATTAATATTCTTTTGGTTTGTGTCCCACTTGAGTTGCAATAGGCCTGACTTTTTTGTCCAAATATTTAAAAAGTGTAGCATGCTCAATGGAAAAGATCAAATCTCATGCCACTCAAGCATGTGTATGGCTCCCAAACGCTTGTGTTCTTTGATAGTCCTTCTCCAAAACAAAATACTTGCGAACTTTTTAAAAATGATTTTTTAGTCATTTAAATGTAAATTATATATTGACTATTTGACCAATGTATGAAATAAAAAATTTAAAATTGTGTTGGCAAACACCTTAAAATAAGTATCACATGAATGTAATACTCTCACAAGCAAATTATCTAAATGTGTAAAGTTTGGTACACAAAATTTATAGTAAATGCATTTTCTAAATTTCAAATATAAGTTAGGTTGATAAAGAAAGGATGAGAGTTGTTCTTTTAAAAAATAATAATAATTTATAAATCATATTATAGACAGTGGAATTAAAGATGAACCCTACAATCAACATTAAAAGTAGGGTCCATACGAGGGACAACCCACATCAAAGGTGGGCGCTGCATGTTGGGCTATCAACATTAAGGTGAGCCCACATAATAGACAATGGACATCTAAAGGTGGGCCCCATGTGAAGGACGATCAACATTAAAGCGGGGCCTGCATGGACTATGAGCATCAAAGGTGGCCTTGCATGATGGACAACCTATATATATCAAAGTTAATTAAGTCGATGAAGGACCAACGTCAATGCCGGCCTCCATGTGATCCTCGCATGATGAACCGTCTACATTCAAGGTGAACCCCACATGATTGGCGGTTCACATCTAAAGTGGGCCACACACAATACTATTTGGTTTTAGAAAGACGATATAAGCGAAAACTTTTCGAGACGTGAATTATACCCCGCTTTATCTGAAGTATGATCCTACGTACCTACTCATGTATATGGCTGCCTAATCCTCAACTCTCATGGCCACCATCCTTTACCCAACGTCCTGTGCAAGTGCAAATGATGGATCAAATAAATCTTAACAATTGAATGCCCATCAAAGTGGACCCAAAGTAAATCAACGGCTAAAATAGAATTTCAACTATTCAAAATTCTTGAATAATCATTAGAAAGCTGACAATTTAAAAATTTTAAAAAAAAATTGATGATTGATCCAAATCATAAATTCAGTCCACAAACATGTTTTCGGGTAAACAGATGCACCTTATATTGAATCATGTGAGCCTCAACTATCTATTTACTTGTGATCATTGTCTTCAATATCAAGTCCAAAGCCAACCTTACGAATCCCTCTCATTTACCTGTATAAGCAACAAATTATGTCATATTCCACCGCACATTAACAAGGCTAATGAATGTATCATGTTATCTGTAAACTACATTTACTAATAATTATTGTTTTTCATGGCACAACACTAATACAGTCCACATCTAAGGTGGGTTCCACAAGATGGACGCCCACATCAAAGGTTGGGCCCACGTGATGGACAATCCACATCAAAGGTGGTGCCACACCATGGATGGATGGTGGACTTACGTGGGCCCTACATGATATGGGAAATCCACATCAAAGGTGATGGATGGCCCATGTTAAAGGTGTGCCCCATTGGATGGATGGCCAACATCAAAGGTGACTGGATTGATATTGGTGGGCATGAAAGGTGAGCCCAACATGATGGATGGTCCACGCCGAATATGAGCCCCACATGATGGATAGTCGATATTTACCACCACATGATATATGGATGGTCGACATCAAAGGTGGGCACAATGATGCTGATCCATGTTAAAGTTGGTCCCCACATGATAGAAGGTCCACATTAAAGGTGGCCTCCATATGATGAATGATCTATATAGATTGTGCATGATGGATGGCCAATATTGATTGGACTAGAAATGCAATTAATGATCAAATTAGCCAATATGTGGGCCCTACCTTTGATGTCCAATCCCCTTGAAAAGTGACTTTCATCTTATGGCTGTTGCTATCAGATCAATGCCTAGGAAAATGTGATTCACATTTACTATACCAGAGAGGTCTAATTTTAGTGATCCCGACCACCATTTCTCTTGAGATCTTTTTTATCCAATGCTTTTAACCATCCAATCATTGATTGAAAATTGATGGCCCATGATAATCATATCAAGAGCTTAATTACTAGACTGAAAAAATCAACGATCCATGTTTGGTTGCTCATCATGCAAGGCCTACTTTTGGTTGCTCATCCCTCTCGATTGGATGATTTGAGCCATCCGATCAATAACGAGAAAAATGAATAATCCATGTTAATTATCATAAAGTCCAATCATAAATCTATATTGTTCACGAAGGGGATCCACCTGTGATTACATTTTTGAAATGAAAGCTTAAGAGAAAATAGAGGATATGTAATTTTGTAAAGTTATTTTAAAGATTATAAAAGTAAAGTTATGTTAATAATATATTATATTGAATTATTTTATAAAACCAAAATTTTTCAAAAATACCATCCAATTAACATCTTTAGAAAAATTAATAAAATAGACAGTGTAATTCAATAACATTTATATATAAAATTAGATTTATGAAAACTAAATTTTCAAAGTTTTTTTCCTATAAAACTTCAATTAAAAATATTTTTTTTTCAAAGCGGCTACCAAACATCCACTTAATGCTAATTGGCCGCCAAAATAGAGTATTTTTAGGAAATGAAAATCTATGGGAAAATAAATGAAAAGTATTATTATCAATAGTTTCTATTGTTTAATTTGAAATGAAAGTTATGGATTCCATGATGCAATTACTAGACTTTTGATCGAATCCAAAACTCACAAGCTCATTATCCAATGAGACTATTGTAAGATGAAGTCAAGAATTCCACTTGTAAATTAAGCATATCATTTAAAATAGAATTCATTTCTCAATAGTACATTTGGCAATAGTTACCATAGATTCTTACTTTTCAACAACAAATCCTTATGTATAATTATTATAAGAAATGCTCTCGTAACCTTAAAGCATCAAAAGTTATAGTGCTCCTAGTTGCACTTGGAACTCAAGAGTCTAACGGTTTGATCGTATCTACAAAAATGTCACCATCCAACGATCCAATTTATCAATGATTTGGTCTTATTTTCACCCATTATTTTTTTCCTAAGCCATGAATGGGATTGTTCCAATTGCTTCGGTAGAAGCAATTCTTTAGAATCCTAGGTAATGCAAGAGATGAAGAATCTTGATTGGACTTATTTTTACATAAGCAAACTTGCAGCCCATATCAAAGAGCATTGATCAAATGGTTAATATTTCTTAATTTGGTGTGAGGTTTGCACAACAGCCCACCAAATGTCTGGCCGGCCTAACCCAATAGTCTAGATCAATAGATTGGGTTCTTTAAAGTGTCCCATTACAACTAAGTGCTTGCTGACTTAATAGTGTTGTGAAAGTATTAGAGCATTTTTCATGCATAATTACATGACTAATAGTTGTAAAGAAAGCTTCAATGCTCTTGAAGCACCATAAGTTATAAGTGCTTATAGTTGCCTAAGGGCCTATTTGGATAGCAGAAGAGGAAGAAAAAAAAAAAAAGAGAGAAAGAAGAAATATAACAATTATTTAATGATGATTTCTCATCAAACTTAGTTTGCATGGATTTCATGAATTCTATTTTATGGGTCTCGTTTGGTTAACAATTTAAAATCTAAATAAAGGGCTGGTAAAAGTCACATCATATTTTGTATATGACTAGAAAACTAGTGCTTTTTGAATTATGTTAAGCCAGTATGCAAATTTTGACTATGATATTTGGGTAATGACTATATTTTTACATCTAATGTTTCGTTCACTATTTTAATAGGCTGAAACTTCTCACGAGAAAATTTCCAATTGATTGATATGGCCTTGCCATTAAGTCCAGAGCATTTTTTTTAAGATGCCATGCAAAAAACTGTAATGATGGGATAATCCTCTTCATCCTTGATTGGGATTTATTTTTCTACTATTCCCTTTTTCAGGACCGGATGGGATGGCCTTATTTCCCAACAAAACTGATTTTTTAGAATCATAAGAAATCAATGATGGGCTCTATAATAAATAAATAGATCAAATTGCTGATTAAACCTATTTTCATTTAAATGATTTTGACTGTTTATGCTAGCGACCTTGATCCAATGGCTAACATTTGTATAGCTCTTGCCTAGTAGACCATTAAGCGTGAGTTAGACCCAATGGTCTAAATCAATGGATTGGACAGCCCAAGGCTCCTAATGCAGGTAAATGCAACTAGGAGCACTGTAACTTATTGTGCTCTCTAGAGCATCTCTCATAGATGTATGGATGTGATTATGATATAATTCTAGAGTACTTAACTGTAATTTTTCTAATTTCCCATCCATAAAATTATCTGGCAGGTCACTTGCACAGGTTACTAAACTTTTTAGCAAACTCAATGAATAGCTCAAATTCACAATAATGATGAATGGCTCAAATTGAGAAAAGTCAATGGAGGTATGATAAATAGTATTATATGAGAAATAGAATGCGTATGAAAAAATTTTCTAAGATATTTGAAGCACTTTTAGTGAAGTCGTAGTTAATACTAATACAATATTATACATCATTAAGATGACCGACAAAGTAATGCGGCTGAGAAGACACAAACAAGATGCATGACTGAGCTGCAAGGTGTGACCGAGATGCACCTAATTAAAATCAAAACGCGTTCGAGATAAGAAGAATAATCAGGAAGGAAACATATACAGGGAATGATCTACATGGTGATAGCTCAGTTGCAATAACCGTCCAATAAAGAAGAAAAACACTTGAAGAATAGATACAAAAGAAATCTATAAATAAAAGGAAGATTAGTGAAGCAAGAACACACACATTAAAAAAATCACAAACCAAACCAACTCAAATTTATCTTAGCTTTATCCTAGGCGTAGTGATGATCCAGTGTGATCATCCTTGGTTGTTATACAAGTTTATGCTCATACATTGAAGTTGATCCTTATCCAATACAAGCAATTCTTTTAGAATAAACATTCTTGCGATTATTCTTAATGACCAATTGTAAATATTTCATTTTGTTCAACTGCACCAATATATTAAAAGTCCTTTCTTATGAAAGGCGATAGGCGATACACAATCCATCTTTGGAGGAAGAATCTCATCCTTCGACTATCGCTTAATCATTATAAATATTCTACGAGTAGGCGACCGATCTCCTCAGATCTCGATCATATACCGTTAAGTTTGATGTATTTACTTATTTCAACACTTGGAGTCAAGTTGTTTGGTTCGAATCAAGCCGCTATATTGATTTTGGCATGCCTGCATACATTGCATGTGACAGAAAACAAACCGAGTGTCAACACAAGGTAAGGGTCATCTCATGCACACTCCAAAGTCTCCTACCACCATGCGAAAGTGGTGGAAAGGGGTCGTGCTCACGTGGGATGTTAAAAGTTCAACTCCAACTACACAGGCACTCCCATCTTGCCTCATCATTGAAGTGGATTAGGCAGTG
This sequence comes from Magnolia kwangsiensis, assembly GCA_037074715.1. Taxonomy (NCBI): domain Eukaryota; kingdom Viridiplantae; phylum Streptophyta; class Magnoliopsida; order Magnoliales; family Magnoliaceae; genus Magnolia; species Magnolia kwangsiensis. The sequence continues at coordinate 553,045 of CM073575.1, read as the reverse complement.
AGGTCCTTCCCTCATTTGCGGTGGGGTAATGTGGTGAGACTTGATCGATGGGTCATTTGCAACAGTGATAATGTTTGACCTAAAAATTTTGGAAAAAAAAAGCCTAGTTACATCTCTGACTGCTTTCAACTTTACCAATCTAATTTTGACACATCACTTGTAACACCCTGGATTTTTTGTCAACCTAGATTTAGACGTCCTTAGGCAATGAGTCAATCTTAACACCTAATTAACTTCTCAAAACTTAATCCAAAAGTCTCAAATCCCTATTTCCTTCGAAAATCTCACCTTTCACTACTTTATCCTTCAAAATTTTCTAGGAGCTTTCATATTAGACACAAATCTTAAAGTTTAGGTGATGTTGATCAATACTTAAACTAAAAAGTACTATGAATAATAAATAAATAAATAAAAATAGTTTTTAACCATTAACATTTTGGAATCTCATGAAATAATTAGGGTATTTGGATAGATCAGCTTCTCCTACTCCAAAATTATATATTGCATGTCAAATAATTCATTGCAGGTTCTAAAATACACCCATTTTAAATATCAGACGGCGAAATCACTCCAAACAGGTCAGCGAACGGCGATGGGATCGCCGGTTTGGCGAGGCATCGCCGAACCCGTCCGTACAACGGTCTGGCAGGCCGGTTTCTGCAATTTTTCCTGCTCATTTATTCCAACTTTGAAAAATCATATCTCCTTCGTTATAACTCCGATTTAGGTGATTCAAAAATCATATTGAAGCTAAATGAGTCTAGCTTTATATAAAAATATGTAAAAAATATAATAAAATATTTAATATGGTTTAAAGTAGGTCATTATGAGCAAATATCTGATAATCACTTGTTGGACAACTGCTGCTTCTGAAATTTTTAGAATTTTTCTACAACTCGAAATCTTATGAAATTTGGTAGAGTCAGGGCAAACTTGATGATGAACCTCCAGAAAAATAATAAAAATAATATAATAACTAGAAGTGCCCAAAATGGGACATATAATGGCCCTAGGACCGTATTCTGCCCTATTAGGGTAGAATTTGGTTAGTACCAAACTGAATACTCAGTAGAATTAACTTAAATCACTTTAAATATAAACTACAAGACCTAAAATGAGTATGACCGCTAACGCTATGTTACCTAGAAACCTAGGATCAAACTCTAAATCCAGTTGCTCACGGGAGTATTCAAAAACTTTATATCGGATCTAGACCGCACATCGGAAGTCCGATATCTACAATCTTAGACCGTTATGACCGTTTAACTAGACTTGAAAATCGTTTCAAAAATCAAGCCCAACCGATGTTCTGAGGCTATTTCATTGAGCCTGGAGTGAAGAGAGTGAGAAAGGATAAAGATTTGGAAATTTAATTCAAAATCTGGCACGTGTCTTTGCGCGTTATTATTAAGCGTTCTGACTGTCAGAATTCAGCCAAATTTCACCCTCGGATCAGGAAAAATTTCTCTTTCATATCATGAGACTTGTGGACCTGATTTAGATACGATGACCACTGAATTGAAACTGGACCGCCACGTACGATCTGAGAACTCTACCAGACTGAAAACTTGGTGTGAGCAACATCCAGTATGCATGAGCTTAAGTCCGACCACGTTCGGCCAGGGGACCTCCCGAAACACTCTTTTGGATCGAAAAAGTCCCGATTTGGTTATAAGTCAAGTATACTTTGTTCTCAAGTCTGTTTCAGTGAAGTTTTAACCTATATAAGGGCTTGAAACCCTCTCATATCTCTCCCATCCGAATTTGGATAAAACCCTAGATTGAGAGAGAGAGAGAAAGTAAGAGATTGTGAGAGAGTTGTGGGCGAGAATTCCTACCACCTGCACCAGCTTTTGCTCATATCGAAGCATCGCATCCCAATCACTTTTCCGGTGATTCTAACGCACTCTTAGGTAAGAAAAATCCTAACTACTTGCTGTTTTGGGTTTCTTTCGATTCAAATAGCGGTGTAACTTATATAACTTATGATATAAGTCGCCTTAACGTCGTTGACGAAACATAGACGTTCTATTCGAAGCGATACACGTCTAAGGCGAAAGGTGAAGATTTTAGACGCTTTGATTGACTGATTTCAAAGCTTTCAATGTCGTTTAATAGTAGATTATCGACGAGCACGCCGTTTGACATGTAAAACATGTTGTCCATTTTCTATTTCTACTGCATATGGAAAATATAAGATTTAAGGTATTTTAGTCATTTGTAGAAAATACTGTTTACGTCCATATTATGCTGAAATGTTTGCCATGGTTATTTGTCGTATTAGGATACTAGGAATGCGTGCATGATCTGTTTGGGGAAGAAATTCGCCCTAATGCGCACTTTGAGTCGACATACGCTATGTGGACTAAAGTGTGTAGACTAAGTGTTTGTATAAATGTTTATATTAGTATGTATTGAGTAAAATGGTGATGTGAATTATTTTTGAGATTGAATTCTCAATTAATATGCTGATGTATATGAATTCCATCATGTTGACTATATGTATTGATTTCATTATATATATATGAAATGCATGTGTTGGAGGATTTGCTTATGCGGTATGTTATAACCTATAACAACATGCTTGTATTGTTTATATGCATTCTTGTTACTCTCATGTGTTTATTGACGTTGGTTTACAAATGCTTGGGGCTATGACCTAGTCCAGGCAGTCGGTAATGAATTGAAATTGTGGTTGGTTTTTATGTACCACAAAGGACGTGTTGATGAATGCGAGTCGTGTTTTGAGTTGGTGACAGTGGTTAGGCCACACGAAATGTTTTATGCACTTCATGTTGCTCAGTTTGAGATGCGCTCGTGCTAGTCGAGCCTGTCAAGTAACCCGACTGGCCATTGTATGTTCACCATGTATGAGTCATAACTGCTTGAACCTAGGGTACTGAACTTACCATTGAAAACCCTGTTAACCATGGTACCTTGATCCATAAAGATTCATGAGCCGGGCATGGTGGTATGGGACACCGTGGTCGAGCTGTCGGCCTATGCTGGGGCCACAAACCTCCCCGTAGTGACCAGTGAGCACATATGACTCGTGAGCAGATTATGGTGGTATGAGACACTATATTCTTGCTGTCGGCCTACACTGATCAGGTGACAAGCCCTTTGTAGTGACCGCGAGCGTATTCTAAGTCTACGGGAGGCGACGACCCTTCCGTAGCGACGAGAGTACATTAGGCCTGTATTGATAAGGTGATGGGGGAGCGGTGCAACAAGTGCGAGCAACAGCCCTGACAGCTCTTGCAGCGACCTACAAATATAATATCGTATGTGATTGAAGACCCTACACAGGATCTGTGTTGGGATTGATATAAGGAAGGTACCTTAGTTTTCCAATCCTGCTGTATGAAAAGGACTAATAACAACTTAATAATCATTATCCATATCGTATTGCATGTGCCTGGAAGACGTGGAGCACTGCGGGAAGAAAGCACGCCACGAACGCAAATGGTGCCGCATGAGGGAGTATGTCGGTGAGGGCATCCATCATGTCATTTCATGCATACATTAACAACAGTATCTAGGAATGTTTGATTGTTTGCTTTACTATTAACGCGTGATTGATTTGATAACACGCTAATCTTTGCTCTATGATTCCACTGAGTTGATTACTCATTCCCACGTTACGGGATGGTGTTCCGAACACCCACCAGTCTCTATTTTAGTTTCAGATGATGGCGCTGCTTGTGAAGCGGAGCCGGACTTGATGATGATGAGGAGGATCCCTCCTTTATACATATTCTGATCGACGAGATTACACGGAGGTTGATTAGACGCCTTGACACTTGTCATTTTATATTTTTGGAGCACTCATGTATATTCTTTTCTTTCCATTTTTAGAGTATACATGTATTTAATTAACCTGGTAACATGTTCACTCTCTGGAGACTCACAATTAATTATATATTTTATGTATTTATTACAGTCTTCCGCTTGCTAATTTAACTGTCTCTGGAGTTTGATATGCTGTTTTGGCTTAGTCTCAATCTTGTTTAATGCCATTCTACAGACAACATGCATTTATCATTATTTATGTTGCATAAGTGATGTTCTGAAACTTGGGAGTGGAGTTTATCCTCGACCCCCGATTTTTGAGATGTTACATCATTGCACCACTGCGCTAAGATGAGACGCTCCTCGGTGGCTTTTGGCTTGTTTTGGTCACGTGTGATGTGTGCAAGCATACTAGAACCGATTGTACGGTTCGATTCAAACCAAACAACTTGACCCTAAGAGCCAGGATAGGTAGATGCGTCGAGTACGATCGTATACGACTAAGACCTGAAAAGATTAGTCACATTTTCAATTACTCGCGAGATAATTATAAGATAATCAGGTGATTATAAGAGGGTGGGGTTCTTCTTTTGAAGATGGGTTGCACATTGCATTATGTATGAAAAGACTGTTATATATGGAAACAATCAGATAAAAAGAAAATATTTATAGTCGATTAGAGGGAACAACTGCAAGTCGCCTTTCTAAAAGAAAAACTGAGTATATTGAAAACGAGAATATATATAATTCAACATATAAGTACAAACTTGTATTACAACTATTGAATTACAACTAAGGATTATCGCTACTAAATTACCGCTACTCATAGGATAAAGCTAAGCGATAATAAGGAAAAATAATTTGATTGGTTTGATTGGATTAGTATAATACGTTTTGCTTTGTTGAATTCCTTACTATTTATAAATATTTTTCATGACTATCTTTCAAACATTTAGCTCTTCATTTCACAAGTATGACAATTGATTCATCGCCACATTGGTATCATGTATCATTCATTCTCTTTTTAATTTGTATACTTTTAATTGTTCTTTTTCGGACTATGTTCCACTATTAGGCTTTTCAAATTAATGTAAGAAGCGAGGAAACGGATTGGCTACTCCCCTGCCATCATCTCCGTGACTAGTGGTTGGTGCTCCATGGGCCCCACTATGATGTATGCATTTCATCCATGCCGTCTATCTACTTTTCTAGGTCATTCTATGTTATGAGACCAAAAAGAGGCACTTTCCAATCTGGATGAAGGTTGACATTTTAAAACTTTTTGGGGCATAAAAGTTTTGGATTGATTTTTGTTTTTCTCCCTTCATTTGGGACTGGATGACATAATCAACATATTGGACTGGATGACATAATCAACATATTGGAAGTCAAATAAATAGTGCACTTTTGGAGGATTTTAATGGTGGATATCCAATTACTATTGTTTTCTCGTGGTGTGGTGCACCTGGGATTTATATTCCTCTTATTTTAGGATCAAGTTCTAAAATGATATGTAAAAATGGATGAGCGAAGTGGATGAAGCACATACATCATGGTGGGCCCACAAAGCACCGACCACCAGCCAGTGGGCTGGTGGCAGGGGTAGTAGCCAATCCGTTTCCATTCCAAGGCCGGCCAAAAATAGGGTGCGACACTCCTCACGAGATAATCCATGTCTGTCATTCTATTACATGTGAAGTAAAGATTCAGGCCGACCTGATAATCTAGTGATTATGAGAATTTGGTCAACGGTCGTCGAAGTACAACATACAAGTGTGATCGATATGGTGATCAAATGGGCCCGGTTTATGAGACATGCCATCGAAACGGTGGGATCTACCCGATGAGTGGCTTGGATCTTTTAAAGGTGCTCCAAGTTCAAGGAACAAAACAGGTGTACTCGGCCGAGTTCAATCAGTATCCCTCGGACTATGTGTTGCCTTACTAGCCTGAGATGGACAGGGACTTCCTCTTACCAGCGGAAACATTCCATGGGTCTGTGAATCCACACCATTCATCACGCAGGCCATGTTGTGGACATTTAAAGAATAATCATACAGGTCCCTTATCATGTTGAATACGGATCGTTAGATACTTTTTTTTTTTTGTTTTTTTGTTTCTAACAGTCCATTTTCGACACAGAAGAACTGAATATAAGACAGACGATATCGTTTCATCTATGATTAGATAATGCACACCGTGCTCCTACCAGACGAACAGTCGGTCTAGGTCTCCCATTCGTGTACGATTCTGGCACACATGCTGCGAATTCCCCGTCGATGTCACGCGAGGGTGTAATACTTTTCATCGGGGGCAAATAATCTGCCTTCGGTCATCTGCATCGCTCAGCTCAGTACTCGTTAAGAGAGATTTTATACTCCACCAGTCTGATGGTTCATACTCAGGCTCTCGCGAATGGTACATGCGGCATATGAATGATTCCATCCAAATCGTACAGATATCAGGTCCGCATTGCGTCAGTCGCAAATCAACAATTAAAAAACCGAAATAATTCCTTATAAATCTGATCATTGGCCATCCAAACGCGGTTAAAACGGTAAACCGGTCAACGTCCAAAATAAAGAAATAAATATACACTGATAAAAGCTTACGGTGGTCTAATAAATTTATTCACATATACTTTACGCTATTTGGACAGTTTGATTTGAGTTAAATTCACGACACGTGTACAATTTGCTGCGAATGCGCGTGAAAGAAGATACTCTACTGGAGTATTAAATAACTCCTACCCCTCTATAAATATCAAACTCCTTCCCCCTCTTCTCAACTCATCTCGCTCGCGATCTCGATTTGATTCGATAATTTCTAGGGTTTTACGAGGGTTTTTCAAAATCCCCTCCAAAATCCCACCAAAACCACTCATTTCCTCAAAAACAAAATCTTCCTATATTCCCTTCCAAAACCCTATAAAAGTCCAAAAATCCTTATCCAGAGTTTCCTCTCTCTTCCGCCATGGCAGAAATCCTCTCTCGAACGGCAGCCGATCCCATTCCCAGACTCTAGAACGTCTGTCCTGGATCCAAATGTCTTTCCTCCGAAAGAGCTGGTTTTTACGGGAACGCTGAGAAGGCGGACGCGACCTGGCTTAAAACCCTAGCAAGGGTTTCATATGAATGAATTTGATGTGATTCATTGAAATATGAGCGATGGCGGTGGGGAGAGTGGAAGAGATATCGACAACAGCGGCATCACTCACAACAACAGCTACAACAACAGCAACGAGAGCGGCACCAAGAGTAGGGAGGCCCCCTCTGGCAGTGACGATTTCGGCCGTGCAATCACTCGTATCGCTGTTGCGCAGGTCTGTGAGGTTGCAGGGTTCCAGAGTTTCCAGCAGTCTGCGCTTGACGCCCTCTCTGACATCGCGGTGAGATATTTGAGGGATCTGGGGAAGACGGCCCGCTTCTATGCGAATTCATCAGGAAGGACAGAATGCAATGTGTTTGATGTCATCCAAGGGTTGGAAGACTTGTGCTTGTTGCAGGGTTTCTCTGGTGCGTCAGATGTCAACCGGTGTCTTGCTGGTTCCGGCACGGTCCGTGAGATCATGCAGTATGTGAGCTTGACAGAGGAGATACCGTTTGTGCGGCCCCTCCCACGGTTCCCCATCATTAAGGCCCGGAAGCTGACACCGAGCTTTGCTCAGGTTGGGGAAGTGCCGCCTGGCAAGCATATACCTGATTGGCTGCCGGCCTTCCCTGACCCCCACACTTATGTTCGCACGCCTGTTTGGAATGAGCGTGCCAAAGATCCCTCCACAGATAAGATCGAGCAGGCAAGGCAGCAGGCAAGGCAGCGGAGGAAGGCAGAGAGGTCACTATTGAGTTTGCAGCAGCGGTTGGCATGCAATGGTACAGCAGGGCCGTCCTGGGCAGACGCTGGTGATGCTGGGAAGGAAAAAGGGGCATTGGACGCTAACCCTTTTCTTGCCCCACCATTGCAGTTTGGGGAGAAGGATGTGTCTGTGGTCAATATTCCTGCTCGGCTTTCAAATGAAGCGGCTGTAGAGAATCAGGTTTCTGTGCTTGAGACCTTTGCACCAGCCATTGAAGCGGCGAAGAGCGGATTTTCTGATTCTGGAGAGGGGGAGAGGAAGGTTCTTCCGAACAAGCGACCTGCTGTGCGTTTCGGGTTTGGGATTGACAAAAAATCTGTCTCTGTCCCTTTGGGTATGGGTGCTAAAAACACGGGTGTTGAGAGATCAACTTATTGGTTTGGGAGGGATGATGAGAAGGATGACAAGAAAAGGAGAGCGGAGCAGATATTAAAGGAAGCAATGGAGAGCCCACAAGAACTTGCTCAATTGTAAACTAATTGGTTGACTTGCCTACGCGATGAGGAAGTTGTATTTTTATCCGGGAATTGGGTAGCGGTAGTGGGACGTTGCATCTTGTTGTAATGGTATGGAATTCAACCAGACCGCCGTTCGCGTGTTCGGTATGGTTTAGTCTTAACGGGTTTCAAGGTATGTGAAGGGTTTCAAGGTATGTGAATATCAATTCCCATCGCACAGTAGGATTTGTCTACAATCCATTCTTTTCTAAAGAAATTCATGCTTCCCCATCCTTCCATTGTCTGTTTCGATGTTTTTATACTAATTGCAGTTGAGAAAATTAATCCCTCAACACTAACAAAAGTATGTCCACGGGAAAAAAAGAAGGGATCACGACTTGTATGCATCCTATTCTCTAGAATTATGAAACACTGATAAAAGTATTGTTGTGGAAAATTTTTAGTTCAGCCACAAGGAAAAAAAGGATATAGCTTTGTATATATATTTTTGGACTCATGGCACCTCTTCAAGAAATAGGCTTCCACATGTAATATAGAGGCTTCACTTTCACCTTTCCAAAAAAAGAAGAAGTAATATAGAGGTTTCTTGTCTGTATGAAGAGTGAGTAGTACCAAAGAATGGTTGTAGGAGAATTGTTTTAATATTGGCATCTGGCTTTGCTGCAATCCTTCATCTAGTTGTATTTCTAATCATTGGTGTTTTAGCCCTGTCTGTGACAACTATGCCCCCTTATGTGGTTCTTTGTTATATTCAACTTGTTAGACATTTAGTGTTGCATCATTCATTTACTCAATCCCCTGACTGGAAGAAGTCATGGTTTGGACACCAGATGAATTAGGAGCCAGCAATATAGATATTGCTTCTTAGGTGTTGAAAGAAGTTGTTGAAATCCTTATGTAATTGTATTTTTTTTTTTTTTTTTTTTGAAAGATGATTTTTTATTAAAAGAGAAAACAGAAACAAAAGAGGAACAAAAAAGGAAAAAAAAGCAGAAAACATGAAGAAAAAAACAGAAAACAGAAAAAAAAAAAAACCTAGAAAATGACTACAACAGCAAAAAAAAAAAACCTAGAAAACGACTACAACAGCCCTAAGCTAAAGTACAACAACAGAAGAAGAGCAACCCCCTGCTGCTCCAAAAACAAAACCTAGGAAGCTCAATCCTGAAACAGCATGACCATAGAGCTAAGGACCCTGGAGCTCCCTTTGCTTTTGCTACGAAAGCAACACTCATTTCTTTCACTCGTAACTGCCCCAAAGGAGAGCCAGCAGCACCATCCTCCATCTTTTCTTGCCCAGACATCAATGTTGTCAAATCGCATATGCCATTGTATGCGATCAGCATATGCTGTTCGCATATGCGATCGCACAATCGCATATGCCATGGCATATTTTTTTTATAAAATAATAAAAAAATTAAAAATGAAAAAATTTTTAAAAAATGAAAAAAATCTAAAAAAATAGGAAAAACTTGCCTAATTAGTACACATGATTGGATTGAGTTATTTTACTTATTTCATTATAGTTTGAGTGTTTCATTAAGTTATATATTTAATTACTTATATTATATTGTATAAATTTTAACAAAACAATCAAGCTACATTAAAAGAGAACTAATTATTATAAACTTCGAGCAAAGAAATTTTACTGATAAATGGATAACTTGAAACAACTTACAAGTTATAACTTACAGCTTAATTTACAAAAAGTAAGCACAACTTATAAAATACAAAAAATAAACATACTTGAAGTAATTGTAGAGAGATTAGAGTAAGAGAGAGAGAGTAATAGATTTAGAGCTTTGGAGTAGAGAATAGTGAAAATGAAGGGGCTATGAGTGCCTATTTATAGGCAAAAGTTCTCCAAATTGAAAAAATAAAAAATAAAAAAATTGCTTCCACTCTGATTATTTGGAAATATGCGATCGCATATGCGAGTATGCGATCGCATATTTATCGCATATAAAAGTATGCCATGGCATACTTGCCAGGATTGCATATGCCATCATGGCATATGCGATTCGATCCACAGTATGCGCATATGTGATCACATATGCGCATATGCATTCGCATTTGACAACAATGCCAGACATTGCTTCGTGTCAGTGGTACTATGTAGAAGTTTTGTTATGTTGAAGGTGTTAGACCTTTACTGCCACCTCAATTACATAATTTTTCTTGAAGAATAGCAACATTATTTTCACTTGCACCTCTCCTTTAGGAAGTGTTTTACAACAGGGTATCGAACTAGAAGAAATAATGTCTGAAATGCTATATGAAACTATGAAGCAGTGATCTAGACGTGGATTGTCAGCAGTTGGATGAAGCATCATAGCTGAAAATACAAATTATATTTCGTGAAATACAGTAAGATCACATATGGAGGTTGATTTAGTTGATTCGGATGCTGACGTGCTTTGAAGGCATAATTTTTTTTTCTCGCATTTGAGCTTTGCAATCATGTCTGAACTGGTGTCTTGTGCTAGGGCTCTTATACTTGCATTTTATGAGAACCAAACACAAACTTTTGTCAAATGCTTTGGCTCTGTAAGTCACATTATCATTGAGGATTTTGTTGGAGGTTTGAACTTGCAACTACTGTGTCCTTTATATGATATTTGATATATGCCGAGGCTATTTTTGACATTATTTAACAGGATATGTGAAGCCTACCCTAAGTTGCTGGGACAAGGCTATGATGATGATGATGATGGTGAATTCTTATTTATAGAAGGACTTTGCATGTGAGCGGCTTCTTACTTTCTCCATATTGATTTTATTTTCAAGTTTGCAGTGGTCATTTCCTTAATATCAGTTTCACTTCCTATTATCAAGCTTTCCATGAAGTACTTTCAACTTAGCATTCTTCTAGTTGATCAAGGTGAGGCAGCTTCATGTTTCAATTTGATGTCCACATTAGCGGATAGTGGTGTATTTTCTCTTTGTCACAACAATTGCTGATTATTACCCAGGTATGGGTGTGTTCTAGAACGAGGCTACTTCAGTCAGATTAAGTTCAGAGTCTTCAGACTCGCAAGAGGTTACAAGGTGCTTTCGACAATATATTCATACCAGGGTTTCCCAAGCGCAATTGCTTTTTGTTGGTTATGTGGGAAAGGCAATAGGCTCATTCTTAGTCACCTGAGTAGATGGTGATTACACAGATGTGTGTCTTTTGCCTTTGGAACACGGAGACTGTACCGTTTGCTTCTGCATTTTGACTTTACAGGACAGTTTGATGGAAGTACTTCTTACTTATCAGGCTAGTTGGGTGATGACTAGGTTGATTCAGGATTTTTTGAGGTTTGAATTGGGGTTCGCTTGGGTTCGAGAAAGTTCTTGTGGAGACTTTCCTTGCTGTGCTCTGGACAGTCTGTAGGATCATAATAATTTTTGTAACAAAGCAATTTAACGGGAAGACGTTCACCAGATTGCCTAGTGATTGATCTTCTTGGTTGTAGAACGACTTGGAAAGTTTGCACTGATATTTGTGAAAGCAGGTGTAGGCGAGGACTTGAATAATCAGTATGTGGCTTAAAAATCTGTACCTGAACTTGAAAAGTGATGGAGTCGCTCAGTTTTCCAACAAGTGCCTATATAGAACAAGTTAGTGATTACTTTTCTTCCCTATTTCTAGCAAAAAGTGGAATAGTAACTTAAATCCTTTTCCACCTGGAGGGATATAGAGAGAGGGAGATCATTTTGGATTTGAAGTCTTCCATGTTGAGACATTTTTTAGTTACCAAAATGAGGGTTTCAAATGTCAGAGATTTTCAACTTTGGATGGAGAGGGTTTCCTGTTAGAGATGGAGAGATGGTTTCCATTCATCTCCGTGAGGCTGAGAGGGCATACAATATGGCAAGATATAAAAGGGTGATGAGATTATTCAAAGCTAAAAAATTCCTCAGTCTTGTAGATAATTTTCTATTTTTTCAATATTTTAAACCACCTGCCCTAATTAGGACAATATTTTGACAACGATGATAGTCATCACCATCATCATCTCAGCCTTACCCCAATTAGTTGGGGTTGACGGTGAAGCAGTGATTTCAATATTTTTATGACGATGACAAAAATGATTTCAATATTTAAAACTCCCTTACAATGTTATGACAATGATGGTGAGTTCATATTTGAAACCCTCGTATATTCCCATTTACATTTTGCTGATGATGCGACTCTTTTTGGTGATGCAAATTTAACTCAGGTGGCTACTTTTAGAAATATCTTTACATTTTCGAAGCAGTATGTAGAAAAATATTAAATCTTCAGAAGATTGGGTAGTTTTTGAGATTGTTGGATGCTTCGAATGCAAAGTAAGGAAACTTCCCTCAAGCCATTTCGGTTTTCCTTTAGTTTTGTCAAATCGACCAAAAGCCTTTGCTCGCATTGGAGAGTGGAAAGGATGCATTTGTCGCGGACAAGCAGGTATATTTTCTTTGGTGTAGGGTTACTATGATCAAATGGGCAACTGTTGATATGCTAATTAATTTCATTCTGTATTTCAATGCCCGAATAGTGCGCCAAGCAAACTGGAGAAATTTTGAATGGGCTTTATGGAGAGGCATTGGGGGAAAAGCATAAAATATCATCTGATGGAGTGGGGATTAAGGAGAGGTATGTAAGTCGCAAACAAGGTGGGGCAGGTGTGGGATCACTAGAAGCTATGAATATTGGATTGCTTGATAAAATGGTTGTGAAGATATGAGGTAGTGGGAAACAACTTACGGAAGTAGGTGATCATGAACAAACATGGTGTTAGGGAAGGGTGGTAGTTTGTAAAAATTTCATTGCAATTTAGGGCAACATGCTTGTGAAATAAAGGGGCAATGGAAAATGCGGAAGCGGTTATTGTATGTGTTTTTGGGAAGATACATGGTGTGTAAATACTTCATTGTGCCAACAGGGGAGACTTTTTGGACTCTTGGGTGATATCATGGACCTCTCATGGTAATTGCTTCTAGGTGGCTTGTGTAGAAAGATGATTATAGTGAATTAATCACTTAAGAAGCAAGAAGATTTGATTATTGACATTTGCTTTGTCTCTAGGTTGTCGAATCGGCGGAGCACTTCTACATTGCTATTTGTTGTCGTCTTGTAAGTGGAGGTTCTTCCATCTTTTTGGGTTAGATTGGACGATGCTAAGTTGGGGCATTCTTTAGCTTGGGCATACTTTTTGGTAATGGGGATGATTTGCTGGGGTGTGTGAGGAATCCTTTATGGAAGCTTGCATTTTTAGCAGGGTTGTAGGTAATATGGAATGAACTTGGCTACCAAATTATTTAAAAAAGTCAAGAGGTAAGAAGAGTTTATTCTCTATGGGCCTGTAGAAATGTCTTAGCATAGGTGAAAGGTATACATTTTTTTTTTTTTAAATTTTAAATTTTTTTCTTCTGAAAGATGCCTAGTTGAGAGATGTTTTGGCTTACACAAGAATGCAAACCAGAGGAGTTACATAATCTGTATTGTTGATGATCGATTTCGTAACCATTGAGGTCTTGTCATTTGCCTCCGTCTCTTGTATAGGGTGTTTTTTGTGTACTTGTTTTTCCACAAGAGATTACATTGGGGAAATTGTATATTGTTTATTTCATTGAGAATGACAAGAATATGTAAAAGAGGCGGGAGATCTGTAGAAGTCTATATGGATGCTTTGAAAAAAAAAAAAAAAGAAAAATAAAGAAAGAAAAAGAAAAATGAGATTCTTACCTAATTCCTCTTTGCCATCTTCTCTAAGCAACGTCCTTCCCAGTTTCTCTGGACTTTGCTCTCTTAAATTATCGACCTAAGATTCCAACATGGTCATTTTTTAGTACTACCTGGTCATCAATCTTTCCTAATGCCTCTTTTCCACCTTTATTGTTATTAAAATTGCATTCCATATGCTAGGTTTTAGCTCGACTAAGATTTTAGAGCACCCCTCCATTGTTCAAGCCTTGCATTGACCTCACTTCTCATCAGTCAAACTATACAATTTGCAAACAACATACACCATGGGACCTCTTCTGTAAATTCCTCATTAACTTGCCCATAATCAATGCAAAAAGGTACGGGTTCATTGCCAACCCTTGGTGTAAGCCTACATTAATTGGAAACTCACTTGCCTCTTAAGTAGTGGTCGTGACATTTGTTACTGCTTCCTTTGCATATCCTTAATCTTGTCAATATATCAGCTTGAGACCCCTTTATTTCCCAACACCCACTCACTAGCTTAACTCCCAACACCATTTGTTGAAAAAATGATTATGGAGCTTCAACTCTGGCACATGCCTTGATAGAATAACACTCCTTAAGGATTAAGCTCACATGAACTACAAAATGTGGAAGCCCCATAATCCTTGACTCCCAACACCATTTGTTGAAAAAATGATTATGGAGCTTCAACTCTGGCACATGCCTTGATAGAATAACACTCCTTAAGGATTATGCTCACATGAACTACAAAATGTGGAAGCCCCATAATCTCCCAACACCATTTGTAGAAAAAATGATTATGGAGCTTCCAACTCTGGCACATGCCTTGATAGAATAACACTCCTTAAGGATTATGCTCACATGAACTACAAAATGTAGAAGCACCCCCCCCCCCCCCCCCCAAGCGTAACTATTAAGTTTTTGAAGGAAACTTCCATGCCTTAAAAAACAAAATAAGGAATGAAATAAGTCGTCTTTTGGAAGGAAGAAAGATGTGATTTTGGTAGGATTGATTCCCGAAGAGGAGTGGAGTGTTTTGAAGTATCTAAACTTGTTGACAAAAAAACTTTTTAAATGCTCAGTAGAAATAGATTTAGGTAAGATAAAGCTTTTACCGCTACCCAATATCCCCGTTTCTTCCAAATAGTTATACAAATACACTATTTTGATATCGAATTATGTTTCATTGGGCCTAGGGAGCCTATGATAATCATAAGTGTTTTGAAGCAAGCAAGGAATGGCTTCAAAGCCATTGTGCGTTAGCGTGCTCATACATTTTTTAGCTTCAAAACAACTACAAATTCAAGCTTTAACGCAATGGAAGTCAATTGGGAGAGACAAAGGGGGACACCTGATCGACTAGCGCGCTCATACATTACGATTAGAAGCCAATTAAAAGGCAACTTGGTCGACTATGGGCCTCGGATGTCCATACAATTATCAACAAATGTCCAAAATACTCGGGGCGTGTTTGGCCAGACCGATATCCCAGTATTAGGAGGGATGGGATAGACCATATCCCAGGATGTGCATGACGCGCCAAACAAACCCGGCAAACTTGTCCCGGGATGTAAGCAATCCCATGGATCTTAAAACGATCCACTGACATCATCATCATTACCTTAAAATGAATCCCATCCCTTGGTTGGATGGATTGGAAGCTAAAATCCCAGGATATGCCGGGCGTCCCAAACAGACCCGGTGGACCTGTCCCGAGATATAGCAATCCCATGGATCATAAAACAATCCACTGACACCGCCATCATTACCTTAAATTTCATCCCATCCCGCCTAATCCCATGGGATTTGCCTGGCCAAACACGCCCTCATGTGTCGATTATGTATACTTCAATTGTATAACACCCATGCTCCTTTATCAACATGTCTGCTGACCAATAGAAGCCAATTGGGAGAGGCAAAGGGGGACGTGTCATTACGTGTGTGAGTGTAAGCCAATTAAAAGGCAACTAGATAGACTGTGGGCCTCACATGTCTTTACGATTATGATGTAGGCCATGAGCCACCAAGGTCCATGACCATCTAGGCTTGCTGTAGGGTGGTTCATTAAAGATTCATTCAGGGTCTATAAAAGAGGGGGTGGTGTAGGAGTTAGTCATCCCAATATTTTTTAAGTCGAGTTTTTCTCAAAGTATGTAAGAGAAGAAGTTTAACATCAATAAAGTTCATTCCTTAAAAAAAGAAGAATCAATAAAGTTCTCTCCCTCTCTACTTAGTTTTTCTTTTGAATTTTAATTCTTGCAACTTCTTTGCTGTTTAGTGTTGATATCTCATTGATTTGATAACTGAATTGCACCATTTTGGTATTAGAATGGGTCGTCTTTTGGGATTTTTCGACTTTATGTCATCTCTTAATGGCATTGAAAGGAGTGGCACAGGAAGAGTTTGTACAAGTAGCTTACTTGATCCGCGCATTTGTCGAGTGGGTAGATCAACTCACATATTCTAATCAGGTGGGGTAGCTCCAGCATGGAGAGAATCCGAAGCCTGAAGTTAGAGCACGTGGACACGTATGGGAAGGTTCCCACTAAAGTCATCACCAACAATGGGTGGTCTTGGCGTATGAAGACACTAATGATCAGATCATTCAATTACTCAAACGTGACAGAGACCCCAAAATTGAAGTAGAAATTCCAAAAATGACGAAGAGATCCATGTAATCAAAGAAAAAATTGACATATGAAGTGATTAGTGCATTAATATTGGACTAGCACTTGAATTCACCAATGGATCAGCAGTCACATTAAGAGTCATGCCTGTAGGTTTAGCCTTCAAATTGAAGCACCTTTGCTAAAGATGACAATGGCACAAAAAAATAGGGCGATGTTGTAGGATCCACAAATAACTTTTTTGTTTTTTTTTTTTATTAAATTAATCGAAAGATAATGATTATATTAAAAAGGAGAAAACCAAAAACAAAAGAAGTCTGCTGAGAAGGCAGACTGCAATTACACCTAAAAAGGAAAAATCATGAGCATTTAGACCCTCCACATTGGATGCCCATTCGATCCGCAGACGTTTAGCCTTAGTCGCAACCTCCCCAGCAATATTAGAGGAATTCCTGAAGATTCTGTTGATTCTCTCCCCAAACTGACCACCAGAGAACTAAAATAACCATCCTCCATAGTACTGTTTTTGCCTTCCTAAAATGGACCCTGTGCCATGCTTGAATGGATTGCTGAACCTCACACGGGATGCACCGGCACATGTCAAACTGAAGCAAAAAATCAGCCCAAATGGACTGAATCAAAGGGCAGTGAAGAAACAAATGATCGACTGTCTCTTCAACCCGCATACAACATAAGCAAATATTGGTAATGACCATTCCTTTCCTCATCAGATTATCCATCGTTAAGATTCTCTTTTTGCCTACCAACCAGCCGAAAGCAAGAATTTTTAGGGGAGCAGCATATTTCCAAATAAAAGAACAATGAGCAAGAGGCGCTGACTGTTGGCGGTGCAAATCTATAGAGAATGAACTGAGAACGATGAAGATTTATCTAGTTTCCATAAAATGCCGTCTTCGGAAGGAGGAGAAGGAATTGCCATATCGATGCATTCCAAAAGGGCCGCATAGTCTGATATCTCCCAATCTTAGTGATCCCTTCTGCACATCACGTTCCATTTGACTTTACCATCTTCAATAACAAAATGGTTAGCCACAAAAGAAGCTTTCGAAGAGGCGATGCGATACATTTGCGAGAATCTTGTTCTAAGCGGCTGGTCCCCGACCCAAATATCATCCCAAAAACGAATCTTTGCACAACAATGTTCGCCCCCATCCAACCATGTTTGCCCTCGGCTAATATGGGGGTTGGAAAAAATCTAAAAACCGGCGACGTCTGAATGCACAACAATGTTCGGCCCCGCCAGTGGGGCGACTCTTCTACTGATGGATCCAAGTCAATACAAGTGGAGGAAGAGAGCCTAGCTAACAGAGTGGAAGGATCAAAGCGTGGGGGTTCTCTCCATGCTTCCCATGAGGACCTCGAGGAAGGAGAGATCCTCGACGATCAGGGCTGGAAACGAGTTTCCCGTCGGCGACCCCATCCAACCACACAGGCTAGGAAGAAGGATTCTTTCCCTACTCTTTTAGTCAAAGGATTACCTGGATGGATGGTTTCCAATCAACATATCAAGGGTTTTTGGGTGGGCGGGCAGGTGCAGTCATGGACGTGATCATGCTGCATGATCACTCATCTGGGTCCTACTAGGATTTCGCTCTAGTCAGAATGTCTTCTGAGCTTGAGCTTGCTAGGGCGGTGGAAATGCTCCACAACATGAAATTTGCAGGTCGCCCCTTGTTAGTTCAACGGGTGAGATTCTCGAAGGGTCCTCCTCAACAGAAGAGCCTTCCCACTGCCGCCATCACTAAGGAATACCGGCCGAAGCCCATTGTCTCCCAATCTCACAGGACAGAAGGGATTTCTTTTCGTGACGCCCTACTTATACAACAGAACTCAACCTACCCTACCTCACCCTCCCCAGACCACACAATCAGCCAGTCCTAACCCTCATCCTAACCCCAAACCCCACCTAGGCATTGAAGAATCTCTACCCCCTGACGAGAAGGATGTTATCTTTATCAGCCACGCCTCCTTAAACAAGGCCCGAGAAGACCTTAAAGATACCATTGTCATCATCACCAAGGGAGGGGCATCCATTTCTCAGGTGAAAGACTGGGTTTTAGAAACTACTGGTTTTTACGCAGGAAATGACACTATTAAACTAGTTGGTTGTAATGAATTGTGGGAGAAAGTCTGCTCGGGGTTAAACCCTAAAATGCTGATCATGGCGGGTCACCTACATTCAGGGGGTCTGGTAGCGAAGGTGTTGAAATGGGAGGACTTTTCCATGTTTGGAAAAGAAAACATCTGGGTCCAGGTGTGGAGCATTCCCATGGAAATTTGGAATGATGAGTTTTTCATTTTGGTCGTGAATTTGTTAGGCTCCTTTCTCGAGCTGGACGCTAAGACGAAAATCGGAGAAGAGCTTACTGTCCTCAGGATGAGGGTGAGAAGGGAGAAGGGTTCCTCGTTCCCCCAGCTCATTAGGGTGATTGTCAACAACCGTACGATAGAGCCGCCGGTGATCCGATAAGTCCCCGACGAAGTTTACCCTCGGTGGGGTGATCTTTAGCGCGTCCGAGAAGGTCCTTCGCCAGAGGTGAAGGAACTTGCAACGAGGATTATGAGCTGCACCAATCTCCCTTGCTCCAGCGGACCACCGTTGTAGGCTCCCATCAATGCTTCTGATCTCATCAGGGATGGGGACTCCATCGTAGCCATTCGAAGGACATGCAGCAGCAGCGAGCGAACTTGATCGCCAACTCCAATAGGCGATATCCCTCGGGAGTTGCCCTCGAGATCGCGGAGGAAGGAGATCGTCCCACGTGGTGTACATGCCCCGGTTGCCTGTACGTTACATGGCTGTACGCCTCATCTCTCTTCTCCTCAAGACATGTGCAGGAACCCGGGCCCGACACATCATTAACGACTGACCGAAGGTTTTAGTTGTTAGTCAGTCGACAACAACCTTCCAAGCAGTTCCAAACACATGACCCCTGATATCATCTCCTCGAGCCCACCGCTGCGACACGTTTACACACACATGCAAGAGCCCGTCTCTCTCACCCCCCACGTGTCGAGCCATTTAATCGGGTGTGGTCCCCAATCTCTGGAGTCGGGTCCCGTAGCTGATCCTGCCATCTTCTGAGACCTGTCAGCAAACAGTCAGAGCCCCCCACGCAACCACATCTACCCCTCCTTTGTACCACAACATCCGCCTCAATACCCGAAATCGACCCGAAGCCTCATCTGAATCTGGAAAGCTCTTTCTCCTCTCATTTTCGCAAACAAGAGTCCTCACTGCGATTCGGGTGTCGAAGATTCGAATATCGACTCGTACTGTTCATTTGATCCTTCCTCCTGTCCGCCTTCCGAGTCTTTATCGCCGATTCTCCTCGAGATTCATTAGACATGGGCCCTATTTTGCTCTTTTAGGATAATCCTCCGGGTGAGGTGATTATAGCAGAGCTCCTCCAGATGTGCATGGACCTCCAACGCCATTACCTTCAGGCCAACGAGACCACGCTCTTGGGCGACGACAGAGACGAGATTTTAGGCAAAATGTCCAGGAAGCGATGGGTCAGAGAAGCCATCACCCACGTGGGAAGAAAACTAGGCCTCTCCTTTGGAGATAAAATGGAGGACTACATGGCTTTATTTCAATGTATTGAACACAGAGGTCGACCCATCTTCGATCACCGAACCCCCTCGAAGCAAACTCCCCGATCCACCAACAGTTTAGAGATACAACGTCTGAATACTACCTCTGGGGAAAAATCAGCCTCTAAATCCAAGCACAGGAGGCAGGGTAAGCAGGGCAGTACGGTTGCCCAATGAGGATTATTTCTTGGAATGTCAGGGGGGTGGGATCCAAACAAAAAAGAAGCCTCATCAAAGCCTCCATCGCTAGGAAGAATCCAGACATTCTTTGTTTTCAAGAAACTACGGTCCCAGTTTTTAATGACAAGCTCCTCGCTTCTATGTGGAACGCGCCCGATGCGAATTAGGCTGCTCTCAATGCCTCTGGCACGTCCGGGGGTATTCTGCTTGGATGGAAAGCGTCTATGTGGGACCTGCAATCCTCTTCCATACGGTCCTTTTTTGTGTCCGTCGTTCTTAAAGATAAGCTCTCTAACTTTCAATGTCTTATTTCAGCTGTTTATGGCCCCTTCGTTGATTTGGGTAGATCGGAAGTTTGGGATGAGCTAACTTCTGTTAGACATTCCTTCTCAGGTCCCTACTGTGTGGTGGGGAATTTCAACGTCACTAGGTTTCCGGAAGATCACTCCCGTAGTAGAAGAGTTTCTCTTGCTATGATTCATATCTCTGATTGGATTCAAGCCTAGGAGCTCATCGACCTCCTGCTGAATGGGGCGAAATTCACTTGGACGAATGGTAGAAGAAATCCAATCCTTTCCAGACTGGACAGATTCCTCGTCTCTCCGGACTGGATCGAGGCCTTCCCTTTTATCATCCAAGTTGCGCTTCCAAGGACCACGTCTGATCATTGCCCTTTGCTGTTGCTTATGGAAGATGATGATTGGGGTCCGAAACCTTTTCGATTCAACGTCACATGGCTCAAAGTCGAAGGTCTCAGGAAAAAGATCTCGGAGTGGTGGCTGGGTTTCAAAGTTGAAGGTTTTGCTGGCCAGAGACTGTTGTATAAGCTTAAACTCCTCAAGATGAAGCTTAAGGAGTGGCATCAGCAGGAGATTTGTATAAGAGAAGCCGAGTTGAAGGCTCTCCTCTCAGAGTTCACTCGTATCGACGCGGAAGCTGAAGCCAACCATCTCCCCATTGATGCTCTGAGCAGACGCATTCAAATCATTCAGTCCCTATCATTAAAGGCTCTGGATGATGAGGTTGCTTGGAAGATTAAATCTAGAGCCAGGTGGGTCTCTGATGGCGACAAAAACACTAAATATTTTCACGGCATAGCTAACATGCGTGCCTGATCCAAGGTGATTGTTAGTATCAACATCAATGGCGAATGTATAGAAGACAAACAATTGATAGCTGAGTATGCTATTAACCACTTCAAAGGCCTTCTCTCCTCTGAAGCTTGGAACAAACCTCGCCTCGACAACACCATTTTCAGCACACTACAGGCTTCTAATGTTGAGTTTCTTGAAGCGGAATTCACTGAAGATGAAATCAAGGCCGCTGTTGTTTCCCCGGGAGGTGATAAAGCCCCGGGCCTTGATGGCTTTCCCAAGTCCTTCCAATCATTCTGGGATTTGATAAGCCAGGACGTTATCCTGTTTCTCCAGTAATTCCATCGAAGAGGCAGACTGTCGAAAGGCTTGGGCGCTACATTCATTACCCTGATTCCAAAGGTGACTGGAGCTTCTTCATTTTCTGAATTTAGACCGATTAGTCTGATTGGGGGCCCTTACAAAATACTGGCCAAAGTCCTTTCTACTCGCCTCTCCAATGTGATTGGAAGATTGATTTCTCCTAAACAGAACACTTTTATAAAAGGTAGACAGATAACTGATTGCTCGCTCATTGCTAATGAGGTTCTTCACTCCTGCTAGCGGAATAATAAGGAATTCTTTGCAAGCTGGACATTGCCAAAGCTTACGACCACGCTGACTGGGGATTCCTCCAGTATATGCTTTCACGCATGGGCTTCGGGACCAGGTCGAGAAATTGGATCGTTGCTTGCATTGGGTCAGCTCATTTTTCTATCATGCTAAATGGTTTCCTGAAGGGCTTTTTCAAAAGCTCGAGAGGATTGTGCCAAGGGGACCAATTTTCTTCCCTCCTGTTTCTTATCATAGGAGAAGCGCTCTCCAAGATGTCTATGGGCTAGGAGGTAGGAGTTCTGAAGGGCATTCTCGTGCTAGGCCTCCCCAAGCCCATCACCCACATTCAATTTGCGGACGACACCCTCATTTTCTCCGAAGCAGCTGAAGCGTACATTTCGAATCTCAGTATGGCTATCTTTTGTTTTGAAACGGTCTCCAAGCTTCGAATCAATCTAGCAAAATCCAAATTGTTCGGGATCAACATCTACATTGAGAGAATCCCACGTTTTGCGGATTGTCTTGGGTGCTCTCTAGGCTCCCTTCCCTCCACTTTTGTTGGCCTTCCTCTCTCTATCGGCCCCCTTACTAAAATGATGTGGGACTTCATCATAACTAGATTCCAGAAATTCCTTGCCAGATGGAAATGCCGATACCTATCCCTGGGTGGTCGTTTGACCCCGATCAATGCGGCCTTGTCTAATCTGCCTCTCTATTTCATGTCGCTTTTTAGGTGTCCGACCCCTGTCACCATCGATACCATCAGAAGAGACTTCCTCTGGTTCGGGAAAGAGAATTAGAGCAATATTCATCTCCTCAAGTGGAAGGACGTTTGCAAAATCTTCCGTGAAGGTGGGGCTAACGTCAAAGATCTGCGAAGAATGAATACAGTGTTGTTAAGAAAGTGGACTTGGAGGCTTGCCTTGGAACCTGAGGCCGTATGGTCTTCCATCATCAAAAGGAAATACGGTTCTTCGTTGGGGGGTTGGACCAAGGACTCATTGGCCTATCGGGCATCCCACATTTGGAAAGGGATTCTAAAGGTCAAACAGGCGGTTATCAATAACATAAGTTTTGAGCTGGGAAGTGGGGCGGATATTTGCTTTTGGGAAGACATATGGGTGGGTGATTTCAAGTTGAAGGATCGGTTCCCAAACATTTTCCGCTTGGCTCCTATCAAGGACATCTTCATTTCAGATTGTTATTCTCTCTCGAATGCAAAAATTATTTGGGATATCAAGAGCATTAGAAATCTCATAGATAGTGAGATCGATGAGTATGTGGACTTACTTGACTGCATCTCAAAGTCCATGCCGTTGATCTCCGAGTCTGATAAGCCCATATGGAGGATTGATAAGACAGGTCGCTTCACGGTCAGATCCCTATATTCTTCCTTAGCCCTTCCCTCATCCTCCCCGATCCCTGCCTCTCCTTTCATCTGGAGATATCTGGTCCCCCCTGAATACATTTGCTTTGCTTGGTTGGTGGACCGTAATAGGATCCTAACTATTGACAACCTCTAGAAAAGAGGTATGCAGCTGGTGAATATCTGTCAATGTTGTATGAATGATGCGGAATCGGTGGACCATCTTCTGGTGCACTGCCCCTTCACCTGTCAAATTTGGATTGATTTTAGCCTCCGTTTCAACCTTTCTTTGTGTACCCCTAATTCGGCCCATAATTTCGTATCCTCTTGGCATGGCTGCAACCTCGGTAAGCCCAGAAGAATCATTTGGAGAATGGCCATCCTGGCTATATGGTGGTCGGTCTGGCTTGAAAGAAACGACAGATGCTTTCATGATAGATTGTCTTTTGCCACTGTGATTGGTGCCAGAGCTAAAAGACTACTGATTGAATGGGCTGCTAATGTAAAAGATGTGAAAGGATATGATCTTTGCTTTTTAGGCTGTTAGTTTTTTTTTTTTTTCCTTTTTAGTTCTACTATCTCAGCAGGCCAATTTTTTTCTTCTTGTTTTCGATTGTATTCTCTCCTCCCCTTTTAATATATTTTCCTTCGCTGTTGCTTCTAAAAAAAAAAAAAACCGAATCTTTGCTCCATTGTTTAGGACGAAGCCGATGTCGGATACAACCACCTTTTGCATCTTCATAATCTCTCTCCAGATGGGAGACACCCTTTTTGACGAAGATTCCTTAGACCACCAACCACCAGGAGATCTCCCGTATTTACTCTTGATGATGGAGTTCCAAAGACTCCCCTCACCCCCAAGCCTCCAAATCCACTTGCCGAGCAATGCCTGATTCATTGCTTTTAACTCTTTAACCCCAGCTCCCTTGTCAGACGTATGTAAACAAGCCTTTGCCCATTTTAGAAGATGAAACTTCTTATCCTCTTTACCGTGCCAAAGGAAATCCCGTCTCAATTTGTCGATAGAAGCCAACACCGAGGCCGGACATTTGAGGAGAGACATGAAATATATTGGGAGGTTGGAAAGAGTAGCTTTGATTAAGGTGAGACGGTTGCCTAAAGAAAGATACAAACACTTCCAACGCGCCAGGTAAACCTAAAATCTGAGGATGACTTTCTCCCAAAGGTATTTCGACGACCTTCCAACACTAAGGTGGAGACCCACAAAGGATGAAGGCAGGGAAGTAGCCGCACATCCGAATACTTGAGCCAGCTCTTCGACTTCCCCCTTTTCCATATTTATCCCAAAAATTTTTGATTTCGCCAAATTCACCTTTAGGCCAGAAACGGCCTGAAAACATTGGACCGTGGTTCGAAGATTTTTCCACCTTATCGATCGAGGCTTCAGAAAAGATTAAGGAATCATCCGCATACTGAATATGAGAAATTGGAGTGGACATACCTTTGATGCAAACTCCTCGCAATAAGCCTTCCGCTTGCCCTTTGAGAATCATCCTAGACAAAGCCTCTCCAACTCTAAGGAATAAGAAGGGGGAAAGGGGGTCGCCCTGCCTCAAACCTCTTGTGCTTCTAAAAAATCCCTTCGGGGAACCGTTAAGAAGAATAGAGAAGTTAGCCGACCCAATACATTCTCCCATCTAGGTTCTCCGTCTTTCCCCAAATCCCATGCGATCAAGTAGATACGATAAGAATACCCAATCAACGTGATCATAAGCTTTTTCGATGTCTAGCTTGCACATGATATATTTGGATCTCGATCTGCAACTTGAATCAAGGCACTCATTGGCACTAAGGGCTGCATCAGTAATCTGTCTTCCTCAGATGAAGGCGCACTGATTCTCTGAAATTAGCTTGCCTATAACCTTCTTGAGCCGGTTCGCCAACACTTTCGCCAAGATTTTGTAGGGCCCTCTCAATAGGTTGATCGGCCTGAAGTCTTTGGGAGAAGAAGCTCTAGGCATTTTCAGAATTAGGGCTATAAAGGTAGCCCCATGGCCCTCAGAGATCATACTCCTTTGGTGAAACTCATTTAAGAATTCGATCACATCGGAGTGGATCACCTCCCAAAAATGTTGGAAAAAAAAAATTGGAAAACCGTTTGGGCTTGGGGCCTTTTCAGCTCCAAGGGAGTCAATGGCCTGCTTGATTTCTTTGGTGGAAAAAGGCCCTTCTAACATTTTTGC
This sequence comes from Magnolia kwangsiensis, assembly GCA_037074715.1. Taxonomy (NCBI): domain Eukaryota; kingdom Viridiplantae; phylum Streptophyta; class Magnoliopsida; order Magnoliales; family Magnoliaceae; genus Magnolia; species Magnolia kwangsiensis. Next base: position 527,561 of record CM073575.1, on the reverse strand, counting down.
TTCCCCAGCCGTGATTCTGTTGAACTGAATTCCATCTAGCGAAGGCCTACGCCATTCTTCTACCCTCAGCAGAGAGCTAAAATAGGAAACTATCGCTTCAGCTATCTCTTCTTTATCTTCTATGCATTCCCCATTCACCAAAATGCTGCTGATTTTGTTGTTCCTAGCATGCATGCTTGCAATGGTATGGAAAAAATGCTTATTCCTATCGCCTTCTTTAATCCAGGAGAGCCTAGACTTCTGCTTCCACAAAATCTCATTTTCAAGAGCCCTACTAGCAATAGTCTGGAGCAGCTGAACTCTCTTATTTTGAGTTTCGGAGGTCAACGGTTGAGCTTTAGCCTGGGCATCAATAGACTTCAACTTAAATAACAGAGATTCAGTTTCCTGCTCCCTGGTGTGCATTTCACTCTTTAACCACTCTTTAAGTGCTGCCTTCAACAGCTTCAACTTGGAAGAAAGCCGGAATCCCGCGTACCCTTCGACCCGAAAACTTGTCCACCAATCAGCCACTTTCTTATAGAAACCTTCAACTTTAAACCAGGAAGTGTCAAAACGAAACGGCTTGGGGCCCCAATTTTGCTCCATCTCTAAGGAAATTGGGCAATGATCTGACATTGTCCTTGGAAGGACCGATTGGGAAGTTAGGGGGAAACAATCTAACCATTCAGTGGAGACTAAAAACCTGTCAAGCCTGCACATGGTGGGAGTCGCTCTACCGTTAGACCAAGTAAATCTGGCCCCGAGAAGAGGCAGATCCACTAACTCCTGATCTTTGATCCAGTGAGAGAATGACGCCATAGCTGGAGAAACCGAATGCCCATGGGATTTTTCATTAGCGAATCTGATGATGTTAAAATCCCCAACTATGCAGCAAGCACCTAAAATTTTTTGTTTAGAGCTAGAAATTTCCTCCCAGAAAAGCTTTTTGTCTGTGTCAAGAACAAGCCCGTATATAGAACAGAATAGGCAAGAAAAACTAGAAGAGACCTATTGCAGAGCAACCGAAACTGAAAAACGACCTTACCAACTGTTTAAGAGAACCCAATTTGAGGGCTTCCAAGCTACCAAAATTCCACCCACACTCCCTGTATTTAGCATCTGCAGCTTTCCAAAGAGTGCCCATTAGTTTGTCATTGAAGCTGTTGCATTTATTTCTTGAAGACACAATATCTGGATTATATCTGTCACAGGTATCTTTGATGAGTCTTCTTTTCTGTTTGGACCCCACACCCCTCATGCTCCATGAGAGCAGCTTCATTTGGAAACAGAACTTCCCCGAGAACCCTGCACTGAAACCCTTTCAGGGAATACCTCTGAATTCCTCTGACCAACTGCCAACGCTGCAGCTCCTTGCTCCTTCCTGGAGTTGATCGGCGTCCTTTGGGCGATTTCAATTTGAAAGGGGCCTTCCGTTGGACTTGACACATTGAAAAAGGGCAAAAAAATCCTCTGGACAGTCTCTAAAAGAAAGCCTAAGAGACCTGCCCACGTGCTCCATAGCATCTCTAATCCACTTCTTGTTGAGAATCTTGTCCAGCAGATGTAATCTTTCCGCGTCATCCACCATCGAAAGGGGAACACCTTCTGTCGAATTCGGTTGAACTCTCGCCCGAGATTGAAGCGGCTCAGCTTCTAAGATTTCTAGGTCTGGATGTTCCTGGAACAACGCGAGAAGGCCATGATCTAACCAGTCGCAAATGGATGGAGGGGGCGAGGAATGCATTGACGTCAAAGATGGCGGATTTTCAGATTGAAAGGATCTTTGGTCAATCTCAGATCTTACAATTCCCTGCAACGACTTTCTAGGGTGAGATAGATTCGGGGAGTGGGTTTGCCTCAACTGAGAACAATCAACTGCTGAAACCACCTTAGCTGCAGGCGCTGATATAATAACATATGCTTCAGACGGGTCAGAAGGGTGATACAGAAGCTTTCTGTCTGCTCTCGTAAGCGGCTCGAGTGTTATATTGAGATTGAAGTTACCCAGGTTCGATATTCGAAGGCTGGACCCGGATCCGTTTAGACCCAAAAGAGATTTGTGACCCGATGACTGCCTGCCCGACAAGGATTCGTAATCGGATCGATTATCGGGTCTGGCATTAAAAAAGCTAATTTCGAGACTCCCGCCATCGAACCTCACCTTGCCACGCGCCTCGACTAGGCTGTTGAAGCGGTCAGGGAAATGAAGGGTAGCCGCGACGATACTGCCACTTGGCGTCGTCGCATCTCTCTTGCGGGAAACGAGAGATCGTTCGATCTCGATGCCTTCCTCGGGAAGACAAGGAGTCGACTTCTCAACGCCACGCGTCGGCTGGAGAGCTCTTTCTCTGATAGAGTCATTAACTGCAGTAGAAATCGGTGCTCTCCGGGAGTACTAAGTTGATGCTCTCTCACACCACTTCAACCGCCACGGTCGTCGTCGGAGAGAGAAACTTCTCTTGAATGCCATAGATCCCCTCATCTAGGTGAAGGAGAGTGCTTATCTTCCTTCTGAACAGGTAGACATATCTCCTTGTTGTCTATCAGAACCTGAATGTGGGTCGGTATCTGATCGCCCTTCTTCCTTCGCACCCGCAACCTGGCGACTGCCATCTCCTCTTCGACCTTGGTTTTGGGATCCAATTCAACCAGCGTACCTAGAAGCTTCGTGGCTGCGATGAAGAACTCATCGTACCGAAGTTCGAGAGGGATTGCCCAGATGAGGATCCAGATCTCCTCGCAACTGAACATAGATAATTCCTCCCAGCTTTGGACTGTATAAACTAGCCCATCCTTGTGCAAAACCCCTGCCATAACGAGGATATCTGGATTCAGACTGGGGCTGAGCTTAATCCATAGCTCGTTATATCCTATCGATTTGATAGAGTACTGAGAAACTTGGATTCTACTAGCGCCATCGATCCATTCCCTGACTTGAGGGATCGTTGCTCCTTCTTTCGTTATAATCACTACAGAGTCTCGCAATTCTTGTTTTGATAGTTCTATACTCTCTTTACTGATTCGCAGCGAGTACGATTTCTTCAGCTGGTTGGGGATTAAGTCTTCCTTCCTGGCCTCTTCCTTGTTTGGTTTCTGTATTTGATCTTTATTCTGTAACGGGTTAGATGGAGCTTCACGGTCCATTAGAGCTTCTTTATATGAAAGATCGGAGGTTGAGATGTGATGATTGCGTTGAAGTTCTAAGACTTGTTTCGGTATTTTTTTTTTTGTGTTTTGGATGGTGTGAAACGTTTCTGATATTAACCCTATCTGGGCCAAACCGTGCTTGTTGCACCAGTAGAGGTATTCCCCCAAAGCGTTGGCCATGGAGCATAAACACCGCTCTAGACAGTTCTTCCTTGGAGTTCATCCTGACGAGCGCAAAGCCCTTATACTGGGGGATCCACAAATAACTTTAAGTTGCAACAAACAAATTGGCACCCACAAAAGCGCAAGCGAGAGGGACATCATCTACAGCGCGCTCCAACAAAGGTTGTGGCAAGTTGATGCTTAGGGTTGCACCATCAGTTTCCACCAATAGAAGAAGCATATTCGTTGTAGAGGTAGTACCAATCCAAATGTTAAAATTGGTTTCCAACTTGAGGATGAGTTCTTTCATAGCCAAGGAGAATTGATGCATTCCATAACAAGCCTAGGCCCACTGCAGGGCCCATCAAGCTGTAGGGCCCAACATGTGTTGATTTTTGAGTTGTTTATTTATATATTCGGGGGCCTAAATCAAGAATTGTAATCTCGTATTTTTGGGAGATATGGGAGCTGATTTATAGATGGGATTGAAGTGATTGAAAATATGAAGGGGATGTATTGATGTGATTGAAGATTTGTGGTTGATTTAGAGATGTAGTTAGGATTACTTTGTATGTTTGCTTATACCATCTTAGGTAGATTAGATTGGTTTGAAATAAATTATGACTGATTTGAAATCAATCTCATTTAAGGCATATCTATAAAAGAGGTGGCGGCGTAGGAGTTATTCATCCCAATATTTTCTAAGTTGAGTTTTTTCTTTTAGTATTTTAAGAGAAGAGGTCTAATATCGATAAAGTTCTCTCCTTCTCTACTCAAAACATTACTGTGAGTGTAATTCTTTTTTTTTTTTTTTTTGCATTTCGGTGTCGATATCTCATTGATATAGTAGCCAACTTGTATCAAATAAGCAACGAATGTTCAAAATACTCCTATTGATGATGACATGTACTTCAATTGTATAAAACACATGCAAGAGATGGTTTCTTATTTTGATTCCATGCGTGATTACTCTAGGGCCTGTTTGGCCGGGCAGATTGGATGGGATTGGATGGTATTAGAGTGGATTGCACGGATTTCAAGGTAATGATAGCTGCGTCAGTGGATTGGTGCAAGATCTATGGGATTGCTATATCCAGTCTGTTTGGCACGCCCGGCCAATCCTGTAATTAAACCTTCCAATCCCTTTCAATCCCTCGAACCAAACACGTCCCAGGAAATTTTGAAGGGATTAGGGTGGATTGGATGGGATTTAAAGGTAATGATGGTGATGTCAGTGGATTGTCTTAAGATCCATGGGATTGCTATATCCCGGGATCAGGATCCCATGTCTGTTTGGCACGCCTAGCCAATCCCGTTATCTATCTTCCAATCCCTTCCAATCTACCCGGCCAAACAGGCCCCCTAGTTTGGATATAAGTCCTTTCTCCAACTTGTTTAGAAGTTGTGACTACTGTTTAGTAGATGGCTTAGATTATGTTAGTTATAACGGTGTATTTGAACCATTAAGAGTCTAATTAGAAGCATGGACTTATTTCTTGGATCCTTCCTACCGTAATCGAAGACTTGATGGGTCTTTATTTGACTCGACTCAATATTTAATAAATTCAACAAACAATAATATTTAAGATAAGTAGTGATTGTGGTGCCTATGATATCGGTATCACTCTCCTCCGATACAGAACTACCAGGGAGTTCTATAACTCCCGAGTATCGTCCGATATATCATCGACATGGCACCCTCCAAAAATTATGAAAAAAAATCTGTTAAAGTCTCCCACCCCAACACCCACGCACATGCACACACTTCTTTCTCCCCTTTCCTCCGCAATGTGTTTCTCTTTCTTATGTTATTTCAATTAAAAGAAACTGAAAAGCTCTCTCTCTCTCTCTCTCATTTCAAGTAAAAGAGCTTGAAAAGGCTTTGCTATGTGTCATCATTGGAATGGGAGTTATTTGATACTCAGGCAATGTATGATGTTTGATACACTGGCACTCGAAAAATTGTACATGTGGGATATATATTAACTCAAAATAAACCAATCAAGTGGTGGAACCCACTGTCATCAAGTCATAGCCCCAAAATCAATTTGTTTGAACAATCCAAACCTTTGCTTTTCATTGTTAACCATTCCAATTAGCATCCTTAGATAATTTGTCTTCAGGAAGCCAAAGTGAAAGCGATGGACGAGAGACGGATGAAATCCATTTGGAATGCTCCAGATGCTAATTGGATGCTGAAGGAAGCATCGGGAGCGTCTGGAGGCATTATCATAGCTTGGAAAACTGCTCTTTGGTCCCTGATAAACTCTTCCGTGGGCTCCTCTCTCTCAGCTACCCCTAGGAACAATTCTTTGGGGGTCCGAGTATCTCATATGCTCGATCTACGGGCCGACCACAAACAGTCTTCGGAGCGACTTCTGGGAAGGACTCTCTTCCATCCGGAACAATTTCAAAGGCCCCATTTGCTTTGCAGGCGACTTCAACTCCATCAGATTTATGTCTGAGAAATCTTCTGGGACTTCATCTCATTCCCAGATGGCTGCTTTCTCTGACTGGATTGACAGAAATAGTTTGATAGATCTTCCTCTCTAAGGTTCTAGATTTACTTGGACGAACGGGAGACTAAATCCAATTCTATGTAGATTGGATCGATTTATTATATCTATTGAATGGCTGAACCTTGAGCCTTCCTCCTTTTAGTCGATCCTTCCCAGGATTACGTCAATCATTGGCCTTTGCTCTTATCGGCTGAGGAGGTAGACTGGGGATCGAAGCCATTTTGTTTTAACATAGCTTGGCTTTATGTGATCGGATTCAAATCAATGATCGTTGATTGGTGGAAAGAAGCTCAGTTCCAGGCAAGGTATTTCAAATCGGTTACGTATCGGTCGTAACGGCCGATATGTAACGGTAACGGTGGGACCCATTACGCAATGCGGGGTCGAAATGACCGTTACAGAATTCTGTGACTGTAACGGCCGTTACGGACCCGTAACGGTTACGGGCCCTGAAAAAAAAAAAAAAAAAAAAAAAAACTTTACCTTTTTTCCTTTCTTTCTTCTTGGGTAGCTGCGGCTTCTTCCCGTTCTTCTTCTTCTTCCTCTCTCTCAATCTCTTCTTTCCCCCTTTCCCTCTTTTTTCTTCTCTCTTCTTTCCCTCTTTTTTTCTTTTCGGTTTCCTTGTCTCCATTTTTTTTTTATTTGTAGCAACTAGCTGCTGTAGGTCCATGCCGCACAAAGACGAGCGCTGACACTCCTCGAGCTCCGAGTTGTATGAACGGTTCAAAGGAGATCAAAGTTATATGGGCTCCATAGTGATGTATTGATTACATCTACACCGTTCATCTATTTTCAGAGATCATTTTAGAGCACCACCCAAAAAATGAATTATATCGAGAGATCATCTGGACCACACCAAAAATAGCAGCGGAGATAATGATTTTCACGGTTAAACAATTAGTAGGACGCACAATAACGTTTATTTTCCATCCAATCTGATCAGACCCGAGTGGGCCCCACCATGATGTATATATTTTATCCATATCGTCCATACATTTTGCCATGTCATTTTAGGTCGGATCCAAAAAATTAGTAATATCCAAATCTCAGGTGGACCACACCATAGGAAATAGTGGTTATAGAATGCTCACCATTAAAAATTTCTTAAGGTCCACTGTAATGTTTATTTTCAATCTAACCTATTAATTGGGTTTGCTGTGTGTCATCATTGGAATGGGTGTTATTTGATACTCTGGCAACGTATGATGTTTGATACACCGACACTTAGAAAATTGTACATGTGGGATATATATTAACTCAAAATAAACCAACGAAGTGGTGGAACCCACTGTCACTAAGTCACAGCCCCAAAATCAATTTGTTTGAACAATCCAAACCTTTGCTTTTCGTTGTTAACCATTCCAATTAGCATCCTCAGATAATTTGTCTTCAGTAATCCAAAGTGAAAGCGATGGACGAGAGACTCTTGAAATCCATTTGGAATGGTCCAGATGCTAATTGGACGCTGAAGGAAGCATCGGGAGCGTCTGGAGGCATTATCATAGCTTGGAAAGCTGCTCTCTGGTCCCTGATAAACTCTTCCTTGGGCTCCTTCTCTCTCTCAGCTACCCTTAGGAACAATTCTTTGGGGGTCCGAGTATCTCATTTGCTTGGTCTACGGGCCGACCACAAACAGTCTTCGGAGCGACTTCTGGGAACTCTCTTCCATCCGGAACAATTTCAAAGGCCCCATTTGCTTTCCAGGTGACTTCAACTCCATTAGATTTACGTCTGAGAAATCTTCTGGGACTTCATCTTATTCCCAGATGGCTGCTTTCTCTGACTGGATTGACAGAAATAGTCTGATAGATCTTCCTCTCTCAGGTTCTAGATTTACTTGGACGAACGGGAGACTGAATCCAATTCTATGTAGATTGGATCGATATATTATATCTACTGAATGGCTGAACCTTGAGCGTTCCTCCTTTTAGTCGATCCTTCCCCCAGGATTACGTCTGATCATTGGCCTTTGCTCTTATCGGCTGAGGAGGTAGACTGGGGACCGAAGCCATTTCGTTTTAACATAGCTTGACTTTATGTGACAGGATTCAAATCAATGATCGTTGACTGGTGGAAAGAAGCTCAGTTCCAGGCAAGGTATCCTAAATCAGTTACGTATTGGCCGTAACGGCCGATATGTAATGGTAACGGTGGGACCCGTTACGGAATTCCGTGACTGTAACGGCCGTTACGGGCCATAACGACTATTACGGGCCCTGAAAAAAAAAAAGAACAAAAAACAAAAAAAAAAAAACCCTACCTTTTTTCCTTTCTTTTCTTCTTCTTCTTCTTCTTCCTCTCTCTCTCTCTCACTCTCTCTCTCTCTCTCTCAATCTCTTCTTTCCCCCTTTCCCTCTTTTCTTCTCTCTTCTTTCCCTCTTTTTTTTCTTTTCGGTTTCCCTCTCTCCATTTTTTTTTATTGTAGCAGCTAGCTGCTATAGGTACATGTCACGCAAAGGCGAGTGCTGACACTCCTCGAGCTCCGAGTTGTACGGATGGTTCAAAGGAGATCAAAGTTATGGGCTCCACAGTGATGTATTTATTACATCTACACCGTTCATCTATTTTCAGAGATCATTTTAGAGCACCACCCAAAAAATGAATTATATCCAGAGATCATCTGGACCACACCAAAAATGGCAGCGGAGATAATGATTTTCACAGTTAAACATTTAGTAGGACGCACAGTAACGTTTATTTTCATCCAATCTGATCAGACCCGAGTGGGCCCCACCATGATGTATATATTTTATCCATATTGTCCATCCATTTTGCCATGTCATTTTAGGTCAGGATCCAAAAAACTAGTAATATCCAAATCTCAAGTGGACCACACCATAGGAAATAGTGGTTATAGAATGCTCACCATTAAAAATTTCTTAAGGTCCATTGTAATGTTTATTTTCAATCTAACCTATTAATTGGGTCACACTGACATGGATGAAGGGAAAACACACATGTCAGCTTGATCTAAAACTTTTCTAGCCTCCAATAAATTTTTAATGGTGAACGTTTAATTATTGTTGTTTCTTATGGTGCAGTCCACCTGAGCTTTGGATGTGCCTCATTTTTGGGCTCATGCCCTAAAATTATTTGGCAAAATGGATGGACGGTGTGGATATAACACATTCATCACGGGTGGGGCCCAAAAAACTTTGACATGTGTGCTGCACTTTTACAATCCGAGTCCCTCCTAATTCAAGCCTTGAAAAATTGTACACGAGACATATATTAACTTAAAATTTGGCAATTAAATTATGGACTGCAATTGCTAACTCACAATGCCAAAATCAAATTATTTGAATAGTTTTAATTGTTAATTTGTGGACATTTATTTTTTAAAATAGGGCCTTTTGATTTTATTTATTTATTTATGATTCACTATCCAATAAATGTCCACCAATTTATAAGTGGGATAATGACAATAAATGGCATGAATTCGAGGCTGATTTGGAGAATAGATTGGTCCTCTAAGTCAGCCCCACATTGGCAACGCCATCTACCTGAATTTAATTTCATTTTTTTAAAGAATTATTGGGAGAAATGATATCAAGTTGTTAAGTATATAAATTACATATTTAGAAAATTAAATATATGAATTTGTAGTCAAATTCAAGTTACCTGGTTAAAAAATTAATCAGATAGTTCGGTACAACTTCTTACCAAAGAGTGGACTGTTACACCACCATGTTCCAATTTATAAATGAATGCATATTTGGAGTGCTTAGAATATTTCAGATTTAATCCAAATTTTTTCATATTTTTTTGGCAAAAAAAATAAAATTGCGCCGTTACGGGCCGTTATGCCCCCGTATCCGTATCGGTTTTGGAGGGCATTGTTACGTCAACCGATACCGATATGGGACACCTTGGTTCCAGGGCTATGCGGGTCATTCTCTCTGTTGTAAATTAAAGTTCCTAAAAGCTAAGCTCAAGCAATGGTCCATAGAGGAAAGATTCTGATCGAAACAGGAGTTGGATTTGATCCTTGAAGAAATCCAAAAAATTGACTCTCGTGTTGAAAGCAGCCCAAAGTCATCTGACATTCTGGCAACTAGAATTTAGTTAGTTCAGGCTCTTTCAGCAAAGGTCTACCAGCAGGAAATCTCCTCGAAGCAGAAAACCCGAGCGAAATGGATCAAGGAAGGGGATACGAATACGAGATATTTTCATAATATCGCATCAATCCAAACAAAGGTGAACCGTATCAGCTGTATGACTCTAGATGGGAAATGGATGGATGACAAAGACAAGATTTGCTCCTCGGCGGTTTCTTTCTTTCAAGGTCTCCTTCAGAAAGAGTGTTGGGCCAGACCTCGGTTGGATAACCTACATCTCAAATGCATCAGTGAAGAAGACGGTCAGCCTTTAGAATCTCAATTTCGAAGGAGGAAATTCTCAATGCTGTGAAGGAGCTTGATGGTGACAAATCCCTTGGCTCGGATGGTTTCCCTATTATCTTTTTTCAGGTGTTTTGGGACCTTCAGGATGATCTTCTCGCCTTTTTTAACGAATTCTTCGAAAGGAGCAGATTATCCAAAAACATTGGGGTCACTGTTATTGCGTTAATTCCGAAACGTCCGGGAGTCGTTGAGTTTAAGGACTACAGACCCATCAGCCTTATAGGCAGTTTGTATAAAATTCTGGCGAAGGTGCTCGCCAACAGATTGAAGAAAGTTATTGGCTCTGTCATAAGCCCAAATCAATGCGCGTTCATTCCAGGAAGACAGACAACAGATGCGGCTCTTATCGCCAACGAATGCCTTCATACGTGCTTCCAATCCAAGAGGAACTATATTCTCTGTAACCAGGATATGGAGAAGGCTTATTATCATGTCGATTGGGCCTTCCTGCTCTATATGTTGAAGAGGATGGGCTTCGGAGATCTATGGTGTAAATGGATCAAGGGTTGTATCAGCTCCGCCTTCTTTTCCGTCTTATTAAACGGATCCCCGCACAGTTTCTTCTAAAGTTCTTGTGGCCTTCGACAAGGAGACCCCCTCTCCCCCTTCCTCTTCCTCATCATCGGTGAAGCTTTATTTGCTATGATCCGCAAAGCCCAATCAGAGGGTATTTTCAAAGGAATTCAAATGAAAGGAGTGTTCGATCCGATTTCCCATGTCCAATTTGCCGACGACATTTTAATCTTTTCCGAAGCCACCTACACATCCGTTGACAATATGCGCAAGGTGATCAGATGTTTTGAAGCCGTTGCAGGAATGAAGGTCAATTTATCCAAGTCGAATATCTATGGGGTTAATTTAGATGATCAGGAGCTTGCTGCCCTCGCTGATCTTATGGGATGCGCCATTAGATCCCTCCCCACTGTTTTTGTTGGTCTTCCCTTAAGCTATGGGCCGCCCCTCAAACAGCAATGGGAGAGTGTCCTCCAGAGGTTTCGGTATTGTTTAGCGGGGTGGAAGGGTCGTCATCTTTCCATTGGAGGGAGACTCACATTAATCAAGCCCGCTCTGTCCAATCTTCCAACCTACTACATGTCTCTCTTTCGGTGCCCAGCGGTGGTTCTCAAATCCATCGACGAGATCAGGCGAAATTTCCTTTGGAGCGGTACGGAAGACAGGAATAAGTTCTACCTGATGAATTGGAGAGATGTTTGCAAACACTTCAAAGAAGGCGGAGCTGGTATCAAAGATCTCAAGCAGATGAATTAGGCCCTCCTTAGTAAATGGATTTGGAGACTCGGCTACGAAAAGGACAACCTATGGAATACTAACATTAAAGGGAAATATGGGAAAGCGAAAGGTGGATGGTGGACGACCGACTCTATACAGGGCCTCAGCGATATGGAGAGGTATTAGTCGTCTGAAAGAGGAGGTCACCCGTAGAATCAGTTTTGATGTGGGTAGGGGAGATGGTATTCGATTCTGGAACGATATTTGGGTAGGGGATATTCCCCTTAAGGTCAAATTCCCTTCCATCTATCGGGTGGCAAGCAAGAAGAATAATCTTATAGCTGAGAACTATTCTTTGGTTGCTGACAAGATCATTTGGGAAATTCAATGCAGAAGAAATCTCCAGGATTGGGAAATAGAACATTATGTCACCCTCATCCAGCTCATTCATGAGGGTGACATAATGTTCTATTTCCCAATCCTGGAGATTTCTTCTGCATTGAATTTCCCAAATGATCTTGTCAGCAACCAAAGAATAGTTTTCAGCTATAAGATTATTCTTCTTGCTTGCCACCCGATAGATGGAAGGGAATTTGACCTTAAGGGGAATATCCCCTACCCAAATATCGTGCTAGAATCGAATTTGGGAAATTCAATGCAGAAGAAAACTATTCTTTGGTTGCTGACAAGATCATTTGGGAAATTCAATGCAGAAGAAATCTCCAGGATTGGGAAATAAAACATCATGTCACCCTCATGCAGCTCATTCAAACCGTTCCCATTAATCAAGCCCGTAATGATAGTATCATGTGGAAAGCTGACAAATCTTCTGTTTTTACGGTCAGGTCATTCCACAAAATCTTATCTCTCAACAACGGTTCTGGTCAACATCCTCATTTCATTTGGAAATATGCTGCTCCCCCTAAGCTTCAGGTTTTCGGTTGGTTGGTAGGGCACAACAGAATCCTCACCCTGGACAACCTCAGGAGAAAAGGTCTGATCCTGCTGAATGTTTGTTTACGCCGCCGAAGAATCGGTGAATCACTTGTTGATCCACTGTCCTTTCGCCAGTTCTGTCTGGTCAGCCCTCCTTTCTTGTTTCAAAATTAGTTGGTGTTTTCCCAAGGAAGTGGATACGTTCCTTAAAGCTTGGCATGGGGTCAGATTAGGCAAGTTAAATCCAGAAGTTGGCGTTTAGGGATTCTGGCGGTCTGGTGGGCTCTTCGGTTAGAAAGGAACAAAAGATGTTTTCACAATGAAGTGAAGTCCCCCCACGTAGTTTCCTCTAATGTCAAATGTTTTATTGCAGAATGGGTGTCCTCTAGGGAGGGGACCAATGTAGATCTTTCTTTTTTGTTGCCTTGATGGTCTGCCGTCTCAGCAGCCTTCTTCTTCTGTTCTCTTCTTCAATATTTAATGCAAGTTATCTATCTATATATATATATTTATATTAGCTTACAGTACGTCTAAACTACCAAGAAAGAAAGTAAATTTTGGACAGTTTAATTTGAATTACTTGTATGCCACTTTTGCATTCTTTAATTAATTTCTAAATGGCCGTGTATCATCAAACTCTATTACATTATCAAAGTTTTTCTCATGAGTTATATGATACTCGGGATGTGTATGACACTTGACACGTATGCATTCTGAAACTGTACATGTGGCACATATTAACTCAAATAAAACTAACTAGATTGTGTAGCCCCCAGTCACCAAATCACAACCCTAAGATCAGTTTGGTCAAACAATCCTAACATCTGATTTGTGGATTCTTGTTTGTGGAAATTGGACTGTTGGATATATTTCACTTTTAACTGTCCAATTAGTATCACTAGTGTGACAATCAGATAATCAAATAAGCTCAACTTTTGGTTGATGATACAGCTACACTGGCTACCATTATTTGGACAGTTTCATTTGACTACTTGAATGCCATCTGCAATATCTATGTTCCTGCATTCCTCACAATGCTAGAGTATCAAAGTTTTTCTCTTTTCTCATTTAGAATAAACTCTCATGTTAGTTTAGCTCCATATAAAATATGTTGGTAATTCTTTGATCGTATGCATGGCATAGTTTTACAAAAATCTAGGCCGTCCAAATTATCATGTAGCGTAGGCTACACACAATTCAACCTATTTTCATGAGCTAAGTACTGTTAAGGCTAAGCTACGCTACGTAGCCTAAGCTACACTTTACATTGCATGAGCTGTTTATGACACTGCTGTTAGAAAGTGTATAGTTTATGACGCTATGCAAAGGAAACGCATTGTCCATTCCTGTTTCTTGCAATATGAAGAGTTTTTAAGTATGCAATCATGTCTCTTTTAACATCTCTTGAAGTTTCATTGAAAAATTCCATCATTTTATATTTTCCAATGTTTCCTGTAGACATTGATACATTCCTTGATACATGCTATATTTCCTCTGCGATGCCAATATGTTTCCATATCCCAAAGGTGTACATGCATCGATACCAAACCTGCGAACACCAAAGATGACAATGCGTTTAGAACCGAATAAGTATTAAATTGGCCAAAGAAAAGCGACACTTGATAGCTTGTCAATTGTTAGCATGTCTTTCCTCCTCCTCAATGCGGTGATGCATGTGGAGATTGTGAGAAACACTATTGTCTGTTTCGTTGCACAATGTGTCGCGGTGAAGGAAGGCAACGGTTGATTCAGGTGATAGTTGGCAAGTTTCCAAGTCTGGTTGAGAACCTTGCCTTTGGTTCATAGGTAGCTTGATTTTGAGAGGAGGTATCTTGGGAATCTTGATGTGCGTGTTATGGGATGTGCTTTGGGATGGTAAGGGCTAGATCAAGATGGCGTTTCAGGCTTCCAGTTGTCAAAGTTTCAAGTGAGGCAAAACTAGGTTTCTACACCATGGTTTTCGTCTCTTTATTTCATCGTTTTATAAATCACTATATTTAGAAGCTGATTCTCACAGAACCATCTTGGGGATGGCCTACTAAGCCTAGAGGCATGACCTTTATGACCTGTAAAATTTGGAATACGACATCCTATTAGTTTCTTTTTTCATGCTCAATGGAGGCGGATGAGATCGGACACTCCCTTGCTAGAGACGGCGGTGTGTTGAAAGGACAGTTCAATGTTAAATTATGGTCTGTTTGTTAGTCGCCTAAAAATGAGTTCATCCCATTTTAGTTAACAGTAACTAAACATAAATACTGCTAGCTAAAATGAGATGAGTTCATTATGTGTTATAGAATCTCTAGTACATAATTAATGTTAACTAAAATGAGATGAACTCATTTTTAGGCGTCTTCCAGTGGAGCCTTTCGAAATCTCCTGCAATTCTTGTTCTCTTTTCTACATTTAGCTATTTTGGTGGCTAAGCTCTCCCACTTGTATTGCCATATGGAACTTAGATGTTGTGATTTTCAGATGATTCAGGGCTTAAAATAGATAGTTCAATGTTCCCTATAGTTGCTCCCTGCTGACACTAGTTTTCCAAAGGTGGTGGCCTTGGCTTGGCTTGTTGGTGGAAAAAAGATGCTAACAGTTGACAACCTGCGCAAGCAGAATTTCATCCTTCCAAATATGTCTTACGTGCATGAGGGACGAAGAATCAGTGGACCATCTGTTCCTTCATTGCATTTTCACTAAGTCGGTATGGGATCGTTTCTTCGGTTATTTGGCATCTCTTGGGCTGCTCATAATTCTGTGGACAGTCTTTTCCTGATGTGGCATGAGGGAGTTTTTAAAGAAATCTTGGGCAAAAGTATGGCAATTATGCCTATTGGTGGGTATGTGTCATTTGGCTAGAAAGAAATAAGTGTTGTTTCATTAATGGTAAACTTTATTTATATCAGGTTGTCAGCAAAGCCAAATAGCTAGTGATCAAATGGGCTTTGTCGTCAAAGTTAGTGGGGGTGTTTCTGGAAAGCTGGGGGCATTTGTCGTCAAAGTTAGTGGGGGTGCTTCTGCTCCTTTCAATAAAGTTATCACAGTTTTATTTATTTATTTATTTAAAGGACAATAGTTTTCCATCAGCTTCCAGTAACTAAAGGCTGGTGGTCTGTTAGTATCCTTGCTCCATATTGACAAGATAAGAGTTTGTTATTGGTCAATGTGCTATTCTTGATCGAGAGCTCTTAAATATTCTTAAAAAAAAGAAAGAAAGAAAAGAAGAAGAGCTCTTTTAAGTTCAGGTTAAAAGCATAAAGAGGCCTTTCCCTGGACAGAGACATTCAGGTTGCTCATATCTTTTCTCCTTGTCGAGATGCTTTTGTTCAGACTCTCCCTTGCTGTTGGAACTTGTTAGATGAGGAAGTGACGAGTTTGTAAGTTTTCAAAGTTGTGTCCCACTGTTGGGGTAAAAGGGATGTGATGTTTTGGAGGAAGGATAAGTTGGACTGCTTTTTGTCAGATCCTTCTACTAGGTGCTTCTGTCCCCAAGGTAGTAGAGGACTGTGCTTGCACTTCCAAGATTTGGTCCTAAGGGTTGTGGCTTTGGTGAGGCTAGTTGGGAGGAAGAAAGTGCTAACAATTGAAAACCTACAGAAAAGGTTAATGGTGCTTCCTAATATCTGCATGTTGTGCATGAACGATGTGGGCTTTACATTGTCCTTTCGCACATAAGGTTCGGGGTTGGTTTTTTAACATCTTCAGTGTCTCATGGGTGATGCCAGGGACTATTGAAGACATGTTTTTGGCTTTTGCATGGTGGGAATCCATGAAAGATTGTAGGGTGGTGTGGTGGATAATTTTGTTGGCAGTCTTGTGGGCAATTTGGGGAGAGAGGAATAGGTGGCTTTTCTAGAATAAGTGTGGTTCAGAACGAGAAGTCTTTAGTTGGGAAAAATTATGTGGTGGGATGGGTTTCTTGTTCTAAGGCCCATGGTGGCTAATTTCTCTCCTTTGATTGGGTTGTAGAAGAAGGGCATAAGATTTTTAGCTTCTAGTCTTCATGGTGTGGGATGAGTGTAACCTTCTAATTGGTGACATAAAATACAAAAAACCTGCAGTGGCCGGTAATACCATTTCAGTGGGGGGTGGGCGGGCTGGCAAGCACTCACTGTTATAACTGGATTATCTTGTCGAGTCTCATTAGACAGGTTTGTTTCTGATTCCTTTTTTTGTCTAGACTTCTGTCATTGATTCTTGCCCTAACCTATAGCTATAACTAGATTATCTTCTCGCTTCTTTGCTTCCTCCTCTTTTTTTCTTTTTTTTTTTTTAAAAAAAACTTGTTTTGATAGAATTCATGAATTATTCATGATATTTTCAGAAAAAAGGAAATTTTGTGACTAACTCGCTAGCAATCGAATAATTCACGAATTATTCTCGAAGTAACAACATCATTGCGTACAGTAAACAAATTGCCTGTGCACATTCACAGAATTAGTGTTGGAACATGCAGCTACGTTTCCAAGGATCCAAATCATTGAGCTGTAATGATTGCTTGCTGGAAGGAAAAACACCTTCCCTTTTCTATTGCTTGTCATAGAATTCATGTTTTTAGACATGGCCCAAGGGAATAAAAAGGGAAAAAGATTGATATTTATCCTATGATGATTTCCACGAGAACTATGAAAACATGGATATCAATTTTGTGTTCTTGTTTGTGTATGACAATTCTCACCTGGTTTCTTGTGCCATGATTGCATAAGTGTAATAATGATTGCCGGGTGGAATACATGTTTTTCTCTGCTATCCAAACAACAGATTGTCAAAATCGAACAGAAAACCTTCTTCCGTTTACATTGCTTGGCAATCCATAGTTTCCAAGCATAGCCCAAGAGGAAAATGTCCTGATTATTTCCTGAATTTCTTGAAGTATAATGCCCGGTTTTTTTACCTTATTAACATTGCTTGTAATTGAGTAATGATCTGACAGGGCCCAGGTCCACAGCTATAAGAAAACGTGTACATTCTGTTTAGGAGCAAAGAGAAGAAAGAGGGTCTCGATGCCAATGAGAGATGTGATCCATACCTTTCCAAATAGAAGGAAGGATCATACCTTTACAAATAGAGGGAACTTCTCTTATATCATGCATGCCCTTGGCATCGAGGGAAAAGGTTTCAATGGCGACCATGGCAGCGATATAGCTCTTGAGAAATCCTACATTTTGAAGGCAAAATGCCTGTGGAAAGGACAACTGGTTAAACCTACAACCTGTTGTAGGTGATCAGTTATTTATGGGAGAAACCATCTAGTGAGCTTAGTGTATCTTAGCCTTCTCTTGCCCATAATTACCGGGGACTCATCTCTCTAACCAATCTGTCCATCTGGTCCCCGCCCTTCTTCCACCAGCTGAATGGCCTTGAACCCCTGGGATTTAACGCATCTTCTATTGAATTATCTTGCCCATCCATTTTTGTAGGGTGCAAAACACAAGGCTTTGATGATCTGGCACCCCCGAATTATTATTTTCTAATTGAGTGGGGATAGTGCCAAAAGGATCATCTAGTTTGATGACGATGGATTCTCAGCACACGTCCAAATACAGCTAGATGCACACGGAAGGTCTTCATGCGCTTAGCCCACTGCACTGTTGCACCTTAGCATATCATTCAAACTGGCGGCGTAACAGTTGCAGCATCTCGATTGGGTATGCGGTGAAATTATTGCAAGGGTTGAAATAATCCAATTGAGAGCTTTGGTTTGTTTTTTTCCACCATAAAAGTGGGAAACATCATGTACAGTTTGGATTATTGGAGTGTAACCTAGATCCAAAAGCCATGGCCAACATGTTTCTTATTGCATCACGTCCGGATGTTTAAGCAACGTACCCACAAGTTTTTTCAAACGTTAGTTTCTGATAACATTGGATACAAGGAGGCTCGTGTAACACACGAGATTGTGGGGCCCATTGAGATGCTGTGAGATATACTCAGTTCATCAGTTTTGCCAGCTCATATATGGATGTGAGCACATAAATGAGGCTGATCCAAAACTCAAATGGGCCAACACTATAGGAAACGGTGTAGATGGGACCCCAAAATTCCTCGTGATTTCTAGTAAGGAATGCATTCTACTAAATACATTATAATTGTGAGGGGGTTTCATCCTCAGCTTCATTAGAATTCCTCGCGAGTTCCCACTAGTTCTACCAGTACTAACAAACGGGTGTATCCGAGGAAGCTATTAATAATAATAATAATTATTATTTTTAATGAAGCTGACCCGAAATTAAAACAGAAATCCAAATCGTGTCATGCAGCCTATCTTTCCCGCTATCATGCCACGTGTAGGACATCCATGCAGAGGCGGTGGAAGAGGCCCCATTATGAAGATACCTGGTAGAAAAATAGGCCGATCTGAACCTCTGGCGTCCAATAGTGTTGGAATCAATGGACCAGTGTCACTCTGATCAACAAACAGGTGTCACCTATGTAATTAAGTGGGTCAGATTGATTTTCATGATGAGGCATACCGTTTGCATGGGTATGAATGTGCAATTAATAGGCCTTGTTGGCAAGGTATGGTGTAGTTGCCAGTAGGCGATCGGTTCTTAAAAAGAACAAAGTCTCTTACTAGGGCACGGTCCACAAAATTTATTGTAAAGGGGCATCCCGGTAACATTCCGAACTAATTATATTACAACCAGAGGGAAGACCCACAAAATCATATGATCCTCAACCGCAGATCACTGGTCTATTTAGACCCAAATTCGTAGATGACATCTTCAAATCTTGTGTTGTGTGTGCGCGCATTGTTAATTCACTGCAGACCCCAGCAGACCAGCGGTCCAGATCACTCAACCACTGGACTCCACTGCGTTCAATATGAAAATCCAAGTACACAGCACTGAAAAACATCTGTGTTACTGCCAATTAAATACATGATCTTGCACGTGATCCAATTATAACCCCTCTAATTTGGGAGCATGGAAAGATGGATCTCTGTTACGGGAGGGATGCACAGAATAATTGCAGAAACTACCAAAATCACAACCAAATTAGAAAATGATACTGTGAATACAGGTAGGTCAGGCAGAAGCACTGAAAGACCGCGCAACCAAATTAGAAATACAGGCGCGCTCAGAACAGAGAAGGTATGGATAGTAAAGGCATCCCTATCCAGAAAAGCTCTCCCCAATACATCCCGTGATAAGAAACAAAGAACTTTAATATATAAAATCCAATTCCAATGACAAAGCAGCATCGACAGAACCAGATGCTACGGTGGACCTCATGGTATTGGATCCAGCTGTGCAAGCATCAAGGCATCAATGCTCCTGCAGGGAAAAAAGGAAGAAAAAACTTCCTAAAAAAATAAAAATAAAACTAAATAATCCGACTGCAGATGCACTCATACAAGCAAACATCATCCACTGTCCCAAACAACAAGGATTGGTACTCTACGTCAGATGAAATTGGTAATCTTTATCAGCCAACACACCATTGGTATGACTTCGATCCCAGGCCACCATTATTATGCAGGTTAACTATTGGTATGAGTTCTAATCCAGGATACCATTTTTATGAGTTTAGCTATGCTGAACTTTTGACTCTGTACATCCTGCAACCCAAAAGAAAAGGAGAGGAAAAAGGCCAGGTTTCGACTCTGAATAATCGTCCAGGATTCCCATCAAACCAAAGTAGATTCAGAAGAGTAAAATTTTAGGGAGGCAGGCACCATGCGGATGCTGCCCCTTTCTAACCAAATTGCTAAATTCTTTGTAACCGAAAAGGCAACTATCTCATTTTATGCTTCTCTTGATAGCTATTTCCCCATGACAAAAACGAAGAATATGTTCTACGCTACAAAACTGAAAAGCAATGGCTATGCATGGTTCGCCTCTGAAACCAGCTCTTGTTATTTTCTTCTGCCATAGCCCATATAAGGGGCTAAGTTCTCTTTCCTGCATTCAAACAGTTGCCACCTGCTTCTGGGCAAATGCCATGCCCTTCTCAATGCTGGCCTTCAGCTCTGGCTTCAGGGCTTCCAGAGCTTTCGCCTCGTACTCAGTCAGCCCTAGAATATCAGCAGACATCACAGCTTCAACACCTTGCTTCCCAAGCTTAACCCTCGATGCAAAGAACGGAAGCTCGGTCAGCTCCGACTGAACAAACGAACACTCATATACATCCCCATCTCCATCCAGAGCTCGGAGAGATGACTCTACAAATCTTGCTGCTGCATATGCCATAGACAGTGTTGCTGACCCGGCACCTGCTTTTGCTTCGACAACCTCTGTCCCAGCATTCTGAATTCTCACTGTCAGCTCTTCTACTTCTTCATCTGAAAAGCTTACCAACGGCTTTGTCTTTGACAGCAGCGGTAAGATAGTGATTCCAGCATGCCCTCCAACAACTGGGACATCAACATCAATGAGCTTCAGATTCTTCTTCTGTGCAACAAATGTGTTTGCTCTGACAACATCCAAAGTTGTAACACCAAAAAGCTTCTTCGGATTGTACACGCCCTTCTGCTTGAGAGCCTCTGCAGCAATTGGGACAGTCGAATTGACTGGGTTGCTGATGATGTGGATGAAAGCATCTGGGCAGTTATCGGCAACAGCCTCAACCAAGTTCCTGACAATGTTCGCATTGATGTTGAAGAGATCATCGCGGGTCATGCCTGGCTTTCTTGGAACTCCTGCAGGGATGACAACCACATCAACAGCTTTCAAAGAGTTAGCCAGTTCAGATGGCCCAGTGAAATCCAAAACCTGCGAGGGGGTATTGCAGTGGCTGAGATCTGCTGCAACCCCTTTCACATTTGCAATATCATAGAGATGCAAAGCTGAGACCAACGGGGACATCTTGATCAATAGTGAGAGGGGTTGACCAATCCCCCCAGCAGCTCCAAGAACCGCCACTTTAAAAGACGATGCCCGAGGTTGGAGATGATTCCCAAAACTCTGCTTTTGCTTTTCCACTCTTGGTGCAAATGATGCACGGAGAGCAGCATTCCCTTCATTGCCCAAGAAGGATTCTTCTGATTCACAGCTTACTGATGATGTCGCCTTCAAACCACTAAAGCTTTGAAGATAGTATGAAGAATTGAACCTCACATTGAAAGGCTTGGATTTCGATCCTGAGAAAGTCTGGGGATCAAAAGAAGCAATGGAACCAATGGAAAAAGTTGCTGCTGCTGTGGCGGCCATATTGAAATTTGATTGTGGACACTAAAGTAATATCAATGATCTGGCTCAAGACATACAAAATCCGGCGTTAGCCAAACATAAGCAGTCCAGTAGGTGTACCAGAACCATGGAAGTTTTTTACTTATGAAGATGCAAAGGTTTTGTAATAAACATAAAATGTATCCTAATCCAGTTGGCCAAGTAGAAGCAATTATTCCAAGCCTACCCATAGCTTCATAGAAAACCATTGCTAGAGTTGGCTTTTCAAGAATTCCAAGGAAAAAAAATAAAAATAAATCCTAGTTGTATTTGTATTTCATTATTTGCAAGGTATTTTCCATAGTTTCATTTACCTATTTTACCTCTTGCAGATAGTTGACTGGAATAGGGAACTCAAGTTTTAAAGGATTTCTAGATCGTCAAGGGTTTAGTTCTGTTTATACAAGAAAAGAATGAGAATTCACTAGGAAAGGGAATTTCAGCAACTAGAATTAACTTAAACGTGAGTAATTTTCTGATAGAAAGGCAGTCCAAGAAGGTTGATGTGATTGTTGGAGGACATCCTGGATGTGGAGAAATAAGAAATCATCAATAATTTTGAAATAATCTTCTCCCGTTTGCAATTTTTCAGAAATTTAGAAAGAGGAATCATTAAAATGATTGTGAGGAGTCTTCCTTAGGAAGGGTTCATGAGGAGAGCTAAGATCCATAGCACAATGACAAGAAAAGAATGTGGTTGGAAATAGGATGTTAGTTGCTTATGTAAAAGGAGAGCACTTTGGAGTTTCAATCTCAACTTATAGAGCTCTCCTTTTTCATAAGCAACCAACACACACACACACACACACATGAATAATGCTCACATGCTCACACACAACTAGTTCGACATCCAACTAATTGGCATGTGGAGCCCACCATGGTATTTGTATGACATCTTGCCCATTCAGCATGGTTCTCTCACCATGTATGTGTATATATATTAGTAGCTCTCAAGTCCAACCGGTTAGATTATAAATTACAGTTCGCCCAGCAGATAACTTCCAACCTGTGATGTGCGTACCATGCAACATCCACCCCACCTAATAGGTTGGGCCTATCATGAGGATCACCTTCAGAAAAAATCAGCCTCATCCACTTTTCAAGTAGTCCACACTTGTAATTTGCTATTTATCAATGACTAGAAATTGTTTCTGCCCAATGATCAGATGGGGCTGATTTTTTTAACTTGGTGATCTTCATGGTAGGGCCAACCTATTCAAAGGGTTGGATGTTATATGCTGTTAACTGGTTAGAAGCTATCAGGTGGGTGGACTATAACTTGTGGTCCAACTGGGTGGACGAGAGAGAGAGAGAGAGAGAGAGAGAGAGAGAGAGAGAGAGAGAGAGAGATGGGGCTGATTTTTTAACTTGGTGATCTTCATGGTAGGGCCAACCTATTCAAAGGGTTGGATGTTATATGCTGTTAACTGGTTAGAAGCTATCAGGTGGGTGGAGAGAGAGAGAGAGAGAGAGAGAGAGAGAGAGAGAGAGAGAGAGAGAGAGAGAGAGAGAGATGGGGCTGATTTTTTAACTTGGTGATCTTCATGGTAGGGCCAACCTATTCAAAGGGTTGGATGTTATATGCTGTTAACTGGTTAGAAGCTATCAGGTGGGTGGCCTATAACTTGTGGTCCAACTGGGTGGACTTGAGAGTCTCTATGTGTGGTCAATACCAGGTATATAAACGGTGATTTCAAATCCATTTTGGACTAATGAAATTTCTGCCGATTCATTCTTGTCCTTTTTTCGAGCACATCCAGAGTCATCCTTTTTTTTAAAAAAAATTGATTTCTTTTATCTCAATTGAAAAGGCAAATATTAGATACGCTGTCCTTAAAGCGTGATTCACCCCCTCTCCTCTGAGATTAGAGATCGCCAGCCGGTTGCTAGCGAATTGCTTCCAAGATACAACAAGCCTTGTTTGGTCCTGTGTGTAGCAATCACAGAGGGACCACCATGGGAACTCACCCAACGCAGTTAGTTGTCTCTGGCATACTCAGTGTCTCAGTAACTCTGTGGGTTAGTGAACTCAGTGAATTACAAAATTAACTTCATTAAAAAAAAAAAAGAAAAAAAAGTAGAGACCTGGAAGGGTCTGGTTTATATCAATGGAGGTAGTGGATTATTGCAGCATTAGTTTCTAGCCATTGCAAATAATTTCCAGAAACTTATATAAGTTGGCCCCCTCTCACACGTTAGAAGTGCAAAGTGCGCCACTAGCACCTCAATAGCCACACTGCCCACACCCTCGCGTGGCACCTGTACGCGCTTGTTCCAGTGACCTAAGCTCTCTCTCCCTCTTTTCTCCAAGTAAGTAATCTATTCACAAGGAGTTTATAAACCCCCAAAAGTTCCCATCTCAAAGCAATGTGGGAGTAAAGAAAATCATTTTTTCAGAAAAATTTCAATAGATTTTGGAGAGAAACATGAATTTTTTGAATTTTGATTTTCAAAAATTCAAATGCATTAGTGTTATTTAACCAAAAAGAGAAGGAATACTCAATAGATCAAGGGAACAATATAGTTTCTCTGAAGTTGATCCCATCAGATTAAAGCATTTTTACTAACAGAGGCAAAGCAAAGATCTCAATGAAGATGGAAGGGCTTAAGATTTTCAGCTCTTTTAAATCAGGTAGGTTGATTGTGGAGGATGATTCTAACAAGGCAATATCATCGGGAAAGAAAATCCCAATGCATGAAGGTTAGTAGGCTCTCAAAGGGCCTGGCTTGGGCCACCCAAATCAAAATTTTGAATAACCCGGTCAGTCAAGCCCAACACGAACACAAAAATCAAGCTCCGCATATCAAAATTATTAGGGAAAAAAAAAAGGACCTTCAAGCCCACGCATCCAAATCGCATAAAAATAAAAATAAAAATAAAAATAAAACTCACAAGAAACGCAAATAAATAAATAAATAAAAATCAAGATTCTGATCTGAGTTCCATCAACCTGTAAATGGACCAAAATCAAGATCCAAGTATTAAAAAAACATAACGAAAACCAAAAGACTTGAGCTCTGATTTTCAGATTTGGAGAAAGAAAGCATTCGATTTAGAGAAAAAAAAAAGAAGCAAGAAAGAAAGAAAGAGAAATGCGAAATACCTGAGTTGGGAGATGGAATATGTTCGCCTCTTTGCCACCAGCTCTGAGTTGGGAGATGGAATATGTTCGCCTCTTTGCCACCAGCTCCACAAAACGCAATTGAATTCATCAACCGACTTAAATAGCAGCCTACAGCCCCGGGGAATATCCTTCGGAGGGTCCTACTAGCTGTCTATACTTCATCATCTCGACCGTTTCTTTTGTCGGAAATCCAACGGCTTAGATTGTGTTAATTTAGTCGGGCTTTGTTTCATGGGCTCGTTTTACATCCGTCGCAACTCAGGATCCAGCGTCTGTGACCACCAACACATACTATGTGATCCGATGATCTGAACCGTCCATGTTTTCGGTTATATGACATAGAGGCCACTTAAGAAATTAGGATTAAGGTACGACTGTGACAATCACTATCTGTAGGTGAATTTAGATCACTGATTATTTTTTTTCAACAACACTAAAAATCAATGGTTGAGATAATGAATTAAGTGTCACATCAGGATCATGGTAATGGTAGTAAAGAGAATATGAACGATTCAAATCAATGGACTGTGGGAGCATGTGGGCCCAGTCGCTGGCGGTACAGGCTCGATTGTGAATCGCGACCGAGGCAAAGCGATCTCTTGCTCTAATCGACCCACCCCTGAAAATGCAAAAAACCCACGTGCTCTTGGGAAATATCTGAGGACCCTACGGCAAAAACCGCACAATTTGAAGTTTGGAGCAAAGACAAAAAATGACAGTTGAGCAATGATATGTGGATGGCAGTTTGGGTGGTGACTGACTCAACACCATCACCCTGATGTTTGGGCGCTTTGGGGCCCACCGTGATGTATATATTTTACATCTACACCGTCTATCCGTTCTGCCAGCTCGTTTTAGGGCATGATGAAGCAGATCCGAAGCTAAGTAGAGCACACCACAGGAATCAGTGGGGTTAATAATAGCTACGGTTGAAACCTCTTCCTATGACCTACCGTAAATGTTTATTTTCCTATTGGTAAGGCAGAAAGTAAAACATAAATAGCAGCTTGTTCTATAACTTTTGTGGCCCTAAGAAGTTTTTGATTGTGGGAGTTCAATCACCACTGATTACTATGGTATGGTCGACTTGAGCTTATGATCTGCATGGCAAATTGGATGAATGGCGTGGATAAAACACATTCATCATGGTGGCCACTACAGTGCCAGATGGTGTTGGGAATTACTACCCAATCCTCTTCTTGATTGGTGATCCAGTCATCCATCCAAGGGCCCGTGCATGCTAAGGGCACATCCATTGATCTTATTTCACTATTGTTTAAAGTATTCCGGTGTGTGTCAATGCTCCCATGGACGCGGTTTGGCTAGTGACCCCAACAAAGCCAGCTTGCTAGTGTCAAAGATCTGTCAGCCCATTATGAAGTATGCTTTTTTACAAACGCCATCCATCCAAATTTCAGCATTAGCTAAAAAATGAAGTAGATCCAAATCACAGGTAGACCATACCATTGAAAATAATATTGATTGAATGTCCACCACCATCAAAACCTTCCTAGGGCCCACTGTAATGCTTATCTGCCATCCTACAAGTTGATAAGGCCACATAGACGTGGATGAAAGATAAAAAGAAATACCAGCTTGATCCAAAACTTCTGTAGCCCACGAAATCTTTTCAACAATAAGCATTCAATCCCCACTATTTCCTGTGGCATAGTCCACCTGTGATTTGGATTTACTTTATTTTTCTGCTCATGTCTTAAAATAAGCGGGGGAAAATGGTTGGATAGTGCGGATTTAATTCATAAATCATGGCGGGTCTTACGGGGCTTTGACACCAGCTAGCTGACTCGTGGGGTCACTAGCCAAACGGCGTCCATGCATAGATGCTGAGGTACCAAAAGCATCCGATTTTTGGGAGGTCTTCCGAGAATATCTACCATACATTGCGACAGGTATATGTTGGGAGCTTATCAGAGTTTAAGCCTTGGGCAGAGCTTTTTCATCGATCTAAACCGTTTTTATATGGGCCTCACTGTAGATTGGGATACCGAAGAAGTAAAAAGCATAACTTCTTTTATGATGCAGTTCAGATCATTGATGTAGAAGCCATCACGCACACACTTGTATAGAAATGAGAGAGAAACACACCCAGTGGGAAAGACTGCAGACACCTCTCTGCCAATGACATGTATTTAGGAAGGAAAATGTTACGTATTTCTATATAAGTTTCTTTTGTTTTAAAAACAATGACTTTTCTTTCAATAGTAATAGTTTAAATCGTGTTTCTCAACCGATAAACTAAAAATAAAGGTTCAAATGCCTATTTTATAAACCAAAGTATCACTGCATTACAAACCACAAAAATCAAATGAAATTACCTATGACAGTCCATGTTGGCAAACGCAACTGTGGTCTTGATGGTACTCAACCTAATAGGCTATAGGAAAGTCGAAACAAATAGTGGAACACCATTTGAAAATAGAAACAAATAGCTTACAACGGTAAAATATACTGAGGACTCCAGAACCAAGTAAGATACGGCTGTTTCATAATTGAAAGACGTTTGCACATGTAATCCAATCTTACACATTACTGTACGCTCTAAAAACCTATAAAAGCAACAGTTGATTAAACATGAAGGTAAGTTTAGAGCCGCACGCTAATACAAACACATAACCTTTTAGCTATATGCTACTTATCTCTTACATCATTCATAGATGTCTATTAATTTCTTAGCTTAATTTCTTTCACTTCTATCTAACACAATGCTACAATATACATGCTAGAGATAGAAATAAAATCAATATTGTTGATAATATTAAGAATTTTCAAAAATATAGAGAAACACTAGATAAATATAGGAAAAACAATGAATTTTTATATATAAAAACTTTAGAAAAAAAGCTAAAACTCTCATATTTGCATATTTAAGAATAAAAACTAAAGTTTTCATTTAATCGAAGTTAAAAGTACGTGTGGCGATCACTTAAATTTCATTAAATCAATTGCCAAGTATACATGCATAATGCATTCATATATTACATATCCATACATAAATATATATATATATATATATATATATATATATATATATATATATATATATATATATAAACACAATACACATGCACGGTTATCCAAACTTCCAACCATCAATCCATCCATCTCATCTAACCATCCATACGTCCCATCTTATCATCCAACCATCCAACCATTCATCCAAAATTTTTTAATAAATAGATTTTTAACAATCTCAATACGATAATGATATTATTGAAATATTGTTAATACATTGACAATACAAGCAACATCTAAAATTTACACAATACAAAATATGGGCAATACATTGGGGATACCAATACATAAGCAATGTAAGCAACACTTGAAATTTACACATTGAAAATATTAGCTATACTTAGCAATATATCACCAATACCTAGAATTTCTGATACTACCAATGCTATCCGTATCGTTAATCATAATATCAGAAATAATCTAAACAATGATTACAACCAAGGGGAAGACTGAAAAGAGGTTTTTAAGAAGTACAATTCTGCAACCAGATGGAATCAAATGCCAACCCTCATGTCCACTTACACAAATCATATGATCCTCAACCGCAGATCACTGGTCTATTGACAACCAAATTTGTAGATGACATCTTCAAATATTAGAGATTTTTTTGTGTGCGTGCGCCCACATGTGTCAATTCACTGAGGCCCCAGCAGACAAGCAGTCCAGATCACTCAACCACTGGATTGGCCACTAAGCTCAATATGAAAACCTGAGTACACAGCGCTGAAAACTTACCTGTTACTCCCAATTAAACACTCCCATCTTTACGTGATCCAATTACAGAACCTTTTCTCAAGATACCAATTTCGGAGCATGGAAAGATTGCTTGCCATTAGGAGAGAAATACACAGAATAACCACAGAAACAACCAGAATTACAAGTAATGCTAGTAAAATGATGTTGTGAATAGAGGTCGGTCAGGCAGAGGCACTGAAAGACCATGCAACCAAATTAGACATACAAAGACACCCAAATGATACGCTTAAAACAGGAAATAAAAAAGAAAAAGAAGGAGGTATGATAGCAAAGGCATCTTCCATCCAAAAAAAAAAAAAAGGCATCTTCCATCCATAAAAGCTCTTCTTCTAGCCAATACATCCTGTGATAAGAAATAAAGACCTAAATATGTAAAATCCAATTCCAATGACAAAGCAGCATCTACAGAACCAGATACCATGCATGACATGACGTGGTGGACCTCATGGTCCTGAATCCGTATGATGGAAGTCTGAGCTATGTAAAAGCATGAAGGCAGCTCCTGCAGGAAAAAAATAAAATAAAATCACACAATCCGACTGCAGATGCACTCGTACAAACAAAGATCATCCACTGTCCAAAACAGCAAACGAGCAGGATCACATTAGAAGAAGATTGGTACTTCTATATCAGCTGCTAATTGGGAATCTTTATCTGCCAATGCACTATTGGTATAAGTTCAATCCTTAGTATGATTTCCCAGCAGAGAGTTCTGTTTAACTTTGAATCAGTACATCTTGCAATCCAAAAGAAAAAAGAGAGGAAAAGGGGGCATGTTCACCTCTGAAAATTGTCCAGGATTCCAATCAAACCAAAACAGAATCAGAAGAGTAAAATTTTAGGGAGGTAGGCGCACATGGATGCTGCCCCTTCTAACCAAATTGCTAAATTCTTTGTAACCCAAAAGACAATATCATTATATACTTCTCTTTTGAAGGTAATTTCCCCATGACGAAATCAGGAATGTGTTCTATGCATGGTTGGCATCCGAAACCAACCTCTTTCTTATTTTTCTTCCATGTTCTGCTGCTGCCCATGTAATAAGATAACAAGCAGTTTTCTTTCCTGCATTCAAACGGTTGCCACCTTCTTCTGGGAAAATGCCACACCCTTCTCAATGCTGGCCTTCAGCTCTGGCTTCAGGGCCTCCAGAGCTTTCACCTCATACTCAGTCAGCCCTTGAATATCAGCAGATATCACAGCTTCAACACCTTGCTTCCCAAGCTTAACCCTTGATGCAAAGAAGGGAAGCTCGTTCAGCTCCGACTGGACATACGAACACTCATATACATCTTCATCTCCATCCAGAGCTCGGAGAGATGACTCTACAAATCTTGCTGCTGCATATGCCATAGACAGTGTTGCTGACCCGGCACCTGCTTTTGCTTCAACAACCTCTGTCCCAGCATTCTGAATTCTCACTGTCAGCTCTTCTACTTCTTCATCTGAAAAGCTTACCGACGGCTTTGTCTTTGAAAGCAGTGGTAAGATAGTGATTCCAGCATGCCCTCCAACAACTGGGACATCAACATCAATGAGCTTCAGATTCTTCTTCTGTGCAACAAATGTGTTTGCTCTGACAACATCCAAAGTTGTAACACCAAAAAGCTTCTTCGGATTGTACACCCCCTTCTGCTTGAGAACCTCTGCAGCAATTGGCACAATAGAATTGACTGGATTGCTGATGATGTGAATTAAAGCGTCTGGGCAGTTATCGGCAACAGCCGCAACCAAGTTTCTGACAATGTTTGAATTTACGTCGAAGAGATCATCACGGGTCATGCCTGGCTTTGCAGGAACTCCTGCAGGGATGACAACCAGATCAACACCTTTCAAAGAGTTGGCCAGTTTAGATGGCCCAGTGAAATCCAAAACCCGCGACGGGGTATTGCAGTGGCTGAGATCTGCTGCAACCCCTTTCACATTTGCAATATCATAGAGATGCAAAGCTGAGACCAATGGGGACATCTTGATCAATAGTGAGAGGGGTTGACCAATCCCTCCAGCAGCTCCAAGAACCGCCACTTTAAAAGACGATGCCCGAGCTTGGAGATGATTCCCAAAACCCTGCTTTTGTTTTTCCACTCTTGGTGCAAATGATGCACGGAGAGCAGCATTCCCTTCATTGCCCAAGAAGGATTCTTCTGATTCACAGCTTACTGATGATGCTGCCTTCAGATTGAAAGGCTTGGTTTTCGATTCCGATAAAGTCTGGGGACCATGAGAAGCAATGGAACTAATAGAAGAAGTTGCTGCTGCTGTGGTCATCTTGAAATTTGATAGTGGGTGCTAAAGTAATATCAAGGACCTGGCTGTAGACATACAGAATCCTGAGTCAGCCAAATATGACCAGCCCAGTAGGTATAACAGAATCACAGATTTTTTAGTGTTTTATTTTTTTTTCCACTGAAATGCACAGGTTTTGTAATAAACATGAAATGGATGCTAATCCAGTTGGCCAAGTAGAAGCAGTTATTCCAAGATTACCCAAATCTTTGTAGAAAACCATTGCTAGAGTTGGTTTTTCAAGAATTCCTAGGAATTATTCTGGAAGTAAATGTGTTTCCATAGGGTAAAAGCAGGTTTATTTCTATTTCATTATGCGTATAGTATTTTCCATAGTTTGTTTGCCCATTTTAACTCTAGCAGATAGTTGATTGGAATAGGGAGCTCAAGTTAAAAGGATTTCTAGATCTTTTAGGGTTCAGTTCTGTTTATAGGGAAAAAAGAAGGATAATTCACTAGGCATGGGAACTTCAGCAAGTGGAATTAATTTAATCGCTATATATATATATATATATATATATATATATATATATATATATATACATACATGAGAGCAATCAAAGGAACTTCTATGGAAATTCATATGGTAATCTGGGCCCTGTGAGCACTGGAGGAGAAGTATGCAAGGAGCGAGTGATGCGGACATCAATGGTGCACCCTTTAGAGTGTACCAGAGGAGGAGGCATCATCGACAGAGTACCGGAGCGGAGGAGTTGATGTGGATGGACGATGAGTCCATTAGACACACTTTCTGACGTGCTACGAGTGCAGGAGGGGTATGACCGCACCCCGACCATAAATCCATGGGTTGGATTTCACACCCTACCACATGAGTGTTCACCCCGACCATTGATCCATGGGTCGGATTTCACATTCTATCACACAGGTGTTCGCTTTAGATTTTTTTGTTCTTTTTCTTGTTTCAGGGGTTTTATTGCAACTTCATTTATTTTTTATCCTTTTTTGTTATTTTTCTTGTTTTCATAGGCTTTAGTGCACTTTTACTTTTTTCATAGCTCATATATACAGTGTGAGAAACCCTATTTTGGTTATTATTGAATGAGTAGAAATTCGTCTCTTTTTCTTTCTCTTTATTTAAGAGATTAAGATTTCAGGATTGACCCTTGGGTGTTGAGGATTCCACCCCTATTTCAGGTTTTCCTCTTTCTAAGATCTTCCAGGTGCGGGAAAAGGTAAGAATCATCCTTATTCTTTTCTTTTGGCAACAAAAGGACCTATATCTTATTCATCTCGAACCCTTCATCCTTCACCCATTTGGTTCTGTTGAGGGTCAAATATTACATATCAGACCCGGTTATTGCCTGGATTTATAAACATAATACTGCTTAAGGGAATATTTTAATCATGTTTTTGTTACAGGGTGTAATTAGGAGCGTTGGCTGAAAAAGAGTATTAAAAGTGTTGATTTGACGCTCCGAAGTCACCAAAGCAAAGGACGGACTCTAGAGGACTGAGATCAATGGATTTATATGCCAAGGATCCGAGAAAATCAAGCCGTTTACGTTAAAGAGGCCTGAAATTGGTCCAGATTGCAAGATCACATGGTTCCCACCATCCGTTTGGCTTAAAACTTCATATATGGGCTGAGAACTATAAATTAGCCGTACACGTCAAAATTCATCCCTTGGATCAGTGTATAAGTGACCCGATGGGCAAGATCAGATAATAACCATTAAGAAAGCATCGTACATACCCTTGGAAAATCGGAACCCAAACTGAACCAATGAAAAGAGCACGAAAAACGGTAAATATTTGCCAAATTTCACTTCTTTTAAATGGTGCAATTAGAAGATACAGATGACAGAAGTTATAACAAAAGAGAATGACAAATCTGTAAATATGGATATAACCATGCATGCCTCTGTTCACCTAATAGATTCAATAGTGAGAGTCAATTTCCAGTTGTTCAGATGGTGTGGGCCACCTGATCTATGAAACTTCCTCGTCTTTTACCCCGCATCATAACATGGCGGGACAAAGACTGTGAACGAAGTGGATTACTTACTAAACATCATAGTAGGCCCCACCTGATTTTTTGCAATGTTACTTACCTCGGCAGGTGGTTGTTACGTGAGATTTTTAATTGTGTTGTGGCCCACCATGGACATCCAAATGGTTGATCTTAACCGTCCAACCTGACTGGACAAGGGTTTTAACCAAACCCTAGTTATTTTCATACACTCATGCATCTATGGTCACAGAAACAATGGAAATTCCTTTACGTCAGTTGATGGTGTGGCCCACCCAAAAATCGAATCCAATTCAGATTTTGGCTCATGGCATAAATCGACCTCACTAATCCGGTGGATGACATGGATTTCTAAAAATTCAGTCGAAGTGGGCCCAACCTATTTTTTGAACAAAACCTCCAAATAGAGACCTTCTGTCGTGCGAAACCTACAGTGACGGATGCTGATTTTACTAGTGGGCCCCACTCATTGCCCGGTTCGATGATCCGAACCGTTCACCTGTCCCATAAGGTGGCCAAGACCTTAACCTAGATGCCTATATATTTCCATGCAAGCAAATGTGCGAAGATCTCAGCCGAACGGAAGATTGATGGTGAATTGAAAAGTGCGGTCGGCCACACCTAATCCAAGCCAAAAAAAGACTATGCCTGACTAGTTTTTCAAGGTGAATTCATTGAACGGCACTGATTCTTCAAACACCAAGGAATGTGGGCCCCACAGCTAACGCAGAATCAGTTTTTCGGATTCTTTGCGCAGGCTCTGTTTAGGAAGTCTGGAGAAACCCGAATTTTTTAGGCTGTTGCGCATCCATAGAGAGGGTCGGATGGCTAATCCGAACCATCCAAATACTAGAGAAATGGGCCTTCACCCCCACCATGCAGTCGGATTCTAAGATTAGGACGTTCACTGTCCCAAAAATCACTCCAAAAACAAGACTGTTTGCGGTTTCGCTGCACAAAGTGCGAAAGCCTTGCGCATGCAACCGAAAGCTCTTCACCGCCTATTGCTATTGCGTAAAGAATTCCAGCTAGGTCAGTTCTCCAAACCGACTTCCTTACCGCCCCTAGCAGCTATAAAGAGGAGAAAAAAGTGGAGCAATGGAGGGGAGCTTAAAGCCTGGGACGTGGACAGAGGCAGAGAAGGGAAGGAGAGTAAAATATTATTTTCCTTTTATTTTTTTTTTTTCTTTTAAGATGATTAGTCAAACCATGTCGGGCTAAACCTCTTAGCTAGGGCTAAGAGGTGAAGCTTGTAGTGAGATGGGAGATTCTATGATTTTAATTCAATTTTAATGTATGAATTGACGTTGATAGCATGAAAATATTTTTAGTCTTTAATGGTCTGTTGTGACTGAAATTACAGTGGGTTTGCAATGGCTTTAAATATTCTCTTTTCCTTTTCATGTTTATGACGTCAGGAAGCCCTATTGTTCACCATTGTCTCCTGGGCATGGTCGGATGACGGTACCCTTCCTAACTTTCATAGCATGTTGATTAGTTGGTAATTAGTTTAATTCTGTTGTTTGCTATAGTCTCCTGGGCTTGGTTTGGTGACGAAATCCATTCTAATTCATATACCTTTCATCTCTTGAAAACTAAATCAATGACAATTTAGTAAATTTCATGATTCATGAAACAGGCATAAGATCTCCCTGATCTCTACAAGTGGATCCTCTGAATCCCTAGTTTCCTTTCCTCTGATTTCTATAAATTTTAGATTAATATTTTCCCAATTATTCCTCAAATTACATTCGGTTTAGATTTCATCTTAGTCTAGTTCTAGTTCTAGTTAATTTTAGATTACGTACAAGTTTCAGTCCTTTGGGATTCGACCTCGGTCTTACCAAGTTATTACTACATCACAACCCTTCACTTGGGGAGTGAACAGGTTCCTCCCTAGATATCCCCTTTCTAGTTCGAACGGAAATAGGGATGATTAGTAAGTAGAATCAGATCCAAGCTTAATCGTGGACTGACTTATGCTAGATCTAGGATATCCTCAAATCCCAAGGTCCTTCATTTTTACTGTTTACGTGATCTTATGCTAAGGGGCATGATCCTGACGGAATAACCTCATTTTCGTGTTGAGATTTACTTAATCCCTTTGATTGGAAACAGTTACTTAATTGGTATATTTATTTGAATATTCTTTAACCTGATTATACATGCATCTAGGGTTAGGTCATCATAAGTCCCTGCATCAACAAGGGAACAATATAGTTCCTCCCAAGTCAGATCCTATCAGATTAAAGCATTTTGAATTAGTAACAGAGGCAAAGCAAAGGTCTCATTGAAGCTGTGAAGGGCTTAAGATTTTTGGCTCTTTTAAATGAGGTAGGTTATTTGTAGAGGATGATTCTAAGAAGGCAATATCAATAGGAAAGCAAATCCTAGTGCATCTAGGTTAGTAGGTTGTCAATGGGCTGGCTGGCCAAATAAACGTCAAGCCCAGCCCGACACAAAAATCATCCTCTGTTGTTTGGATTTATGGAAAGAAAAGGAAGTGAAATACCATTTCCCATGAAACTAATTTTCTTTAGTTTGGGAAGACTCTTTTTTTTTAGAACTAATGGGAAATACAATTTCTCACTTTCTCTTTTTGTTGGAAAATCAACAAATATGTTGATGCAGGAATCTGGCTAGCCTTCCCTGGACCTTCGTGTACCTACACAAGGGATGAACAAAGAAGATCCTAGCTAGTGCAGGGGACCTTCTGATGCTTACGTCAGTTAAGGAATCTGGGTCTGGTCAAGTAAGGAGTTTTAGGTTAGAGATTGTGTGTACCTTTCACCATTAGAGATGCTCTTATATATATTTGAGGAGAGGCGGTGACGTAGATGAGATCTCCCTATTTAGTACGGACGTACTATAAAGGGATTCGAATCCTGAATATGTTGTAGATATTCTCCGAGATCTTGGAGAGATTCACATCACAATGGTCTCCTGAGATCTTTGACTGGGATCTCTGGTAAGGTCGGAACCTTTGAGGACGATGTTGTGCTGACCTAGGGTTGCGAGGTTGCTGTCCTTTCGGGGTTATGTCGTCATGAGGCCATGTTGGCCTAGCAACTTTGTGAAGGGCGGGCGAGGCCTAGCCGACCTTAGGCTTCTTGACTTGTCTTAGATGGTGGTCGTGAAACTGAGTTCAAGCTAGTTCCTTGGTCGGAAGTGGTCTTAAACTGAGTTGGTCGTTTGATCGGGCTTGCTTAGCCCCTCCGACCTGACCTTTTATCAGCCGACCCATTTTTCCCATAACAAAATATAATTTCATTCCTCACCCCCTAAGAAAGGCAATTCCCACAATTGAAAATAAATTTCTTAAGAGTTAAACACATGTGTCATGGCTCTTCTCTAATCACCTCACATGTGTCGCATATGCAAATGTTCTACCGTCCATCTTCTATTTTGTAACACGTGTCACCATCCATCTTCACTTGAGCCCCACATGTACAAAGCACCTCAAATGGGTTGCAACTGCCAACTTTCCACTGTCCATCTTCAGTTATGTTGCACGTGTGCCACAATCCATCTTCACTTGGGCCTCACATGTATAAATTAAGTGCCTCACTTGTGCCAACTTTCCATTGTCCATCTTATGTTGTGTGTGCATATGCCACCATCCTTCGCTTGTGCCCCACATGCGCAAAGCACACACATGTGCCATTGTCCATTTTGAATCACTCTATATGTGTTGCATGTGCCAATGTGCCTATGTGTACATGTCCACCATACCTTCAAGTGCTCACATGTGTCAAATGTGCAATGTGTCGCTTGTGTCACATGTGCATCATACAACTTCAAGCACATCTCATATATCATGTGTAACATCATTAAGCTTAACTACCCACAGGTGGCATGGACTATTTTCTAGCATTCTACATGTATCACATGTTAATCTAGCACATATGGATAATTATTAAGGAATTTTTATTTGACTAAATAATAAATTGAGAAACTTGCTTCAAATTTTCTAATGTTTTCGTTTGTACTAAAGAAAAAAGTAATTTTTTCCTTAAGCTGCCTCTAGCTTAGCAAATGGATAGAAAAACTATTACTTTTAAACTATTTATTCAATACCATCTGTTGTTTTCACCGTTAGTACAAAACCGCTGCCCGTGAGCCTCGCGTCCGTTCTGAGAAAGTATTACTTTATGGGTGATATTTCCCTGCAACAAACTTTTCGCAACTAACTTCAAAGAAACCATACTTTCGTGATGCTTTTGACAAATCCAACCCGTCCATCATTTTCTCATCATATATTAGAGCGTGGCCCGAAAGTTGAGGCTAATCCAATGTGCAGATGTCCCACGGCCAGAAAAGGCATAGCAGTGGCCTTTAAAGGTTTGCTATTTTTTTGATTGTGGCCCACTTGAGTGCTGGATATGCTCCTCTTTCACTACCCCACATAAAATGACCTGGGAAAAAATTGTGGGCGGATTGGATTCCTCTCAAACATAGGGGCGGGCACCACCTCTACAACCATCTCCCATCTAATCTAACACGAGTCGCAACACGAGTCGCAGAGATGCGATAACCGTCACGTCTTGATCCAACCCTTAGTCTTGGTGGGTCCACTTTTGTAAGGCTTGTGATAAATCTGAACCGTTTCACCATTTCTCACCTCTCATTTTAGGGCGTAGAACCAAAATTGAGACCGATCCAATATATAGTTGGGTCATACAGCAAGAAAAAGTCGGATGTTAACCTTTAATGGACCACTCTTTCTTCTATTGTGGCGCAATTGAGAGCTATATATATGTCCCCAGTCGTTTGGTAAACTAAATAAAATAAAATGAAAAAACTTTTGGACGGATTAGATTTCTCTCAAGCATCACTATGGCCCCACCATCCCCGCAACCATCTCCGGAGAGTATTGAGAGATGTGACAGGCGTGTAGTCGTGATGGGACGCGGATTTCCTGCTGAGGAAGATGTGACATGCATCTAGTCGCGATGGGACGCAGAATTTTAAAAATGAGGCGGATCCGGTGCATCAGGTTTTTTCTTTATAATGCGGATCCAAAACTCAAGTAGCCACATGAGAGGAAACATTGGCATGGCCATTAAAGTTATGTACCGGCTTAGTTTTATGTTTTATTATTATTATTTGTATTTTCTTATCTTTTCACTTCGTCCAAATGCAAAAGACTTTATTTACAAGTCCTGGATATGCCTAATTTTTGTTGAATGTCCTGAAATGAGCTCCCAGAAGGGATGGCCGAGGTGGATTTCTTACACACATCACGGTGGGCTCAACCAGCATCCCATGCAGGGCCTTTGTGGGAAAGGGAAATCTTGGAGGCTTGTGATAAGCTAAAATTGAGGGTGATCCAATGCAAATGTGGTTCCCACGTAAGGAAAAAGTTGGACGGTGACTTGGTCTACTGTTTCTTGGATTGTGACTGAGCCCTGAATCTGCCTCATCTTTCGATTTCTCACGAAAAAATGACCTGGTAAAACTTTTGGACGGATTGGATTTCTCTCCATCTCCAATCTAATCAGAAACTTAGTCCTAGGAGACCGTATGGCCCACTTTGATTCATGTATCGTAAACCCATTCCATCCATCAGTGTTACCATATCATTAACCGGCACGAGCCCGGAAATATACCCATTTTCAGGTGGGCCATACCATAGGAAACGGTGGTGACTGATCATTACAAACTTTGCACGGGATACAAAAGTTTTGAATTGATCTCATATTTGTTTGTTTTTTATTTATCTCTTCAATCAGGCTTTCATGACCTTATTAACAGATTGGATGGCAAATAAACATTACAGTGGGCCTTAGAAAGTTTTTAATGGTGCTTATTTAATCACCACTGTTTCCTATCTTATGGTCCACCACGATTTGGATCTACTTTATTTTTATTTTTTATTTTTTTTTGTATTACACCTAAAATGAGCTTATAAAAATGAAAGGACAACTATGGTCTGGCTCCACCACGTTGGGTGAGGCGAGGACACACCTAATCAGCAGCCCCATTATCATACCAGCATTCTATGTTGGGCATCTTGGTGAGGCCCACTTTGTTGAGACCCTATCATTTTAGGGGACCAAAATCGAGCTGATAAAATACACAAGTGAGTACACACGAAAAAAGTCGGATAGTGGCCTTGAACGGAATACTTGGCAAAAATCGGTGAGCCATACCATAGCGTATGTGTTTTATCCACAACGTCCATCTTAGAGATCATTTTAGATTATGAGTTCCGACCTTACCACCAGAAGCAGAGG
The DNA here is from genome assembly GCA_037074715.1 of Magnolia kwangsiensis. Taxonomy (NCBI): domain Eukaryota; kingdom Viridiplantae; phylum Streptophyta; class Magnoliopsida; order Magnoliales; family Magnoliaceae; genus Magnolia; species Magnolia kwangsiensis. Next base: position 488,589 of record CM073575.1, on the reverse strand, counting down.
AGATTACGACCCACACCGTTGAAACCTTACTAGGCCCAATATGATGTTTATTTGCAATCCAACCCGTTCAGGATGAAAGGAAATGGCAGACGTTCAATCCCTACTGCTTTCCTTGGATCTGTTTTATGTTTTAGCTCTACCTATAATAATCTAGCAAAATGAATGGACATCGTGGATAAAAACATGTACACCAAGGTGGCCCTACCACGCAAACAAGTTTAGGAGGACACACGCATTGATGTATTTTATCAACTCCGTCATCCATTTCACCGGATAATTTTGGGGCCTGAGTAAGTATATCAAAAACTCAAGTGGACTACACCAAAATAAACAGTGTGAATTGAACATGCACCGTTGAAAAATTCTTGAGGGCCACGAAAGACTTGGATCAACCTGATATTTGTGTTTTCCCTTCATCCATGTCTTTCTCATCTTATGAAGAGGTTGGATGACAAATAAACATCACTGTGCGTCCAAGGAAGGTTTCAACGGCAGAAATAATCATTTCCACTGTTTCCTGTTGTGCGGTTCAGTTGAGATTTGGATATGCTTAAATTTTGGGCTCAACCCTAAAAAATAAAATAAAATAATTTTTTTTTTTTTAAAAAAAAAAACGGATGGATAAACCACATACATTCCCGGCGGGCCAACAGAGTTTACTCAATACGATGAATGCGTGCTAAGTAATCCGATTTTCTTTCGGATTAAAATGGGAAACGGATTGGCTACTACCCCGCCACCACCCCGGTAGCTGATGGTCGGTGCTTTGTGGGCCCCATCATGATGTATGTGTTTCATCCATTCCGTTCATCCATTTTTACAGATCATTTTAGGGCTGATCCCAAAAAATAGAGGAATATAAATCTCGGGTGGACCACACCACAGGAAAACAATAGTGATTGGATATCCACCATTAAAATCCTACTAAGGCCCACTGTACTGTTTATTTGACATCCAATCTGTTGATTAGGTCATAAAGGCCCAGATGAAGGGAAAAAACAAAGATAGGCTTGATCCAAAACTTTTATGGCCTACAAAAGGTTTTTAATGGTCGACGCTCATTCAACACTGTTTCCTGTAATATGGTCCACTTGACATTAGGTCTCATAAAATAAAATGATCTGGAAAAATAGATGGACGGCATGGATGAAACGCATACATCATGGTGGAGCCCACGGAGCACCGACCAGGCGACCACCAGCCATTGGCTGGTGGCAGGGGAGTAGACAATCCGTTTCCGTTAAAATGGTCTCTGCACAGAGAATGGGAAAAGACAGTGGGTACTCCGTATATGAAAGCAATAGCAGCTTTGGAGCCGGAACAGCTTTTCGGTCCATAGCCCATAGCAGAGGCACTTTATGCAAAATCCCGCCCAAAAAAATAAAAATAAAATGCAAACGAAATAAATAAATAAAGATTCTGATCCGAAGAAGTTCCATCCACCTGTAAATGGACCAAAATCAAGATCCGAGATTTCAAAATATATGCCAGAAATCAAGACTAGAGCTCTGGTTTCAGATCTGGCAAAGGAAAACATTCGATTTAGTTAAAGAAAAAAAAAAAAAAAAAAAGAGGAGAAATGCGAAATACCTTAGTTGGGAGATGGAATACGTTCCCCTCTTTCCCACCAACTTGACAGAACGCAAATGTACCTCATGAACAGATTGAAATAGCTGCCTACAGGCCCGGATAATATCCTTTGGAGTGTTCTAGAAGCACCCTACCCGATCATCTGGACCGTTTCTTTAGTCAGAATTCCAACGGCTTAGATTATGCCATTGAGTCAGGCTTTGCTTCCGGAACTCGTTTTGCCTCCGTCGAGACTCAGTATCAGACGTTTGTGGCCACCACCCATTGAGTCCCACATGTTATGTGGTCCGATGATCTGAACCGTCCATGTTTCGGCTACATGCGGTACAGGCCACTTCAAGAACTTGGGTTCAAGGGATGACTATGATCATCACTATCTGTGGGTGAATATGGAAAAATGAAATGAAATTTTTAAACGACTCTAAAAATCAAATGTTAGGATCATGAATTATGCGTCACATCTCGAAATGAATGGACGGTGTGGATATAACACATACATTATTGTGGGGCCCACAGAACTTGACGACGTCACTTCAGTAGCCCGCTCGCTTCTCAACCTGTCAGTATTTAATCCGCGTCCACTTACTAGTCACCTTGCCAGCTTGCTCTACAATATAATAGCTTTCGAAGAACCCCACCCCCTCTCAAATTATAAAATTTTATGAAAGGGTTTACGTGGCGCATTTTGAATGGTTTCATATCTCAGGGATTATCAACTCTCTGATGCTTATATTAATCAAGATGCTTGAAAGTCATGGGAGTGGATATTAAATGCGTCTGTGGGCCCCACCATGATTTTTTGTTATATCTGCTCTGTCCATCAGTTGCCCCAGCCCCTGTTAGGACGTCATCTCAAAAATCAGGATGACTCAAAACTCAAGTGGACCACACTACAGGAAACATAGGGAATTAAGCGTGCACCATTGACACCTTCTTTGGGGCCACGTAAGTTTTGGATCAGGCTTATATTTGCAATTTCCCTTCATCCCGGTGGGTTCACTTTACGAAAGGGTTGGATGGCATATAAACATCACGGTGAGCCCGAGGAAGGTTTCAATAGTATGCATTTCCATCCCACTGTTTCCTTTAGTGTGGTCCACTTGAATTTTTAATTTTGATATAACGCCCTAACATGAGCTGGGGCAACCGATGGACGGAGCAGATATAACACAGACATCACGGTGGGCCTCACAGAGGTTGGGGTTACATGCAAAATGGCGTCCAGCTGTAGGCACGGCATTTTAGTGCACAATGTCATTTTTAACATGAGTGGCACTTGGCACATGCACGAGATCGAAACCGTTCATTTGCCTATTTCGAAAAGAAAATGTATCTTGGTCCAAAAGTCCGATCCTGGCCTTTCAGATGGTAGCACACAAATGGCCACTAAAGATGGAGGGTCAAGTAAAATTCGTTGTGATGACCTACAGATGGAAGGTAGAGTAAAATTCGTTGTGATGACCTACAGATGGAGGGTAGCGTAAAGATGGAAAATAAAATTCGTAAACAGTGTCAGTATTGGACGTTACAATGGCCACCAATTGGACAGTTAGGGTCGTCCATTGGCTTGGCCCGTGTCCATCAAAGTTGGACCTTCTGGTGTTGGTGAGTCAGAAACCTGTGGTCAACCCAAAGGATGTCCAGATGATCGAAACCACTCATTTAGCGGGCCTTAATGTGGACTGCTAACAGTCCAAAAATCTCCCTGACTGGTGCAATCCTAACCAGCAAAGGATCCACTGGAATGATCTAAACCACCCAAGCTCTATTAGGCCTACCATGTTGTATATGTAAATCCACTCTGTCCATTAGGTGAGAACCCTTATTTTGAACGTAGATACAAAATATCAGTCCAGTGGAAAACTCTGATGAGCCACACCTGTGGGAACGATGTAAAATTGTTCCCAAAACCTGTTAAGTTCATGCAGTGTGGCCTCCCTGAGTTTTAGATCAGGGTTTTTAAAATTTTAAAAAAATAATTTAAATAAAAAAAAAATAAAAAAAAAATCTTCACTTCATCCTAGTAAGATACACCTGATTAACGGTTTGACGAAAGATACACACCATGATGACCCCCCTTTCAAACCTATTGGACTGGTGCATCCCATCACAATTGTTCCCTGTGGTGTGGCCCACCTGAGTTGTGGGTCTGGCTGATATTTTTCACTGGGAAATAGATCAAGGATAGAACCTAATGGACGGAGTGGATGTTACATATACAACATGGTGGGCCCCACAATGCTTGGGTCTGATGTCCTACAAATAGTGGTTAAGAATAAATATACCAATCGTCCCAGTTAGAGGTGGGTAAGATCCAACTTGACTCGTCGAATCTGATTTGAACGAACTGGTTGGATCCGACTCAACCCGAACCAAAAGCTAGGGTCGGGTTGGATCGAGTAGACTCACTCGAATTCAAAGCCCAATCGAGTTGAATTAGGGTCACGTAGCAAGTCGATCCGATCCGATCCGATTCGGAATCTGATCCAGTTGAATATGATCTGAAACTCGATCCAATTCAGAATTGGGTACTATAAAGTCAATTTTTTTTTTTTTTACTCTTACCCTTCATCTACTCGAATCTTAACCTTACCTAAGTCGGCACTGCACCGAACTCGATTGGAATCTAGGCCAATCAGTAGCCCAACACCCTATCTTCATCGGTCATCCTTGCCATTCATCAGGTAGGTTAATTTTATATGTTTTTTTATTTTCTATGTTGATTCGAGCTTGAGACCTCGGGTGTAACCGTGCAGGCCGCCGATAGCTCGCCCTGGCTCGGGACCTCAGGTAGAGCCGTGTAGGCCACTAATGGCCCACCCTGGCTCTAGACGGACGCAAATTAAATATTGAACATGATGGTGGGTCCCGTGTTGGCTCGTTGGTGGACCCCACTTCATGGTGGGTCCTGCCTTGGCTTGTTGGTGTGCCGCACTTCATGGTGGGTCCCGCCCTAACTCGCTGGTGGACCGCACTTCATGGTAGGTCCTGCCTTGGCTCGTTGGTGGTTCGGCCGTTCTCAGGACATCGCTAGCTTAGTTGTAGTTGGTGGTCTGACTGATCTCGGACCGCATTTCATGTAAAATTAGTTATTTATCAACTTAAGAAAGTTACTCTTAATTTATTATTCTTCTTTTTTACAATTTTTTAGAATTTTTTATATTTTTTAATTTTTTAAAATTTTTTTTAAAAAATAAAAATAAATAAAAGACTTGATTCAAATCGTACCCAGCTCGATCCGACTCAATTTTCCTTATCAAGTTGGACTCAATTCGGGTCAAGCCAATCAGGAATTGGTTCGGATCGAGTCCTACAGGACTCGATCCTGAGTTAAATTGAGTTCGGGTCAAGTAGTTAGCAAAACTGGATTGAGACAAGTTAGACCTAACTCGGTCCCACTAGACTTGATGCCCACCTCTATCCCCAGTCATTGGACCAAATTCTTGTTGGATGGTTATGTCTTTCCAATCTGATCTATGACCGATCTGTTGTAATGAGCGGTGTAGATCATCTCTAAGATGTCAATCTTAATTTCGATGTAGAAGATAGATAATTGCCAATAATTTTGAGAAGTCTATTTGATAGAAACTTAGTACATACATAGATAACAATTTTAAGTATCAGCGGATACCTCGAATCATATTGCAGCGTTTCAAAGATGGGAGTTGATGAAAACCAACTCACAATGGTAATCTACGCCCCAAAACTAATATGCACCGGATGCAATGAAAACAGAGGCAGACCATCTTCCTCAGGCAGCCATGCACCCAATGCCGTAGCGTGTGTTGGGGAAGACTAGAAAAAGGCTACTGCATACGACACCCACCATCAGAGGGAAGCTTTCCATCACCTCGTCCATCTCCTTCACGTGTCCTGGGAAGAGGCAGTCTGTAACGCGATGATCGGAGAAAGCGATCGCGACGAACACCATCACCGACATGGCCGCGTGGACAAAATCCACAAACCCAACTCGGAAACGATCATCCTTTGGGACATCTACACCAAGACCCGATTTGAAGAGTGTCAACCCTTTCGGCGTTACGAACCCGTAATAGACCTTCCCGTCTGGCGTCCTGAAGCTATCCGTGAAATGAAAGAAAAAGCACGATAAGGTGCAGAGGCCCAAAAGGACGTGGATCATCGTCGTACTGACGGGAGAGCATTCCCCATTGCCGGAGACAGACGGGAGTAGCATTTCGAAGGTGAGAAGTGTGCCGGTGGGGAGGAAATTCACGAGCATTGAGGTCTTGGAGAGGGTTTTTTGCACCCCTTTTGCCACCGCTCGTCTTTTGCGGCCGTTTGCGGGGGCCGACGATGGAGAAGCGGGGTATGAGGATGGCTCGTCCTGTGTTGAGGCGTCGTAGACTTTGATCGGAATTCCGTCGGATTGATCCATTTTCCGGCGAGATTCCGATGATGCCAGGACAAGGGGGAGAGGATTGGGTTGAAGGATTTCGTATTTTTAGTTGGTTATGTCAATTTATATGAGCGGGTACCTTGGTTTCTCCTTCTGATTTGAATTTGAAAATTTCAGTTGCAACGGGTAGTTATCTGACAACCGTTCCCACCACGTGAAATCATCACATACGGCGGTTGTATGCGAAGCAGCCATTTCATTCCCTCCAACGTCTGGTAAGTGTAAATTATCCGATCCGTGAAGGTGGGCCCGAACCCAGCCCATGATGATTACGGACCGCTCGAGCAACGGGCGCGGATTGGCTACTGACAGGTTGAGTAGCAAGACTGGTACTTAAGTGACGTCATCAAGTTCTGTGGGCCCCACCATGATGTATGTTTTGTATCCACTCCGTCCATCCATCTTGGAAGATCATTTTAGCATAAAATCCAAAGAATGAGTCAATCCAAAGCTCCAGTGGACCCCACCACAGAAAACAGTGGGGAGAGTGAAACCACCATTAAAAACTTCTGAAGGCCACAAAAGTTTCAGATCAAGTTGATATTTGTGTTTTTCCTTCTTAAATGTCTTTGTTAACTTTTTGACCAGGTTGGATTTCAAAAAAACATCATGGTGGGCCTTAGGAAGGTTTCAACGGTGGGCATCAATCTTCCCGCGGTTTTCTTTGGTGGGGTCCACTAAAGCTTTGGATCTGCCTCGCTCTCTGGGTCATGCCTTAAAATAATATCTCCAAATGAACGGATGTTGTGGATACAACACATACAACATAGTCAGGTCCACATAACTTGGTGACGTCACTTCAGTAGCGAGTCTCGGCACTCAACATGCCAGTATCTAATCCGCGTCCTCGAGCAACAGTCTAAATTCAACCGGACAAAGTCTAAAGATCGGCTGGCTAGGATCCTCCCATCTGGGAGATTTTATAGGCATGGTCCATCCATTGTTGGAGCATCATCATTTCATCGATCCGGATCACTAAATCAGGCTCTCTATCTACACAAGTTGAGACTGCGCCTATTCTTAGCCCGAGTATCCTATTATTGTTCTTATCGGGGCTTAGTGGGCCATTCGGGGTAAAGCTCATTTATAATTCTGGCCTAAAGTTTAGGATCGGGTCTAATTACTGGGCCTAGAGCCCACACAGTGGACGCGACTACCAGACTGGATTCATTCGGAGAATAATCTAAAAATCCAGAGACAAAGGAAATCAAAACTAGTTCAGAATCTGTAGGTGGAAATATCAATTTTACTGGTGAAATAACATTTCCCAAAACAACTTTAAAAAAATAGAAAACCACTCACGAGACGAAGTTCGTGAAAATATGTACTTGATTTCTTTGACAAATCTTGCGGTGACAGCAGCAAAAGTGCAGCTAAGATGCAACACTCAGTTTCTACATCATGCATCAGCTAGAAGGTACCAATCAGCAGTCGCACAACCCACCAAAGTTATAGAAATATTTTGAGCCCATGTTATCGTGGTAAGAAACCATGTTGGGAAATTGCAATCTCAAAAGCTTCCATCCTTTCCCCTCGAGAAAATCCATTCCAGTCATAAGATGAGATCTCATTTATCTTTAGATCTATACATGCTTTGACAAGCTCTTCACCAACCCTTTGAGCAGCTTCCTGCAATCATTGACAGAAATTGAGAACTTGCTAGCACTAAGCTACAGCTAGACACCATTTCATTCTCGTGGCCGGTAGGAAGCTGCAAGTGGGCCATATATATATATATATATATATATATATATATATATATATATATATATATATATATATATATATATATATATGTTTCGGTATTTGCGTTTCCTTTGAGCAATAAAATTTCCATTTAGTGAAAGAAAAATTAAAAAACAAACAAACAGGAGAGAGTTAAGGATGTGTTTGGATGTACCCTAAATTGCGACTGTGGTGGATATTTTGGAAGACTGGATAGGCTTCCAGTCTGTTTTCCTTTGAATGGCTTGGCAAGTATTTTGGGAATTGCAGTAAGCATGATCAGATTCTTTTTCCCATATTATCTACCCAATCAATATCTAGAAATTTTCAGGTCATATCTGAATTCTGGATATTAATCTGAGCAGACAGAGCAATTCCTCTGCCTTTTTGAGACAGCCAAACACAGCCAAAAGATGCGCAGAAATGGTACACTTACAACAGTGCTGCAAGCAGGATTGTCACGAATAGATTTCTGCAGAGTACTTCCATAAAATAAACACTTCTTGTTCTGATCATCTACTAACATAGCATATAACTGCTTGGTTGAACAGAAAACGGAGAGCCTCGGTTTCGCAGATGTGCCATTGAACTTGTCACAACAAGAACACACATGAGATGCAGTTATTAGAAAGCAAATGATTTCATGCTAATGCATGAAGATTACGAATCCAAAGTGTTTTCAGCAGAGCATTCATCTGTGAATAATTGCAGCCAAAATTATCACAAAAGAAATTCTAGGCTCAAGATGTTACCAGATACTATTAACAAATGAGGAAGTGTCCTTAATAGCTGGAATTTACAAATTATTTGTGATGTGTGCAAACTTAGGGGTTTTTTGGATGCCTGTAAAGTTTTTAAGTTGTTGCTGCGACTAGAACCATCACCCAATCCACTCATCACCAAAATCAAATACTGCTTGATTCCAATGGCATACAGAATATGTAGGAATCTTGTGCAATAAATAGAAAGAAGATAACGGGAAAAAGACAACCAGAAACTATAAAAGAATACAAGATATACATGGTTCACTACTTAGATGGGCAATCCGGCAAAAAACAAAAAATCCACCATAGCAAGTAGAGATTACAAAGAATAAGGGATAAAGAACTTTTCTCAAGAATATAACAAAACTCCTTTTGAATCCAAGCATATAAGAAAAGCCATGCACTATTGCGTATGCTAGCAATAAACCTTCCCACCATGAACACCTTGAAAAAAGACCTAGGAGCACTCTTAAGCATCTCTAAGAAATCCTTGAAACCCTTGAACCTTCCCTTCAAGAAGAAGAATCCCCCCTCTTGAACCCTCTCTTGATGTGTGCAAGAAAAAACTCTCTCAAATTCTTAATACCACCTTTTCCCCAATAAAATTTATCCTAGAAGCTTCCTTTTCATGAGTGAAATACCAAAAATATCCTTCCAAGGGTCCACAAACACTTGGGCCTTGTTTGCATATGTATAATGTGAATTATATGGGCTTAAAAGGTGGTTAAAATCATAGTGATTTTAGTGTAAACCACACCTTTGTTAGTGTGACTAACTTTTGAGAACTTCCTTATATGTTGTTTCCTATAGAGACAATGTTCACAAAATTCTTTTCACCAAACTTCAAAATGGATATTATTATTATTATTATTATTATTTGCAACACTTCTATATCCTTCTCATTCATGTGACCCAACCTCTTATGTCATAACCATAATGGAAGTTCACCATTCTCAACAACTACATTTGACATGTCATTTGTCACAGTACTTCCTCGCAACTTAAACAAAGTCCAACCCAAACAAGCATCCAAACAACCCCTTAGCTTTTGTTCCAGGTAGAATATATTTGAATGGTGAGCCTAACGAAAGAAAAAGAACAAAAGAACAAAGAAAGAAAAGAAATTCAAATGCCCATATGCCAGACACCTGTCATCGTAACATATGAACAACATGTTGGCCTTGATCAACACATCAGTGTATCTGGCTTTGATCTGGACATTAAGCAAAATTTCATATAAAGGGAATGCTATCAAGCACTTTGAAGCAAAAGTTGGTCCTATTAAAATAAAAGGCTAATGAGATGCAAAAAGGATAAGTGTCAGGTTTGGGTTGGGTTTCCGATGGATCTAGCATTGATCATTGGCAACATGTTAACAAGATTGATCATTGGCAACATGTTATCAAGATATGAGGAAGGTATTTCATAATGGTAAGGGTGGCTGTAACAGCCACCGCTATTACCATTATGATATGGGCCATTCGCTGTAATGGGGCATTTTTTTTCATAACACGTAACAGTTATCACTGTTACCATTATGGTTGTTACATGACTGTTCTGGAATACCTTGGATAAGAGAGCCATACAAAGGGAATAAGCAGATCTTTGCTTATAAAGTTTTACAGGTGAAGACTTGCAAGGGACGGAAGCAAATGAGAGGCATTGTTGAATGAAATAGGACGAATTTTGTGAATGAGAGGCATTCGTCAGTACTGTACAAACTCTTGGCCGAGGCATTGCAAATGAGAGGCATTGTTGAATGAAATGCCTCAGCCAAGAGTTTGTACAGTACTGACGAATTTTCAGTATTTAAAAGTGGGACCCCTGTTTTAGTGATCCAAACCGAACTGTTGACATGACAGGCCTTACGATGGATGGATCATGCACCAGATGTTCTCAGGACCCTAGCCATGAAATCTGACTTTTTTAGTTGTTTGGGGACTGTTGCTGGTTCTTTCTTAACCATCCACTTACTGGCCAAATTAAGGGTTACGATTTCCCATTAGGTGAATTTTTGGCGCACGGGCCATCAATGGAGGCCCCTTACTATCAAGTATCAACAGTTTGGATCCTTGAAACATGAACTCTACTTGTACAAACTGAAAGCCTAAGTGTTCTATAGAAACTACAAACTTTTGCATGAGTGTTGAATGACATCCCATATGAAAGATTCTAGACACATCGTGCATTAGGAAAACTTGAGTATAACCAATGTGTCTACATAAATGTACTCTAGAAATATCTAGAACTGTGCAGATCAGTTACAATTACAAATAACACGTTTTCTTGACAGACGTGCTAGCATAGATGAGTCTAGCATTTGGGTGACTGAGGCATTATAGCTGATTGGAACAACTTATCAATTATAGGAGAGAAATGCTAAAATACAGATTGCGTAGAAGTTCTATACAGTTCCCTGCTTTTAGTAAGATGTGACAAACATGGCAACATGGATTGTTGTTCTGGGGTACCACCACATGGATGGGCGATACCCCTGAAAGCAAGTGGCAGTGGCCTGCGAAAGGAACGGTTAGAACAGCAGTCTACATTTAACCAGAAAAACTTGAAACAAATGGATGGTCACAGTTCCCAACACTTGGATTTTTGGACTAGAGCCCATCCACATGGTGGCCCACCATATCAGCAGTCCTGATCACCAGACATGTCTGCCACATGTCTGTGAGCAGCAAACTGCATGGAACTTTGCAATGAGATGTATGCCAGCATTCCTCAATCTATAAATATCAGCTGACATGAGAACATTATACAGAGAATTGTACCATATGCTACCAAAGAATGAGGAAACGGTACATGATGGCTGGATTCAAACATATCCAACTCGCACTTAGGAAAAAAAAAGTGAAGTGTGCTCATCATACTATGAACAATAACCCATTAATCCAATCTCTCCATGCATTATTTTCAAGTCATCAAAGCCGATGAAAAAGGGAGAAGAAATAGAAGAAGATACCTTCCTCTGCAATCTCCGGTTTCTGACTTTTGCACTCTCCTTCCTAGTATTCGCTCTCGATGTGATCACCAAATACTTTGGAAAGGTATCTATGGAGCATGAGAATCCATTGGTTAAAACACTGAACCATGGGAGGAACATACAAGCAGAAGAAAACAATGTTCAGAGTAGAACATACCTTAATATTCTTTTAATTAGAAGTAGAAGAAAAACAAATAAAATGCGTGAAACAATAATATTCTTTTAATTAGAAGTAGAAGAAAAACAAATAAAACATGTGAAACAAAGAGTTCTTGCCACACAACAAAGAGAGCCATATGTCACCCAAATATGCAGATACTGAGTCATTTTAATGAGAATTAGTGCAAAGGTGATCTCTGGCAGTGCGAAAACTTGCAACATGACACTTGATTGAAGTTTTAAAGGTGTGTTTGCAGGCACCATCGAATTGAATTCCACCCGTTAGTGTCATGAAGTGGAACCATATTGAGATATGCTACTATTGTATTGATAATAAGGACTTTAAATTGCAATTACATTAGTTTCAACTTTCAAGTTGGACTTGGAAGGAATGCAACTGCAACTTGAGTCCTTGTCATGAATAACAGGAATCATTGGTGGTGTTTGATGCATGCCTTCGAACAAAGACACTCTCATGCTAAGATGTTGACACTTGCTACATGCTAAGTGGTTTCCATGGTGGTTACTGGTTAATATTACTTCCCCTGGTTGTTTTCCGGTTGACACTTGTTAGAGTGCCATGCCGCTCGGCAGTGACTATTCTTCCGCCACATGGTGCAACAGAGCCTATGTCATGCCATGGCGGGCCATTTATAACATGGAAGGGAAAAAGAAGAAGAAGAAGAAGAAGAAGAAGAAGAGACATTGAGAAATCCTTCTTTCTTACTTTTAGCAGAGAGAGAAAGGCAGCTAAATGAGTTTAAACGGGTTTGGAAGATACTGGAGGCTGAGAACTGCGGCAGAGGAAGGGGCACGAGCGCCATCAGCTTTTGCAAAATTAAGGCATCTGGGGGAGGTAAAAGTAACAAGATTTCTATGTTACTGCATAAACTAAATGCAATTCAAAACCAATAACAATATCATAGAGGATTGTATCGAACAGATAACATGCAGCTTGCAAGAACCCACGTCGACATGCAAGCTTGCATGTTAAAAAATGAAATAGCAGTAACAAGGCATCGAGGAGCATTACCTATTAAATAGAGGTAAGATGGCTATTGAGATTTGTCTGAGGAATTTTATCGAACAGCTGGTCGTGGTAGCTTTAAGAGGCTGGAAGAACCGATGGCAGCAAAACTGAGCAAGGAAAGAAGGTGAAAACACTTTCTTCAAATGAAAAAATATCTTGTGATTTTGGATGTATTCGCGTTCGTATTCTTTCGTACCGAAAATCGCGAACTATTTTCCTGGCACCACGACCCAACCGCAGCCGGAGCTTATTTCACCTTCTCTCTCAAATGGACGGTGCAATTGCATCACACGTGGAAACAACCTGATAATTAGGTATCTTCCATTCGGATTGAATGAACAGACCAAATTCCATGCATGTGGGTCACTGGTGTCCGGATCTGCTCGTTATTTGGACAGGACATCTGCCCAATGTGCGCAGATTCCCTGCTAAAGTTCCTGCGCTGGGATGCAAGTTGAGGCCCACCGTGGTGTTTGTGAGAAATCCAACCCGTCCACTCGTTTTGCAAACTTATTTTAGACATCCCAGAAAAATGAGTCGGATCCAAAACTCAAATGAGCCTCACGAGAGGAAACAGTATGATTCAGTTACCACCGTTGAAATATTCGTATGGCCACCAAAGTTTTGTATCGTGCTATTTAGTTTCTGTGTTTTCACTTCATGTAAATGAGAATACCTTATAAACGATTTGGATGTCATATAAGCATCAAGGTGGAGCTAAAGAAGGTTTCTACTGTAGTAATTTCTTTTCCCAAAATTTTCTATGGTGTGAGTCACGGTTATCATTTCTTAAAATGAGCTGGAAAAACTGGACACTGTAGTCTTCTCACAAACGTCACGCGCTGGAAATTTCCGCGGAAGCCTGGAAGTAAATCCGCGTCCCTTCCTAACGGGTGTGGCGTGATGAAATGTTCCTATTTTTCTTTGCACGTATGAGAAGAGAAAAAGAGCAGAGCAACTGGCATTTTATTCTTGATTAAAAAGAGGAACTGCTATGATGCCATCAGAGAGGATTAGTGTCACTTAAGTAATAGCTTAAGGTTTCTTGGATGCATGTAAAGTCATTATATTATAATCGGATCACAAGTGTAAAGTGTTTACATGTGGTTTTGTTTGACTTTAAGGTGTAATTTGATTGCTGAAAAATAGTTAACTTAAAATTTGTTTACAGCCTGTAATTAAGTATTCACTTACAATAGAATTTGGAGTAAATTTTTTTTAAAAATAATTAAATAACATATAAATTTTTTATAAGATAGACCAATAGGATAAGCATAACTCAATAAAACTTGTAGCGAATTTTTATAAACAAATTATTCGGTATGCCATAGAAGTCAGCCCACTAATTCGAATACGGCACGGAGGTTTGATAACATTCCAATACATGAGAAGTTTCAACATTAGCAATGGTTTCAAATAGAGGGAGGTTTGTCTTTTTTTTTTTTCCTTTTCATTTTCTTCTTCCGTTTTGAGTTCTTGTAGCTGTTAAAAGAAGATCCACAACTCTTCTTAATTTCAAAAGTTTTAAAAATTATAACTATTACTTAAAATCCCTTTACCTATAATTTGAAATATGACTTTTTCTCCTACTTAAACTATAATCACATTACAATGAGCAATTTGATTATAGGCATATATATTCATTCAAACACCCCTTGTAATTTCAATGACCCTTTAGCGGGTGTTACCCTCAGCGAGTGGGGCCTACTGAATGAATTTGTTTTATATCCATTCGCTTTTTAAGATTATTCAAGTATGCTATCCTAAAACTTACGTAGATCCAAATCTATGGTGGACCACACCAATAGAAAACGTAATGAATGATCAATAAAAACTTTTTATATGATGCAAAAGTTTTGAATTAAGCTAATCTTTGTATTTTTCCTTCATCCATTTCTAATTGACCTTACCAAGGAATTGAACATTATGGATCTTGTTAGAATGGGCCTTGGGAAGTTTTTAATGATTAGCATTCAATCATCATTGCGTCTTGTGGTGTGGTATACTTGAGATTTTGGCATATCATCAAGGTGGGCCCTCCGGTCCGAACTAAGACATGATGTATTTGTTTATCCACTCCTCCCTCCATTTTCTCCTGAATGAGCCTAAGAACAGTTAGAACTGATGCTCAAGTCAACTACCCCAAAGATGACTCTCACATTTAATGCAACTTTCAATTAATGTTTGTGCAATTAGTGCAATCGAAGCTCACCATTTGATGTGGTCTACTTGGGTGTTGGACTTGCATTTTTGAGCTCATACCTTAAAATGGTATGGAAAATTAGATGGACAGCATGGATAAACAGATTCATTACGGTGGGTCCCATAGAAACCTTTATTTGGACGGGTTATCATAGGGGAGGACAGTTCACAATCTACCTCCCTGCTATCCCTACCTGCTCTTGCTAATAAATGCATGTTTCCAAATACGGTACAATAAAATCAGAGAGATGACGAGGCCTAGCCTGAAGGATAGACTGTGCTAGAGCCATCTCTCTGTTATGGGATCCATTCGTTTAGGTCCTATCAGGGGCAACTTACGCGTCAAAAATCTAGCGGACAATCCTATCTCTCACCTTCCTTCAATTACTCCCCATTTTGGGAGACGATCAGATGGTTAGGAGGGTCCCATTTGGAATGGGGTTAAATCAATGTTGTTAAATGGTATAAGTGATCTTAGATGTGTGCTTATGCTAATGACACATCCACATAAATATTTTTTTAAAAAAAAATTTAAAAATTAAAAAGAAAAAATTCAAGGAAAAAAAAAAAACTATGAAAATCATGTTGAAAGGTGAAGGGAGTTGTTTTTTATAATTTTATTAGAGTAAGCCCGTAGAGTGAGAATAGAAGGAATTGAGTGTGAAAGAAATAAAAAACGGGAGAAATTGAAAGATTATAGTAGAGTGAGAAGCAGAGAAAGTCCGTGGACTCACAAGACTTCAACATTAAGACTGACTTTTAACATTGAGACCGAGGCTAGAGTGCCCATGTGGTGTGAGTGGGTGTGGGTCTCTGTTCATGGCTCAGTGGTAAACTCACAAGAGTTTCAACATTGAGACCAAGGATCGGGTGCCCATATGATGTGGGTGTGGGGTCTCCATTGGTCTAAAATGTGACACGTGTTGATGATAAACTAATATTGATGGTTGAGAAAAGCAAACATAACTCATTTGTTTGGGTTGCAATCTCACTAGAGGAAATGATTTTTCCTCTATATATTTTTTTTTTTTGAATTTAAAATGTGACATCACTCTTTGATAGAAAAGAAAAAAAAGGTTTTATTTTATTTTTGTTGAGGTGGGAAAAATAAACGCAAATGGTTTAATGTGACATCATTTTCTTTCCGAACAATTGTAAACGCCTGGTCAACATAAGATGAATACTTCTCTTAATTTAACCTCAATCCAAACATGACCTTAGATGCATCCACCAAAATGCCCCTGCTAGAGTGGCATTAGAGATTTGTTTAGTATTGCTAGTAGACTAGTTTTAGTCTTCCCTCGACTAATCCAATACGTGGCATGGAGAGATGAAGTTGTGATCAAATTGTTCATAGAAAAAGGCATGTTATGAATCTCGCCGTGAATATCTCTTAGGGCCTATTAAGAAGCGTGGATTTGAAACCCTCTGGATTCAGAATTCCCTGGATTTTGAATCTCTTAGATTTGGAATCCTCTTGTTGTGTTTGGCACCCTAGATTCAGAATTTCCTATAATTCAAAAGTAATTATGTATTTCCTATAATTCAAAAGTAATTATGTATAGTATATGTACGGGGGTTTGAATTTAATTACTAAATCAATTTTAATGTCTCTAATTAGTGTAAACATGTAATGTTTGACACAAGTATTGTAATAAGCCTATTGAAATATATACTTTATTCGAAAATGATTAAATTTCAAGTTTTGGATGAGCCACAGGCATAAGATCACATTTGAACATTTGAGTAACTAACTAACAATTTTTAACCATTGATTTACAAGGATAATGTTTGGATAATGTAGATCATCTTATTAAAGTAATTATAATGATGTAGAGTGGGTCGTGGACATTTTCATGGCAAAGATGGACCAAAGAACATCCAATCAGAGACAAAAATGTTCAATATCGTAAAAACCTTAAAACATTCATATCTCGCAAACTAGAATGACTTTTTTGACATATCATATATGATTTTGGGGTAAGAGAAGCTACTTTAGTCAATTAACCCTGCTATGTTGGGTTGCCCACGCTGGATTTACGAGATTCTATCAGATTGAGGGTTAAAAGTCCATTTTATTTTTATTTTTACTATAAATAAAAAGTTTTAATTCGATCATAACTTTTAATCTTTTGAACTGTAGGAGTCGTGCCCAACATGAAAATGGCTTAGAAAAGTTAGGAGAATAATGTGGTTAGGCCAAATTGGACACTAACTAATTTTGGGCAAAAAAACGCCTAGTTGGAATCATGATAGTCTATAAATAATAAGTTTATTAATTTATAATAAGTCAAGTTTTTAGGGAGTTTGAGTCTAAACTCTATCCTAGGTTTGAACTCATTATTTAAAGGATTGTAATTTCATTTTTTTTTATTTTTATTTTTTTATCATCAATTAATTTATTTCAAATTTGTTAGAAATTATTTCTATTTTATCAATAGGTGTACACGAGTTGAACTGAGTCAAGCTTGGCACGGCTCGACTCGGCTCGACCACGAGTTGACCCTAGCTCGAACTCAGCTCGATCCTCGAGCTTAACTGGCCAGCTTGGTTCAGTTCGGTCAACAGCTTGGGCCAATTTGAGCCGAGTTCGAGCCAAGATCGAGCCTTTGCGGCATTTTCTCAAACACGTGGTGCACCTTCGATTTATCACGGTAGGTAAAACAACAAGATTAGTTTACAAGTATTTCATCGAACACTAAGTGGACAACATAAAAGTCAAGACACAAGGGTATTTGTTTCATATACATACCTTCCTCGCCACCAGCCGACACTTCGTTGAGTCATTTCATCAAACACTTGCTGTGCAACATCAATATCAAAATAACTGAGTCATCGAACTGGTTCGATCCAAGTTCAATTAAAGTTAGGGTTCGATCTAAGTCGAGTCGAGGTCAGGCAAGCTTGAACTCAACTTGAATTTTTTTTGAGCTTAAAAGTTTAGCTTAACTCAGCTCGAATTCAGTTTCGAACCGAGTCAAAACGAGCTTTTTCAAGTCGAGTCAAGCAAGCTAACCGAGCTAACTCGGTTCGTGTACATCTCTAATTTTATTCCTCGTGGATTCGAGGAAACTCAGTGAGGAATCCATAGAGCTCAGTGACTTCGGAGTAGTTATCCCTGAGGAAGATGGTGATTGACATCATCACATCCTTTCCTATGTCATGTTGTCGATAATCAAATTATTTCAGGATATCATCAATGGGCCATGTGCTCAATAGATTAGTAGCATAGTGACACACATGTTACACATGCAACTCTTGAAAAGATTTTAAATATAATACAAGCTTCCTTAATTAGATTCCAAACCCCCGTTTGAGGGGGTTTGAAATCCCTTGAATTTGAAAACCCATTTACTTTAATGGTGCCAAACAAACCAACCGATTTGAAATCCCTTCAAATCCCCCAAATCCATGGTGCCAAACCACCTTTTACATTGGGTGGTAATCTGCTGTCAATCAGAAACTTGACCCATTGTTCACATTCAATGGGAAACATTACTATCATATGGATAAGATTTCTTGATGGGGCGACCCCAGTGAACCAGATGCATGGGTGAATTAAGCCACGAACGATAGGTTTAATTAAGTGGAAGTGACAAATACTAATGACATTTCTTAGTATTCAGAATACGGGTGTAGCCTTCAGATGTTACTAACATTTCTCTCTATTCCACTATGAAATTAATGCAACTACAGCGCAAAGCCCGGCACTCGAATGCTAAAGGCAGGACACTACAGTTTGGTTCTTCCCAATTGCGTGGTTATTAATATGATTCGTTAATTAGTGCATCCGAACATTCATCAAGAATTTGAAAACCCAAAAAAAAAAAAAAAAGAGGGAAGAAGAAGAAGAAAAACGTCTGCTAGCAAACAGATCGAACTGGATGAATATATGGAGAACAAAACTCAAACAGATCAAAATCATCGGCCAAACCAAAACTCAGCGGTGAAATCATTAACCAGACACATTGTAAATCTAAACCCGACCATCCAAGACTTGAAACTCTACGGGCGTGAATAGATTCGATCATTGAACTTGTTCGAATTGCAAGTTCTAAAGATGTTGACTTATGCAAGTGGTCATTTCCACATGGATCCAACTGATCATGTAGCCTGTCGCGCATGCACCATGACCCATAAATTTTCTTGATCGGACAATCTCAACACTTATCTTCTACTAGCCTATGAATAGATGGCTGAAAAGAAAGATACAGCTACAAACCACCTTCCACTGAAAAGAAAAGGAGCCACGATCGGCAGCCATGATTTTCCAGTCTGGAAGAGTTTGAGGGCGTTGTCCATCTATATAACGGTTCAAAACAGAGCAATAGTCTGGATTACACGAAAAATGGCCCTACTTGTCACCATTTGAAAACTTTGGTGATAAGTTCCTCTAATTGATCTTGAACATGAGTATAAAATTTTCATATATCCATGAGAAATTGCAGACACCCCTACCAACCTGTAAAACAATTTCACAAAGCTCTGTAACCATGCGAGCAAGAGTACTACATCAATCCCAATAGACATTTAGGATTTGAAGAATTTACTTAAATGATGTTAAAAAAGTTGAAGCTTTGTCAGAATTAAATATATTATCACAATTACAACACCTAATAAAAACTTAGGAAACACTTCTATTGTGTCACAGCTGCAGCATTCGCTCGAATTCTTGCAGGGTAATTATCCATTATCAGTGAAGAATCGCCATGAAATCCGAATGCTATTCCTCTCTTATTTGCACATACTACATTTCAGATGTTGATCTTATCCATCTCTCTCCTCAGGGCGTTGGCCCTCACCAAGCTCCCGATCGTATTCACTGCAAGTTTCAGATCATCCAACGGGTTCCCCGGCACGACCCGCTTGTAGAGGTAGCTGTCGAAGGTCATCTTCTGCACATACTCATCCGCGCACATCTCCACGAACGCCTCCCTTGCCGGATTCGACCGGTAAAACACCTTCTGCAACACGTCGAGCACCTTATAGGTGGGCCAGTACGTCTTGTCCCATATCTCCAGGTATTTTCTCAGATCATCTTCCTCCACCATCCTTGTCCCCTTCTCCGATCCCTCCACGATCGCCTCCGCGCACATCCGCCCGCTCTTCGCCGCAAAGTATATCCCCTCGCCGGAGCATTTGGTCACGTAGCCCGCGGCGTCCCCCACAAGGGCAACCCTCCCTGCTAACCTGCGCGGGCGGGGATGCTCCGGGATAGGATGCGCCTCCACCCGGATGATCTTCCCGCCCAAAATCTTCTCCTTGGCGCGAAGCCTCGTCGCCAGCTGGAACTTCTTGATCTCGCCCTTGTGGGTCACGGTGCCTGTCCCCACTGCCACGTGGTCGCATTTCGGGAAGACCCAGCCGTAGAAATCCGGGGACACGTCATCGCCCACGTACATCTCGGCGAGATTTTCGTAGTACACCATCTTCTCGTCTGGGATCTTGATCCGCTCCTGGAAGGCGATGGCGTAGTCGTACTCCCCGGCGCCGATGTTCTTGGCGACGCGCGAGTTCGCGCCGTCCGCGCCTATCACCGCGTCCACCTCTAACGTGCGCTTCTCGCCCACGCCACCCGTTTTCCCGTCGTAGGAATTGTAGTGGAGTACGTAAGGAGCGGTCGGATCTTGAGGGAGGTCCATCCTCAAGAAGAGACCGTTGATGACGCTGGCCCCTGATGCGGAAGCGCGGTCGCGGAGGTACGCGTCCAGTACCTCGCGGCGCACCATACCAATGTACTCGTTTGGTTTTAAGGTTTGGCCGATGTCGACGGCGACGTTTGAGGGCGAGATCATCTTCATTTTGGTGACCCTGCGATCTATTATATCGAGTGGGAGATCGAACTCGCCAACCATGCAGAGAGGGATGGCACCTCCACAGGGCTTGCAGTTGTCGAGCTTTCGCTCGATGAGGTAGGTCTCGATCCCGCCCTTGGCTAACGTTTCTGCAGCAGCGCCTCCGGCGGGGCCTCCACCGACCACGGCGACTCGGAGGTTGCGGCCGGAGAGCTTAGGGCTGGATTTGGAGGCGGAGATGCGGAATCGGCGGTGGATTTGGGGAGTTGAGAGGGATTTGGACGATGGAGTGTGGTTTTCCAGCGGGATTTGGCGGAGGCCAACGAAGGGCTTGAGGTCGGAGGAGAAACGGGCGGCGATAGATAGGGAGGACGCCATATTTTCCGGGGAGATTTGGACTCGTTTTTCTCAGTGACTGGGACTCGGGTTTTTATTCTGATTTTGTTGTCTGGATATGGTATCGGAGATACTGCGTTTTGAACCATTGGATTTGAGAGAATCGACGGTCACCGTTTGGTGTGGATAATGCGGCGGATTTTCCTTTGGGACCCTTGCCACGCAGGCATGCATCCGTGGTATACATTAACGCACGTTAAACCGGAACTTAATGTCCCTACAGTTGAAAGACACTTGGATGTTGAAATAAGATGATTGGACATATAATGAATACTGATAATTACCATGTAAACACGTATAATTTGCATGTAACATTATGAATTCACCGTTATTGTAAATATCCCCACTGAATTTTCATACCTTAAGTTAGCAGCTATTAGAAAAGCATAAAAATCCCTGTACAGAGTGTACCATAAAACATAAAAATCCCTGTATAGAGTGTACCGTAAAACATTTCTCCATGGGAAGAGCATAAACCCTTTAATCATCCTCCGTACTGAATATATCCGAGAACAATTTTAATTAGATTTCTCTTTATTATTATTATTATTTGAAGAGTTGCAGGGAGTTTAGCTAGAGGCAAGGCATTTTTATCATTATATATATATATAAAAATTAGCAGCAATAATTAGAAAAACAAAAATCAAAAAGTGGTTGTTTACAGTAATCGCAAATAAATGATATGGCTATTTGCAAATACCTTATTACTTATATAGTTATTTACAAAAACTCTTTTTATTTTAACCATCTTTCTTCAAATATGTTATTTTTAGCTTATCATCCATTTAAACTTTTATACTGAATGATTTAATTTGAAGTAAGTGTATGCAAATATGTAATTTATAAGTAACTTAAAGGAATTAAGATCAAACCCGTGGCTCAAACTCATCGAACGGCCTCCTCTTTAATAATTTTTATTAAAAAACCATTTCTTGGATTTTAGTGATTGCTTCTTTTGAAGAAAACACATTAAATATTTTTCTAATTCTAGTTATGCTCTTCTTCGAGAGCCGGATGATTCACTTCATTTTAAAAGTGATAGTGCCTCAATAACCATAAACATGGTGTAGTTATATATTAATTTTGACGGTTCAAATTGTTAACCCAACTCGGAATATAGCATGACTAAAAAGAAGCACATCGAGAATGTGACCAAGAACGTAACAATGTTTCAATAGATTTTAGATTTCTCACCACTTTAACAATGTACTTTGATATCCATAAAATAATGATTAAGATTTCTTTATTTTAAGATATATGGCTCTTAATATAGAGTGGAATGTTAGAAAACGATTATGATCCTAATTAGGGGATAAGATTTAAATGTTTTATCCAAAATGTGTCCCATAATTTAGATGGCCTAAATGTCAGACAACCATTCACTCCAAAAGCTCAAGCTGTTAAAGTGTGATGTATCAATGTATATTAAGGGATTGTATCACTCCAACACCCCCCCGCACGCGCGGGGTGGGAACTCCGCACGGGAACATATTGACAAAGGTGGAGGGACACTTACACCATAAATAGGTCGGGCTTAATTTCCCGGTCCCTGGATTGGACCTGATTTTTCCTGACCCCCCGTGGGAGAATAATATATTAGCGAGGCATATTCGCTGCTCTCGAGACTCGAACATAGGATCTTCCGCTCTGATATCATTCACTCCAAAAGCTCAAGCTGTTAAAGTGTGGTGTATCAATGTATATCAAGGGACTGTATCACTCCAACACTAAATTGTTATGTGAGTGCAACACCTGTAAAGGATCAATCATGATGGTGAACCACTAGTTGATCATAATATTATAAACTTATTGGCTAAAAATACAATCTCAATTCCACACAATGTGCAATGGGACCCACCATATTATATGTGGTTCCACTGTGTCCATCAAGTGAGAAACCTTAATTTCATTATTCATACAAAATATTAACTTACAACAAAACTCATGCAGGTGAAATCAATGGCAACAATGTAAAATTATGCGTAAAAACCTTTTGAGTTCAGGGGTGAAGCTTGCTTGAATTTTTGGTCAAGAGCCTGCCCGATGAATTGTTGTTTAATTGATGTTGTATTCTGAATTAGGAATTTTCTTTCAAATATATTCTACATGAAAAAAGGGTTAGAGGCCATACATCAGCCCTTAAAGCAAGGTTGAAGGATACGGGTGTTATCCACCAGGTAATGTGAGACCCGTATCTTAGTCCGTACTGGCACGTACACTTCCGCGGTCTTACCGGTCAAATTTCAGCAACCTTCGACCCTTAACCGATGCTTACGTCTGATTCATATGCCGACAACCCGAGTCGACTCAACCTGAGACCAATACCATAGTGACCGCGCCGTTGCCGCGGTTCCGATGCCACGACTCGCGCGCCGAGGCGATACCCTGGTCAAGAGTTGTAGACCGACGTTCGGTGCGAGGAAACGCTGCGCGTTGTGAAACCCAAGGGAATCTCTACGATGTGTCACATCAATCACATCAATCCCATCAATCAATCACCCCTCAATCCATCACATGTCAAGTACATGTCAAGTACACATCACTCTCACCTCTTTTCCTAAGCAAGCCACAAAAGTCTTCCATGCCCATACCTTTCTTACACAAAGACCACAAAAGTCTTCCAAACCCATACCTCTCTTACACAAAATGCCTCAAAAGTTAAAGATTTCTTACACAACCATCACTCACCACATCCATCCATCACTCTTTCTCTCCCTTTACAACTCCTCTCTTTCTCATTTAAAAAAAAAAATAAAAATCTCCAAGCAAAAGAGATCTCACGTATGGAATTCTCCCTCTCCTTCTAAAGCTCCAAGTGGCCCACTTTCCTACCCCATCATCTCCCATCTTAACCCTCCATTCCTCATCTCATCCATTGAAGTTGAAGCTAAGGTGCTAAGGAACCCCTAGGAGCAAGAAGATCGGATGGTGGGTGCCTCTATAGGGTAGCTTTTCTTATTTTTTTTGATGGGCCAAGTGAGGCCCACCGATCCATGATGTGGATCTCACTTGGGACCCTAAGGTGTGGCCGATGACCCACTTTGATCATCATGATCGTCCATGATGGGGCCATTCTCCATGGACCCCATCATGATGTTTATTTCATTGCATTTAAAGGTATTCTAGACCGTCTATACTGGTGGAGAAAGGATCTCCACCGTTGAATTCAATTTTTGCTAGTTCCATGTGTAATAGGGGCCCATTTTATTGTGTAATCTCCTACAAAAGAGGGCTCATAGTGGCGGAGCTCTCCATCATACACGTGTCCCACTTTCCATCTCCCTCTCCCTTCTCATTTCATTTTTATTTATTTTATTTATGTTATTTTATGTCATGATGTATTTGTGTGGCCCACTCGAATGGACCCCACCTTGATGTATTATTTTATCCATGTTATTCTCAAGTGGGGTCCACCTTATATAGGTTATGAACATGCCATCCTCATGAGGTGGCCCACCCTTAATGTATCATGCACGTCCAGCGTACGCTGGACGTGGATTGGAAAGAAAAAAAAACAAATATAAGCTTGTTTTCAAGCTTTTGGGTGACCCACTCACCTGGGCCCCACCTTGATGAATGTATTCAATCTACGCCGTCTATTCTGTTTCCAAGTTTGTTTTAGGCGTTGAGCCAAAGAAAGAGGTCAATCCGATGATCAAGCGGGTCGTACCAGAGAAAACGGTACTTTTACCCTTCTAAGGCTATTAGTGTCCATTTTGTTGTTTGTACACGCCAAATAAATGCCAAAAATTGTACTTGTATGACATGTTTGGGCCCTAGAATTTATTGGGCGGAGTGGATTTTCAAGGAGTGGGCCCCACATGTAATTTTTTTCAAGAGAACAAAACAAAAAAAAAAGAGAGGAAAAAGAGGGAGCGCCTGCTGCCACTAACGCAGCAGTAGGGCTGCACGTTGACGGGCGGGCGTCCCAGCAGCCACCCACGGCTGCTGGCGTGGGCCCCACCATGATGTATATGTTTAATCCACGCCGTTCATGTGGTGGGCCCCCTCGTCAGGTGGGCCCCCTCCAAGTCTCAGCCGGATCCAAAACTCAGGTGGCCCACACCACACGAAACAGTGGGTTGAACCCCTACCATTGAAATGCTCTTTTGGGCCACAGGAGTTTCGGATCAAGTTGAAATTTATTTTTTCCTCTTCAATCCAGGTCTGCGTGACCTTGTCAACAGTTTGGATGGCTTATAAACATTGTGGTGGGCCCCACATGGGACCCACAGTGATGTATGTGTAGTGATGCATGTGTCCTGGACGGTGGAGCCCACGGGACGTTTGTGCTCTTGTCCTTGCCGTCCATCTGTTTTGATGGTGGGGCCCACTGTCCCCTAGCAACAGCGACTTCTGTGGGTCCCACCATTATATATGGATATATTACATATTATATATTATATATCTTATATTATATATTTTATAATATGTATGTAGTGGTGGGCCCTACGTGGGACCCACCTCTATTCCCTTTTTAAATGCTTAAAAAGCTACAGCAACAGCTATATATATATATATATATATATATATATATATATATATATATATATATATATATATATATATATATATATATATATTATATACATTCATGCCCTTAATGTATAAGTTGTTGTTGTAGTTATAATGTATGTATATTACTATACATATTATATATGTGGGCCCAAGGTCCGTATGACCTTTTGAACATAATGGATTGCAAACAAACATTACCGTGGGCCCCTTGCCAACCAGTTTGAATGACAAATAAACATTTCAGTAGGCCTCTAGGCCATGGGAGTGGACCCATTTGATGTGTTCCAAGGTCCATGGGATTAGACCCATTTGGTGTATTTTAAAGCCCATGAGATTAGGCCATTTGTTGTTTTAGGGGCCCATGGGTTAAGGCCCACTGAGATGTACTAGGGCCTATGGGATTAAGGTCTATTTGACGTACTTTTGGGGCCCAATTGGTGTGGCCTATTTATTACATATAAGACCCATGAGATTAGGCCCATTTGATGCAATCTAAAGTCCATGGGTTATGACCCATTGCAATGCACATAAGGCCCATTGGAGAGGCCTATATGATATGACCCATTTGTATATTTAAGGCCCAATGGGATGTACCTAAGGTCCATTGCAATGTGTGACCCCGACACGGTTTATGTAATGAGATTTGCGACGATCGTACCTTGGGAGCAATGTTGGTTTGATGTCCACATTGCAAGTGTAATGTTGGTTGGATGTTCACATTACGACTCTCCCTAGGGCTCCATTGAAAGGCCCTTACTTATTATGTATTGGTCGTCCAAGCCCATCTGCATTGTAAGGATAGTTCATCTCATTATAACATGTTTAGTATAGTCGCATGACTCATGATCATATGCATCATATGTATGCTTGACGTGAGAATTGTCTGATCATAGCATATGCCTTTGGGCAGGTTGTTTATGGGCTCCCGGTTAGGCGGTGTTGCCCTACATGAGCGCACGATATGCGCAGAAATTGTTGTATGACTGGATAGCGTAATTCATGCATTTCACATTTGTGTGATATGGTAATTATACGCCCAAGCGACATCGGGCTATAGCCTCCACAGATGCATCGTGGTTGGTAGGATTGGATACCGAAAATCTTGTTCTACATGGGGTTCTATAGATATCCCTGGGTGAAAGTTCCTAAACCCTTATGGTACCAAGAGGTTGCTCCAACATCTAGACCGAGTGGGTAGATGAGCATTAAGTGCCGATTACCAGACAGTTGTGCTCTCCACTGTGTCGTGGTCGGTTGGAAGGGGGTGTGGCCTTACCCCCCCGAGAGTAGGGGCAATGCTAGGCTGAGTTTGACTAGCTCGAGGAACGGGTCCGCTATCGACGAGTCACGCCCGATATTGACAGACGGATAGTGAGGTCTTTTCTACTTACCTTATTGCACGCGATGTGGCGGTAATCTGGTTAGAATGTACTAGACCCCGGTGATTTCCCATATTTGAGTTGTATTGATGTGTGGACATAGATGGGGATCTGTATGCTTGAGTTGCATTGCACATCGCATGGCCTTGGGATGGCCGATACCATTCATGTCTTGCATCGCATAGCCTTGGTACGGCTCATGATATTATGGTTCTATCTGTATTTTTTCGTATCACTCTGATATTGCATGATCATATTACTACCTTGCGCACACACTTTCACCACCCTCTAAGCTTTCCATAAGCTTATGCACGATTGTTGCGTGCAGGTGACGTTGGTTCGCAGCAGCGCTGAGGCAGGAGCACGTTGCAGATCGTTTTAAAATTTTTGTTCTTTACTATTGTATTTCCCTTTATGCTCATTGTACTTGTAAAGTTTTTTATCATAATGGAAATGTAATGGAGTTCTTGGTTGTTGTTTGTGGGTTATGCCTTGGTTATGCTTATTACAAATCAAACTGACATTGAAAATCCTCCTCGTAGCATCCCAGGATCGGAACTTGGCGAATGGGCGCTAGGTGCCGAGAATGGGGTTCTACGGATGCTATCGGCACCGGATTCGGCGATCGAAAATTTTGTGAGCCCAGTTTCCGAGTTTGGGGCGTGACAGGTAAGCACTACATTCTTATTTGATGAAGGGGGAGTCCAAGGCTCTCTTTACACTCTTATGTTGACCTTCTCCTGCTGAAATATATTATATTTATAAGGATGGGTTTGGATTCTCATAAAGGCATCGATTATGCTTACGCCTTATAAATTTTGTCATTTCTTATCCTATGCATCTATATCTGATCCAATTCTTCTACCATCATGATCATCTACTAAAGATCTAATATGCATGTGCAAATCAAGTGATTGAACTCTAAATCTTTACCATCAGATTATCATCAAGTGTGATTGAAACCATTTTAATAATTATAATAAAAGTAATTGCTGAAAATATGTGTAAAAACTTTTTAAGAACCTTTTGATATTTTAGTCAGGGAAAAAACCACTAGACAAACATCTAATCTCTTTAAACCTATGCTACAAAAAAGTTCTTTGGAAAGTAGTAGATCCCTTGTTGGCCCATATAAGTTTCAATAGACATTGATTGATGCGCTCAACCACATTCACTTTCATTAGCCACATGATGATCTTGTAAATCGATTCAAAACATACTTAGTTAAGACTTTAAAATCCTACATGTCCTTGAATTAAATGATTAATCAATTTCAGTGCATCCCTAATTATTGATTATAATCCAGGCACAATAGGCCTTATGGTCTAAAGACTTAACCCCAATTCACTAATGCAAGTGTCTAATAAGTCAACGAAGGATTCTTTATTCTTGGCAAACTTACACTCCTATGTGGATGACACAAAGGCATATCGACTTATCATCATGCCTAATGATAGAAAGCTTCCATTCTAACTCATCATTAGTTTCCTTACATAAGATAATTATATATCCACAATTTAGTCTTAAAAATATTAAATGATCATGTTATAATAGGACACTAAGATTCATGATTGCAACTTCTCTTTTTAAATGATCATTATGTCCAATCTCAAGTTCATTGGAATCTCTTTCCTTTAACTTATGTCAATGTATCATTTATAATATTCTTTCATATTAACTGTGGCATAATCATATGTCTATCAAAGGCCTATGCTTGGCCCCAAAGACACTTAATAGATGGAGTGGATGTAGGGCTTAAAAACCCCAAGAGAATTCACCAATGTAAAACTAGTGCCATAGAGAATTACTCTCCTCTCATGGGCTTATACTCATATACTAGTTTTGCACTCTTGAAAAATGGTGATTACTCATCATCAAATTTGATATTAATATGTACAACTATGTAAACCATCAAAATGGTGGGTTCGATTGTAGACAGAGCATATCTCTATTGTTGGGGATTTTGCCCGCGGAATCACATAGATCTAGATCTAGGATAGCAATCCAATGACACCAAGCAAACAAGAGAACACAGAGAACACGCAGATTTAACGTGAAAAACCCTTGCGGAAAAAAACCACGGCACAAAGCGACAGATCTCCACTATGAAAACAGAAATTACAAAGAGAAAGGACTTACCCGATTCGAACAATCTCGAATCTCACCCTTGCTACACCCTTTAATTTCCCTTGAACCCCTTTAGAAAGTTTTCCCCCATATCCTAGAAAAGTCCTAGGAACACCTATTTATAGTTTAAGAAACTTCCTTTCGCATCCCGGTTGCGAAAGGACTCAAAATCCGTAATCTGCATAAAATCGTGGAATGAATCTGCGCAACCTACAACCGGTCGAATGGACTGCACGACCGGTCGAGTGTCACCCACGACCGGTTGAGCATGGCCCACGACCGGTCGAGCACCTTGAACCACAAGTCTTTATGCTCACTGGACTTTGAGTCGAGCAGGTTACGACTATTCGAGCCGTTCCCATGACCGGTCGAACTATGCTCACGACCAGTCGAACAACGCTAGGAAAGAAAAGATTTAAGACTTTTCTCAACATCTATAAGTGTATTAATCAAGAAATCCTAACTCACCAACTAATGGCTATCAAATAAATGATTAAAAGTTAAATATTTAGTAGTTCAAATTAGAAAGAAAAATTAGATCCTTAATACGGCTTCACGTAGTTCATGTTTAGAAGGTATAGATTACCTTTCAGCTATGCCATGCACATGTTTGAGTTATCACTGTTCTGTAAATGATGAAAAACAAGCAAGACCCCCCTTCGTTTTTTGGGTTAAGTTAACTAGTAAAGTACATGGCGGTTGCACCTAATAGCTCACCTGTCAAGCCACTTTAGATATATCATTAATGAAATAATTACTCTCATTTGGTTGTTTAAATATCATATTGATGGACATTTATTGGACGGTTGAGAATGAAAGTATCCAATGGTCTAATTTCAAAAAAAAATAAATGATACAAGTGTTTGTAAATTGTAGAATAGGATTCTTCAAACAATCCGATTTTTATACATTAACGTACTGGAGTGGGTTCCTCAATTTAGTTGGTTTAATTGAGTTAATATAAGCAACTTACATCATTTATAAGTGACTGAGTATCAAGTGTCATACACAGGCAGAGTATCAAATAACACCCTTCTTTTATATTTATTTATTAACGGTTTTTACTGGATGGCGCTGTGACACGTATGTCTCTCTTCTGTGGATGTCAGGACGGTTGAGAGCGCAGTCGTTAGCCAGTCCTTTGGCGCCACGTGTCTGTACCGATGGAAGTCGATAACAAATCATCTCGGCGAAAAGGACTACTGGGTTTAAATTTGACTCTTTGTTTGTTCTCACACGCTCAAGACTGCCTGACACGTGTGTGGGACATCGAACTATCTAACAGCCACAGGGCAGCAACTGAAGCTCACAAATAAGGCCGGTACACTCATCATTGGGACTGCATATGTTTGAAACGATCGACGGTTAAAAAGAGGACGTGCTATCGAATTATCCTAACCATTCAATTTGGGCCTATACAAGAAGGACCGTTGAATTTAAAATATCTACTTCACTGAATGGTTAAGATAATTTCAAAGTGCATATATTATGTCATGCGGGGGAGCGGATTAGGTGCGGCCCTTACCGTGGGGCCCACCTTGATGTATGTATTCTACATGGACGCCGTCCATCCGTTTTTACGGACCATTAAAAACTTCTTCGGGCCCACAGTACTGTTTATTCTCCATCTAACCTGTTGATAAGGTCGCATAAACTCAAATGAAGGGAAAAATAAAACATAAAAATTATCTTGATTTAAAACCTTTGTGCCCCCACAAGAAGTTTTTAACGGTCAATCACCGTTGTTTATTATGGTACGGTTCACCTAAGATTTTGATACGTTTCTTTTCTGGTTTCATGTCCTAAAATGATTTTTATGCATACATCAAGGTGGGCCCCACGGTAAGGGCCGCATTGCCTTGGGCGAGCCATACTCGGGTGCTCGTTAGATCCGCAGAGACGAGACAGTCGAGGTTCAATGCAAACTGATTTTTTGGCAAGGTTATATCACAATGGGCCAACTGATGCATGGCTCCGATGACTCACACGAGGTTATATCACAAGACAGTCAAAGATCCACAAAGAAGAACTCGAGATTCTCACCAGGGATATTTGTTAAAGGTATTTTGGTCTTTTCACGATCGCATGTCACGTTGAAAAGGGTTCGCCGGTTCGAGCTAGCTATCGAGGGATATGCGATGTTGAATGGTAGCGAGAGGCGTGGAGTGTGCAAAAGATAGATGTATCTCTGATGAGGCGATTACACGAAGTTATGGTATATAAATATAATCAGTTTCAAAGAGCTTAGATCTAGTGAAACAATGCGGTTGTCGCGCACTTGATCTGATAGATTTTCGCATGGTGGGCCCAAATGTGATGGGCCATATCTTATGTGAGTAGGCTTTCATGCTCTGGCTGAATGTGATGATAATACACAGGCACTTATAAATTACTTAGAAATTGCATATTTGGAATACAAGTAATTCAATTCACACCATCTAGATTGTGGATCCAGTTTAGATGTATCATTAACCATAAATGATGCTCATTCGATTAACTGACTAACCACTTGGTGGACGGTTATTTATATGGTTAAAAATAAATATCCTATTCTGACCAATATGACTTACTAATATAAAGTCCAACAATTTGTGTGAAATTTCAGAGCGCCCGTGTATCAAGTTTCCTCTGCAGCTAGAGTAGACGAAGATGATTATTATGATGACGGCAACACATAATATTAGATAGACTGGGCCAGGCTACTTTGATCATAGCTTCTAAGGCCACGATACTCAAAAGGAAGCGTGCAAGTCACAATAGAGCAATCAACCCTGCCACAATATAATTACATGAGAACATGGAAGCCTTAAAATAAAGAAAGCATTTGAATTTGAATTTAACAGTTGGTCTAACACTGCCTACGCTCTCCTTGCCTCTCTTTCTATCAATATAAGCTTCCCATACCACCCTCTCCTACTCAAAACTCTATCTAGCGTGTCTTTCGTCACTTGCTTTCTGTTCTTAACTACTCCTTGAGCTGTATAAATTTCAATTTCTCCTTTCACCAAGAACACCCAAGCTTTTGTTTTTCTCAATTGGAGTTCTTTGAGTGTGCTCCAAATGGGTATCTTGAATGCCAAAACAACAGTGATCATCGCAATCACAGCACTCTTAGGGTTCATCGCTGAACATGGTTCTTGTGGAGTTGTGCAATTCATCTTTGGGGATTCATTGTTAGACGTCGGGAACAACATTCATCTCCCTAAGAGTCTTGCTCGGCCCGCTCTACCATGGTATGGTATTGACTTTGCGGACGGAATGCCCAATGGGAGGTTTACGAATGGCCGTACCGTTGCGGATATAATAGGTAACTATCTTATAGTCAGGTAAGCTTGTGTTAAGGCAAATCTAAAATTTGCAATTGGGTCCCAATGAAGTTCTTGGCTCCTGTAGGAACTTTACTGAGTCAACTAGGTCCACTCAGCTGAGTTAATATCAAGACACAACTCATTTTCCAATTAAATGCAGTTAGTTTTCACTCTTTGATCCCTACTTAATTGTCTGGAATAAAATGTTTCTAGGTGACAAGACGGGTTACCCGAGGCCTCCAGCATTTCTAGACCCATCCGTGGATGAGGATGTGATATTACAAAATGGACTCAGCTATGCATCTGGTGGTGGTGGGATCTTAAATGACACTGGATCATATTTCGTAAGTCAGACTCTACCTATTCTTCAGATCAAGCGTACATGGTAACAGAAATGCAGAAATGCTTAGGTTGTGTTTGGATGCACTATTGAATTTTATTACTTGTCTAACAATGTCAGAATAAGAAAATCATAGTTTCTTCTACTAAAAACAAGAATTTCCTTGCAAAGCAAATGAGGGTGTAGTTTCCAAATCTCAATTATATTAGTTTCAAATTGAACTTGAAAGAAACATAACTTTAATGGAGGGACACTTAAACCAAAGAACCAATCACTTACAGGTGCTTGCACCAGTACTATATGCAGTACAGGGTTTTTTAGCTACAATATGCATTAGGGGGAAGATTTTTTTTCTTTTTTTTTTTTAAATTTGTTTAAAAAGAAGCCCTGCACTGCAAATATCGGTGCAGGCACCTGAAGGTGACCAGTTCTCCTTAGATCAATGTTTGCAATTCAGTTAGGTTGTGCATTCAAATGCATCCACAGCTTTATTTTCTCAATGAAAGAGTGTATTATTAGGGTTTTTGAGCATGAAGATTTTATTGGCAGGTGCAAAAGTTTTCTCTCTACAAGCAAATTGAGCTATTCCAAGGGACGAAGGAATTGATAAGGAGGAAAATCGGTGACATGGAAGCTGACAAGTTCTTCGGAGAAGCTAGCTATACGGTTTCCATGGGCAGCAATGACTTCATTAACAGCTACTTAATGCCCCTCGAGGCTAACTCATGGACATACTCTGGAGAGGGGTTCATCGACCTTCTGATGACGACATTACGGGAACAATTGAAGGTAAAAGGGACCCACGACAAGCACTCACACGCACACATTCATGTGTGCCCCATTCAAAACCTTTCATGGACATGGTCACATTTCAATTATATAGGTCGATGCAGTTATCTTTGTTGATTAATTAGAAGGTGGTTTGTGTAGCTGTTGTACATCTTAGGGGCTCGAAACCTGACATTCTTTGGGCTTGGACCCCTGGGTTGTATTCCTCTTCAACGTATGACGAGTCCTGATGGGGGTTGTCAGGACAGAACGAACCAATTGGCAGTCGGATTCAACGAAGCCGCGAGCGGGCTCATTACAGGCCTTCTAAGTGTCCTTCCCAATGCTACGTTCAAATACGGAGATGCTTATGATGTAGTCCAAGACGTAATTGCAAATCCTTACAAATATGGTGAGCATACATAATCATTCCAAGTTATCAGTTTACATGATTTGATATGTTAAGAAGGCAGCATTATCTTTAATTGGATGATTTTAGGTTTGGAGAACACGGAAGCGCCATGTTGCACCCTTGGACAGATCCGGCCGAGCTTGACATGTACTCCGCTCTCAACCCTGTGCAGCGACAGAAGCCTGTATGTATTCTGGGACGAGTATCACCCTACAGAGAGAGCCAATGAGATAGTTGCGAACGAGATAATCTCAAAGCTTGGATATTTGCCCGTCAATGCAACAAATGCCCCTTTGGGAGCACCAGTGTAAATGGGTCATATAATATACCAAGAACATCTTTAAATAATCATGAGGTTGTTGTTTATGGAGTTGTCTGTTTTAGAAACGGATGTATGGAGTTGCTAGAAGTTTGAATTTAAGGTACTGCATCATCATGAAATAGTCCTGTATTTTTGCAAGAAATGCAAGTGTTTGCACAATCAACAAGGAAAATCCAAGACGAGTCATGGGATTTGAATGTGTTCTACACAGTATTCCCGGGAAAAAAACTCTATCCGACCATCTTCCATCCATCACTTTCTTCAACCGACGATTTGTAACGTTTCAATTGGATGTGCACTCGAGTTGGGCCTCGATCAGCCTATTCTTGGGTCCCAGTTGTAGAGCCAACCTGGGCTCACACCTGATCAAGGTCCAATGAAGGAAATAGTTTTCAATAATGGATGTTTTAAGGACACGAGCTGAAAAAAGAGGAGATTCAGCACTCAAGTGACCCAGACCAAAGGAAAAAATGTTCTGCTAAGTCAATCTTTTTTAACCAGTTCCAAAACAGAAATATACCTGGATTATCAAATAGACCAACCATAAAAAAATCAAACTAGCACAGAAAGGAAAAATGAGATTTTCTCTTATGATTCAAGCAAAACAAGCAGGAAGCATGCCTGATATTTGGATCTGTCTCATTTTTTGGATGGATGGTGTAGATATACAACACATACATCAAGGTGAGCCCCACAGTCAGTGCCTCACCCACTAACTAAGCTCTTTGACCTGCCTCACCTAATCTGGTGTTCCTATTTCCAGATGCCTGCTTACTTTGGGTGCCTCAACCATTGGATTTTACCCATGTAATATATATTCTTCCGTGTAGTGTGTTAGCATCTCCTTCTTTCGGTGTTTTGGTTTCTAGCATAAGATTCTTCGCCCCCGAGAGATCATATTTTGATTACGTAGTTACAGGGCAATATTTAAAAAATAGTTAGTTGTTTGGCATATCTACTAATAAAAGCTTCTTTCCTTATTTCTAAAAATATAAAATGCCTCAAGAGATCAACTTTGATATAATAGATGATACGTAGGATTTAAAATTGCAAATGTGACATATAAGTAAGCAAAATTAAACCATTCAAAATATGGGTCCTGTTGCAGTGTTTTTATGGGACGATTTCCTTCAGACGGACCCTCCTTCACCTGCACAGAAAACAATGTCAAGGGAACCCTGGCTAGAGCCGGGGAACCTCCGATGCTTAAGTCAGTTATCTGGTCAATAGCTAAGAGCTTGTCTCATTTAGTATTGCGTACCTTCTTCTGTTCCAAGCTTAGAGATTTATACAGTTTGCCAATCCTTATCTTCAGAGGATTCTTCTCCTGGGATTGCTCAGGATCCCGAGAATCTCGGGATCCGCTATCCGTATCCCTGGGTTTCCGTAAATCAGCATCTGTCCTCGTTCCGCCACTCTCCATCTCGCCTAGATCTCGACCGACTCTGGAGGAGTCTCGGCCAGGTCGTGACCGACCCTGGGGGAGTCTCGGCCGACACAGGAGGACGGGTTCCCAGCCGTGACCGACAGAATCAACTCCTTGAGGGGATCTTATTCTATCGGTTGAATGACTTTAATACGCTCGGCCTTTAGTGGGTTTATGCAGGCGAGGTTATCACTCTGATAGAGCGACTTTAATCGTCCTTGCTTACGCCTCCTGGCCTATCCTCTGTTCTGTTGGTGTTGTCTCGGATTCTTCAGACAGTGTCGGCGAAGCCGACCTACACTCATCCGAGTCTCAGGACTTAACCCGAGCTTGACACATTTTTCCCCAACAGTGTGCCCCCCTTACTCCTTGTGTTGTCTATGACAACAAGGAGTACAATTTTCTCGGTCGGTTCGCATTAGCATCCGAGCAATGATGAAGCATTTAATGTTCTTTGAGTCGTCCCTAGCGTGCGACGTAACGCCTTTCAATGTCGCACGTGCGGCCAGCCGTCACTTCGTTCCGTCCGCGTATAAAAGGCGGACGCGTGGCCACGATTTCACCTCAGTCAATCAGTGGTTGCCACGCGTCGAGCGGGGGAGCCGAGGCGAACGTCGATTCGCTTTTGCCATAATGGCCCGGCCACGTGGCGCGGCTATAAAAGACCCGGGCGGGAGGGCGGTATGAACTTTGTTTTCTCCCTCCTTCCTCCCATCCGTTTCTGATCCCAAGCGCATTTTTTGCTTGTTCTTCTCCTCCTCCGCTGTCTCCTCTTTCTTGCAGTCGTCATCGATTTCTTCGGTGAGTCCTTTCCTCCTCCTTTTACCAACTTTAATAGCCGCACACGGTTCTCAAAGCCCTCGGGAGGAAATGTCCGTAGATGAGGGTGTGTCCCAACACCTTTGGGACGTCACAGACCCACCTTCCCTGTTGACGGAGTTCGCCGTCGGAGCTGACGCCGCATTTCGGCTTGCCAGAGAATCCGGCAGCCCATCGGCTGAGCGTCCTGCCCAGACCGGTCCATCCAGCGGTGAGACATCTCTGGTAACTCGTCCAGGGAGGCCTAACCCTTGGGTGGATTGGATGGAAGACGAGGATGGAGAGGATGACTTGGTCACGGGCGAAGGAACGGCCGTTCCATACCCTGTGAACCGAACTGCGGGGACTTCTGGGTCGTCTTCGAAAGGGGAAGGAGACGAGCCCAGCGGTCTCGTTGCCTTCATCCTGAATGAATCTGATTTAAACCGAATCAGGGCGGGATACCATGTCCCTAACTCGGTGGTCCTTCGTCTCCCTCGTCCGGGTGATTTGCCCGACCATCCCCCTGCAGGGATGGTTACAATTTTCCAAGTCGCGATGCAATGTGGCTTGCGCCTGCCACTTCAGCCCATTACCCGTGACTTTCTCTCTCGAGTCAAAATAGCCCCCGGCTAAATCGTTCTAAATGCGTGGAGAAACTTGTTTGGGTGTGCCGTGCTTTGGTCCGAGTTAGAGCAACCTTCTCTCACGGTCGACGAGTTCCTCTATTTATACCAAGTCCGACCAAACCCCAACTTTCTTGGCCTCTACTTTCTGAGTGCGTGGAGAGGAAAGGGGGGATCTCTAATAACCGACCTACCTACTTCGAACAAGTTCTGAAAGGAGAGGTGGTTTTGGGCTTGCGATCGGTGGGAGTCGGCCCACACGTGGCCGTACGAGCCTCAAGTATCTTGCACGTTCCGTAGAGCAGGTGACTCGGCTCCTCGGTCCACTGATCTTTCCTTTTCTTACTCTTCATTTTTATATCCTCTTCCGCTGATCTCGACTCTACAATGTCTTGCAGATATCTCGAAGAGGAGAGGGAAGCTCGAGTCTGGGGCTCTGACTCGGATAAGAGAGCTGAGGAAGCTAAGCGCGGAAGAGCGATCTTGGAAGTTGCTTCTGCAACCTGAGCGTCTTCACCTCGCAGGCTTAGACTCGTTCGTCTCAGGTATTTCGTCCTCCTTATATTTGTCTTTTTGGTTTCCTGTTTGCTCTCTCATTCTTATTACTCGTCCTTGCAGACCTCCTCGAAGCTCGCCCTATTCTGAGGCCTGCGCCCGAGAGCATGGCCGAGCCTCGCCCCGCATTGAAGCCTCTTTCTAAAGTAAAGGCCCCCCCGAGATCGGCTCTGTTGTCCGGGTCTCGGCCCCCAAAGCAGCAGAAGACCACGGGCAAAGGGAAAGAAACGGTCACTCCACCCGCTATTGCGCCCGTCGTTCCCCAGGTGGTCGTACTTTTCGACCCTGATGAGAGGGCCGAGGAAGCGGAGCCGATCCATCCAGTGACTCAGGTGACACATGAGTCGGGGCCTATTGCTGAGGAGGTCTCGGGGCCGAGGGAGGCCCCGCGCGAAGGATCCCCTAGAAGGAAGATGACTCAACAGGAGTCCCCCTTCACGAAGATCATTGCAGGGATGGTTCTTTGGGCGCTCGCCCACGGGAGCGAGAGAGACTTCGCCAGCTATTACAACACCCCGACAGCCCAGACCCTCGGTCATGCAGCGATGCTGCTTTTTGAGGTGAACTTTTCTCCAATCTTGTGTCGCTCCTGGCTAAGTTTTTTAGCACGGCTCACCGTCTTCGTATTGCAGCTGGCTCCTTGCCTCGTCAAAGCAACCTCAGAGCTGACCGCCTCCCAGAAGCTCACGTCCGAGGCGGAGACTGCAAAGAAGGTCACGGCCGAGGCTGAGGGTCGTAGAGAGATCGCCGAGGGCCGGATTGGCATTATGACCGGCGATCTCTCTATCGCTCGGAAGATGGCCGCCGACGCCCGTGCAGCTCTCGAAGGTGTTAAGGCCGACAATGCTCGTCTTACTTCGCTCCTTCAAGAGGCCGAGGAGAGGGAACGACGCCTTCTCCAAGTTCACGGCGAGTGCGAGGGTGCTCTTGCTCGCGCGAAGGCCGAGGCTGCCGGCCTTATTCAAAAAGCTCAGGAAGAAACGCGCCGAGCTAAAGAGGAGCGAGATCGAGCCGTGGACGCCTTCCTCTAGTCTGCCGAGTTTGAGGAGGAGAGGGACCATCTTTATTAAGGTGGTTACAAGGCCTGCATCTTAGAGATGAGGGCGGCCTTCCCTAATCTCGATCTCTCTGCCTTCGAAGTCGACAGTCCAACCGCCGAGGCTGCCGAGGGCGAAGCCGCTGAAGGAGATGCCGCTGCTGACGAGGCCAATCCTTCGGGCGTCGCCTAGGATTCAAATTCCGACTGAACGGGAGAGTCGGATAATGTACTTTTCTTTTTGTGATTTTTTTTTTGTTACTGACCCGACATTGGGTACTTGTATGAAATAGAACTTTCATTGAGTCGACTTCAATTACAGCGTTGTTAATTCTATCTTACGGGTAGTAAGTCTTGAGATGCTCGGCGTTCCAAGGATGAGGCAACAGCTGCCCGTTCAGGTCTTCCAGCCGGTAGGTTTCCGGTCGGATGGTGCCTGAGACGACATAGGGGCCTTCCCAATTCGGCCCTAATGTACCCAGCCCAATTTTCTTAGTATTTAGGAAGGTCCTTCGGAGGACCATGTCCCCGGTTCGGAATCGTCGGACTTTAACTCGGTGATTGTAAAACCGAGATACCTGTCGTTGTCGGGCCATAATCTTCAATCGAGCACTTTCTCTTTTTTCTTTCAACGACTCAAGTGCGAATGAGAGGAGTTCACCATTCTCTCGTTCATTATATAAGTTAACTCGGGCTGAACTAATACCGATCTCAACTGGTGCGACTGCTTCTGCACCGTAACATAGAGAAAAGGGAGTTTCTCCCGTTGCGGTCCGTGATGTGGTCCGATAGGCCCAAAGTATGTTCGAAAGTTCTTCGGCCCACGCTCCCTTTGCTTCGTCGAGTCTTGTCCGGAGATGCTGCTTTATGATTTTCTTGATCGCCTCGACCTGTCCGTTTGTCTGAGGGTGATGAGACGAGGCGTACACGTTACGAATCCCGAGGTTACTGTACATCTTCCGGAATTATTTGTTGTCGAACTGCCTTCTATTATCTGTCACTATCGTCCGAGGTATCCCGAATCGACATATGATATTCTTCCACACGAAACTCGTGACCCTTTGCTCGGTAATTTTCACCAATGGTTCTGCTTCAGCCCACTTCGTGAAGTAGTCCACCGCAACCACGACAAATTTAGTCTGACCCTTCCCCAATGGAAAGGGCCCGATTATGTCTATCCCCCACTGCGCAAAGGGCCACGGTCCCGACATCGGAGTCAGCTCCTCGGGGGGTTGTCTCGGGATCACTGCGAACCGCTGACACTTGTCGCATCTTTGGACGAATCGTTTGGAGTCATGCTGTATGGTCGGCTAGTAATATCCCTACCACAACACTTTGTTGGCGAGCGAGCGTCCTCCTGAATGGTTTCCACATATTCCTTCATGTATCTCTCGTAAGATATAATCGGCTTCTTGGGAGTCGACGCACCTTAGTAGAGGAGTATGAAAGCCTTTTTTATACAGAATCTCATTCAAGATAGTGTAGCGTGAGGCTCGAATTTTTAATCACCGTGCCTCGGCGCGGTCTTCTGGCAGTTCACCATTGTTGAGGTAGCGGACGAGTGGGTCAAACCAAGCAGTCGATGGATCGATGGGAAATAGGACCGAGACTGTCGGCTCGTTTACGCTTGGTTCAGGGACATGTTCAATTGGAACTGACCGAGGTATGTCTTTCTCATCTGCTGAGGCAAGCTTTGCTAATAGGTCGGCTTTGGCGT
Organism: Magnolia kwangsiensis; assembly: GCA_037074715.1. Classification (NCBI taxonomy): domain Eukaryota; kingdom Viridiplantae; phylum Streptophyta; class Magnoliopsida; order Magnoliales; family Magnoliaceae; genus Magnolia; species Magnolia kwangsiensis. The sequence continues at coordinate 448,187 of CM073575.1, read as the reverse complement.
TGTCGGTTCTGGGTATTCGAATTACTTCATACTTCTGGAATCCGTCGATCAATTCTTTAGCCTTTTCCACGTACGCCTTTAGCTGCTCTTTCCGAGTTTGATAAACGCCGGAAACTTGGTTAACAACCAATTGTGAGTCGCTGAAAACGTTCAAATGGGTCACGCCCAGACTCGCGGTCAGTCTGAGGCCTAATAATAAGGCTTCGTATTCTGCTGTATTGTTGGACGCTTGAAAGCCGAGTCGCAAGGCATATTGCATACAAGTTTGGTCGGGAGTTTCTAACACTACCCCTGCCCCGCTTGCCTTCGAGTTGGATGATCCGTCGATAAATAGCTTCCAGGATGTCGGCCCGAGAGAGGAGGAAGCCTCGGGTACATTAATTCCCTCTGGTTCGGGCATATTATCGGGATTAGGAACCACTTCGACAAGGAAGTCGGCGACGGCCTGTCCTTTTAAAGCCGCCCTGAGCCTGTAATGTATGTCAAATTCGCTTAATTCGACTGCCCACTTTATAAGTCGGCCAGAGGCTTCCGGCTTTTGGAGAATCTGGCGGAGTGGTAAGTCGGTCACAACGACAATGGTGTGGGCCTGAAAATATGGCCGAAGGCGTCGTGATGAAACTACGAGAGTGAAGGCTACTTTCTCAAGCTGAGGATACCTTGTCTCGACTGGCAGCAAGGCTTTGCTAACGTAGTAGACTGGCAGCTATTTCCCTTGACTCTCTCGTATTAATGCTGAGCTTACTGCGGCTTCAGACACGGCCAAATACAACAACAACACTTCACCAGGCTCGGGCTTAGATAGCAGCGGTGGAGATCCGAGGTAAACCTTCAGTTCTTGAAACGCTTTCTCACATTCGTCCGTCCACTCCATCGTCTGTCGTCCCTTCAATTGCTTGAAGAACGGGAGACACTTGTCTGTGGCTCGGGAAAGGAAGCGATTGAGCGCGGCCACTCTTCCTGTTAACCTTTGAACATCTTTAATCATTTTGGGAGATTCTATTTCGAGTAAGGCTTTGATTTTCTCGGGATTCGCTTCGATTCCTCGCTGACTAATGAGAAAACTGAGGAATTTTCCCGAGCTCACGCCAAACGCGCACTTGCTGGGGTTTAGCTTCATTTTATATTTACGCAGAGTCAAAAACATTTCTTCCAAGTCCTTCTCATGGTCGGACGCCTGTTTACTTTTGACGAGCATATCATCAATATAAACTTCCATCGTTCGGCCTATTTGCCGAGCGAATATTTTGTTCACTAACCGCTGATATGTTGCTCCGGCATTCTTTAACCCAAACGGCATCACTCGGTAACAGTAAAGGCCTTTGTCGGTGACAAAGGCGGTTTTTGATTTATCATTTTCGTGCATTACAATTTGATTATAGCCTGAATAGGCGTCCATAAAGCTAAGCAGTTCATGACCCGCGGTACTGTCAACCAATTGATCGATGCGAGGAAGAGGGAACCTATCTTTGGGGCAGGCTTTGTTTAGATCCGTATAATCTATACAGACTCGCCACTTCCCATTGGCTTTCTTCACGAGTACGACATTAGCTATCCATTCCGGATAGTATATCTCTTCGAAAAACTTGGCTTTAAGAAGCTTGCCGACTTCCTCTCCAATGATAGTGTACCTTTCCGGGCCGAGCGGGCGACGTTTCTGTCGGATGGGCCTGTAGGTTGGGTCGATGTTGAGTTTGTAAGACCCGTATCCTAATTCGCACTGTTCCGTTGATTCCCGCGACCCTTCTCGTCAAATTCCGGCAATCCGCGACTTATGGTTGACGTTGCGCACGACCGTAAGTCGTATCCTATTCATTTGAGCCGGCTTAATCCGAGACTTGTATCATTGCGACCGCACCATCGCCGCGGTTCCAACGCCGCAACTCACACACCGATCCGATACCCAGACGATGAGATACGGACCCACGTTCAGTTCGAGTAAAAACACCGCGCGTTGCAAATCCCAAGGAATCTCTACAAAGTGTCCCATCAATCACATCAATCAATCCCATCAATCACCTCTCATGTCAAGTACAAGCACCCATACTTCCTTTCTCCACAAGTCAAGCAACCACCCAAGTCAACTAACACATCACCTCACCCATCACTCACATCCATCAACCATCACCCCTTCACATCACTCCATCTCTCATTAATCACACCTCTCTCTCTCTCTCTCTCATTTCTCAACACTCCAACTCCAAGCAAGGAAGAGAGAGCTCACGTCCAAGCTCTCTTCCATGAGAAAGAAGTGATTTTAGTGGCCCACTTCCCATCTCCAAATCCCATCATCCTAGCCATCCATTTCCCATCTCCACCATCAAAGTGAAGTTCTAGGTGACCGGCTATCCAACGGACCAAGAAGATCAAGAGGTGGGTGCTTTGATAGAGTAGTTTTCATGTTTTTAAGGTGGGCCAAGTGAGGCCAACCGATCAATGGTTTGGATCTCACTTGGGACCCTAAGATGTGGCCAATGGCTCATCTTGATCATCAAGATCATCCCATGATGGGGCCATTCTCCATGGACCCCATCATGATGTTTTCTTTCCTTGTATTGAGGAGGTCATCTAGACCGTCCATTTCTAATGGAGTGAGATCTCCACCGTTGATCTTTTATTGATGGACCATATGCAAGAGGACCTTTGATGTATGATTGGATGATTGAAACGGAGGGCCCATAGTGCCGGGGTCCCTCCATCACGCATGTCCCACTCTCCTTCTATCTCTTTCTCCTTCTCCTTTTCATTATTTTCTTTGTGTGTTGATGTGGCCGTGTGGCCCACTTGAATAGGCCCCACCATGAAGTACTTTACCCAAACCGTCTAAGGGTGGGGCCCACTCTATATGCGTTGTACCCTCTCCATCCATCAATTAGTGGCCCACATAAGTGGGACCCACCTCAATGTTAGTGCACACCCAACCGTCCAGCGTCCCCTGGACGCTGGACGTCAAAAAGGAAAAAAAAAAAAAAAAAGAACACAAACATTGGCTTCCTTCAAAGCCTTTGGAATGGACCGCTTGTACGGGACCCACCTTGATTCACGCATCTAATCTGAGCCGTCCATCCCCTTCCCCGTCTCATTTTAGGCGTTGAGCCGAAAAATGAGGTTGATCGGGCTATCTAGTGGGCCATAGTGTTGGAAACAATATCTGTACCGTTGAAATCTACCCAGATTTTTATTACCCACTGGAAAATGTTCGATATTGGTCTTGATAGATCTGTTTTGGTCTTGGGAATACAATGGACGGAGTGGATTTATTGAGGTGGGCCATACACGTGAAAAACCTCAAGTATTTGAGTTTTCAAAAAAAAAAAAAAAGAGTACACAGCAGCATATGCTGCTATGTCAGTGACGCAGGCAGCGCCTGCTGTTGGCGGACGGACGTGCAGCAGCCCACGGCTCCATCCGTGGGCCCACCTTGAAGTTTATTTGCCATCCAACCCGTTCACCAGGTAGGCCCCCAAATCAGTGGGCCGCCCTCCAAGTTTCAGACAAATCTAGCGCTCAGGTGGCCCACACTATAAGAAATAGTGTGAATTGAATTCTAACCTTGAAACCTCCTTGGGGTCCACGGGAGTTTTGAATCAAGCAAAAATTTGTATTTTTCCCTTCTACCAGGTGTGCGTGACCTTATCAACGGGTTGGATGGTATGGAAACAATATGGTGGGCCCCACATGGGTCCCACAATGATGTGTGTGCCTAAACTCCACCGTCCGCACGGACGGTGGAGCCCACTATAATGCATGTATTATCCACGCCGTCCAGCCATTTTTCTTGGGGCTGCTGGACGGTCAGTGGGCCCTAGCCTTGATGCATGTGTTGCATCCCAGCCCTCCAGCCTTCATGTAGGCCCCCACCATGGTGCATGTGATGCATCCAAACCGTTCCTTTATTTTGTAAAAAAAAATAAAATAATAATAATAATAAAAATCATTTTATGGCTTGAGCTAAAAAAAAAATGAGTTAGACCTATGGTTCAAGTAGGGCCCACCTTGGTATGTGCAAAGGGCCCATGTTGGCCTATTTGTAACCATTTGTTAAGGCCCACCTTGGTGCACATCTAAGGCCATGGGGTTAAGCCCATTTGGCACATTAAAGCCCATGGGATTAAGCCCATTTGATGTACATGGGGCGCAAATGGAGTGACCCATTTAGTATGTTTAAAACTCGTGAGTGTAGGCCCATCTGATATAGTTAAGGCCCAAGTTGTGAGGCCCACTTTGATGTTTTTCATGGCCCATGGGTCATGGACCATTGCAATGTACTTAAGGCTCATTGGTGAGGCCCATTAATGCAGTCATTTGATGAATGTAAGGCTCATGTGATTCGGCCCATTTGATGTATCTATGGCCTATGGATCGAGGCCCAACGGAATGACCTTATGGTCCATTGCAATGTGTGATTTCTCATGGTTCATGTAATGACAATTATGGCGGGTCGTGCCTAAGGAACGATGTTGGTTTGACGTCCACATTGTATGTACAGTGATTGGTTAAATGTCCGCATTGTAGCTCTCTTTAGGGCCCATTGATAGGTCCATACCCGTTGCTATTCATTGCCTTATAACATGCTTAGTATAATCTCATGACTCATGCCATACGCATCATATGTATGCTTGATATGAGTAATGACTGATCATAACATACGCCATTGGGCAGACCATTTACGGGACTCGTTATGTGACTGAGTGCCCTACATGATTGCGCAGTACGCGCTGGACTTCTGCATGATTTGACGTGTGATTCATGCATCTCGCATACGTGTGACTTGATCACTACACGCCCTAGCGACATCAGGGCCGTGGCTCCACAGGTACATCGTGGATGACAGTATTGGATACCGGAAATATTTATTCTAGCACTGTGGGCACTTAGGATGTCCTTGGGTGAAAGTCCCAGAACCTTTTTGGTACCAGGAGATGCTCCAGCGTCTAGACCGAGTGGATACATGAGCGCCCGAGTGCCGAATACCAGTAGGCCGCGTCTCCCACTGTGTCGTGGTCGGTTGGAAGGGGGTGTGGCCTTATCCGCCTGAGTGAGGGGGCTATAAGCTAGGCTGAGTTTGACTAGCTCGCAAATGAGTCCGCTATCGACGAGCCGGGTAGGTATTGGCATACTACTGGTCAGGCGGATAGTGAGGTCTTATCCGCTTGCTTGACTGTGCAGCTAGGGAGGTGGCAGTCTCTGCATGTGTATTGGACCCCGGTAATATCCAGAGGGGGACTGTACTGATATACGTACTTGAGGAGTACCGACTTGTTTGGATTGCATTTCGCATATGACATTCGGCTATATAGGCCTTGCATTGTATCGGTGTGGCCGATGACATTCATATCTCATCGCATAGCTTTGGCATGGTTGATTCTATGGACTTACCACATACTTCTGCATTGTCCTGATACTGTACACTTGGCGTTTGCCTTACGCACACACTTACACCACCCTCTAAGCTTTTGTAAGCTTATGCACGATAGTTGCGTGCAGGTAGCGTTGGACGACAGCAGCGCTGAGACAGGAGTGCACATCAGGATCTTTTGGAGCTTTTTGATCACCTTGTATTTCCCTTTCTGCATTGTACTTAAAATTTTGTTATAGTGGATATGTGGTGATGTCGTTTTGTGACTTGGTTATGCTTGTGGTTATGCTCCATTACAAAAAAAAAATTCATTCTGAAAAATCCTCCTTGCAAGATCTCAGGATCGGAATCTGGCATTTGATTGTCAGGAGCCGAGAATGGAAAACTACGGAGGCTGTCGGCACCGGATTCGGCAATCGGGATTCATGTGAATCCGATTTTCGGATTTGGGGCGTGACAGAGTCGGTGTGTTATGACCGAGGAATCGATCCCAGGCATGTCTTCATGACTCCAGGCGAAGACATCGGCATACCGTCGAAGCAAGATGATTATCTGCTCTCTAAGAGGCTGGCTCAAGGATGAGCCGATTCGGACTACTTTTGAAACGTTCGTCTCGGTTAACGGCACCGAGATGAGTTCTTTCATCGGTTCTCCCCGCTCGTGCGATCCGATACGGGGGTCCAGTGATTCAATCATCGAAATCTCAGCCGGGACTTTTACCGCGATGGCGTAGCACTTCCGAGACTCTTGCTGATCTCCTTTCACTATTCCTACTCCCGACTCGGTCAAAAATTTCATGGAAGGGTGGTAGGTAGATACCACGGCTTGAAGGAGGCTGAGAGACGGTCGGCCGAGGATGGCGTTATACACTGATGGTTGGTCCACGACCAGGAAGTCAACCATCCCGATCCTTTGATGGGGCGCGATTCCCGCGGTGAGCGGCAGCGAGACGATTCCCTCTGGGAGTACCTGTCCACCGGAGAACCCGATGAGCGGGGTTCGGACAGGCCGTAGTAACGACCGACCTATCCCCATTTTATCGAATGCTTGGGCGAATAGGACGTCCGCTGATGACCCTGTATCCACCAGTATCCGAAACACTTTTCTATTCGCGATGGTGAGGGTGACTACGAGTGCATCATCGTGAGGATGATGAATGCCTCGAGCATCTTCTTCAGTGAACGAGATACAATATTTCTCTTGTTTTTTCTCCTTGGGAGGCCGAGATAGCAGGAGAACCTCGGACTCGGGGCGGTCGAGGCTTCTGGCGTGGTTTTTTCGGGCGTTATTTGAGTCCCCGCTGCCTCGATGAGCCCCGACGATCGTTCGAATTTCTTCTTAGGACTGCTCTTCACTCGGTTCCGCGGCGACGCCGGTCCCTACTGTATGTTCTCTTAGCCGGCCCTCTTTAATCAGCCGCTCAATCTCGTCCTTCAAGTGATAACATTCACTCGTGTTGTGACCGTGATCACGATGGTAGTGGCAATATTTGTTCTTGTTCCGACGATCAGGATTCCCTCGCATTTTTCGAGGCCAGTTGACAAAGCCCTCGGTCTTGATCTCCATTAGTACTTGTTCGGAAGATTTGTTCAGGGGAGTATATGTAGAGAATTTTCTGTCTGGTCGCTTTCCTGGCCTGCTGTCATCTCGCCCCCGATCTTCTTTTCGCTTTCTCCCTCCGGCCGAGTCGGCTTCTTTTTTGACAGACTCTTTTGCCGATGGTTTCGTATTCTGGATTTTTTCTCTTAGGAGTCGCGTCTCTTCCGCATCGGCGTATTTGTCCGACCGAACCATAAACTCGCCCAGAGTATCGGGCGGGTTCTTGTCCAGTGACGCCAAGAAGGGCTTGTCTCTAACTCCCTGCATGAGAGCGTTTAGAGCTGTCTCCTCAGAATGCTTTCGAACTTGTAGGGACTCGAAATTGAAGCGTTTAATGTAGTCTTTTAGTAGTTCTCCTTCCCTCTGAACTATGTTGTTCAGATGCGCGGGAGGCTTCAGTTTCTTTTTTCCAGCAATGAAGTTGCTGAAGAAGGCGTCACTGAGTTCAGCGAACGACTTTATCGACTTGGGTTTCAATTGCTTAAACCAAAGTCGAGCTACGTCCGTCAAGGTCAGAGAAAACGCTCGGCACATAACAGCGTCCGAGGCGTCGTGCAATTCCATGTAAGTCCTGAAGCATTTAAGATGCTCTGTCGGATCGGTCTTTCCGAAAAAAGGAGTTATCTGGGGTAAGTGGAACCTTTTCGGCAACTGGGCCCGCATTACCTCGTCCACGAACGGAGAAGCTTTTTCTTCGTGTTTGGTCGGATCTGAGTTTCGACCGTGCTTTATATCCGCCATTTCATTTGCCATCTTCTCTCGGACCTCGTTCTTGAAGTCTTGTATGTCAGCCTTCTAGGGTTCGGCGCTCTCTGTCATTTCTTCAGCGTCTGCAGGTAGCCGACTGCGCCTCCTCTGATCTATTCTGTGCCTCAGATCGGAGGGAGGAAAAATGGCTGTTGCTGAACGGGCAGGCGCTGGGTGACTTGGTTCTCGAGGCTGACTCGGTCGTCTAGGCGACTGTGGCGAGGGAGGCTGCGCTACAGACGCTGGTGGATGAACTTGTGCCGACTCCTGGCGCTGCATCTGCTGGTTGCACAGTTGTTCCAGCATGTGTTTCATGGCGGCCATCTCGGAACGCATTTCTTGGACCTCGCGATCCAGGTATACGTTCCCTTGATTGGGCTGGCTTGTAGTCGCAGGCGGTGCTGCCGGGGGAGCTCCCTGAGTTACGCTAGCAGCGGCCTCCCCGGCTTCATCTGGGTCCGTCCTTCTTGTTCTTGCCATTCGAATGGTTGGAGAAAACGGCTTTTTGTCCGATTCCCACAGACGGTGCCAAACTGTTGCAGTGTTTTTATGGGACGGTTTTCTTCAGACGGACCCTCCTTCACCTGCACAGAAAACAATGTCAAGGGAACCCTGGCTAGAGCCGGGGAACCTCCGATGCTTAAGTCAGTTATCTGGTCAATAGCCAAGAGCTTGTCTCGGTTAGTATTGCGTACCTTCTTCTGTTCCAAGCTTAGAGATTTATACAGTTTGTCAATCCTTATCTTCAGAGGATTCTTCTCCTGGGATTACTCAGGATTCCGAGAATCTCGGGATCCGCTTTCCGTATCCCAGGATTTCCGTAGATCAGCATCTGTCCTCGTTCCACCACTCTCCGTCTCGGCTAGATCTCGACCGACTCTGGGGGAGTCTCGGCCAGGTCGTGACTGACCCTGGGGGAGTCTCGGCCTACACAGGAGGACGGGTTCCTAGCCGTGACCGACAGAATCAACTCCCTGAGGGGATCTTATTCTATCGGTTGAATGGCTTTAATACGCTCGGCCTTTAGTGGGTTTATGCAGGCGAGGTTATCACTCTGACAGAGCGACTTTAATTGTCCTTGTTTACGCCTCCTGGCCTATCCTCTGTTCTGTCGGTGTTGTCTCGGATTCTTCAGACAGTGTCGGCGAAGCCGACCTACACTCATCCGAGTCTCAGGACTTGACCCGAGCTTGACACATTTTTCCCCAACAGGTCCCAATTTATATGTAATCATGAACGAAATCTTAAGCTTATTTGATTATCTGACTATCAAATCTATGGACATTTATTGGACGGTTTAAAAGATTCCAGGGCTCCAACCGACTAGTTTGGCCCTGAGTCGACTCACGACTCGCCCGAATACTCTTGGTGTCAAACTGGATCGCGTACCACCTCATCGCAACCTATACGGCCGAGTCTTAAAACCATAGATGGCCCTGTTGGGCATGTGCACCGATTACAAAGCGCGCATCCGTTAGAAAATCCTAGCCTTCATAGACTTCCTTGCTTCGAGTGGGACCATTGCCAACTTCTTATATCCACCGTCAAGATTCTTGGTTAATCCCATAGACCATTGACAGTTTCCTGTGTTGTTAATAGCTGTCTTAAATTTAAGAAAATTTGACTAGCTTGAGAAAGTTTGGCTGAAAGTCTAATAAAAATATATTTTGAAACTTTCGAGAAATTCAACTAATTGAAGGACAGGTTCAACCAGTTGAAGGTGCCATTTGACTAGCTCGAGCCTTGCTTCGACTAGTCGGAGGTTACGCAGATTGAGTAAATTTGAGGCAGTTTCCGAACTATTTCAAGTCACTGTAAAAGTAGAATTTCTTAATCTATAAATAAGAGTTTCTAGGGTCATTCTAAAACATGCTAAGGCTTTTTGAAAGTATTAAAAGGGTTTCTAGAAGAGGTTTCAGGGTTTCAAAGGGTGAAGCAAGGGTGATATTCGAGCTTGTTCGAATCGGGTAAGTCCTTCCTCTTGTAATTTTTGCTTTCATAGTGAAGATCTATTGCTTTGTGTCGTGATTTTTTTCTCAAATAAGTTTTCCACGTTAAATCTTTGTGTTCACTTATGTTTGTTTGGTGCTTTTGGATTGCTATTCTAGATCCATCGTTATATGATTCCATGGAACAATCCCTAACATCCTGTAGTAGATATGGACTCGAATTGGGTATTGACCCCACGGTTGTCGGTAGTGGGATCCACCATGATGTATGTGTTTTAACCATGCTATCCATCAATTTTTTCTGCTCATCTAGGGCATGAACTCAAAAATGAGGCATATGTAAATTTCAAGCGGACCATAATACAGAAAACAGTGGGGATTGAACGCTTACCATTGAAAACTTCTTGTAAGCGTCATTACTTGAGCTTTGGATCTGCCTCATTATTCGAATCATGCTCAAAAATAAGTTGCAAAATGGATGGACCGCGTGGATAAAACACATATATGTTGGTGGGACCAATAGAGCTTTCCACCATCGACTTGGTAGTGAAGGGGTCACTACCCAATCCAAGTCACCCAACTGTCAGATAGATCGTGTGGACACTAAAACTCAGCGTTGTTCTTTCTGTGAAGTCAATGACTAGGGCCGCAGACTATTCAATGGCTGGCAATCTCTCTCCCTCTCCTCCGATGAAAGTTAGTGTTGACGTTCTCAATGCAAGCTGGTGTTTGACTATCCAATGCACAACTGTACCTATGACTTTATTACAAAAATGTCGATTTTTTCAAAAGGGGAAGAAATATTACAAAAATGTCTGGTGTGGAATCCTTGTTTGTATTTGTGTTTTCAAATATAATAAAGTCTAATATGCATGGGAAATGATAATTGCAAAGGTTTTCATTGTAGTGCATCCAACTTACTTGGCCCGAGTATACTAAGAATTGTTGATGACATCCGTTACCACCATCATGCACACCTCCTACTCTTTACCCACAGGTCAAAAAATCAAGCAATCCATGCTTCAGTTGGACCACCATAGCAGGAATAGTTGGGAGATGATGCCCACCATTGATTTGTGTTGGGCCCCACCCAAGTTTCAAAATGGCCTATTTTTGAGATGTAACATTATTTGAGAAATATGTTTCATATCAATTGGTTGGATGACACATACACAACACACTAGGCGATCCTAATGAACATTAGGGCTGGTATGGCCCACTTAAACCATTACCTGATTTTGGGGCCATGCTTAAATACGAAATGGCCTGCATGATGGTCAGAGTGGATGTTATCAATACATCACAGTAGGCCTCATGAGGCTGTTTGCATTAGAATTATGGTGAAAATATTTGCACTTTACCATTTCTCTTTTTCCGTTAATGAACAATTTTGACATCTTGTCTGAGGAAGGAAAGGATCAATAAAATAGTGAAAGAGAAATTCTCAGTTATCAACAGCACATGGCAAGTTATAGTGCTTCTGGTTGCATTGGGACACTTAGACATTTCAATCTATTGATCTAGACTATTAATCATGTCTAACATACCTTATATGGATTAACATGCAAATATCACAAACAATCTTACAAATTGATGGATGGCCTTTGATATGGACGGTCAAGAATGTCTATAGAAAATTAGTCCAATCAGCAATCTGATCCATCTATTTGTTAGGCCCATAATGGATTTCTTATAATTTTACAGAAAAATTTTTGTTAGGCAATCGTAATTAACCATCCCATCCATGTCTTGGAAAAGGGATATCCACATAAAATAAGACCAATCAAGAAAGGATTGGATCATCCAATCAGTGTGATTTTTGCGTGGTAGTCAATGGAATATGTTTTGGACTTGCAAGATAGTTGAGATCAATCGATTAGACTGTCCAAGTGAACCAATGCAACTAAGAACACAATAACTTCCAGTCCTCTCAGAGCTCCGTGGCATTTCTTATAATAAAATATGTATTTTCTTTTCTTCACAACAAGTATCGATTTATCGTATCAGCCATGAGGGATACAGAATACGTATCGGCCGATACATCTTGCAACGGCTGATATTTTAAACCTTCATCTTAAGTAATCCACCAAAGAAAAGAAAATTTAGCTTAGACCGTCGAAACCCCCTCTTTTTCTCATCTTCATCTTCATCAAAACCGACCAAGAATCCCTGTAGATAGAAATGCCTTGCACTCTTTTCATTTTCTTCACCTTTCTCTTTCTACTCCAAGCAATAACAATGAATAGCCAAGACGAAAATAGTAAGGGAAAACATTTCATCGGCAGCATCGGCGTCGTCATAGATTCTGGCACTCGTGCTGGTAAAGAAGAGAGAATAGCTCTAGAAATAGCAGTAGAAGATCTCTTTCACTCTACCAGCTACAACCCAGTTCTGCACGTAAGAGATTCGCATGGGAATCCCCTTCGAACAGCTTCTGCCGGTAATTTATTTAAGTCATGAATGCCTTGAATTATATGTGATTTGATTTCTCTTTGTTTGATTCCTTTTGTTTTAATCTTTTTTCAGTGGTAGAACTCATTGACAAGGACCAAGTTCAAGCAATCGTCGGCCTGCTGACTTGGCAGGAAGTGGCGTTAGTCGATGAGATGGATGAAAGATCCAAACAAGTGCCGATCATTTCGTTAGCAGAGCTGGCAGTGACCCCACCATCAGCATCTCTCCGATGGCCTTCATTAGTTCAGATGTCGACCGACATCTCCATACAAATGCAATGCCTGGCCGCCATCATCGTTTCATATCGTTGGCGAAGAGTAATCGCAATATATGAAGACAAGGCCTATGGTGCGGATCCTGGAATAATCACCCTTCTCTCTAATGCCCTTCAAGATGTGGGATCGGAGATTGAACGGTACTCGGCTCTACCGCCTTTCACTTCTCTATCCAACCCAAAAACCGTCATCCGAGAAGAACTAGAGAAATTGAAGAACAGTAGTCATTGCACGGTCTTCATCGTCTTGCGATCATCACAGCCGTTAGCGGGACATCTCTTCATCGAGGCGAAGAAAATGGGAATGATGAAGAAAGGTTATATATGGATAACTACCGAAACCATTACAAGTCTCCTCGATTCCGTCAACTCCTCCACCATCTCCTCAATGCAAGGCGTTATTGGAATCAAGACCTACTTCTCTGAATCCAGTCCATCATTTCAAGACTTTTACTCAAGATTTCGGCGCAAGTTCCGAACAGAATATCCAGAAGAAGAAGAACCAAATCCAGACCCAGGAATCTCAGCTCTCCGTGCTTACGATGCTGTGTGGGCCATCAATCATGGAACTAATAACAAATCGAGCTCTGGCCGCAGCTTATTAGACGGAATCTTATCGAACAATTTCAAGGGACTGAGCGGCGAAATCCGATTCAAAGACGGCAAGTTAGCAAATGCGCCTGTTTTCCAGATCGTGAATGTGGTCGGAAGGAGTTACAGAGAGATCGGACACTGGTCACCATTATTCGGTTTCTCTGAACATGCGACCGGAGAAGGAAGTGCTGAGTTAGGACCGGTGTTCTGGCCCGGTGGCCCACCTTCAGTTCCAAAAGGATGGACGGCCACGATCGATTTGGTGGGTGATGAAAAGATGCTGAGGATTGGGGTACCAGCGAAATCGGCTTTCACTCAGTTTGTGAAGGTGAGATACGATGAGTCTCGGAACAAGACATACGTTACTGGATTTTCTGTGAGAGTGTTTGAAGCTGCTGTGAAGCGTCTGCCGTATCGTTTGCCATACGAGCTCGTCCCCTACAATGGCTCCTACGACGAAATGGTGCAACAGGTGTACCTCAAGGTCAGTTTCGTAATTTTAACGAGCTACTGTACTGAGGCCAACAGAATGGCCCACGTTTAAAGATGGATGATGAGAACCGTCCATTTTGAGGATGCAGTTTTTGATGAGAAGCGGTACAATAATCACACTGAATGGATGATCTAGATCATTGATCTGTGAAATTAAATGAGAAATCAAATCCGAATGTTATTCAGCATGAATTTTATACCATGGCCCATCTCAGAAATATCTACTCAGCATGTATACAACACTGATCAAACAATCCAGACCATCCAATTGGTGGCTTTCAAATGGACGGTTAAAGATATAACGTTTGGCATGGTCCGGTAGTTAAGGTCATTCCATCTTTGAGATTTTTTGAGCTGTGCTTCTTCCAAGCTGGGGTACTACTGTTCGGAAGGCCTGGATTGCCTCGCGTATAGATCTTGCGGAGGGATCCTTGGGACGCGTATTACGTCCTACCCCCGCACGGAGGGAAGTCCGTCTGGGCAGGGCTCCGTGGGGCTCACCGTGATGTAAGTGTTTTATCCACGCCGTTCATCGTTTTCTAAGATGATTTCGAGGTCTGATCCAAAACATGAGATACCTAAAGATCTAAGGTGGGCCACAAAGTGTGGATTGAACGTCCACTATTAAGAATTTCTTGGGAGGTGGAGAAGTTTCGGATCAAGTTGATATTTGTTTTTTCACTTCATCCACGTCTACATGACCTTATGAGTAGGTTGTATGGTAAAAAAACATTTCGGTGGCCCTTAGAAATATTTAATGGTGTGTGTCATTATCACTGTAGCATCCTTTGGTGTGGTCCATTGGAGCTTTGGACCTGCTTAATTTTTGTCGTATACCTTAAAATGATTTGAGAAAAGAGATGAACGGCGTGGATAAAATACTTATATCACGGTGGGTCCCACAGAGCCCTGTCCTGACGGATTACCGTCCGGCGGGGGTAGGACGCAATCCACGTCCGGATCCGTGCCACCATCGTACAATGCGGTGGTGAACAATCATTATTGTCCGCGACACTTAAAAAGGGAATGACCAAATACGGAAGTGAGAAGACCCTCGTTGTTGCATTCATGGCCTAGTTGCGGTTGCAAGCGACTGGATGAAGGGCCAGGATCTTTCAATCGTGAGACTTACAGAGCATACACCATCCACAATGAAGGCCATAAGATCAAAGGTCTGGGTCACGAAACATCCATAGTGGGCCCGCATGAGCCTGAGATTCCGTCAGGGCCGGGGAACACCGACTTCGGTCAGGCCATGACCATCGGGCCCACCTTATTGTATTTCTAGTATATCTATGCCGTCTATCCATTTCTCCAGCTCATTTTAAGTCATCATACCAAAAATGAGGCAAATCCAAATTTCAGGTGGACCACACCACAGGAAACACCAGTGATTGAATGCTCACCATTAAAAACTTCCTAGGGCCCACCATAATGTTTATTTGCATCCAACCTGTTAATAGGGTCACGTAGGCAGTGATGAACTGAAAACACAGATATACCGTCTTGATCCGTAACTTTTTTAGCCCATAGGAAGCATTTAATGGTCAATTACGACTGTTTGCCTTGGCGTGGCGCAAATGAGATCTGGATCAGCTTCATTTGGTACCTACTCTAAAATCAGCTCGCAAAACGGACGTACCGTGTAAGTATACGGTACATATATCAAAGTGGGCCCACGCCGGACCGACGCGTTAGCCCGACATGAGGGAATCCGCTCCCGTAAGTTTCGTTGTATGACTTTCAATTTAAAACGGCGTTGACAAATTCTATTAAAGAAAAAAATGTATTCTAGAAGGCCATTTGCATTCATTCTCAAGGGCACACGCATCATGCGGTCGTGATTATCAGCCAAGGGTGCAACTTTGCAGTTGGACCCTATTCGCAACCTCACCTGACCAGGTTTCCAACCCTAATTCCGACTCTTCTACGCTCAACCCAACTTGCGCGGACTCAAATGAATTTAAATTCATTGCTTACAACAAACAGAAAATTCATGTTTCTTATATTCTGATTAGTCCACACAATCACTGAAGTTTTTAGCACTATTACATTATTAAATAATGTAATGTGTAATAATGTGGCTCAATCAAATTGCAACAAATCAAAAACTCCAGTTAGTGGCAAGCAAAATATCCCGATTGGACCCAAATACATGTGATTATTCCTGACCAACCCTTATTTGCTCAACTTAAATCCAACCCATGAACTTCGACAACCCGAACCAATCATATTCGGGTTCACCGGAGCTCAATTTGCAGCCCTATCAAAGGTGGTGGTGAAGGCCATATCTGGGCTGCATGGTTGACCCCAATCATCAAAGTCTTTCTGGGCGGGGGAGCATTGAAAAAGGGAGAGAGTTTGAGATGTGATCAAGAGGTTAGACGAGTCTAGTTGAGTAAACGCCTCCATGTTATTTATTATGTCTGGAACTTGAATCAACTCAGAGGTCTGCCGAGTCTGGTTGAGTCAAATGACTCGGTTGAGTTTTGCCCAAGTTTTAAATTGAAATATGATGGTACATAAACATTATAATATGGGCAAGTAGACAGTGTAGAGGAAGATGTTTAGATGCATTTTTATTCATTTCTAATCGCCAGATTTTTTATATTTTATATTTCATGTTTGATTACTCTTTTATTTTGATAATTGAAAATAAATAGATTTTTCTCATAAAATAATTCAATTATTTTCCATTTTGAATTATCTTTTTCGTTTTCTGCATTTTCTTGGAAATTTCCTAAGCTCACATGTTATAGATGCGTGTCCATCTACAAGCCACCACGTATGGCTCAATCGTACACATGTAACAGATCTAAGCCATACATCGGATTCATTCCACCGTGCATATGCCCTTTGACCAAAAGTTTGAGTCTGTCTACAGATGAAGACACTTATCTTTTTCATTAAAATAATGAGTAGACTAGCTTGAATTTTAGGCAAGGAAATCTACACAGTGAGACACACACCCAACGCACGCATGGCTTTGATCTCACACGCGTATGACACGTTGTCACATGTGGTGGCATGTAGATGGGGTCTCTTATACACGTGCGTGGGCTTAGCCAACCTCTCTACTGATAATACTGACAACTAGATTTGCATCGTTGGAGCAGACCTTTGATGCAGCGGTCGGCGATACGGAAATCATGTCCGACCGATATCAGTACGCAGAATTCTCACAGCCGTACATCGAATCCGGACTAACGATGGTGGTGAAGGTTAAGCCGGAGAAAATGCGGAGAGCCTGGATGTTCATGAAGCCATTCACGAAATCGATGTGGGTCCTGATCGGAGCAATGAACTTATTCGTTGGAACGGTGATCTGGTTAATCGAGAGAGACACCAGCGTCGAGTTCGGCGGTGGCACGTTTGGCGACCAGATCGGGACAATGCTCTGGTTCGCAATTTCAACCAACTTCTTCGCACACAGTGAGAATCCGTTCCACCTCCAATTTTGATTAAAATAATAATAATAACCAGTGGGACCCACTACATACGAGATCCAATCCATCCATCATGAGGGACTCACTATGATTTTATCCTGGTTGAAAACCAGCTCGGTCAACTAATCAGACAGACTACAGTTTAGCTTTGCCGAAGGTGTGTAAGCCATCCAGCTATTTTTCAAAAATTGTGGCCCATCTTTATTTTCGGGCTAGAACCTTTTCACCGTTCGGACCCACCTGATGGACGTCTTGGATATCGCACCTGTAGATTGATGAAAGACCCATATATCCTTGAATTATAAACGTTACTCCTGACAACATACAGTAGGATTCGTCATATGAATGACCAGGATTTTACCATGAAAAGGTCAAGATCAACAATCAGAGTGACCAGACAATCCTAACCATTTAAAAACTGGCGTACCAAAATACTAAAAATCGGTCAGCGGGCATATTTCATATATGGTTAGGGATACCAGAACATTGTGATTTTTGGTCCATCGTCCATTTATAGAGCAGTTATGAATGAATGGTTCAGATCATCATACACGTACACCACCACATGTACGTGTAAACTTGTAGCGGATCGGTTCCCCTCCTAAAACAGCAATGTAACATTAAAAAACTACAAAATTACATCTGCAGGGGAGCCACTTCACAGCAACCTATCGCGGCTGGTGGTGGCGACATGGCTCTTCGTAGTTCTCATCCTAACATCGAGCTACACCGCCAATCTCTCATCAATGCTCACAGTATCAGATCTTGGACCGAGCGTCGTCGACGTCGCTTTCCTCAAGAGGACTCAAGCAGCGGTTGGGTGCAATGGAAACTCCTTCATAGTTAAGTATTTGGAGGTGCTGGGCTTCAGCCCATATAACATTAAGAGAATCGCGTCCATTGATGACTATCCTGAGGCGCTATCCAACGGTGAGATTGCCGCGGCCTTCTTCGTGGGCCCACATGCCAGGGTATTCCTTGCCAAATACTGTAAAGGCTACACTATGGCTGGACCTTCCTACAAGCTTGGCGGATTTGGATTTGTAATCACATGTTTCCCTCTCCTGCCTTTTGATTTTGTTTATCCGGGTGGGGTGTTATATACACCATACATTTGGTGTATGCAACATGATCTTCTAACTATGTCCAACGGTGGCAATGAGCTGGACTAGCGTCGCCACCGTTGGATGAATAGAATGGTTAAAGATGATAATGCAGTAGGAGATCCCTAACAATTGACGGCCAGGATCCTTCGATGGAGGTGACTTTTGGACAATGGCCCATCTTCGAGGTAACCAAATTCCATTTTACAAGTGTCTGTATTTGTGTAATCAATTTCTCCTTTCAATACAATGACACAGGTGTTTCCAAAGGGGTCGGCATTGGCATCCGATGTATCGGAGGCGATACTACAAGTAACGGAGAGCGGAGAAATGCAGGAGTTAGAGAAAGGCCTGCTATCCTCTTCCAAGTGCTCGATATCACCGTCCACCGCTGACGATATACACAGTTTCGGTGTGAGTGCCTTCTGGGGCCTCATCCTCATTGTAGTTGGTGTTTGTGTTGGTGCACTTGTTGTATTCTACCTGGGACGCCAACTCCCAAAGTATATGGAGCTTTGGAGGTCCATGATGTTGATGGACCCAACGATATGGAGGTGGGCATTGGGCCCCATTTCTTCCTACTATATGAAATCCAGGGTCCTACTTCCCGTGGGCCGTCCGAGCTCAGGGACTGCCTGCTGACGGATCGACTGTCCTGAGAAGATGGCCATTGTCGAGCATGACAATGCAGATCGTTGTTGTCCACAGGATACTGTCACCAACAATGGATAGTGTTCTGTATGCGTGCATGTTGGGGTATTGTATTGTAGCTGGATGCTGTGTATATATATATTGTATAATGGGGTTTCTTGGACCTCCACCCATCATAAGGTGGCCCGCTATTTGGAAGGTCCAGACTAATCACCACACTTTTTTTTTTTTTTTGCTTTTTTCCTGATCTTGGCCTGTCCTGAAAGTTGATCAGCTTCCCTGTTTCCCCTGCGAATGTTCCCACTTCATCACTTGATCAGGTGGACCGCGGATACACTAGGAAATTGAAGTTTAGAGAAGTGAAAACCTTGCTCATGAAGCCAGGTCGGGTCAAGCTAAAATGACGTAAGTCCAAGCACGAGCCAAAAATTAATATGACCATACTTGCTAGGTCCATGCCCCTCCATTGGCTATGGTCCAAAATAAGATTACTGAGTGATCCTGATCGACCATTTGGTGAATATCCATTTGCAACCCGCTAATCATATGAGTTGAATCATTTCATGGAAGAAATTTTGGAACACGGTCCATCCCACAGTCGGGCCCACCAGATGAACAAACTAGGTCCCCTAAAGAAGTAAAGATCATCCCTACTTAGCTGCTCTGGCTGACATTAGTGCTGCCACTGCTTTTTCAGAGGAAACCCTAGCCGGCCGATGCTGTTGCATGAGTGCCTGGTTTTTTTCAGAAGGTAACCCGGGTTAGCTGGTTCTGTTCAATGAGTTGCCGGGTCAAGCACATTCCTACCGATTTCCTTCACACCAAAAAATAGGCCCGGTCGATGGGCCATGCCAATCCAATACGAAGTGCACCAACCTTGCGAACCATGACAGACACGTGTCTGAGATAGAGGCCATTCATCTTGTAGGGTACACTGTAAACGTGCCATAGACCAAAAAATAATGTTGACCCACTGATCAGGCATGAAAAACTAGTATGAGAAAAATAGGGGGAGGTTGATGGGGTCCCATCAGTCCAAATTCAGCTTACATGCGTGAATCACTTGACGAGCGTATTTTTTGATATATAGCATGTTTACATTGTCCCCTACCTGATTTATGGCCTGGATCTCTGACATGTGTCTTAACCCCCTCAAATTACGACTGCCATTCTTGCTGAGCAAGGTGGAAATCAACCGTAACAAATTCACTCTTTGCTTCTTAAGGATGGCTGGAGACTTGAAAACGAAACTGATGAGGCCACTCGTTTCTTGGGTTCGACAGCTTGACATACATCACGCCCATAATGCAAGACCAACCATCCGGTGGGCCCCATCATGGATGGGCCGCACAACAAACATGTTTTGTTTCTTTTCCTGCATACAAATTCAAGGATCCAATTAATGGCTTGCAAATGAGTAGTTATGCCAACCGTTTCCATTCAGCAGGGAAAGGTTTAAGCAATAAGATGGCCTTGGGTTTGGAGACTGTAAGCTCTATGGCATCCCCTCTTCGCTTCACCATTGGGGTCTCATGTTCAAGCCCAGGGTAACTGCCATGAGCTGGTGGAGACATCGTAGTGTGCCCCATTGATCCAGGGTTCAATCCCTGGTCGTGTTACCTTTCAAAAAAAAAAAAAAAAACAAAGAAAAGACAAGAAAAGAAAAAGATGGCATGATGCAATCGCAGTTGGCCCCAGTCAACGTATTGTTGAAAGGCGGGTCCCACTGCTGGCAATAAAAGATTTCATTAAGCTAATATATGGTGCGAGCATGCCATTCATATTGTTAGGCCAGCAAGTAGAATATGGGGACCACGTTTTAGTGGTCCAAACTATCCATCCTGTGGACCCCCATTGTTATAGAAGAGCTTCCAAAAACCTCCCCCCATCATAGAATCACAAATCCACGGTTTAAGGAACAGGGAGGTCAACAATCTACATTCCATTTGAAATTCCAACAGGATGGTTTGCATGGGTCATAGTTGCCATGTTATATGGGTTTAGTTGTCATGTTGCATGAACCATGGTTTTCAACGTGTTCACTTCGTTTTATATCAAACCATTGGTACCATATCTTAAGGCCCACAATGGGGTAATTCGATCCATCTACCTTGTCCGCCAGCTCGTTGTGGACCTCGAAAGTCCTAGCTTGGGCAGTGTTCACTTCTAATAAACATCATAATGACCCTGGAAAGTTTCAACAATCATCCTTATTTTCTATTTGTGGCCCAAATAAGTACTGGATTAGGGTGATATTTGGGTCTTACCCTTAAAATGACACGTCAAAAAGGATGGGTGGCATGGATTATACACATATATCATAATAAACATCATAATAACCCTGGAAAGTTTCAACAATCATCATTATTTTCTATTTTGTGGCCCACATAAGTGCTGGATTAGGGTGATATTTGGGACTTACCCTTAAAATGACACGTCAAAAAGGATGGGTGGCATGGATTATACACATATCAATGTGAGACCATATGGGCCATGGTTTGCATGAATCATAGTTGTCATGTCATATGCGTCGTAGTTGTCATGTTAAATGGATCATGGTTTGCACGTGTTCACTTCCTTTACTACCTAACCATTGGTACCATAGCCTAAGGCTCGAAATGGGGTGATCCGATCCATTCACTGTATCGGCCAGCTCGTCGTGGGTCAAAAAAGTCCTGACTTGGGCAGTGTTTAATTTTAACAAACATCACAATGAGCCTGAAAAGTTTCAACTGTTACCAATATATTCTATTTTGTGGCCCACATGAGCATTGGATCAGGGTGATATTTAGTCCCTAGCCCTAAAATTACACGGCAAAAAGGATGGTGGCATGGATTATACACACACATCAATGCGGGCCCATTTGGGTCGCAATTGCCATGTTTTATGGGTCATGGTTGTCATGTTATATGGATCGTGGTTTGCATGGGTCGTAGTTGTCATGTTATATGGGTTGTGGTTTCATGTTGTATGGATCGTAGTTTTTATTGGTTGTAGTTGTCATGGGTCATGGTTATCATGTTGTATGGATCGTGGTTTGTATGAATTCATAGTTGCCATGATATATGGGTTATGGTTGTCATGTTGCATCGATCATGGTTGTGGTTTTCAACATGTTCACTTCCTTTTCTACCAAACCATTAGTATCATAGCTTAAGACCCACAATGGGGTGATTTGATCCATCTACCTTATTGGCCAGCTTGTCGTGGGCCCAAAAAGTTCTGTCTTGGGCAATGTCCACTTCTAATAAACATCACAATGAGCTTGGAAAGTTTCAACAGTCACTATTATTTTCTATTTTGTGGCCCACAAGAGCGTTAGATTAGTCTTATATATGAATCCTACTTCTAAAGTGACACAGCAAAAAGGATGAGCAAAATAGATTATACACATACATCAATGTGGGCCCATTTGGGTGGTGGTTTGCATGGGTCGTAGTTGCCATGTTTTATGGGTCATGGTTGTCATGGATAATAGTTTTTAACGTGTCCAATTCCTTTTTTACCAAACCATCGGTGCCATATCTTAAGGCTCACAATGGGATGATCCGATCCATCCACCTTGTCGGCTAGCTTGCCATGGGCCCAAAAAGTCCTAACTTGGGCAGTGTCCACTTTTAACAAACATCACAATAAGCGTGGAAAGTTTCAACAGTCATTAGTATTTTTTATTTTATGGTCCACACGAGCACTGGATTAGGGTGATATTTGGTCCCTAGCCCTAAAATGATACGGCAAAAAGGATGGGTGGCATGGAT
This sequence comes from Magnolia kwangsiensis, assembly GCA_037074715.1. NCBI lineage: Eukaryota > Viridiplantae > Streptophyta > Magnoliopsida > Magnoliales > Magnoliaceae > Magnolia > Magnolia kwangsiensis. Next base: position 425,760 of record CM073575.1, on the reverse strand, counting down.
TATACACATACATTAATATGGGCCCATATGGGTCATGGTTTACATGGGTCGTAGTTGTCATGTTATATGGGTCGTGGTTGTCATGTTAAATTGTAACGCCCAAGATTTCAAGGGTCGAGCAAAGCTCAACTCCCGAGATCCAACGCATTGCTTATGCAACATAGATAATTATGTTTAAATATTGTCCATATTAATTTAAGAAATATGAGTGAGATTATACTAAAACAGCATATCATACTCCAGAGATATCGTAATTAAGGAAGTGGAAGTCTGAAATATATGTATTGAAATAAGTAAGCGATTCATAGCCTCCAGAGTATAATGATGTAACAGGGTTTAATATATAAAAGGTTAGCTTAAAAATATACTAAATGTCAAAATGTAGGTGTCCAACTAATCCCTGTGTCCTTGTAATCCCGTCAAATCAGCATGAGGTCTACATAAACCTGCCTGATAGCTGAACATAGGAGAATTCTTCCTCCTCATCTATGAAGTCCAATTCAGCCGCATAAACTTCACCTGCATCTACAAGAGAGTTTGGTTGGTATTTTAAAACACCGTCCTAGGGTAAGAGTGAGTAGCTAATTCAGTAGTACTATAAAGAAAATGTTAATATGTTATTAAGTCAATCAAACAGTAATGATAAAATAATACAACAATCACTTCCTATCTACTCTTGTTAATGCAGGAATGATGTGCAGTGATGATGTATGCTCTTGCATAAAGCTCCCTCACAAGCGACTCTGACAACCAATTTCGCGTATGACAAACTCCCTAAAGTGCAACTTCTTCGCCAAAGCACATGCAATGCAATGCATGGTCATGTTAGCCGAGTACTTAATTAAGCTTATTCATACTGCAGATTTGAGAAGCTAAGGTACCTTAGATTCAAGCATTGATGTTCATACATGGTAAACACATAATAGGCGAATCGGTTTGTTTGGTAAGTTCGATTGGTACGAGCATACGTTGACTTAATCGACATGGAGCGTATAAGTACCCCTTGTGGCCTAATCACTGTCGACAATCGTCGTGCGACACGAATTCATCGAGTTACCTAATGTGACAAGACTAACTCAGCCACCTGTATAAGGATTATTGTTGATTGCTTGGGCCATGTTATAGCCCTAATCTTACTCATATGCAGTAGGTAAACACATGTAATAATCATATCAACGTTTAACAAACAATCCAAATAAATCCCTCATTTGAACATTTCATCAAACACATTGAACATGTTACCAAGCATGTGCATTTTTATCCATAGATCGCATAGCGATAATTATGATTACATGAAAGAAACTATACATATGATTAAGGTAATTGAGAATCATATCTTAATTCTCTTAATAAATACAAATCATCAACATTTTCTCATTCAGACAATTTATCAAACACTTAAGTTACACTTTACCAAATACATAAAGTAGATTAGCTACGACATATATTATGACAGTTCCTTACACCAAGAGATCATTATGCATATGACAAACATGAATCCTACATTAACAGTCATGGTAAGTACAAATCACGATTTCATGTTCATTTAAACATTTCAACAAACATATAGGATGCATATTTTGTTCAACATAGTTCATACATGTAAAATACATCGAAAACAATGCATCTAAGATAATATAATAGCAATTAAGTCAGATATAAATCATTAGCTTACATTGAAAGTATTGAAAACCATAACCTAAACGTTTATAGTCCACACCTTTTATTGGAATACTCGATTTGGACGCGGTTCGAATTCTATGTTCCCAAAAATAGAACGTCGGGCACCTAAACAATGAAATAGGTTAGCTATTTCATCGAATACTTTATTTAGATCTCTAAATCCAGTTAGGGTTAGGATTTCTTACCTAAATTGAAGCCTAAAATGATTGTGTAGCAAAACAAGAAGGCAATTCTATGCATGGAGTTGTGAGAATGAATCCCTGCAACGTTCTCCCGAACTGTCACTTCTCTCCTCACTCCTTTCTCTTCTTTTCTCTCTTCTCTCTCCTAGGGTTAGAGAAATTCGTATGGAATAGGAATGAGGTGGTTTAGGGGCTTTATATAGGCCTAGAACTGATGCAAATGGCCCTAAGGCCATGGTATACTTAGGTTATAACTAAAGGGTTCATGTTTCTAGTAGACGGGTCTCATATGGAGGTTCACTACTCACGTCATAGTGTAAGTTCCCTGACAATGGATCTATATCAGGACGTATCTAATAAGCTGATCGACTGTGGAGGACCTGTGTCAGATCAATGGTCATTCTTACTTGATCGAGGCCAAAAGTATATGGATATGAGCAGCGAAATTTTCTTTTTCCATGTGTGAAGTTTGATCAGAAACTAACGGTCTGAAGTCTTCAATTTCGCCCATAATCCGATGACACAATTTACTTAAGTTTCAATACCTTTTTTAAATATATTCACATTTCTCACACACTTTGCTTAGGGCTCAAGTTGTGTGGTTCTGGATACTATTTGGGCTCGATTCCCACAATGGTTGCCAAGCCCAATAAGACAATCGATCATAATCCTTTAGTTTCTCGGTTATCGGACTTTTGACGTGTGGTCTAGGTCCTATACGAAGTTTCGATGTACTCCCGAGAGCGACAAGCTTACGGGATTTCTCTCAGGTTCTTAAGTGGTGTTGAGTTAGCGGTATTGATGATTTTAGGTCTTGCCATTTGTGTAAATGGTGGTCTGAGCTAATTCCACTGATTAATTCAGTTTAGTATTTAATTAATTTTCGTCTAAATTTTTTACAGAATACAGTCCTTAGGGATTTCTGCCTTAGGTGGTACTCGGGTCCTGTATGGATTTTTTTCGAGATGTTACAATGTACCCCCTTAAAGAAAAATTTCATCCCCGAAATTAGTACATTTTCTTACTTCTCGAGGATATGAGGGTAGTTCTTATAGACTTCGGCTTCTATTTTCCAAGTACCCTCTTTCTCAGTGTGATGCGTCCACAATTCCTTCACAAGAGGGATAAATTTGTTGCGTAGCACTTGTTCCCTCTTATCGAGAACACGCATTGGTTGCAGTACATAAATAGCATCTTCACTTAACTGTACCTGTTCTCATTTGATAATGTGGGTAGGGTCAGGAACATATTTCTTCAACATCGATGTGTAAAATACGTTTTGCATGTCTGTGAGTGGTGTGGACAAAGCAAGGCGATATGCCACCACACCCACTCAGTCTAAAATCTGAAATGGGCTAATGAATCTTGGCGTGAGTTTTCTTTTCTTGCCAAATTGAAGGACTCCCTTCATTGGGAAAACTTTCAGGAATACGTGGTGTCCAACTCCAAATTCCAGTTGTCGTTGTCTTGTATCGGCGTAACTCTTCTATCTACTCTGGGCTGCAAGAAGTCGACAATTGATAATGTCAGTCTTCTCTGAGATTGTCTGTATTAAATCTGACCCAACCAAACTCTTCTCACCAACTTTTGCCCAACAATGTGGTGCTCGACATGGGCGCCCATACAAGGCTTCATGAGGAGTCATGCCAATGCTCTCTTGGAAGCTGTTGTTATAAGTAAACTCGATGTAGGGGAGGCAATCAACCCAACTGTCCTTGAAATCAAGCACACACGGTCACAACATATCTTTGAGAATCTGATTTACCCGTTCTGTTTGCCCATTAGTTTATGGGTGGAACGCGGTACTGAATTTCGGTTTCACTCCCATTGCTTCTTGGATTCAAGTCCAGAAAATAGACATGAATTGTGTGTCTTGGTCCGACACAATTTCTATAGGAACTCCATACAGTCGTATTATCTCCTTGATGTACAGCTTGCCTAGATCATCTGTCGAATTTGAAACTCTAATCGAGAGGAAATGAGCCGATTTCGTCAATCGGTCCACAATCACCCAAATGGAGTCATGCCCCTTTCTCGTCTTCGGTAACCTGGAAATGAAATCCATAGATATGAAATCCTACTTTCACTCGGCTATGAGCATGGGTTGAAGTAAACCAGGAGGTCGACGATGATCGACCTTGACCTGCTAGCACGTGAGATAATGGAACACATAATCTGCTATGTGAGCCTTCATGTTGTCCCACCAGTACAAACGCTTCATGTCTCGATACATGTTCGTACTGCTCAGATGCATCACCATCTTTGAATTGTGGGCAGCTTCTAGGACTTCCTTTCTCAAGTCATGGAGATTCGGAATGCACAGGTGGCCATGATATTGTAAACCTCCGTCCGAGCCAACTCTCCATTCGGATTCTTCGTTATCACTTGCTCGTTCTCTCATTTTCACCGATAGTTCATCTTCTTTCTGAGCTACAATGATTCGGTCATCAACAAGTGGCTATACGTGGATGTGTGTGATGCTCTCAAATGACTCCTCTACTGTAAGCTTATATTCGAAGTCTCGCACAAACTCTACCATATTCCACTCTTCTATCATCAGCAGAGCTGCAAATTCTATAGTTTTCTTGCGGCTTAATGCATTGGCCATAAGGTTGGCCTTGCCAGGATGGTAGAAGACCTTAAACTTGAAGTCTTTGAAGGTTTCCATCTAACATCGTTGCCTCATGTTCAGGTCTCTTTGCATGAAAATGCACTTGAGGCTTTTGTGATCACAGAAGAGCTCGAACTCCTCTCCATAGAGGTAATTTCTCTAAAGCTTTAACGCGAAGATGACTGCCACCAATTCCAAGTTGTGAGTAGGGTAGTTTTCTTCGTGCTTTCTCAACTATCGCGAGGCATATGCGGATCACCTTATCTTTCTGCATAAGTACACATCTCAAACCAACAAGAGAGGCATTAGTGAAATAGTGTATTTGACCCCTTACTCTGGCAATACAAGTATGGGTGCATACGTCAGCTTGTCCTTTAATTCCAGAAAGGCAGCTTCTGCTTTCTCGTTCCAAGTAAATTTAAGATCTTTTTGAGTGAGTTGAGATAACGGTCAAGCTATCTTGGAAAAGTATTTAATGAATCGACGATAGTAGCCAGGAGGTTCGTGGAAACTCCTTAATTACTTCAGTAATCGAACCGGGCTGCTCCTAGTCTTGTACCATGGTTACCTTGGTAAGGTCCACAACAATTCCTTCCTTGGACACCACATGTCCCAAGAACTTGACTTCTTCCTTCTAGAAGTCACATTTCCATTACTGTGTAAATAATTGGTTCTGTTTGAGCGTATCAAGGACTGCTCATAGGTATCCTTCGTGATCCTTCCGACTCTTGGAGTATATCAAGATGTCGTCTATGAATATGATGACGAATCGGTATAGATACGGTCAAAATACTATGTTCATAAGATCCATGAATGTGGTCAATGCATTTGTAAGTCCAAACGGTATCATGAGGAACTCATGGTGCCCAAAGCTGGTCCTGAATGTTGTTTTCTACATGTTTTCATTCCTGACGCATAAATGATGATACCCGGACTGTAGGTCGATTTTAGAGAAATACTTTGCTCCCTTCAACTGGTCAAATAAGTCGTCTATCCTAGGTAGAGGATATTTATTCTTCACTGTAAAATTTAACATGCGATAATCAATACACAACCGCAGTGATCTATCCTTCTTCTTCACGAACAACACAAGAGCTCCCCAAGGAAATACGTTAGGCCATATAAAACTTAAATTCAACAGATCATCAATCTGCTTCCTTAATTCCTTCATTTCACATGGAGGCATGCGGTATGTCGGTAAGAAAATGGACGTCGTACCTAGTACAAGGTTGATATTAAAGTCGATCTCATGCTGAGTAGGTAATCCAGGGATCGTTCTAAACACGTCCGTAAAATCTTGGACTACTGGCATGTTTCCAAGCGACTGGCCATCATAGTTTTTCTATAGGGAAGCATAACAAAGGACTTGAAAGGGAAAACTGACCTGAACTAGGAAAGTGAAGGTCGTGTTCTCGGGTCCATGCGCCGTCACTAATCTGGTATCACAGTCAATCTCGGACTTCATTTCGGTGAGTCAATCCATGATGAGGATGACATCATAATGATATATGGTGTAACAATCAGGTCAATAGACACCACCCTGCTTCCTAAGTCTATCAGGCAACCCTTACATAGCTTAATGGCATCAGTAAAAGTTTCTACTGCTGCGATAACTCTCACCCCAACCATATGGGTAGTATTCAACCCTAAACGCTTGACCATAAAGTATGATATCATCGAAATAGTATACCCGGTGTCCACCAACAGAAAAACTGGAGTACCTTGGATGTGGGCAGTGACTTCAAAGGCTAAAGGCATTGCAGTTGCTGACTCAGATGCTTCAGTCGCAAGTGTATGTACACGAGCCTGTTGAGGACGATTGGGTTGTGCTGTCATAGGTCGTTAAGGCGGCCTGTTTCGGGATACGGGAGGTCAGTAAAATGGTTGTGCTGGTGGCACAAATCATAGAGGTGGAGCTGATATAACTTGTGGTAGTTAGCGGTTGATCTTCTGAGGCGGCATAAAACCATTGTCCCTCATCTTAATAAAGGAAAAGGGCTCGTTATGGCCCGTCTTCTTATAGTAGACAAACCAAAGATCTGATCGCCTCTACTGGGTCGATGGAGCCCTTAGCCTGGGAAGCAAATTTTCATATGACCTCTTGCCAAGAAATGGTTAGTTCGACAATTCAGGCCGAGGCCTTGGGCCCATGGGCATACATGTCTGGGACAATCTATCTCCATCCTACTCAGCTTGCAGGGACATTTTCACTAGCTTGGCATAGTTGGGAATGCTAGTGCAACACATCTTAGTAGGGATATCAGGCCGCAGACCTTCTGAAAATTGCTGCATCCTCATCAGCTCGTCCGTTAGGATCAATGGAGAGTATTTGGCTAGCTCCATGAAGTGGTTCTTGTATTCCACTACTGTCATCCCCCCTTGTCGAAGGCGAAGAAATTCATCCTCCTTTTCAGTATAGTAAGTGAGGGGAAAGTACTTTCCTTGGAAATGATTTTCAAACGCGTCCCACGTCCACACATATCCCACAGGGACGGTCCGTAAGATGCTATCTCACCAAAGACTAGCCTCCTTCTCAAACATATACATAACAAACTCCACTTTCTCTGCCTCATTACAGTGCAACAGTTTCAGCATCTTGGATATAGGATTCAACCAATACTCTGCCTCCTCGGGTCAGTGAGTACCTACAAATGTAGGAGAACGGAAACACTGAAAGCACTCAAATAGGCCACTGGCAGTCAAAGTCTCAGTGGGTTGCACGGGTGGCATAGGTGGGACCATATTCATGTTCTGGGTAATAGCCCCTGCAATAGTGGCCAAAAACTGTTATTGTTGCTGCATCAGGAGCATCATCTACTCCAACTTATCAAGAGGTACGGCCTGAGGCATGTGTGGCATCGATGTAGACGCACGGTTCTTTCTCAGAACTGGTGGTGTACTAGGTGTTGGCCCATTTGTAGGGTCAGTGGTCGGTTGTGAATCTGGCATAGTCTTAATACCCGGGCCCAAACTAGGGTCCGTAAGGCGATCGCTCAAGGGAGTGCCCCGTCAATCGATCCGCCAAGTGCGAGACGTGCTATATTCTGAGTGGTTTTCGGAGGCATTCCCTATATATAACATAGGGTGCAACATGTGTACGATTAGGATAACATTACCCATTTTTTCAAACATTCTACACATTCCAAATCAAAAGAAGCTTCATGTATTTCATTCAGCCAAAACTTGTCACAATACACGAGATGTAGTATTACATGAATTATGGCAGAAAATGCATGTGAGCTAATTTAGCAAAAGCTTTAACACTAACTACACTAACATCCAACTAAGTCATCCAGGGCTATTATAAAGAAAATAAGAAATAAAGAAAATCAGAAGACAACTGCAACACATGACTAGTCCTCTGACTCTGGTGAAGGTGAAGGTGCACCCTTATCCTGCATACAGCACAAGAGGGTCTTTAAAGTGTGAGACATTCTCTTGAATTTCTGTTTCAAATAAGCCTGATTCTCTTTGAACTCCTGCTTTAGGGCGACTTGGTTTTCTTCAATCCTAGCCATGTAGGCTTTTAAGGCAGCCTGATCATGGCGGTCTTCATATGTAGCAGAAGGTTCCCCATCTGAATCTTGGGCCTCTTCTTCTTCCTGCTCCACTTCTTCACTGCTTTCCTCTTCTCCATTTCCTCCTCTTCTTCATTTTCTTCTTCTTTAATGCCTTCCTCTTCTTCACTTTCTTCTTCTATCTCATTCCCGTATTTATCGAGTCGGGCTTGATGTTGCCTAGGGTCTATGCCCATATCGTTAAGTGTAGTCTCACTGATGAAATGTGTAGACGTAATAATTTCCATATGAAGCCTGAAACTGTTTAAGGTCAAATATTGCATATCAGACCCCAGTTATTGCCTGGATTTATGAGCATGATATCGTTTAATGCCCTGCTTTAATCGTGTTTTTGATGCAAGATACATTTGCGAGCTTGGACTGAAACAGAGTGTTAAAAGCATAGATTTGATGCTCAAAATGCACCAAGGCAACGGACGGACCCCAGGAGACCAAGATTAACAAATTTACACACCAAAGATCTGAGAAAATCGAAAAACTGAAGCTCAAGTGGCCAGAAAGTCAATTAGAATGCAAGATCATAGGGTTTCCGCCATCCTTTCGGCTCGAAACTCCATACGTGGCCTGAGGACCATAAATGAACTGTACACATCAAATTTTAGCCCTCGGATCCCTGTGAAAGTGACCCAACGGACAGATTAACTCATAAAACTTGGATTTAGGGCCCACCTGATATCTGAATATGCTTAATCTTAGTTTCAATTCATTAAATGAGCTAACAAAACGGATGGATGGATCGGATTTCTCGAGTACATCATGATGGACCCCACATGTACACTACGTGTACATAAGGTATCCATGCATTGGACGTGCACTAGTCCAAGATGCGGTCAACCATTGCGCTAACCCATTGCTTTCTAAAAACCAAAACAGAATTCTGTTTTCTGCCAAAGAAACAGATGTGCGTCCACTGAACCACGAATTGGGCCCACACCGTCCATCATATGGACAATCGGGTCTGTCATTATTCTTGGGAGGAAAAATCGACCGTACACCATGTGTTTACTGGGACCCATGCATGTATACACACACGAATGCAATTTCAAACGTATAACGGATGGTGGCTTTACAGATTCCGTGGGCCACATCAGCGCAAGTCCAAACCAACCATTCCCGAATGGTTTTCCATGAGGACTTCAATGGATAGTGTGGATCTTGCACCTAACACCAAGAAGTGGGCCCCACCCACCTCAGCACAAGACACTGCGATGGCTCTATTTCGCAACAGAGGTCACGGTGGATCTTTGTGGGCCACCATCATGACGTAATGGTATGATCTGAGCCGTTCATCATCTATAGGCGCTCGTTATGATTAGAACCATGCTAACTATTTTCATCCATACACACGCACGTGCAGTTCACAACAAGCACAAGAAATTCATTCGCAGCCGTTGGAGAAAAATCAATTAGGTGGGCCGCGTCAATGAAAATTCAAAACCATCCATATGCGAATGGTTTTCCGTGATCAATCCAACGAATGGACTGGATTTTCCATTTGACGCTGATCAGGGGCCCACCGACTTCAACAGCAAACCCATCTTACGCAGGCCCTATTTTTTGTGTTCGGTGTTGACTGATTTCGGGAAGATTGTAGGCCCACGATGATGATTGGACGGTTGATTTGGACCGTCTAAACATCCCAAGGGACATTGATCTTGTGGACAAAATGCAAGGAAAGTGGGAGTTGTTAGGCATTGTCTTTCGGCTGTGGAACAAGATGCGTTGCCAACTGCGTAAAGAGCTGCATAAACGTTGTCCTCTCCACCGACCTATAAACCGACCTCCTTGCACCTATAAGAAGGGAGGGCGTGAACATGGAAAAGAATCCAGCAAGTGGTGGACGTGAAGCAGACGTGAGGGAGAGATAGTTATCTTTTTTCTTTTATTTTTTAGTTTTTCTTTTCTTTTCTTTCTTTCTTTAGAGCTTAGCCTCACCATGTTTGGCTAAACCTCTTAGCTAGGGCTAAGAGGTGAAGCTTGTAGCGTGATGGGGAGACTTTACTTATACCTTTTGTTTATATTGAACTGATGTTAATTTTTATTTAATTAAGGGAATGTTTTTAGTTTTTAATGGTATATTGTGACTAAAATTACAATGGGTCTGCAGTAGCTTTGAGCATGTTCCCTTTCTTTTTATGTTTATGACATCAAGAAGCCATGTTGTTCACCATCGTCTCCTGGGCATGGTCGGATGACAGTACCCTTCCTAACCTTTATAGCATGTTGATTGGTTGGTAATTAGTTTAATTCTGTTGTTTACTTTGTCTCTTGGGCATAGTTTGGTGATGGAATCCATTCTAATCCATATACCTTTCATCTCTTTAAAACTATATTAAAGGAAGTTCAGTTTAAATTTCATAATTATACCTTTCAACTGGATGAAGATGGACTCTAAGTCTAGTTGAGTTTTTGATGCAGGCATAAGATCTCTCTGATCTCTACAAGTGGATCCTCTGAATCCCTAGTTTCTTTTTTCTAAATTCTTTAAGTTTTAGATAATTATTCCTTAAATTACCATCGATTTAGATTTCATCTTAGTCTAGTTCTAGTTTTACTTAGTTTCAGATAACGTACAGGTTCCAGTCCCTTGGGATTCGACCTCGATCTTACCGAGTTTATTACTACATCACAACCATGCACTTGGGGAGTGAACAGAAACCGAAGTTACGGGCAATCTTGCATATAAGTCAGCCGAAAGGTAGTGAGGAGTCTTCCTTAGTAGACCATGCAGTGCTGATTATTTAAGTCAAGGCAAGAGTAGGCAGGCACATCTTGTCTCCCTGTCCAGCTTGATACATAAACCTTGTGCATTCTGTGCAGTTACTCCACCTAGGTTACACGTTGTACATGCATATCCGATGGAGTAGACGAAAGTCGTCTGTTATCTTAGTTGAAGCAAGGGTATTTTCTCACCTCCACCGCTCAAGTTGGCCGCATAGGAAACGTGTGCGGCGATTTCTTTCTCTCACTTGCGAGGTTCGTCTCACTTGCATATACAACTCCATGTTCTATCCCCCATAATACGGGCCATCACATCTGCATTGAATACGGCTTCCTTCCTCCCCAAAGGGATAGTAAACTGAAGAGGCTCCAGTAGTAGGTTCCGTATGTGGGCATAAAAGACTCGTACGGTGCCTTCAATCGCATGAGTATCCCTCGAATATGGGACCCCACCCGGACTCCAGAAGAAGGTCAATTATTAGATATGTTCCAAATAATTTCTCATCAATATGAGCTTTAAATACAACTTTGCGGTTACGAAACTTACCAAGTCCGGTGCCCACCGATAAAGATCTTTCGATCGGGATTTGAAGATCAAGATCCCGCTTCAATCTTTGCTCTCTCTCGGCACTTGTACTTGCCTCGGCGCTCGCCTTCTTCTTCAAGCGGCTTGGATGGCTCGGCCCGGCCTCATCCGCGGCCGCTCTTCTCTTTCTCATAAGGGAAAGGAGTGATGAGATGGAGAAAATGACGGAAACAAGCTCAAAGAGAGCCATAGAGGTGGAAGGGATAGGAGAATGAAGTAGATTTGAGAATTTGGGGGTTATGAGTTATAAAAGGTAGGTTTTGTGCTCATATAGGTGGAAATGAGAGTAATAGGAAGATGAAATGAATAGTTTTAGGAAGATGGTGGTGGATGGGTGTAGAAGGTAAAAGATTTAAGAGGTTTGAATGTATGGAAGAAGAGATTTGAGAGGAAAAGAGAGGTTTGGAGAGTTTAGAGGGGCTTGTGGGGTAGGAATAGGGTAAAATAACAAAAGGGGGGCGTTAGGGGGTTAAGTGGGAGGTCTCACATGTGAGACCAGCCCCACATGAGCGGCCGACAGGCGGCGTGTCGTCGTGCCCCTATAGGGTCCCCGGCGGTGGCTCAGTCGCCCCCTCCCGGGGTGTCGTGGGTGCACGTGGGACCCCCTGGGCCCCACTGGTTATTGCGGTTTGGGTCCTTAGGCCCGCAGGATCCGTTGTCCTAGCTATACATGAACGTATTCACGCTTTTAGGTTTTTTCTAGGTTTAGACTTCGTTGACTTATAGTTCAAACCAGTCAATTGACAGCCTAAAAAGTGTTGAGATCACTTCACATGATCCAAAATGCATACGGGCTACACTAATGCAATTAATCTCGCCTTCTGGCTAAATTTTTTGGAATCCTATAAGAGTTTCTAAATTATATCGCCTCCTTCCTAAGTCAGAGTGCGTTTGAGTGCGTCGTGTTACCTATAACCCAGGTCTAGTTTAATCTAAATCATGATCTAATACCAACTTGTAATGCCTCGAATTTCGAGGGTCAAGCAAAGTTAAACTCCCGAAATCCAGCGCATCACTTATGTAACATGGATAATGATGTTTAAATGTTGTCCATATTAATGTATGAAACATGAGTGAAATTATACTAAAGCAACATATCATACTCCAGAGATATTGTAATTAAGCAAGCGGAAGCCTAAAATATATGTATTGAAATAAGTAAGCGATTCACAGCCTCAAGAGTATAATGATGTAACAGGGTTTAATATATATAAGGTTAGCTTAAAATATACTGAATGTCAAAATGTAGGTGTCCAACTAATTCTTGTGTCCCTGTAATCCCGTCAAATCAGCATGAGGTTTACATAGACCTGCCTAATAGCTGAACATAGGAGAATTCCTCCTCCTCATTTATGAAGTCCAATTCAGCCGCACAGACTTTGTCATCACCTGCAACTACAATAGAGTGTAGTTGGTGTTTTAAAACATCGTCCCAGGGTGGGAGTGAGTAGCTAACTTAGTGGTAATATAAGGTAAAGGTTAACATATTATTAAGTCGATCAAGCAGTAATGATAAAGCAATACAACAATTACTTTCCAGCTACTCTTGTTAATGCAAGAATGGTGTGCAGTAATGATATATGCCCTCGTACAAAGCTCCCTCATAAGCGACTCTGATAACCAATTTCGCGCATGACAAACTCCCTAAAGTGCAACTTCCTCGCCAAAGCACATAAAATGCAATGCATGGTCATGTTAGCCGATCGAGTACTTAATTAAGCTTATTCATATAGCAGATTTGGGAAGCTAAGGTACCTCCCTTTATATCATTAACCCAAACAAAGGATCCATGTAGGGTCGTCAATCCTAGTTAACACATACGATAGACAAATTGTAGGGCATCACCCCTAATGGAAAGCAATCGATAGGCAAATTCAAGGGTTTATACGAGCGGTCACTATGGGGGGCTCGTTACCTCAACGTAGGCCGACAGTTAGAACATGGTGTCCCATATCACCATGCCCGACTCACAAGTTTTGGTTGCTCACTGGTCACTATGGGGAGGCTCGTCACCCCAGCGTAGACCTATAACTCGACCACGGTATCCTATACCACCATGCCCGGCTCATAAATCTTAGCAGATCATGGTACCATGGTTAAAACGGGCTTTTATATTGGTAAGTGGTACCTTAGATTCAAGCAGTGATGTTCATACATGGTAAACACACAATAGGCCAATCGGTTTGTTTGGTAAGTTTGATTGGTACGAGTACATGTTGACTTAATCGACATGGAGCGTATAAGCATCCCTTGCGGCCAAACCGCTATCAACAATCGTCGTGCGACACAAATTCGTCGAGTTACCTAATGTAGCAAGACTAACTCAGCCACACGTACAATGATTATTGTCGATTGCCTGAGCCACGTTGTAGTCCCAATCTTACTCAAATGCAGTAGGTAAACACATGTAATAATCATATCAGCACTTAACAATGATTATTTGAGAATCCTATCTTAATTCTATCTTAATTCTCTTAATTCTCTTAATAAATACATATTATTTGAAACTATACATATGATTAAGGTAATTGAGAATCCTATCTTAATTCTCTTAATAAATACAAATCATCAACATTTTCTCATTCAAACATTTATCAAATACTTAAGTTACACTTCACCAAATACATAGAGTAGATTAGTTACGATATATATTATGATAGTTCCTTACACCAAGAGATCATTATGCATACAACAAACATATATCCTGGATTAACAGTCATGGCAAGAACAAATCACGATTTCATGTTCATTCAAACATTTCAACAAACACATAGGATGCATATTTTGTTCAACATAGTTTATACATGTAAAATACATCGAAAACAGTGCATCTAAGACAATATGACAGCAATTAAGTCAAACATAAATCATTAGCTGACATTGAAAGCATTGAAAACCATAACTTAAACGTTTATAGTCCGCACCTTTTGTAGGAATACTTGATTCGGACGCAGTTTGAATTTTACGTTCTCAAAAATAGAATCTCAGGCACTTAAACAATGAAATAGGTTAGCTATTTCATTGATTACTCTTTTTAGATCTCTAAATCCATATTAGGGTTATAATTTCTTACCCAAATCAAAGCCTAAAATGATTGCGTAATGAAATAGGAAGGCGATTCAGTGCATGGAGTTGTGGGAAGGAATCCCAGCAACGATCTCCCGACTCTCACTTCGCTCCTCACTCTTTTTTCTCTACTCTATCATGGGGTTAGAGAAATTCATATGGAATGCGAATGAGGTGGTTTAAAGGCTTTATATAAGCCCAGAACTGATGTTAATGGCCCCAGGGTCATGGTATACTTAGGTTATAACTAAAGGTTGCCTATTTCGGGCAGCTGGGGCTCATATGGAGGTCCATTACTCACGTCATAATATAAGTTTCCTGACAATGGATCTATGCCAGGACATGGTTTCAGTGTGATCTGATAAGCTGATAGACCATGGAGGACCTGTGTCAGATCAACGGTCGTTCTTACTCAATCGGGGCTAGAAGTAAACGGATATAAGGAGCAAAATTTCCTTTTCTCATGGGTGAAGTTTGATAAGAAACTGACGGCCTGAAGTCTTCAATTTCGCTCGTAAGCCAATTGTGAGACCCGTATCTTGGTCCGTACCTTTCCGTACACTTCCGCGGTAGTACCGGTCGAATTCCGGTAACTTTCGACCCTTAAACAATATCGACGCGCGACCTGGATTCTTGTACCGACAACCCGAGTCGACTCAACCCGAGACCAATACCATAGCGACCGCACCGTCGCCGCGGTTCCGATACCGCGACTCGCGCGCCGAGGCGATACCCGGATCAAGAGATATGGGCCAACGTTCGGTGCGAGAAAACGCCGCGCGTTGCGAAAACCAAGGAAATCTCAACGATGTGTCACATCAATCACATCAATCCCATCAATCAATCACCCATCAACCCATCACATGTCAAGTACACATCACCTCCATCCATTTTCCCAAGCAACCACAAAAGTCTCCCAAACCCGTACCTCTCTTACACAAAAAGCCTCAAAAGTCTTCACAACCCATACCTCTCTTACACCAAAGCCTCAAAAGTCAAGCTTTTCTTACACAACCATCACTCACCCATCCATCCATCACTCTCTCTCTCTCCCTTTACATCACTCTCTCTCTTTCTCTCTTTCTCATTTCAAAAAAATCCAAGCAACTAAAATTGCAAGGGGCTCCCACGTATGGAATTCCCCAAGTCCCTCTAAGCTTCAAGTGGCCCACCTTCCTACCCCAAAATCCCCCATCTCAACCCTCCATTCTTCATCCTAACCGTTGAAGTTGAAGCCAAGGTGCCAAGGAACCCCTAGGAGCGAGAAGATCGGACGGTGGGTGCTTCTATAGGGTAGTTTTTATTGTTTTTATGGTGGACCAAGTGAGACTCACCGATCCATGGTGTGGATCTCACTTGGGACCCTTATTTGTGGCCGATGGACCACTTGGATCATCATGATCATTCCATGATGGGGCCAATCTCCATGGACCCCATCATGATGTTTATTTTCACTTAGAAAGGTCATCTAGACCGTCAATATCGGTGGAGAATGGATCTCCACCGTTGATTTACATTTCTAATGGTCCCATGTGCAAGGGATCCATTTATTGTATGTTTCATTGCAAGGGAGGGCCCATAAGGACGGGGACCCTCCATCACAAGCCGTGTCCCACTCTCCATGTCTCTCTCTCTATTTTATTTTATTTTATTTTATTTATTGCAAAAAGGATGGTGTGGCCCACTTGAATGGATCCCATCTTGATGTATGTATTTTATTCAAGTGGGGCCCACCTTAGATGTTATTTCCATGCCGCCCATCATGTGGTGGCCCACTTCATCAGGCCCACCACAAGTGTTTTTATTTTTTTTTAAAGCCAGCCGTCCAGCGTCTTAGACGCTGGACGTTTCTAAGGAAGTGAGATAAAGAAGAAAAAGAAAGGAAAAAGGGACCTTTTTGGTGGCCCACTTGTATAGGCCCCACCTTGATGTTTATGTTAAATCCACGCCATCCACCACTTTTCCTGGAATATTTTAGGCGTTGAGCCAAGGAATGATCTCAATCCAACGATCAGGCGGGCCGTACCAGAGATAATGATACTTTTACACTTCCAAGTCTGCTAATACCCATTTTGTCGTTTCTACGCTCCAAATCAGTTCTAGAGATGAGGTTTGTGTGGCCTGTTTGGGGCCTAGGATCAAGTGGGCGGAGCGGATCCCTCATCAGCGGACCCCACCTGTGTTTTTTTTTAAACACACAAAAAAAAAAATAAATAAATAAGGGGCAGCAGCACTGCCACCTTTGAAGGCAGCAGGCGCTGCCTGCGCACCTGGACGGACGGACGTAGGGGGGCCCACGGCCCTGCGTGTGGGCCCCACCATAATGTTTATGTGTCATCCGACCCATTTATGAGGTGGGCCACCCCATTGGTGGGCCCCCCCTCCAAGGATGAGTCAGATTCAAAAACTCAGGTGGCCCACACCATGCAAACAGTTTGAATTGAATTCTACCGTTGAAAATTTTCTGGGGCCCACAGAAGGGTTGGATCAAGCTGCAATTTTTACTGACCCTTCATACAGGTCTGAGTGACCTTATGAACGGGTTGGATTTCAAATAAACATTAAGGTGGGCCACATTTGTGGGACCCACGGTGATGTATGTGATTCATTTGCACCGTCCACGGCCCGTGGACGGTGAGACTCACCCTGTTGCAGGTGTTTTACACACGCCGTCCACCTGTCTTGATGATGGGGCCCACTACCAGCTACCCATATTATTTTCTGTGGGACCCACCATTATATCTTTATGTATATTATGTAGTTTAAATGTATATTTTATATTATGAAAATTGTAGTGGGCCCTAGACCATGTGTCCCTATGATTAGCTTGGATGGAAATAAATGTTTTGTAAGGCCCATGAGTCGGGACCCATTGAATTTCAAAAAGGGCTATGGGCTAGGCCCATTTGATGCATTTTAGGCCTAGATCTAGGCCCATTTGATGTGTTGCAAGTCCTTGGGACTAGGCCCATTGGATGTACTTCAAGGCCCATGCTCTTGGACCCTTCTGTTGAAATTTTAGAGCCCATGGAAGTAGGATATTTGATATATGGTAGGACCTATGGTACTAAACCCCTTTTTGTTTATAAAAAGGGCCCATGGGATTAGACCCACTTGATATGCATGCAAGCCCATGGAGGTAGGCCAATTGTTATATGTAAGGCCTAGGGGTTTAAGCCCACTTTGACATACGTACAAGCTCATGGATTAGGCCCATTTGAATTGTTTAAGGCCTAGGGATTTGGGACCATTCGACTCGAGGCCCATTTGATATACGTTTGAGGGCCTAATTGGTGTGGCCCATTTGATACATATTAGACTCATATGACTAGGTCCAATTGATGCAATCCAAGGCCCACGGGTTTCGACCCATTGCAATGCACATAAGACCCATTGGTATGGCCCATTTATGTGGCCCATCTGATGAATAAAAGCCCATAGGATATGGCTCATTTGATATATATATATATATAAGATCCAATGGGGACAACCTACAGTCCATTGCAATGTGTAAATCCATCATAGACTAAGTACGATGTTCACACCGATCGTGCCTTGGGAGCAATGTTGGTTTGACGTCCACGTTGCGAGCGTAATGCTGGTTGGATGTCCACATTACGACTCTCCTTAGGGCCCATCACCAGGCCGTACTTGCTGTGTCCGGGCCCATCTGCATCGTAAGATAATTCATTTTATTATAACATGTTTAGTATAACCATGATCATGCGCATCATATGTATGCTCGGTATGAGGATTGACTGATCATAGCATTTGCCTTCGGGCAGGTTGATTATGGGCTCCCGGTTAGGCGGTGTCGCCTTACATGAGCGCACGGTATGTGCAGGATTGGTTGCATGACTGGATAGCGTGATTCATGCATTCCGCATTGTGTGACATGGTTATTGCACGCCCTAGCGACATCAGGGCCGTAGCCTCCACAGACGCATCGTGGTTGGCAGGGTTGGATACCGGAAATCTTGTTCTACATGGGGTACTATAGATATCCCTGGGTGAAAGTCCCTAAACCCTTATGGTACCAAGAGGTTGCTCCAACGTCTAGACCGAGTGGGTAGATGAGCGTTGAGTGCCGATTACCAGACGGTTACGCTCTCCACTGTGTCGTGGTCGGTTGGAAGGGGGTACGGCCTTACCCGCCCGAGTGTAGGGGGCAATGCTAGGCTGAGTTTGACCAGCTCGAGGAATGGGTCCGCTATCGACGAGTCGCGCCCGATTTTGGCAGACGGATAGTGAGGTCTCTTCCACTTACCTTATTGCGCGCGATGTGGCGGCAATCTGGTTTAGAGTGTACTAGACCCCGGTGATATTCCATACTTTGAGCTGTACTGATATGTGGACATTGATGAGTATCTGTATGCTTGAGTTGCATTGTACATTGCATGGCCTTGGGATGGCCGATACCATTCATGTCTTGCATTACATAGCCTTGGTACGGCTCATGACGTTTTGGTTCCATCTGCATATTCCGCATTACTCTGACATCGCATTTATATTACTACCTTGCGCACACACTTTCACCACCCTCTAAGCTTTCTGTAAGCTTATGCACGACCGTTGCGTGCAGGTGACGTTGGACTGCAGCAGCGTTGAGGCAGGAGCGCGTTGCTGATCATTTTGGAGTTTTCTGTTATTTACCATTGTATTTCCCTTTATGCTCATTGTATTTGTAAAATTTTTGATCATAGTGGAAATGTAATGGAGTGCTTGGTTGTTGTTTGTGGGTTATGCCTTTGGTTATGCTTATTACGAATCAAACTGATATTTAAAATCCTCCTCGTAGCATCCCAGGATCGGAACCTGGCGAATGGGAGCTAGGAGCCGAGAATGGGGTTCTACGGAGGCTGTCGGCGCCGGATTCGGTGATCGGGAATTTTGTGAGCCCGGTTTCCGAGTTTGGGGCGTGACACCAATAGCCCAATTTACTTAAGTTCCAGTACCTTTTATAAAAATATTCACGTTTCTCACACACTTCGCTCAGGGCTCAAGTTGTGCGGTTTTGGATATTATTTGGGCTTGATTTTCGTGATGGTTGTCAAGCCCAATAAGACGGTCATAATCCTATAGTTTCGCAGTCATCAGACTTTCGATGCGCAGTCCAGATCTGATACGAAGTTTCGATGTACTCACGAGAGTGACGGGCTCACCGGATTTCGCCTAGGTTCTTAAGTGGTGTTGAGTTAACGGTATTGATGGTTTTGGATCTTGCCATTTGTGTAAATGGTGGTCTGAGATAATTCCACCGATTAATTCAATTTTGTACTTAATTAATTTTCATCTAAATTTTCTACAGAATACGGTCCTTGGGGATTTCTGCCTGAGGTGGCACTCGGGTCCTGTACGGATTTTTCTGAGACGTTACATAAATGGATCGTGGTTTATACGTATTCATTTCCTTTATTACTCAGCCATTGGTACCATAGCCTAAGGCCTATAATGGGGTGATCCGATCCATTCAGCGTGTTGGCCAGCTCGTCGTGGGCCCAAAAAGTCCTAACTTGGGAAGTGTCTACTTCTAATAAACATCACAGTGAGCATGAAAAGTTTCAACAGTCACCAGTATTTTTTATTTTACAGCCAAATGAGCACTAGATCAGGGTGATATTTGGTCCCTAGCCTTAAAATTATATGACAAAAAGGATGGGCAACATGAATTATACACATACATCATTGTAGGCCCATTTTGGTTGTGGTTTACATGGGTCGTAGTTGCCATGTTATATAGGTTATAGTTGTCATGTTGCAAGTTGCATGGATCATGGTTGTGGTTTTCAACATGTACACTTCCTTTTCTACTAAATCATTAGTACCATACCTTAAGGCTCACAATGGGGTGATCTAATCCATCCACCTTGTAGGCCAACTTTTTGCGGGCCCAAAATGTCTCACCTTAGGCAATGTCCACTTCTAACAAACATCACAGTGAGCCTGTAAAGTTTCAACAATCTACATTATTTTCTATTTTGTGGCCTACAGGAGCACTAGATCAGGCTGATATTTGGTCCCTAGCCCTAAAATGATACGACAAAAAGAATTGGCGGCATGGATTATGCACATACATCGATGTGGGCCCACATGGGTCATGGTTTTCATGGGTCGTAGCTGTCATCTTATATGGGTTGTGGTTGTCATGTTATATACACCGTGGTTTTCACGTGTTCTGTAACAACCCGTTTGTTTTTTAGCAGTGGGAACTATATCCCACTTTTTCCTTTGGTGTGGCCCACTTAAACCTTGAATCTACCTCATTTCTTGGCCCATGTCCTAACATCATCTAGCAAGACAGATGGACGGAGTGAATTTTCCACATCATCTTTGCGGATCCCACCATATTATTAAAAGAGAGAGCGAGAGAGGGTAAAGAAAGTGATGTGCATTAGCATGTCACTCCTCTCATGTAACCAACCCCAACCCCTCCCCATTCTCTCTCCTCTCCATCCTTCTTCTTCGCTGTGCTAAGCTCCCACACGAACCTTCTTGCATGCCGTCTTGCACATGGGACCCACCTCACTGATCCGAATTGTCCATCAGATTCAAACTCCAGAGAGAGAGTTTGGCTAGAGAGTTAGAGAATGAGGGAGAGGGTGTGCATTCCACATATCATCCGAATTGACCCATTGCCATAGGGTTCAGTCGTAGCACCACTGACTTCAATGCCTTACATCAGCCATCTAACTAGGAAGAAAGGAGGTGGAAGAAAGAGAAGGACTGCAGGAGAAAGAAAGAAGAGATGAAAGAAATATGAGAGAGGGAGAGAGACTAAGTGATAAGGATTCTCCAACCATTTGCCGACTCATCATTGTATTTTCGAGAGCTGATTGAATTTCAGAGTGGAATTTGGGCTCTTAAGTGCCTTACAGCAGATAACATTCTTCTGACTCTTTTGATTCATAAATAGCATGATAGTTGTGACTTTGACTCTGTTTAGTGGTGGCCCATTTGGTTTGTAATTGTCTGTTTAGTTCATTTGATATTTAAGGTTGTATGTAATTGTATAAAAATGCCATCACATAATGGCTTTATTTGCTATATTTGGTTGTCTTGATTGCAGATCTGTTGCTGCAATCCTTCTTGGGGTACCAGGCATGCGAGAAATCATTCATCTTTGGATATGGAAGGGTTAGCTCTCTCTCTCTCTCTCTCTCTCTCTCTCTCTCTCTCTCTCTCTCTCTCTCTCTCTCTCTCTCTCTCTCTCTCTCTCTCTCTCTCTCTCTCTCTCTCTCTCGTGTTCATATGTTAGTTTGGGGTGGCTTATTTCTTGTTGTAATTTGGTTCTGAGTTCATGTGAACACATTGATTGGAATCAACCTATGCAATGGACTATTACATAGCGCTTGTAATCAACCTAGCGCCTTTGGAAGTTTTGATCCATTTATTTGCTAAAGCCCATCATGAATTGCTTTTGATTCTAAAGAATCACTTTTGTAGCAATTGTAGAATTAGAATCGTGATACATGAGGAAAGCTTGTTCTCACAACTTGCAACAGAATCAAGATACATGAGAGTTGAGGCTCTCTGTCCCATTGTTATTAATGAATGAAATGAAAGTAATTACTTCTACCCGTTATTAATCAATGAAAGTAATTGTCTCCCTTTGTATGTACTTACAATGGTCATGATACATGAGAATGTCTATCCTATGTTTATTAATCAACGAAAGTACTCCCTTTGTAGGGAACTATACCTTGTGCATAATGGTTATGAAAATTGCCTAACCTCACTCCCATGTTTGATGTTGTTGCTATACAATCATGTGAATTATTTTTTGAATGACTACCAGGTGTAAGATTCAGAAATTAAAAAAATAAAAAATCCGACTCTTTTTAAAAAAAATTTTATTTACAAATATTTTAGCGACGGACCAACTCCGTCACTAATTTCTGTTGCTCGGAAATCCAAAACAAATTCGAGGTCCATCGCTCTCCTCATATTAGAGACGAATCATATCCATCGCTAATATTTTTAATGATGAATAATTCAGGTGGTTTTTTTGGAATTTTAGCAATGGATTGTTTATTTTTGTGACGTATCTTATCCGTCGAAAAAAAAAACTGCCCAATAAACAGCAACGGATGAAATTCCTCGTTTATTTGATTTTACGACGAATTTGGTCCGTCGCAAATTTTCGATTTTGGCATAACAAGTAGCAAGATGGATGGACGGCGTGGATAAAACACATACACGATGGTGGGACCAACATAGCTTTCCATCATCGACTTGGTAGTGAAGGGGTCACTACCCAATCCAAGTCCAGTGGATCCCACCCAACTATCAGATGATCGTTTGGACAACCTCAGCGTTGTTCTTTCTGTGAAGTCGATGACCTGGAACGCAGACTATTCAATGGCTGGCAATCTCTATCCCTCCCATGCAAGTTGGTGTTGACCTTCTCAATGCAAGTTGGTGATGACCTTCTCGATGTAAGTTGGTGTTGACCTCCAATGCAATAGGCATTTCTTATAATAAAATATGTATTTTCTTTCCTTCACGACAAGTATCGATTTATCGTATCAGCCATGAAGCATACAGAATACGTACCAGCCAATACATCTTGGAAGGACTGATATTTTAAACCTTCATCTTAAGTAATTCACCAAAGAAAAGAAAATTTAGCTTAGACCGTCGAAACCCCCTCTTTTTCTCATCTTCATCTTCATCAAAACCGACCAAGAATATCTGTAGATAGAAATGCCTAGTACTCATCTCATTTTCTTCACCTCTCTCTTTCTATTTCAAGCAATAACAATAAATAGCCAAGACGAAAATAGTAAGGGAAAACATATTATTGGTAGCATCGGCGCTGTCATAGATTCTGGCACTCGTGCTGGTAAAGAAGAGAGAATAGCTCTAGAAATAGCAGTAGAAGATGTCTTTCACTCTACCAGCTACAACCCAGTTCTGCACGTAAGAGATTCGCATGGGAATCCCCTTCAAACAGCTTCCACCGGTAATTTATTCAAGTCAATACCATGAATTATATGTGATTTGATTTCTCTTTGTTTGATTCCTTTTGTTTTAATCGTTTTTCAGCGGTAGAACTCATTGACAAGGACCAAGTTCAAGCAATCGTCAGCCTGCTGACTTGGCAGGAAGTGGCGTTAGTCGATGAGATGGATGAAAGATCCAAAGAAGTGCCGATCATTTCATTAGCAGAGCTGGCAGTGACCCCACCATCAGCATCTCTCCGATGGCCTTCATTAGTTCAGATGTCGACCGATATCTCCATACAAATGCAATGCGTGGCCGCCATCATTGGTTCATATCGTTGGCGAAGAGTAATTGCAATATATGAAGACAAGGCCTATGGTGGGGATCCTGGAATAATCACCCTTCTCTCTGATGCCCTTCAAGATGTGGGATCAGAGATTGAACGTTACTCAGCTCTTCCGCCTTTCACTTCTCTATCCAACCCAAAAGCCATCATCCGAGAAGAACTAGAGAAATTGAAGAACAGTAGTCATTGCACGGTCTTCATTGTCTTGCGATCATCACAGCCATTAGCGGGATATCTCTTCATCGAGGCGAAGAAAATGGGAATGATGAAGAAAGGTTATGTATGGATAACTACCGAAACCATTACAAGTCTCCTCGATTCCGTCAACTCCTCCACCATCTCTTCAATGCAAGGCGTTATTGGAATCAAGACCTACTTCTCTGAATCCAGTCCCTCATTTCAAGAATTTTACTCAAGATTTCGGCGCAAGTTCCGAACAGAATATCCAGAAGAAGAAGAACCAAATCCAGACCCAGGAATCTCAGCTCTCCGTGCTTACGATGCTGTGTGGGCCATCAATCATGGAACTAATAACAAATCGAGCTCTGGCCGAAGCTTATTAGATGGAATCTTATCGAGCAATTTCAAGGGACTGAGCGGTGAAATCCGATTCAAAGACGGCAAGTTAGCAAATGCGCCTGTTTTCCAGATCGTGAATGTGGTCGGTAGGAGTTACAGAGAGATCGGACACTGGTCGCCGTTATTTGGTTTCTCCGAACATACAACCGGAGAAGGAAGTGCTGAGTTGGGTCCGGTATTCTGGCCCGGTGGTCCACCTTCAGTTCCAAGAGGATGGACGGCCACGATCGATTTGGTGGGTGATGAAAAGATGCTGAGGATTGGGGTGCCAGCGAAATCGGCTTTCACTCAGTTTGTGAAGGTGAGATACGATGAATCTCGGAACCAGACATACGTAACTGGATTTTCTGTGAGAGTGTTTGAAGCTGCTGTGAAGCGTCTGCCGTATCATTTGCCATACGAGTTCGTCCCCTACAATGGCTCCTACGACGAAATGGTGAAACAGGTGTACCTAAAGGTCAGTTTCGTAATTTTAACGAGCTACTGTACTGAGGCCAACCGAATGGCCCACGTTCAAAGATGGATGATGAGAACCGTCCATTTTGAGGATGCAGTTTTTGATGGGAAACGGTACAATAACCACGGTGGATGGATGATCCCGAACATTGATCTGTGAAGTTAATTGAGAAATCAAATTCGAATGTTACTCAGCATGAATTTTATACCATGGCCCATCTCAGAAATATCTACTCAGCATGAATACAACACTGATCAAAAAACAATCCTGACCATCCAATTGGTGGCCTTCAAATGGACGGTTAAAGTTATAATGTTTGGCAAGGTCTGGTGATTAAGATCATCCCATCATTGAGATTTTTTGAGCTATGCTTCTTCCAAGCTGGGGTACTACTGTTCGGAAGGCTTGGATTGCATTACGTATACATTGTGCATAGGGATGCGTGCCACCATTGTACAATGCGGTGGTGAACCATCACTAATTGTCTGCGACACTTGGGAAGGGAGTGCCCAAACACGGAAATGAGAAGAAACTCGTTGTTGAATCTATAGCCTAGTTTCGGTTGTAAGCGACTGGATGAGGAAACGTATTGGCTACTCCCCCTGCCACCAGCCCCGTGGCTGATGGTCGGTGCTCTGTGGGGCCCAACATGATGTATGTGTTTCATCCATTCCGATTCATCCATTTTAACAGATCATTTTATGGCTTGATCCCAAAAATAAAAGGGATATAAATCAAAGGTGCACCACACCACAGTAAAACAATAGTGATTGGATATCCACCAATAAAATCCTCCTAAGGTCCAATGTATCTGTTGATTAGGTAATACAAACCCAGATGAAGGGAAAAACAAAAATCAGCTTGATCCAAAACTTTTATGGCTGCTAAAAGGTTTTTAATGGTCAATGCTCATTCAACACTGTTTCCTATAATGTGGTCCACTTGAGATTGGGATATACCTCATTAATTTTGGTCTCATTCCATAAAATGATCTGGAAAACAGATGGACGACATGGATGAAACACATACATCATGGTGGGGCTCACAGAACAGCGACCACCAGCCATTGGTTGCTGGTAGGGGGAGTAGCCAATCCGTTTCCATTGGATGAAGGGCTAGGATCTTTCAACCAGGAGACTTTCAGAGCATACTCCATCCACAATGGAGGCCATAAGATCAAGGGTCTAGACCACTAAACATCCATAATGGCCCCCACACGAGCCTGGGAAACTATAAGTAGGGTTGTTCATGAGTCGAGCTAGCTCGAAAAACTCACTCGACTCAGCTCAAATTGACTCGGCTTGAATGGTCGATTTGAGTCGAGTCAAGCTAATTATTTGAAGCTCGAGTTGAGTTAGACTAGGGGGCATTTCAACTCGACTTGACTCGACTCGATTAATAAATATATTTTATATTATATATATATATATATATATATATATATATATATATATATATATATATATATATATATATATATATATATATATATATATAAGTTCTAAGTTTAAACTTAAAAATAAAATAAAATAAAATAAAATAAAAAATAAAAATAAAAATAAAAAATCCTAGAGTCTCTACCTGACCGCACGCATCCTCTTTTCATTTCCCTTTCTCTTTCTTTTCTTTCTCTACCTGTTTTCAGCCACACGCTCGCCCAAATCACTACCACCAGTTTTCATTTCAGCTTCACAATAGTATGATTTCAATATCTTGAGATCTACTTCTTGGGCAAGAAATCCAAGAAATTCGAGATGAGTTCTTTTCAAATTTATTAGAGCTTCAAAGAAATCCAATGATCAAATTGTCTAGAGCTTTTTACTTGAATTTCTAATCTGTGTTATGCTTTTTTTCTTTTTTAGTACTTGAATTTCTGCTGGTGTAAGAACATCAAGAACAAATCAGTTCTCACAGGTTTCCTCATCCGATTCGAAGCTTTGATTCTCCTAAGAGTTTTGAATTTTTCATCAGTGGAGGAGGATCAAGATCAGAATCCATTACTATCTCACCTAACAAGCTCGAGCTTGACTCGACTCAAACCACTAGCTCGACTTAAACTCGACCTGATAGCTTTGTAAACAAGCCAATCTTCAATATTGAGGTCGAAGCCGAGCTCGAACTCGAGAATAACATGGACAAGCTGAGCCGAGCTTGGCCTACCTCAACTCGACTCGGCTCGATGCCCACCTCTAACTGTAAGTCTGTAAGTTTTGGGAGTATATTCCGACAAGTCCGGGAAAATCGACTTCGGTTAGGCCATGACCATGGGGCCCAAATTGTTGTATTTCTAGTATATCTATGCCGTCTATCCATTTCTCCAGCTCATTTCTCAAAAATGAGGCAGATCTAAATTTCAGGTGGACCACACCACTGGAAACACCGGTGATTGAATGCTCACCATTAGAAACTTCCAAATTTGCATCGAACCTGTTGATATCGTCACACAGACAGTGATAAACTGAAAACACGGATATACCCGTCTCAATCCAAAACTTTTTTAACCCATAAGAAGTTTTTAATGGTCGATCACAACTGTTTGCTGTGGTGTGGCCCAAATGAGATCCGGATCAGCTTCATTTGGTACCTACTCTAAAATCAGCTCGCAAAACGGACGTACCGCGTAAGTTTACAGTACATATATCAAGGTGGGCCCCATGCCTGACCGAGGCGTTGCCCCTACCTGGCGGAATCGTAAGTTTCGTCGATTTGAAATGGGGTTGACAAATTCTATTCAAGAAAAAGGTATTCTAGAAGGACGCGGATTAGACACTGGCAAGGTCAGTCTCGAGATGACTCCCGACGTCACCAAGGTATGTGAACCCCACCATGATGCATGTATTGTATCCATACGGTCTAACCATTTTTAGAGATTGTTTTATGTCATTAAAACAAGAATGAGATAGATATAAAGTTTAAGTGGACCCACCACAGAAAACCGTGGGAGCAGTCACACGTACCGTTGAAACATTTATAGGGCCGACCGTAATGTATTTTTGAAATCCAACCTATTCATAAGTTAACATAGATATAGATGAAGTGAAAACAAAAATATCAACTTGATCGGAAATTACTGAGGCCCCTAAGAAGTTTTGAACGGTAGATATCACTGTCCCCACTGTTTTCTATGGTGGTGTCCAATTGAACTTTAGATCTATCTCCTTCCTTTAGTAACGGCATAAAACAATCTCTCCAAATGGTTGGACGGTATGGATACAATACACGCATCATGATGAGGTCTACATGGCTTGGTGACGTCACTTCAGTAGCAATTTAGGTATTGAACTAATCAATATCTAATCCGCGCCCATTCCAGAGCGTCCTTTCCATTCATTGCTAAGGACACACGCATCATGCGGTCGTGCTTAGCAGCCAAGGGTGCAACTTTGCGGTTGGAACCTACCCGCAAGCTCACCTGACCAGGATTCCAACCCTAATTTCCCACCCTGGTCGGGTCTTCTATGCTTGACCCAACTTGGGTGGACCCAAATGAATCCAGATCCTCTGAGATTTTGGTTTGCTGAAATTTGATTAGTGTTTTATTTTGATAATTGAAAATAAATCGATTTATCTCATAAATTAATCCAATCATTTTTCATTTTCTGCATTTTCTTGGAAATTTCCTAAGCCCACGTGTTTATAGATGCGTGTCCATCTACAAGCCACCACATGTGGCCAAATCGCACACATGTAACAGATCTAAGCCATCCATCGGATTCATTCCACCGTGCATATGCCCTTTGACAAAAAGTTGAAACTGTCTACAAATGGATTGGGAGAAACTTATATTTTTCATTAAAATAATATGAGTAGACTCGCTTGAATTTTGGGCAAGGAAATCTTCACGGTGGGACACGCACCTGGCGCATGGCTTTGATCTCACACGCGTATGACCCGTTGTCACATGTGCTGGCATGGAGATGGGGTCTCTTGTACACGTGCGTGTGCTTAGCAAACCTCTCTACCAGTAATACTGACAATGAGAATCGCATCGTTGGAGCAGACCTTTGATGCGGCGGTCGGCGATACGGAAATCTTGTCCGACCGATATCAGTACGCAGAATTTACACAGCCGTACATCGAATCGGGACTAACGATGGTGGTGAAGGTTAAGCCGGAGAAAATGCGGAGGGCCTGGATGTTCATGAAGCCGTTCACGAAATCGATGTGGGCCCTGATCGGAGCAATGAACTTATTGGTTGGAACGGTGATCTGGTTAATCGAGAGAGATACCAGCGTCGACTTCGGCGGTGGCACGTTTGGCGACCAGATCGGGACAATGCTCTGGTTCGCAATTTCAACCAACTTCTTCGCACACAGTGAGAATCCCTTCCACCGCCAATTTTGATTATAATAATAATAATAATAATAACCAGAGGGACCCACTACATACGAGATTCAATCCATCCATCATGAGGGACCCACTACATACGAGATCCAATCCATCCATCATGAGGGACCCACTGTGAACTTTAGTCCATCGCCTATATATATATATATATATATATATATATATATAGAGAGAGAGAGAGAGAGAGAGAGAGAGAGAGAGAGAGCAATGATGAATGAATGGTTCAGATCATCATACACGTACACCACCACATGTACGTGTAAACTTGTAGCGGATCGGTTCCCCTCCTAAGAACAGCAATGTAACATTAAAAGACTACAAAATTACATCTGCAGGGGAGCCGCTTCACAGCAACCTATCGCGGCTTGTGGTGGCGACATGGCTCTTCGTAGTTCTCATCCTAACATCGAGCTACACCGCCAATCTCTCAGCGATGCTCACAGTATCAGATCTTGGACCGAGCGGCGCCGACGACGTCGCTTTCCTCCAGAGGACTCAAGCAGCGGTTGGCTGCAATGAAAACTCCTTCATAGGGAAGTACTTGGAGGCACTGGGCTTCAGTCCACATAACATTAAGAGAATCGCGTCCATTGATGACTATCCTGAGAAACTATCCAATGGCGAGATTGCCGCGGCCTTCTTAGGGGCCCCACATGCCAGGGTATTCCTTGCCAAATACTGTAAAGGCTACACTATGGCTGGACCTTCCTACAAGCTCGGCGGATTTGGATTTGTAATCGCATGTTTCTCTCTCCTTCCTTTTGATTTTGTTGATATCGATCCAGGTGGGGTGTTATATACACCATGCATTTTGTGTATGCACCATGATGTTCTAACTATGTCCAACGGTGGCAATGAGCTGGACTAGCGTCGCCACCGTTGGATGAATAGGATGGTTAAAGATGATAATGCATCAGGAGATCCCTAACAATTGACGGCCAGGATCCTTCGATGGAGGTGACTTTTGGGCAATGGCCCATCTTCGAGGTAACCAAATTCCATTTTACAAGCGTCTGTATTTGTGTAACCAATTTCTCCTTTCAATACAATGACACAGGTGTTTCCCAAGGGGTCGGCATTGGCATCTGATGTATCGGAGGCGATCTTACAAGTAACGGAGAGCGGAGAAATGCAGGAGTTAGAGAAAGGACTTCTATCCTCTTCCAAGTGCACGATATCACCGTCCACCGCAGACAATATACACAGTTTCGGTGTGAGTGCCTTCTGGGGCCTCATCCTCATTGTAGTTGGTGTTTGTGTTGGTGCACTCCTTGTATTCTACCTGGGCCGCCAACTCCCAAAGTATATGGAGCTTTGGAGGTCCATGATGTTGATGGACCCAACGATATGGAGGTGGGCATGGGGCCCCATTTCTTCCTACTATATGAAATTCAGGGTCCTACTTCCCGTGGGCCGTCCGAGCTCAGGGACTGCCTGCTGACGGATCTACAGTCCTGAGAAGATGGCCATTGTCGAGCATGACAATGCAGATCGATGTTGTCCGCAGGATACGGTCACCAACAATTGATAGTGTTCTGTATGCGTGCATGTTGGGGTATTGTATTGTAGCTGGATACTGTGTGTGTATATATTGTATAATGGGGTTTATTGGACCTACACCCATCATAAGGTGGCCCACTATTTGGACGGTCCAGACTAGTCGCCACACTTTCTTTCTTTCTTTTTGTTTTGCAATGCGCGTCTGATCTTGGCCTGTCCCGAAAGTTGATCAGCTTCCTATTTACCCCTGCGAATGTTCCCACTTCATCACGTGATCAGGTGTGTTGGAATTGCAAACCAAAAACCAATGTTTACTGTTATGGGAAATCCGAGCTCACGATACAACGCTGGTCCGATCGTCAGGCAGAGCCGAGGTGTGACTCTCCCAACATGTTTCGAGACGCAACCCGTCCAAGCAGCCGACACGGCTGAGGTGCAGCTCGGGACAGTCCTCATATTCCGACCGGATGACCTGCCATCCGCTCGACACGACTAGCCAGTCCAACTACGATGGGACCGGCTTAACAGGACGGATCAGACACAGTACTAGATGCTGGACTCTTCACTCCGTAGTCGGATGGGCCGAGCCGAATAGTCCTTTACTCCGTGGTCGGATGAGCCGAGCCGAGTCGGTATTCAGAGGCGCATACCTCGTTCGCCAAACATGGAAACTGCCACAATCGAACGTGGCCGATAACTTCGCTCGTAGATACGCACTACTCGCCGGATACGCTACATGATTAATAGATTGCGGACGGTATCTCCACGATCCGGGAATCCCCCTGATTGTGCCCAGATTATCGGATCCATATCATCTCACAAGCAAGTATAAATAGCACATCACGCCATATCTACAGGTACGCGATATCGAGCTCTCCTCTACTCTCTACCTAGACCTCGATTCCCTTGTCCTGACTTAGGCATCGGAGAGTCCCCCGGCTTAGCCAGGGTCACCTTTGCGCGTCTTCTTGGTGCAGGTTTCAGGGACTACACGTAGAGGGCAACGTGGAGAGAGAACCGACCAGATTTTAACCTCAACATTTTTTGACGCCGTCTGTGGAAACCTGAAACTAGAAGTCAGGTTCTCATTCACCTAAGCAATGGCAAGGAAGAAGAAAGCTATAGTAGTGGAATCGGTACCAAGCGATCAGGCTCGGTCATCATCAACACTTCATGCCGAGTCCGTACCAGGACCTTCTCAACGTTCTCGTAACCGGTCGGGTAAATATCGCGCCATGCAGAACGAGATCCAGGCCCTGCGCGACGAGATCAACAGAATGAAGCAGCAGAGGGAACCAGAGTCACCTCCGATTCAGGAACATCCTGTTCTCGAACCGATGGGACTGTTTGTGGAGACCCGCTCTGCACCAAGGAGTGTAAGACCTGAAGCCCCCTAGCATTCAGGGGTGCCGCGTTCAGGACAAAATCCTCCTGCGGTGCACGTCGAGGGTTCCGCACGGAATACCACTACCCGGGTTCCCACAACCGTCCATTTTGCTACATCCGCTTTGCTGCCCACAGACCTTCGTCATCAGTTAGGACGGAGGAGAGAAGGGAGAACGCCGGAGGTCGAGGATACCCGAGAGGTTGTCGCGAAAAATAGGAACCCATGGGAGGCACGATTTGCGGAGTTGAAGGACAAGTTCTTGACATTGGAGAAGAAGTAGCAGCAATCGTGGAAGAGACCGAGCCTCCGTTCACCCCAGCCATCATGGCTGAGGTGATGCCGCAGAGGTTTCGGAAGCCTCCCGTCATCCAGTATTCAGGATCTGGGGATCCATCCGAACACCTGGAGTCCTACCGATCGTGGATGCAGATCCAGACTACAACGAACGTAATGATGTGTAGGGAATTTTTCATCACCCTCATAGGATCCGCTCGGATTTGGTATTGCCAACTCAAGCCAAACTCCATAAGCTCCTTCGCAGAACTAAGCCGACTATTCCTTACACAATTTATAAGTGGTAAGAGAAGTCGAAAACCTAACACCCACCTGCTTACCATTAAGCAGGCTCCGAAGGAGTCGTTAAAAGACTACATCGCCCGTTTCAATGAAGAGGCGTTGCATGTCAAAGACTATGATGACAAGATGGCTCTTGCTGTCATCCTAAGCGGACTGAAGGAAGGAAAGTTCGCCTTCTCCATCGGTAAAAATCCTCCGAAAATGCTAGCGGACTTCATGGCGAAGGCTCAAAAGTACACCAACGCTGAGGAGTTCACTAACGCCCGTAAAGGAATACAAGTGGCTGACTCGGCAAACAAAGGGAAGAGGCCAAGGAACGAAGACTCTCAGCCGAACGGCAAAGGGACCGATGACCGCGCTCCCTACGATCGTCGACCGAGCCGTAGGCCAGAGGGAAAATTTTATTCCTATACTCCTCTCAACACATCTGTTAAGCAGATTCTGCTAGATATCTGAGGAGACAGGCTACTTAATTGGCCAGTCTGCATGAGGGCTGACCCCGAGCAACGGGACAAGCGAAAATTCTGCCGCTTCCACCGAGTTCATGGGCATAACACGGACCACTGCGTGGACCTGAAAGACGAGATCGAGTCCCTCATCCACAAAGGACATCTACGTCGTTACACCAAAAGAGAAATGTCCGCTCAGAGAGAGGAGCAGTCGCGAGAAAAGTCAAATAACCCCCCAGAAGAACCAGCCGAAATTCGTACCATCTTCGGGGGTTCAGCTGGGGGAGGGGATTCAAATAGGGCTCGAAAAGCCCATTCCCGGAGATCTGAGCCGAAACATCACGTTCACCTGACAGAACATCCCAGCAAGGAACTCCAAGTCGCTCCGTTCAGCCTGACCTTCACGGAAGACGATGCACGTGGGATCCAGCATCCACACGATGACGCACTAGTGGTTACCATGACCATAGCGAATCACAAGGTGTTCCGCGTCTTGGTCGACACCGAGAATTCGGCTGATGTTATGTATTCCGATGTGTTCGAAAAGATGAGAATTCCACGATCTCGGCTCCGACCCGTGAAGACTCCCTTGCACGGCTTTGCCGGAGAGAGAGTAATCTCCAAAGGAGCTATCTCCCTCCCAATAACAGCAGGAGAAGGGGAACATCAAGTCACACTTCTGGTGAACTTTTTAGTTGTCAATGTTCCATTTGTCCACAATATAATCCTGGGCCGACCCTCCCTCAATGCGATGAGAGCGGTCGTCTCAATTTACCTTCTGATGATGAAGTTCCTAGCTGAAGGAGGGATCAGCTATCTCCGAGGCGATCAACGCGAGGCCCGAAGATGTTATGCTATAGCGGTTAGGAAATGAGCCTCTAAATAAGCTCTCGTCGTGGACGCCTTGGACCCCCGAGGACCAGTAGAAAGTTCATCAGTCGAGGATCTGAAAAAAGTTCCTCTCAATGAATCAGACCCGGGCAAGACTGTCCAGCTCGGGTCATCATTGAATTCTGAGCAGAGGAACGAACTACTAGCCTTCTTAAGGCAGCATCGAGATATCTTCGCATGGTCACATGCGGATATGCCAGGGATCTCTCCTGATGTGTTGGTTCATAGGTTGAACGTGGATCCAGATCATAAGCCGGTTAAGCAAAAGAGAAGGTCGTTTAACGCCGAACGATATGAAGTCATTGTCGAGGAGGTATCCGTCTTGCTCGATGCGGTTTTCATAGAAGAAGTATATTACCCTGACTGGATAGCAAATATTGTTCTCGTTAGGAAATCTAATGGGAAGTGGAGGATTTGTGTAGACTACTCCGACCTGAATAAAGCGTGCCCTAAAGATAGCTTCTCGTTGCCTCGGATCGACCAACTGGTGGACAGCATAGCCGGGCATGAGTTACTCGTTCCTGGACGCCTATTCCGGGTATAACCAGATCACTATGTATCCCCCAGACAGGCAAAAGATGACCTTTGTCACGGACAGAGGACTCTACTGTTACTGGGTTATTCCATTCGGCCTGAAAAACGCTGGGGCAACATAGCAGAGGCTGGTGAATCAGATGTTCGCCAAACAGATCGGGCGCACCATGGAGGTGTATGTGGACGACATGTTAGTAAAAAGTATTAAGGCCTCCGACCATCTTGCTGATCTCGAAGAAACGTTCAACGTCCTCCGAGAGTATCAGATGAAGCTTAACCCTGCCAAGTGTGCATTCGGAGTTGAGTCAAGAAATTTCCTTGTCTTTCAAGTCAGCCAGCGAGGGATTGAGGCCAATCCAGATAAAATCAAGTCCCTCCTCAACATGAATTCACCTCGGACTTTAAAGGAGATACAGTGTCTCACGGGAAAAATTGCCGCCCTCGGACGCTTCATATATAGGGCTACAGATAAATTTCTTCCCTTCTTCCAGCAGCTGAAGGACCAAAAGAGGGCGGAGTGGACGCCAGAGCGCGAGCAAGCCTTCCAGCAGTTGAAACAATACTTGGGATCTCCGCC
This sequence comes from Magnolia kwangsiensis, assembly GCA_037074715.1. NCBI lineage: Eukaryota > Viridiplantae > Streptophyta > Magnoliopsida > Magnoliales > Magnoliaceae > Magnolia > Magnolia kwangsiensis. The sequence continues at coordinate 390,746 of CM073575.1, read as the reverse complement.
TCTCTTATCCAAACCTGAAGAAGGGGAGCCCTTGTTCCTCTACCTCGCGGTTTCGACTTCAGTTGTCAGCTCGGCTCTGATCAGAGAAGTCGGAAGCAAGCAGTACCCCGTGTACTATGTAAGTAAAGCCATGGTACCAGAAGAAACGAAATACCAGTCCTTAGAAAAGCTGACACTCTGCCTCGTCATCTCGGCCAGAAGATTGCGGCCATACTTCCAGGCCCATTCTATCGTTGTGTTAACCGACTCTCCGCTGAGGTAAGTCCTCCAGAGACCCGAGGTTTCGGGTCAGATCACCAGGTGGGCCGTAGAGCTCGGAGAGTTTGACATTCGGTTCCGCCCTAGGGTGGCAATTAAGGGTCAAGCGGTAGCCGATTTCATCGCCAAGTTCACTGCTCCGAGTGAGGAACAAATCAGTAAGGAAGTTGAGATGACGCCACCCGTCCCGTTGAGCGATCAAGAGGCAGTGTCGGATCCGGGATGGGTCCTTTATGTTGATGGGTCTTCCAACATTAAAGGGGCAGGAGCCGGGATTGTCCTGGTTGCCCCTGATTCAACGACAATCCAATACGCAGTCAAACTCGGATTCAAAGCTTCAAATAATGAGCCCGAGTATAAAGCGTTGTTAGCTGGGCTCAGGCTGGCAGCGAGCCTAGGTGTTCAGACCCTTCAAGTCCGATGCGACTCGCAACTGGTGGTAAATCATATCTCCTCGGAGTACGAAGCTAAAGAGGTCAGAATGATTACTTACCTCGAAGAAGCGAGAAAATTAATCAAGAAGTTTTGGAGTTATACTATTCAGCAGATCCCCAGAGTCAAGAACTCCTAGGCTGATGCCCTAGCAAGACTCGCCTCGGCCTCCGAGGGAAAAATTTCGCATTTTGTTCCCGTCAAGTTTGTTGAGCATCCGAGTATCGGTCAGACGGAGAAGGTCAACCCCGTCCAGTCTATTTCTAGTTGGATGGACCCGATCTTCAATTATTTATCATTCGGTGAAATCCCCTCGGACAAGTTAGAGGCAAGGCGACTCAGAGTCAGGGCAACTCGGTACGTCATATTGGGCGGAGTGCTGTACAAGAAGGGGCATTCTCAGCCTTACCTTAAATGCCTCCGACCAGACGAGGCCGACTACGTGATTCGAGAGATTCACGAGAGAATTTATGGGAACCATTCTGGCAGCCGAGCTCTTACCATAAAGATACTTCGCCAAGGGTATTTCTGGCCCACTCTTAAGCAGGATTCGAAGGACTTTGTTCGGAAGTGCGACAAGTGTCAGCGCTTCACGGCTGTGCCGAGGCAACCGGCAAAAGAAATGACTCCCATGAGCGGGCCCTGGCCATTCGCCCAATGGGGGATAGACATCATCGGTCCTTTGCCTACAGGGAAGGAACATGTCAAGTTTGTTATAGTTACGGTCTACTATTTCACTAAGTAAGCTGAGGCCGAGCCAGTCACCAAGATAACCGAGCAGAAAGTGATCGACTTTGTGTAGAAAAATATCATCTACCGGTTCAGAATCCCACGTACCATCGTCTCTGACAACGGCCGTCAATTCGATAATGACAAGTTCCGCGGTATGTGAAGGAGACTTGGCATCGTGAACGCCTATTCATCGCCTCGGCACCCGCAATTAAACGGGCAGGTTGAAGCAGTCAACAAAATCATCAAGCATCACCTCAAGACAAAGCTTGAAAAAGCAAAGGGAAGCTAGGCCGAGGAGCTCCCCCTCATCCTCTGGGCCTACCGGACTACAGCACAAACTTCAACGGGTGAGACCCCGTTTTCGCTGTCCTATGTCTAGGAGGCAATGGTGCCAGTGGAAATCGGACTCCCAACGGTGCGGGTAAGAAACTTTGAAGAAAATTAAAATTTTGAGCAGATCGCCGCTAATCTGAATTTGCTCAAAGAACTCATAGATGTTTCCAAGATCCGAACGACGGCTCGGTATCAGCAGGTGGCACGTTTATACAATTCTAGGTCAAAGTCAGGTGATTCCACCCAGGGGACTTAGTCCTCCGACGAGTCTTCCAGAATACAGCCGAGCCAGGAGCAGGAGCACTCGAACCCAACTGGGAAGGACCATATCGTGTGGTCAGATCTGCCAAACCGGGCTCGTACCACCTTAAAGACCTCGAAGGCTGCCAGCTCCATCATCCCTGAAATACTGAACATCTGAAGATCTACTACCCATGAAGAACTAGCCTTCAAGGCTCATAATAAAGTGTATGCCTCCGAGCGACTAGCCTTTAAGGCTCTTAATAAAGATTTTAATTCGGCCTCGGATGTTTACTCAACTGTCTTGTTAGTACGAGTATGACCTAATGGTCTGACCCTCAAGGGGCCGGAACCTAATCCTACAAAGATCGACAAGGCATCCCTTTGAGGGAAAAAGCCTAATCATAATCCGACTCTCCAGTGGAGCGTTCGGCTCGACATACGACAATGAAAAGCTCTCGTCAGATAAGCGACGAACTGAGCACTCCAAAAGATCGGACCCAACTAAGACTTGGCCCGAAAATGGATTAAGCAATAATCAAAGGGCCAGACCCGCAAAGAAGTCAGCTCAGTCACAAAACAACATTGCGAATAAATAAAAAATTAAAAAATAGACAAGTCCAAAAGAATATTTCTCATTAAATTCCCTCGAAGGGGTAAAAAGTACATCAACATAAAATTAATGTCGACAGTCCAAAGATTTAAAAAAAAAGACAAGGCCTTCACGCTGGAGGAGGTGCTTGGGCATCAGGAGCTTGATCTGACTGGGGGGCTTCGGTGGGGGCGTCTTTAGGGTCCTCAGACAAAAGAGAATCAAGGTCAAGGTCTAAGTATAGACCCAAGACCACCTCGATACAAGCGTCAAAACCGCGGTTGTAAAACTTCGCTGCCTCGGCGTCCCTCTCCTTGGAGGTTTTGAAGTCTTCAACTGCAGCGGCAACTGCCGCAGCCAAAGAAGCCTCATCCTTGACCCGCTAAGCCTCCACAGCCTGGGCAATGGCTCGGGCCCGTTCTTCAGCCGCTTCGGCCTTGGAACGCTCCAAGGCTTCACCCAGCCGAGCGGCCTCCAGGGCCAAGGAGTCCGAGTGGGCTCTAACGCGGTTCAGCTCGGTGGTCGCTGCTTCTCCACTTGCCTTGAGATTATCTGCCCTCTCCTGCAGGTGCAGCTCCCTGGCCTCCAGGTCGATGATGACTCCCTGTAGCCAGCTCGCTCTGACCCTCTCGCCCAAAAACTACTGGCGCAGCTCAATCTGCTCGGACTTCAAGGCCACCATCTCAGCCTGGAAGCCTCGAACTCCGCCTCCCTCTGCCGATGCTCCCGCACTCTCTGCCGAATCTAGAGCAACACCGAGATGGCCTGAACAAGAAACAAAGGTCATAATCTAAAAATATAAACATAACGATATGAAAGGGAGAATCCTCTCGGAGATATAACATGTAGCACACGGAGGCGAAGTCGTTCAGAAAGCCGCCTTCCGATTTGTCAAGGTTCCGAGCAATATCCTCCTCCTTAGCATGCTTGGTAGCCCATGGAGCCAAGCACGCTATATGATAGCCCGGCTCGAACTTCTCATAGCTCGTGCCCACCTGGGCCAAGGCTGCAGCCCCCTCGGCCCCTACCTTGCTGCCGATAGAGTTTTGACCCTTGGCGCGGACATCTCCCCCGACCTCGGGGGGGAAAGCATATTGTCGGCCATTCTAATAGCCTCCTCCTGTTTGGAGGAAGAAAGGATAGCGACGAGGGGCTCGGGGACTGCGGCAGGAGTCTTCACGGTGGGGGAAGCGACCACAGAAGGAGTACGAGCAACAGGGCTCGGAACGACCGGGGTGTCGGCCACGGTCGTTCGGACGAACCCCGGAGGGGGAGATATCACCGGGCGCAAGACTGCAGAAGGAGTCGCGGCAGTACTGGGGAGCGCCGGGGTGGGCACCGCAAAGGCAGAGCCGACTGGTCTCGGAGCTGGGGCTGTTGAGGTCGGCGCCGCGAAAGATTCCCCCATGCGAGGAGAAACTGACTTCTTCTGAGTGATCTTCACTCGGGGGCTTCCTTCAGCAACTCCACCGCGGTCGGAGCTGCTTTTCTCTTCCGAGAGCCAGACGCTTCGGCCATGCATGTGAAGGAAAAAGACTATTAACTACTAAATCATCGAAGCGAAGTTCATCAAAGAAATTAGGGCTTCTTACTGAGGGATGTGGTTAAAGGCTGGGACTTATAAAGCCCGGATCAGTGAAGGTTAGCCGTGGTGATCAGATCAGCCCAGGAGCGAAGCGTCTCCGACCGCGCTCTGGCCTTCGCAATGGGTTCTTCTGGTCCGAGTCGAGGAGCGGCAACCCTTTTGTGAAAGCTGCAAAAGGAAATACTTCAATTAAAATAGGTGAAAACTAAAGCAGTAATGTAATTCGAATATTAGATGAAGTCCAACCTGGTGTTGTAAAACGGGTAGGAATATGAGCCGTTGAGGTCCTTAGCTCGACTGCTAACGCCTCCCATTCGCCTGCCGCCCAGAACCACTTATTTTCTCAGTCTTTGTTGGAGGTCGGCAAGTTCATCACCAGTCCCGACCCTTTGCTTCTTCGAGTCACAAAATAGTACCATAGATCGTTGCTATCATGCTTGACCAGGTACAGACTCAGCAATTCCTCTGGGGTCAGCTCAGAATTCCCGACTTGTCTCCAGATAATGTAGGCAGAAATCATCACCCTCCAAGCGTTCAGGGTAAATTGCCCGGGAGCCAACCCAAGGTGAGCCGCGACCTTCTTGATAAAGGGGTGGAGTAGGAGTCGGACACCGCACTGCAGCGCACAAAGGAAGATAGCAACTTCCCCTTCGGCTGGAGCACCAGCCGCATCCATAGGCCCAGGGGCCCTTATCTGAAGGGAGTCAGGGATTTAGAACTTCGTTTGGACCCACTCCATCTGAGATTTCGACATAACAGAACCTCGTAGGACTACCTCTGCAGTGCATAAATTCGCGTTCATTTCGATGGTGGAAGTGGTCTCAACTCGGCAGGCTCGGGTGGCCCTCTTCTTGCTGGGCTGCTTGGTTTTAGAGGCTAACGTCTTTTGCCTCCGAGGTGGGGGGTATAGGAGAGTTGTCTCGAAAGGGCCTTCGGAGGCCCCACTCCCACTTTCAGAACTCCCCGGCTCAGAGTCATCGCCGTATTCACGAACCATTTCGAGGTCGGAAGACATATTGCAAAGAAGGACGAAGAACAATGAAGGAGACTCACCGGGCGACTGCCTAAAATTGCCTTTTACCAGAAAAGAGAGATCTGTTGGAATCGCCCGCCAGAAACTTCGAATTCAGATGCGCACATCTCATCGAAAATCACCTCCTTCGGTATGCTCTTCTGATTCAGAATGTAAAGTGACGAATGAAAGTTCGGGGCGCCTTATATAGGCGACGAAGGAATTCTGCATTGATGGCAAACCTTAATGGCAGCAACCAAATCGGCAAGAGTCGATCTCCGAGCACACATGGCCGCACAACATTGAAGGAGTACTGAACCGTTAGTACGCCTCTGACATCGGGTAATGTGCCTCGATATGCGAAGTGACGCCCCAGCAGTCGGAGCCATCACGTACACGCCTCCTTAGGCTTGCGTGGCAACCTCCCATAGGCTGAGAGGAGATTCGGGATCGTAACCGTCGCCACGCGTTAACCAAGGCGACCAGCACACGCGCAATTCGAGACTCGTCATCATTGTAACAAGGGCGGGAGATTTTCTACATAAGTACTCTCCGAGCCTACAAGCAAACTAAAGAGTAGGGGGCTTCTGTTATGGGAAATCCGAGCTCATGATACAACACTGGTCCGATCACTAGGCAGAGCCGAGGCGTGACTCTCCCGACCTGTTTCGAGACGCAACCCGTCCGAGCAACCGACACGGCTGAGGTGCAGCTCGGGACAGTCCTCATATTCTGACCGGATGACCTGTCATCCGCTTGACACGACCAGCCAGGCCAACTACGATGGGACCGGCTTAACAGAACGGATCAGACACAGTACTAGATACTGGACTCTTCACTCCGTGGTCGAATGGGCCGAGCCGAATAGTCCTTTACTCCATGGTCGGATGAGCCAAGTTGAGTCGGTATTCAGAGGCGCATACCTCGTTCGCCAAACATGGAAACTGCCACAACCGAACGTGGCCGATAACTTCGCTCGCAAATACGCACTACTCGCCGGATACGCTACACGATCAATAGATTGCGGACGATATCTCCACGATCCGGGAATCCCCCTGATTGTACCGAGATTATCGAATCCGGACCATCTCACAGGAAAGTATAAATAGCACATCACGCCATATCTACAGGTACGCGATATCGAGCTATCCTCTACTCTCTACCTAGACCCCGATTCCCTTGTCCTGACTTAGGCATCGAAGGGTCCCCCAGCTTAGCCAGGGTCACCTATGCCCATCTTCTTGGCGCAGGTTTCAGGGACCACACGTAAAGGGCGACGTGGAGAGAGAGCCAACCAAATTTTAACCTCAACATTTACTGTGACTGTTCATCTTCTAAAGCTCTGCAACACTTCCCATGGAGCTGTTTTGGAAGATGAAACTGCGTGTATATTTTCTACGAATAGTTAATGTTGGAAGCTCCTAGTAGGGGCAATGTTGTCATTTCATCTGACTTTCAAATGGCTATAAATTAGCATGTTGTGTATCCGGTTGTAGCAAGTAAGAAAAGCAACGACAGTGAGCTTGTAAGCAATTGAAATACAAAGTTCCTCTTCTTCTTCACGTGTCCAGAGAGTTAGTTTCTTAGGCTTTGTAAAGCCAAGAATAGTTTTGGCTAGTACAGCCATCAAACTGGTATCAGAGCTAGGAAGATCCTCCAACGTTGTCGGTAGCACAGCCTCTCGTCCTCCCAAAGTTTTAAAACCACTTCACGTAGTTCTTGATCAAAAAGTTTTGCAGCAGCACTAGGACCGAAGTTCTCTATTTGCAAGCTAATGTCCCCTTTCCCTGTCATCAATTCGTAACTTTCCGAAGGTGTCAAGTCTTGTGATTTTACAACTGTAGGCCATCGTTTTTCAAATGATTTCTTGTAACGCCTTCCTTCATGTGCATTGCTAGATTGTAACTATGTTAAATATTCTCCAAGCGGTCTGTTCAAAATCTGTTTTGAAAACTTCAAATTGCAAAAGTCAAGTTTTCGCTGTGTAAAGTTGCCAGCGGTTTTTTGTTTTTCCCGGCCAAGGAAAGAAAAAGCTATTTCAGCAGTTTTTTTTCAGCCGAGAAAAATCAGACTTCAGCTGTTTTGTTTTTCAGCCAAATATTTGTCTAAAAAATTCAGATTGCCAGCAGTTTTTCTAGCTAAAAAAATCAGATCTTATATTCCAACCCTCTCCCTTCATTTAAAAAAAAAATAAAAAATCTGTTTTAAAAAAATCAGATCATCTATTTCATCCTTCTCTCCCTTCATAAAAAAATCAGTCATTCCCTCTTTAAAAAAAATAGAAAAGATGGCCAGCACAATCCAGCCACAGGTTCCTAAGTTGTCTAAGGACAATTATGAAATGTGGTGTATCCAAATGAAGGCGTTGTTCGGGTCGCAAGAACTATGGGAGATCGTCACCGATGGATATGTAGAATCCACTATAGAGGAAGAAGCTGCATTTACCAATGAAGAAAAGACGGCTCTAAAAAATCAAAGGAAGAAAGACAACAAGGCTTTGTTTCCCCTCTATCAAGGGTTTGATGAATCAACCATTGAAAAGATTACTGAAGCAACATCAAGCAAGCAAGCTTGGGATACCCTTGGCATTATCTTCAAGGGTGTTGATTGAGTGAAGTGGGTTCACCTTCAAACACTGAGGGCCGATTTCGAAGCGGCGCACATGAAAGAAAGTGAGAGTATCTCTGACTACTTTTCACGTCCAATTGTTATCATTAACAATTTAAAAATAAATGGTTAAAAAGTTGTAGACATACGTGTCATTGAAAAGGCACTGTGATCTCTCACAACCAAGTTTGAGCACGTGGTTGTGGCGATCGAAGAATCAAAGGACTTGAAAAAGTTGTCCATTGAAGAACTGATGGGATCGTTGCAAGTGCGTGAGAAACGAATGCAAAGAATGCTAGTTCAACGCTTGAACATGCCTTAGAGTCTAAGTTAACTCTAAAAGAACAAAAGAATGGCCATACACAACGAGGCGGCCGTGGCACTAGCAATCGTGCAAGAGGAAGAGGGCGTGGATATCATCCAAGCCATCAATAAAATCAGTAAAAGTCTACCAGTTTTCGTGGAAGAGGAAATGATAGAGGCCGATTCACACGTGGTCATGGAAACACAAAGAACATTCAATACCATAATTGCAGAAAATTCAGCCATTATTCCTCTGAGTGTTGGAGCAAAGTGGATCAAGATGAATGATCCAACTATGCTGAAGCATCACGCCATGAACATGAAGACTCCACACTCCTCTTCACATAAGAAAAGGTATGTGAACGACTAGATGTGTGGTATCTCGATATGGACACAAGCAAACACATGAGTTACAACAAAGAACTATTCATAGAACTCACAGAAGGAATTCGTGGCAACGTGAGTTTTGGCGACTCATCAAAGGTACCCGTGATAGGCAAAGGAAAAGTTAAAATTTATCAGAAGAATGGTGAGCCAAATTACATCTCTAATGTGTATTATGTACCAAATATGAAAAATAACATCCTCAGTATCAGCCAACTCCTTGAGAAGGGGTATGTCGTACACATAAAGAACTGTTCTCTCTCTATAAGAGATGCTCACAGGAGACTTGTCGCTCAAGTCCAAATGGCGAAGAATCACATGTTTCTGCTCCATATTAACACAAAGGCTGAGAAGTGTTTCTATGGACTCTTGAAGAATGATTTATGGAGATGGCATCTTTGCTTTGGGTATCTCTACTTCAGTGGCCTTAAAATCTTATCCTCATCAAGCATGGTGCATGGTTTGCCAGCTATTGAAGCTCCAAAACATGTGTGTGAGGCGTGCACAGTCGACAAGCAATAAATGAACTCCTTTCCAAGTGGAGTGTCTAGAAGAGAAAAGGAACCACTTCAATTGGTTCACACTGATATCTACGGACCACTTGAAATACCCTCTGTTGGAGGTAATAGATACTTTATTACATTCATTAAAGTTTACAACAGAAAACTTTAGGTGTATTGCATCAAAGAAAAATCTTCCGCTTTCACTATCTTTAAAACTTTTAAAGCTCATGTTGAAGTTGAAAGTGGTCACAAAATTAAAGTACTTAGATCTAACAGAGGTGGAGAGTACACCTCAAATGCATTTTGAGATTTTTGCAAGGCACAAGGCATCAAGCAGCAATACACTGCAGCCTACATGCCACAGCAGAATGGCATTGCAGAACGGAAGAATCGCACCATCCTCGACATGACGAGGACCATGCTGAAGGAGAAAGGTCTGTCAAAGAGCTTCTGGGCAGAGGCAGTTGCATGTACTGCTTACCTGCTCAATCGGTATCCAACCAAGAGCGTCAGAAACATGACACCACAGGAGGCATGGAGCGATTACAAACCGAGTGTGGCGCACCTAAGGATCTTTGGGTGTGTTGCCTACGCTCAAGTTCCAGAAGCAAGAAGAAGGAAGCTTGATGATCGTTGTGAAAAATATATCTTCATCGGCTACAGTGAAGCATGTAAAGCCTACAAGCTCTACAATGCACTAACCAATAAAGTAGTGGTGAGTAGAGATGTAATCTTTAGCGAGGAAGAAGCTTGGAAATGGAACGATGAAGAATTGACCAAAGATATTCCAGTCGAAACAGAAGAACATGAAGAAAGGCATGACCATCAAGAGCAAATGCCCGTAACACCTTCTTCGACCGCATCATCAGTTCACAGAAGTCCAGGAGTACATTCCATCACTCCTAAAAGAACTCGATCAAGTCAAAATTCAGTCAACTCGTCCTCACCCATGGCACCTATAAAAATGAAAAGCTTAAGCGACATCTATGAGCAAACTAAAAAGGTCAATCTTTTCTGCCTGTATGCAGATCATGAGCCTCTGACATTTCAAGTGGCCATAAAAGAAGAATGTTAGAGAATCGCCATGAAAGAAGAAATTCATGTCATTGAGAAAAATGACACATGGGAGCTGACTACGCTTCCTAATGGCCAGAAAACTATTGGCGTCTAATGGGTGTACAAGATCAAGCGAAATACTGATGGCGAGATCGATCACTACAAGACAAGGCTCATAGCAAAGGGCTACAAACAGAAGTACGGGGTGAACTACAAAGAAGTCTTTGCTCCTGTTGCTTGCCTTGACACTATAAGGATGATTATCTCCTTTGCAGCTCATCACAATTGGATGATCTACCAACTGGATGTGAAATCTGCATTCCTGAATGGAATTCTGAAAGAAGAGGTCTATGTTGACCAACCTGAAGGCTTTGTTATGCAAGGGGAGGAGCACAAGGTGTATCTACTGAAGAAAGCCCTATATGGGTTGAAGCAAGCTCCACAAGCTTGGAATGCATGCATCGACAACTATCTTCAAGAGAACGGCTTCGTCCAATGTCCATATGAGCATGCAGTCTACATCAAGAAGAATGCTCATGGCGATATACTTATAGCATGCCTATATGTTGATGATTTGCTATTCATAGGAAACAGTCGATCAATGTTCGATGAATTCAAGAAGGCTATGTTTAAGGAGTTCGAGATAACCGACGGAGGTCTCGTGTCCTTTTTTCTGGGCATCGAAGTGAAGCAACAACATGGTGGCATCTATATATCTCAGAAGAAGTATGCCAAGGAATTGCTTGAAAAGTTTAAGATGGTTAATTGCAATGCCGTAAGCACGCCTGTAACAACGGGCTTAAAACTGACAAAGGACGAAGAAGGAAGAAGCATCGACTCGACTATGTTCAAGAGTCTGATTGGAAGCCTAAGGTGCCTCACAATCACAAGGCCGGATGTCGTCTATAGTGTTGGGCTTCTAAGTAGGTAAATGGAAGCATTAAAAGAATAACACTGGCTAGTTGCAAAAAGAATCCTCAGGTACGTCAAACGAACATTGGAATTCGGTCTTTTCTATCCATACGATGATGAAACGATATTATATGGATACTCAGACAGTGATTGGGGAGGTGACCAAGATGAAAAAAAGAGCACTACTGGCTATGTATTCTACCTCAGAACGACTGCTTTCACATGGAATTTAAAGAAGCAAAGTGTGGTCGCATTGTTCACATGTGAAGCAGAGTACGTAGCAGTATCGTCCACTGTTTGTAAAGCAATTTGGTTAAGAAACCTACTGAAGGAACTGAAGCATCCGCAGGAAGGATCCACAGTCATATATGTGGATAACAAATCGGCAATCGAACTAGCCAAAAATCCGGTGCGGCATGAAAGAAGCAAACACATTGATACCCGATATCATTTTTTGAGAGATCACGTGAAGCAGAAAACAATAAAATTAGAGTATTGTCATACTACGGAACAGGTGATAGATATTTTCACAAAGGCATTGCCGACAGATGCATTCAAACGATTAAGAACGATGCTCGGAATGAAGCCGGTTTTGGTTTGAAGGATAGTGTTGGAATTGCAAACTAAAAACCAATGTTTACTGTGACTATTCATCTTCCAAAGCTCTGCAACACTTCCCATGGAGCTGTTTTGAAAGATTAAACTGCGTGTATATTTTCTACGAATAGTTAATGTTGAAAGCTCCTAGTAGGGGCAATGTTGCCATTTCACCTGACTTTCAAATGGCTATAAATTAGCGTGTTGTGTATCCGGTTGTAGCAAGTAAGAAAAGCAACGACAGTGAGCTTGTAAACAATTGAAATACAAAGTTCCTCTTCTTCATCACGTGTCCAGTGAGTTAGTTTCTTAGGCTTTGTAAAGCCAAGAATAATTTTGGCTAGTACAGCCATCAAGGTGGACCGCGCATACACAAGGAAATTGAAGTTTAGAGAAGTGAAAATCATGCTCATGAAGCCAGGTCGGGTCAAGCTTAAAATGACATAAGTCCAAGCACGAGCCAAAAATTAATATGACCATACATGCTAGGTCCATGCCCCTCCATTGGCTATGGTCCAAATTACGATTACTGAGTGATCCTGATCGACCATTTGGTGAATATCCATTTGCAACCCGCTAATCATATGAGTTGAATTATTCAATGGAAGAAATTTTGGAGCACGGTCCATCACACAGTCGGGCCCACCAGATGAACAAACTAGGTCCCCTAAAGAAGTAAAGATCAGCCCTACTTAGCTGCTCTGGCTGACATTAGTGCTGCCACTGCTTTTTCAGAGGAGAGGAAACCCTAGCCGGCCGATTCTGTTGCATGAGTGCCTGGTTTTTTTTCAAAAGGTAACCCGGGTTAGCTGGTTCTGTTCAATGAGTTGCCGGGTCAAGCACATTCCTACCGATTTCCTTCACACCAAAAAATAGGCCCGGCCGATGGGCCATGCCAACCCAATACGAAGTGTACCAACCTTGCGAACCATGACAGACACGTGTCTGAGATAGAGGCCATTCATCAGGTAGGGTACACTGTAAACGTGCCATAGACCAAAAAATAATGTTAACCCACTGATCAGGCATGAAAAACTAGTATGAGAAAAATAGGGGGAGGTTGATGGGGTCCCATCAGTCCAAATTTCACTTACATGTGTGAATCACTTGATGAGCGTATTTTTTTGGTATATAGCATGTTTACATTGTCCCCTACCTGATTAATGGCCTGAATCTCTGACACGTGTCATAGCCCCTTCAAATCACGACTGCCATCCTTGCTGAGAAAGAGATGGAAATCAACCATAACAAATTCACTCTTTGCTTCCCATAAGGATGGCTAGAGACTTGAAAACGAAACTAATGAGGCCACTCTTTGCTTGGGTTCGACAGCTTGACATACATCACGCCCATAATGCAAGACCAACCATCCGATGGGCCCCATCATGGATGGGCCACACAACAAACGTGTTTTGATTCCATTCCAGCATACAAATTCAAGGATTCAATTAATGGCTAGCAAATGAGCAGTTATGCCAACCGTTTCCATTCGGCAGGGGAAAGGTTTCAGCAATAAGATAGCCTTAGGTTTGGAGACTGTGAGCTCAACGGCTTGCTCTCTTCGCTTTACCATTGGGGTCTCATGTTCAAGACTGGGGTAACTGCCATGAACTGGTGGAAACACTGTAATGTGCCCCAGTGATCCAGGGTTCAATCCCTGGTAGTGTTACCTTTAAAAAAGAAAAAGAAAAAGATGGCATGATGCAATCGCAGTTGGGCCCCAGTCAACGTATTGTTGAAAGGCGGGCCCCACTGCAGGCAATGACAGATGCCGAAGGTAGTTTATGTCCTTCATTTTCATTAAGCTAATATATGGTGCGAGCATGCCATTCATATTGTTAGGCCAGCAAGTAGAATATGGGGCCCACCTTTTAGTGGTCCAAACCATCCATCCTGTGCACCCCCATTGTTATAGGAGCGCTTCCAAAAACCTCCCCCATCACAGAATCTTAATAATCCCGCCTGCGACTCATAAATCCACAGTTTAAAGAACAGGGAGGTCAACAGTCCACATTCCATCTGAAATTCCAATAGGATGGTAAGAATCATACCGTTGGAGTATTATTGGAACATGTCATTCATCATGGGGCCCATCCCCAACAAGCAAAAAAAAACAAAGAATGAAAATATTCTCCGGCTAAGCTGAGCTTTGTGTTTCCTATACAGAATCAGATCATAATTGAGATGAAAAACTAAAAATGGATATAAAAATTGTCTAGGAAGCAAACATAACTCACTTGTAATGCTTGTAACCTGGAACTTGAACCATGCATGTGAGCTGTATCAAGATGAACCCATCCAAAACGACAACAATTCTATTTTTCTTTTTTCTTTTTTCCACTTCTAAGAAAAGAGTCCTCAAATAGTAAATTTCATCGAGGCAATCAAATTCATGAGTAATATGTTGTTTTGGCAGAAAGCAGCGAGTAAACCTCAGAGCAAAATGAGGGCTGAAAAGGCCCAACCCTACATGCAAGTTCAGCTCATCAAAGCCTATCAGATCATACTGTTTTCACTTGCTGCATCTTCATAATGTTACAATCTGGTATTATTCTACCATCTCTTTTTTCATGGGAACCCTACCGCACGTATATACTAACAGAATATGATGCAAGTGGGGCTCTGTTCGAAGTTCGGACCCAGAACCGCAGCTAGACTCAATAGCAATCAGCAACACAACCAATTTAGAAGAAGCATCGGCAGATATGTCAAACTGCAGTTTGTGGATAGAACTGCAGAAAGATTGGCTTCTTGTCTGACATTTGGAAGTTCAAGCTATGATGGGGGACTTGTTGCCAACTTGGACTTCTTTGGGGGCGGGTTTCCTCCAGAAAGCATCACATAGGTATAAAAGCACAGCATTGCAGCACTGCCATTGGTTATAAAAGAAAAGGAAAAAGACAAAAAGAGAAAATTTTCATAATTGACTAATACTTCCTAGAAAATAGAACTAGGGAAACCAGATATGGGAATACCTCACAACAGCATAGAACCTAGTAGGAAAGACTTTTTTCGTCTGCAGGACAAAAACCATAAATGGAGGCTAGGTAAAAATTGAGAATACAAAACGAGATCGATTATATGATCCAAGGGTTGTAGTGTCCCCGGACCTTAAAACCATGTACAAGAGCCCATGGTCTGGTTACCATAAATGAACATACAACTGCTAAAATGAACTGCCAGATTAAAAGTTCCTAGGTATCCAATCTTCATCTTTCTTTCCATAAAATGTGGATCGTCTCTTACTTATTTTTCTCCCATCTATTGCAGGCTGCCAGTCAGATTGTTAGAATTGTCCCAGCAGGGACGTTATGGGGGCATGGTCCATCCTCCATGTAGCCCATTAGATCAACAGGCCGGACCACCCATAGGCCTGATGTGTATAAACTCAAGGTCCAAGGATGTGTAATTCCTCACAAAACAAAATGCTGAGGGATGCCTTACCAAAGAGTATGTCTGAAAGTGCTTTGCAAGAAGGGCAGCAGTAAGGGCTGCAACATCAGAAAGACAGCATCATGTTGTATATTTGTACAAAGAGAAAATCCAAGAAGCTTGAGACAACTAAAATAATAACAAACATCTGAATATTCTACACTTAGAATAGCGAAAATGCTCCAGTGCTCTCATAGCACTATAAGTTATAGACCTCCTCGGTTCACTTGGACAGTCCAATGGATCAATCTGAACTGTCTATTAAGTCCAGAACATATTTCATGCACCACCATGCAAAATTGAACTGATCAGATGGTCCAATCAATCCTTGATTTGGCCATATTTTCTATGACTATCCTTTTTCCATGCCATGGATGGGATGGCCATGATTGCCAAACAAAAGTGATTCTTTAGAATCATATTCAAGCCATGATGGGCCCTAACAAACAAATGGATCAAAGTGTTAAATGGATCTACTTTTGTGTAAACAATTTTGATT
Source organism: Magnolia kwangsiensis (assembly GCA_037074715.1). Classification (NCBI taxonomy): domain Eukaryota; kingdom Viridiplantae; phylum Streptophyta; class Magnoliopsida; order Magnoliales; family Magnoliaceae; genus Magnolia; species Magnolia kwangsiensis. The sequence continues at coordinate 375,269 of CM073575.1, read as the reverse complement.
GTCCAGATTAAACAATTTGCCCTTGGCACCATATCATATGCCAATAAAGGTTTCGAAGTGCATGGGAGATACTGGGTTATTTTGGTTGATAAAGTTGTTCAACAAGATTATCAAACAAAATGCTAGAAGAACGGAGAAAAAGTACCGTGGCATCTAATAATAAGAAGAATAAAGGAGACATTCAGAGCGTATCTAATAATAAGAAGAATAAAGGAGACATTCAGAGCCACAACAACTATCAAGCCACGTTGTGCATTTTGAAATGGAGAGAGAGAGAGAGAGAGAGAGAGAGAGAGAGAGACGCTGCTGGTGGAGGAGAAGAAAGAAAGAAGAAGCGTCTCCAATCAAGTATGCATTTTTCTTCTTCTTCTTCTTCTTTTATTTATTATTATTATTATTTTATTTTATTTCTTCTGGAAGAAGATAGAAGAAGAAGAAATGGAAGCTTCTTTTTCTTTTTCTTTTTCTTTTTTTTTTTTTAGGGGGGGGGAGGGGGGGGGTAGGTGAACATTATGGGGGTAACGGCCATTATACCCCCCAGTGTTTTAAATAGCGGTAGCGTGTTGCGTAGCATTCAACCCTCCGTAGTGTGTAGCGAAATAGCGTAGCGTGTAGCATAAGCTACACAATACTTCTATTTTTTAATTTTAAAAATATATATATATATGATAAATATTAAATAGTAAGAAGTTGATGGATAAGGTCTTATTATTTTTAAGTTAATACATGTCTCATGTACAATTTTTTAAGGGCCCGAATTAGGCGGGACTCGGATTGTGAAGTGTAGCATACAAGTGTCAAAGTTTTTTGGGCCCCACCGTGATAAATGTGTTATATCCACACCGTCCATCCATTTTGCCAAATAATTTTAGGGCATGAGCCCAAAAATGAGGCAAATCCAAAGTTCGGGTGGACCGCACCATAAAGAAACAACAATAATTAAAAGTCCATTAAAATTTTATTGGGGGCTACACAAGTTTTGGATCAAGCTGACATGTGTGTTTTCCCTTCATCCATGTCAGTGTGACCCAATTAATAGGTTAGATGGAAAATAAACATTACAGCGGACCATGTAACAAAATAGTGCAAGTGCACTGTTCAACGTGCACGGCAAAACACAAAATAATAATAATAAGTGTGTGGCTGTGAAACAGCCACGCAGTCTATTCCGGAAATGAAAAAGAAGAGGGGGAAACCGAAAGAAAAGAGGGAAAGAAGAGAGAGAGAGAGAGAGAGAGAGAGAGAGAGAGAGAGAGAGAGAGAGAATCTGCAGCTGCGGTCGCAACCGCAGCAGTCCAAGAAGAAGAAGAAGAAGAAGAAGAAGGTGAAGAAGAAAAAGGAAGAAGCGTACCTATTTTTGTCTCGAGATGAGATTGAATCACTGAAAACTGTAAATATTGAAGCTCCACAACGATCGGTTTGCCTCTGGAAGTAGTTTTTCCAACTCACAATTGAAAAGTGGGGAGAAGGGCAACGTCAGTAGCGTAGGTTTGCGCCTGGCAGCTGACTTTCGACCACAGCATTGAAGGGTAGGGAGAGAATCAACATCGGCAGCGTCAGATCTGCTCTATGAGAAGATTTTGGGTCTCCAAATGCAAGGGTGGGGAGAGCAGCTACGTCGGTTGCTGCGGTTTGGGGGTGGAAGCCCTTTAGAATTAGGTTTTTGGTTTTTTAACTTAAGTTTGTTTGTGGTGTGAGTTCATCGTTGTTTCTTGCACTGAAAAAATAAAAAATAAAAATACAAAACATGTAGCGTACGCTACCTACGCTACACGCTACATACCCGTAGCGTACGCTACGACCCCTGTAGCGCACGCTATAGGGAAAAAACGCTATTTCTAACGCTACGTAGCGAAATCGCTACGCTACGCTACGTAGCATACGCTACGAACGCTATTTGATACACTGATACCCCCTAATGACTGTTACGCATCTGTTTTTCTATTTTTTCTACCCCACACTAATTCAGACCCATATCGCATAATGGCCTGGGCCTTCAGCCGAGACGTAACTGATTTCGCACATCTTAAAAGAGACCAAGAACCACACCTGTTAAAAGGAGTAAGTTGGTACAAGTTGAAGGCTCTAAAAGGCAAGAGGAAAACGTAAAACGACATGGATGGAGGTAGTAAGAAAAGACTTGGTGACCTATGGTCTAATGGAAGGTCTAGCCCTTGATAGAGTGGAATGACAAAACAGGACTCATGCAGCTGACCCCAATTAATTGGGGTAAGGCTTAGAAGAAGATGATGATGATATTAAAGACCATTCATCAAATGGTTAGTATTTTTCAGATGGTGTGATGTCTTTTCATGGTAGCCCACAAGATGTGTGTTGGACCTAAGCATGCATCAAAGGATTAGACTGTCCAAGTATTCCAATGCAAGTATGAGCACTATAGCTTATAGTGCTCCAAGAGCACCAAAGCATCTCTGAGTAGAATATTATATCCCAACCATACCATCATAGCCTTGTCCCAGTTATACGGGTCGGCTTTACGAATGGTATTTAGCTAGAAATTTCACAACTAGCACAATGAAATTATATTCAAGTTAAAATTAAAAATATATAAATAAAATGATCATGTATTAATGAAATTTCACTGAGAGCTCTTTTCTCTGCAAGAAACCAAAGAAATTACATAGAGAGGTAAAGGTATGCATGAGCCCTTAAAAACAAATGGATATAAGCATTTACATACAATCGACCCAGTCTTTTTGTAACTTTGGTTGTTTATTTGGGGCTTTGGGCTCTTAATATATCAAGCTCTTTATATTTTCAAAATTCTCTGGATTTAAACTGACTTCTATTTTGTCTTCATCACGAAACAATGTGACAATTTGTGCTGAGATTTTGAATATCTCTCAGTAATATTACTAAAAATACACTCAATGATATTATCGCGAGATTTCGAAATATCAGTGGATTTTAAAATATCACATTTTTTTCGCAATGTTACCTTGATATTATCAGGAAAAATAATAAAACCTTAAGGAGTTTGTCATATAAATATTTTAAAATTTATTTATTAATTTAGAATAAATATTTTTAAATATTTTATTTTCAGCAAGATTTTCCCAATAATATCCCAACAAAAAACTAAAATTTGGAAATCTTCCAAGAAATTTCCGGACCAAGAAATTGCCAAGAACAAGATTTGTCACAATTACCAGGACTTCAAAGGCATGGTATTTCTTAGGGCTTGTTTGGATTCGCATATAGTATTGTAGTGCAATTTAAAACTGTCCCGTCATGGTATTCGCAACACTGTAGCAAGTTAGCGTGGGAATTGTGATTACCACTCACATTGTTTGGGAAAGAGTACACTTGTATACGTCAACGTTTTGGATTTCCACACTCAATGTTTGGGAGTGGAGTCTTGGTCGTGCTGCACTCAAGAACACAAACATCAAACAGAAACCCGCCACCATCTGCTCCAAACGGGCCACACGACGTCTGTCTAAACCGGAGAAACGAATCGGGTCCATCATTGATCGTCATGTTTTGATTCAAAATACCCCAATGCCAATCCGATCCAGGCCCTTGCTTCGTGTCATCATCAAACATCTCAAATATGTAAGTCTAACCTCTCCGCAACGGCGTCCCGAGGCCAGACCACAGATGCCTCACCATTCCCACATCGTACATTCTCGCAAACTCCTCGTTCGCTTCTGGCTCATTCAAATCCCTGTCGCTGGGCCACCTCGTTTCTATCACGACCACAAGTATGTCCTCGTGGCCTGTTGCTGCCATCGCACTGATCACGGCATCAACCATCTCATCGAATAGATTCCGGTATCGGACGCCCGTCGTTAGGTCGTTGCGGTAATTGAAGGGATGCTGTTGAAACCGAGCATCCAATGATCTATAGGTGTTGATCAAGAACGGAGATTTTTTGGTGGAGATGAAATCCAAAATCAGCTTCATGATCCATTCCGCAGTGAGTTTTTGGAATTCAGCGACTGAAGGAGGGAACGGATTTGTGATGATGTGGAAGGAAAGTGTAGTTGAGACAGAGATCTTACGGATCCTGAGCTTGTGGAGGGCAAGATTACATCTCTCTGATATGGCGGTGTAGTGCAATGAAAGCACTGCACTGCGGTCTGCATTGTCATCTGACTGACGAGACGCGTGGACGGCGCAAAATGGTCCGGCACGTACTCGGCCGCGAGCGGACCACGTGTTGATGTTTGGATTCAAACCCTATGAAATGTATATTTTATTAAAATATACAATGTTGTACCATCGGGGCCCGAAATCCAAACACGCCCTTAGAGAGTTATCGAGAGACTAGAAGAATGTGGCTGCATTTAATGTTTGGTTATTGCTTCCTAATTGGCAATCAGGTGTACAACATAACACTCACTAAGGCTTTTATATGTCTCCTATCAGTTCTCACCAACAAGTGAGCTCTGAGTTTGAATATTCAGTTGCAGAGTGTTTAAGCTTTAGTTTACAGAATGAATTTGGTAAAATTATCCTAATATGCAAGGAACTTGGCAGCATCAATACCCGTCTTCAAAACAACACGTAAATAATAGCCTTAAAGAAAAATTCAAATACCTAATTGCCCCAAGATGAACGGTAAGCTGGATTTCCCCTGCCTCCAAACTTTTAAGCTATAGATGCTTAAAGCCAGCAAAGCACCTCCAAAAAGAACACCAGTGGTTAAGAGTTGTAGGATTTCTCGAGAAAAGAAATCCAACAAAACCCCCGCTTAAAACAAGCCCACCTGTCACACAAGAAAATCCAACAATGATGTAGGAAGATGTTCTCTCTCATTTAATATTAACTTACACGCTACAATCTTAGTGGTCTGAATCACCGACAGAGAATTATATTATTTTATGGTGAAATTACACATTAAAGACGTTGACATATGGGTAAAGGGAGGAAAAAGCAAATACATGTCAGCTATGTGAGTTAGAATAAAAAACATGAACAAGAAAAAAAACATATACAAACCAAACCTTCCATTAATAAAATGACAATATAAAAGCCACCTAGAGTAATTAAAATACCTAAGTTTCTTTTGAGAATCAGCTCACGAATGGCCTCAAACTATTAGATATCGCTTGATTGTAATTAACATATGTAATAGTCTTTAACATTGTGCCTATGGAACTTTTGTGATCTCATTGCAGTCCCTAGGCCGAATAAAGGAGGGATGCATTAGGTTAACGGCCGGTGTCAAACTTATGCCATAACTTTCATCATGAATTAGAACAATATGATATTACAAAATAATGTGGCACACTACATTGGAACCTAGGTGTAGTGAGGAATGGACAATGGTTGACTAGGGCATCCCCCAAAGGCAATGACCCACAACAATGCCCAATTGTTGAAAGAAGTAGACAAGGGTTTCCACACCATTCTAGACGCATGCAAACAAAGATGCTAGTATAGGAGAATAGGATTTGTCTTGCCACACGAAATATAGGAATATTGACGGGTAAGAGTCTGGAGTTAGTATGTTTCAAAAAAGAGAGTATGGAGTTAATAGTTATGACGAAATGAAGAAGAGTTAACATAGCTTGTGTTTAGGGGACCAAGTGGAAAGGGGCCAAAACAAGAAAAATGGATGGATATAAACTTTGGTATATAGGAAACGAAGATAATAGAAATGAAGTGGGGATGGTGATATGATAGGGACCCCCTCCCCGCATGTACGCAAGGAGGAGGAAAGCCCATCATCGATCTGGATCGATGACGATGTCCAGGGAGGGCCTCCTAGTTAGAGAACTGTGTTTTGGTTCATTGGAGTGGACCCGATAATCATGTGAATCCCATCATGGGTTCTCATGATCGTGGCCCACTATTCTAAATAATTTATTACTTTGGATTTTACTTATTATTGTTATTAGGAATATCATGGATGGTTTAGATTGTTTTGATTATTTGTTATTTTTTATTAATTCGTCTCCAAGTAATAGATTGCGTACATGGAGCGAGTTGTGAGTTATAAGGTTTTATTATAAATAGGTACCCCTTGTAGTCTTTTTTCTCATTAAAGATTGAATAAAATTTCTGCGTTTTCCTACTCCTCTCTGAGTTATGAAGCCTAATTGGGTGCGAAACCCTCCCTTCTTCGAGGGGCTAACTACCGTGGTACGTAGCTACATTTATCCGAAATCACCCCCACCTTCTACCTTTTATATTTCTCCTCCTACAGCCATCCTACTTGCAAATCTATCAATATTTTGCAAACATGTCTTTTCTACAGCAGATTTCTGTAATTTGGCCCTGCAAGAGGGCTGAAACTTCGGTGGAGCACTACGCACAGACTGATTGTCGGATCGTCGCGAAACTTGGGAGTTTTGTGGTCCATCCCTGGCCAACCAGGGCCAAGCTGGCCGTTTTCTGATTCGTGGGCCCCACATACGTGCGGGACACCACCAGTGCACGTGCGCCTGGGCCTTCACTGTTGTCCACGCTTGTGGCGCTTATCTGGTTTGTCTCTCTCCTCTCTTTCACTCCTCTTTCACTCTAAATCCCTAACCCTAACCCTAAATTACTCGAATCCTCAATTTTATGTCATTTCTTCAACTTTAGGGTTTCCTGAATTGAAATCTGTGATCCCTTGGATTGGGGAATTATTTCTGTGCATGTGTGGATGAATTTACCCTCCTTTGATTATTGTTTGTCCTATAATTTTGATTGATCCAGGCCTAGCATATGTAGGCCTAGATCCACATAAGATTCACCTTGATTAAGTGCTTGAACTTTTGTGTGAGATATGGAATTTTGTGTAATTGTTTCTGAACTAGTGTGATCTAAAGCCTGAAAATCTTGCATATCATATTTGAATTTCATGTCCTGCATCATGATAGATGAAGATTTAAGGTATAAAGTGGTAGTTGTTAATAGATTAGTGATAGTGTTAGCAGAGGAGGAAATCTATGTTATTAGTGCATATGCACCGCAGGCAAGGTTAGAAACAAAGATGTGCCTCTGGAGTTTTATGTGATCATCATGTACCACTCACTGCTCAAATTGGAAGGGAAAGTTTATAGGATATTTATAAGACCAACAATGCTTTATGCGACAAAATGTTGGGCAATTAAAGAACAACATGTTCATAGGATGATTGTGGCTAGAGTGAGAATGTTAAGATGGATAAGTGGAAAGATGAGGAAGGGTAGAAATAGAAATGAATGCATTTGGGGCAACTTAGTAGTACCAATGGGTAATAGCATGAGGGAAAGTAGACTTAAATGGTTTGGTAATGTGCAATGGTGACCAAGAACCGTTCCCATTAAAAGGAGTAAGTTGGTACACGTTGAAGGCTCTAAAAGGGCAAGAGGAAGGCCCAAAAGGATGTGGATGGAGGTAGTAAGAAAAAACTTGATGACCTAGGGTCTCACTAAAGGTTTGACCCTTAATAGAGTAGAATGGCAAAGAAGGATTGCACACCCCCCCCCCCCCCCCCCCCCCCCCAAAAAAAAATAAAATAAAAGGCAATATACAAATCAGTACAGATATGAAAATGAGAATGTTTAAAATGATATAGGATATGTTTGTCAGTCCGATATGGCTAAAATCAAGATTGGTAATTCGAACAAGTTTGAGAACAAACTGCATCACTTAACAAGTCTTTGCAACTTTGTAGAACATATACTAATTAATTCATGGAAGTTTGAATTTAGTGCTAATGCAGAATGCTCACCGAAGGGAATTCCAAAACAGAAATCATGTATCTTTGCAGCTTTTTTCTGTTGGATGCTACCCTCCACAGGTACCGATGCATCTGTCCCTAAATTTCCACCAGCCTGTTCCGCAACGGCATATGAATTCCCTGCCCCTTGCATGTGTTGGGTTGGTTTGTCAGCTGTATAACTTAAGGAAGTCTTAACCTCTGAACCAGGACTTTCCTTACTACCTTCAATGCGCATGGTAATTGACAACTGGACAATAAAGAAATCTGATAACCAGTTAGCAAACTAATTGAGCTGCTACCATAAACATCATCTAGGAATTAGTTGCTTCCAAAGAACAACATAGGTCAATTGGTCAAGTTCAAAGTATATGAGAATACTAGAGTTACAAAGCTTCACCGTGACTATATTCAAAGGCGTTGGATGCTAAAGAGCCAGCACTTCAAGTCATTATGCAAGAAGAATATTAGAGTTACAAAGCTTCACTTTGACTATAGTCAAAGGCATTGGATAATAAAGAGCCAACACTTCAAGTCATTATCCCCATTAAAAATATTAACAGAATGTGTAGAATACAAAGGTACCTGCTAAAAGAAATGCATTCAATTTAATAAACAGTGCAAGTGTTGGAGTATCAAAAGCTGGCACGATCAACAGATATGATCGATAAGATGACACAAAAAAATCTTATCTCAAAGAACAAAAGATTTGTGAAATTATGATTGAAAAGCTGACATGAAGTATTTGACTTTATGAAATGTGTATGTGGAAATGATTATCATAATTTCTAGAAACAAAAACACAATATTTGCATCATCACCAACCCTCCAATTTAGTGAAAAACCTTTCCATTGCAAGGAATAGGATACTTCGAAGCTCCATACAATGTTTCAAATATCAGTTATAGAAAATACTGGCCTGCCCCAAAACCATTACAATTCGTGTCAGCCAATATGCACCACTTATAGGCTCTATCAGGGTGATCTTCACAATATTTACTGCCATATAGCTGATTCGAAAACTTGTACAGGTACCATTTTCAAAAAAACCAATAATACATTGGAACCCATTTACTGCCATATAATGGACATACAAAAATGTACTGGTATCACCATTTTGAACCACCCATTCAAAGAAAAATTCACCATTTTGAAGGATGGCTCCACAAACTTTTTTCCCATTTACTATCATATAACAGACATACAAAAATGTATTGGTGTCACCATTTTGAACCAGCTATTCGAAAAAAATAAATAAATCACTATTATGATTATGAACCATGGCTCCACAAACTTTTTCTTCTCCTCTCTTTTTTTTTTCCCTCTCAGTTTCTTTCTTTTTCTTTTCTTTTGGAAACAGGACTTTCAAAATGAAAAATACTTGGCTCTGGTGCTGCAGTATTCTATTTCAATACGTTGTTTCAGAATACCCTATACATGAAATCAAATTTCTAAATGCACGTTGCTTCCATGATAGACTGCACGTTTCCATGTTTCTAGCTATCATTCTAAGTAAGCTATTTGGAAACCTGTTACAGTACCTACAAAACAGGCTGCTTCAGAAGACAATGCTGTGGTGCGCTGCTTCCCATCTGAGAATGAGCACACAACCTGAGGTGCTTACTCCATTGTATTTTAAAAAAAAAAAAATTTTGAAAGGTAACACTACTAGGGATTGTCGCACCCCGAAATCCGAGAACCGGAAATGTTACTTTCCGACTCCCAAATTTGGCTCCAATAGGGTTTTTTTCTTTGGCAAGGTTGTTATGCCCTGAACTTGGCAAACGGGCTCACTAAAATCCTGAACTCCAAATCTGGTTTGTAACAAGGAAGAATTCATTTTTCTTTTTCTTTTCGTCTCTTCTGGGATATTTAATTCAAGATATTTGTCTATTCTAATATGGACAACCCACATATATCAAGATCCAAAAGTACATCATCCGTGCAAAATATTACAATCCAAAGCTTCCAAAATAAACATGCAAAATAGAAATAGGCTGAACATCTGGCACTCCAAATGGGTTTAGTAATACATTCCTAAAAAAACAAAAGAAAATATGTCCTGAGCTTAACGCGCTCAGTGAGCATACTATATAGAGAATCAAGGGTACAAAGCAAACAAACAACCAAGCATATTATCATTGGTGAGCATGTTAAAGCAAGTAGAGAATAGATCCAACACACGGTGCGGTCAGGATGGTAGTGGGCGGTTTCGTGAGTTGTGGTGTCCAACACAAGAACTTCTATGCAAGCCAGTCCCAAAATAAACATGCAAAATAGAAATAGGCTGAACATCAGGCACTCCAAATGGGTCTAGTAATACATTCCTAAAAAAACAAAAGAAAATATGTCCTGAGCTTAACGTGCTCAGTGGGCATACTATAGAGAATCAAGGGTACAAAGCAAACCAACAACCAAGCATATTATCATTGGTGAGCATGTTAAAGCGAGTAGAGAATAGATCCAACACACGATGCGGTCAGGATGGTAGTGGGCGGTTTCGTGAGTTGTGGTGCCCAACACAAGAACTTCTATGCAAGCCAGTCCCATACTTGATTTGGATAGAGAGTCTCAATGTGGTAAACTCCTAGTCTTAGGTTAGCCGCATATCTAACCGAAATCTTAGCCGTTGTGAATGAGCATATGATGGTCTATTTGCGCACCCACCAACCCGAGTGAGTAGTGTACGAATGAATGCATGGTTCAATGCTACCTTGATGCAGAACAACTAACCACTTGCTCTAAAAGCTTGAACTGGTAGAGTATGGAAAATTAATTCCCTTATCCCATAGCTCAGGCCTCAGATCCATGGGTTAGGTCCTTGGCCAAACCCTCCTCATGGGCCCCACATCCATGGGTTCTACTCCCTTGCGGGCCCCAAATCATGTGGGTTCCGCCTCACACGGGCCCCAAATCACATGGGTTCCGCAAGCTGCCCACCGCGAGTGTGCCCCCGCATCCCACAGACCACCCCACTCAAGCCCGGTGTGAAAATGCCTGTGCATTATTACTTTACCTTCTTTCATATGGCACGTCTCTAAACCACCTATCATATTCTTACATGAATCCCAATCTTTCCACATAACTGTAATCCAACATCTTCAACATAAGTGTAGGGCGCATCTCCAAAGAGTTAAGTTTTGGGCACGCCAACCCCTTCCCCACCCGGCCATCGGCTCAACAATGGAAAATCAAATTTGTTTTACCCTACCCAGCCTCAGCAGTCGGCATAAAATGTCCTTGACCCAGCTCACTTCAGTAGGTAGGATCGTCACACTTCTTCCCTTCTCAGTCCCGGCAGTGTAAGGGACTCTTGCACCTAACCTATTGTGCTCACCCCCACCCGACCTATGAATTAGTACCAATTAAAACGGGTTCCTTGGAGGATGGGCGTTTACAATTACGGGATCTATGCACTGGGTAACAATGGTGCACCCTTCTCATTCTTCCCAACAATACCATCCAAGATGGTCATTCCAAGGCCCCAACATAAACCATTTCACCTAACGAGCCATCACATGGCCGCCAATCAAACTATTCCACCAATATAATGTTTTACCATTTTCATGCATAGATGCTCATGTAGCCAAATCACAAAATCATGTTAGCATATTATCATTCACATGTAAAGGAATAAAAATGCATGCGTGTGCAATATCCAAATCGCTGCCCAAGCAAGCCCCACCATATCACATGCCTTTACTCACAAATCAGCTCAATCTGATCATCTGGCTAGCCCAACACGTACAGAAGAGATGGATGGTTAGGACTAGTCATAAGCAGACCATTCCACATTCAATGTAAACAAGTAAACCGTGCAGTGATCAGATTGGCCCTATCTTTTAGATAAGGCATATATAGGTGGGGACAGCTCGATAAGCACATTGGATCTTGCCCGTGTGTGCCACATTGGCACACGCAGGAGGCAAGAGTGCCGGAAAATTACACTCCCTCTGGCGCATTTAATAGATATCGTCAGGATGATATGATGACCAGGTATAATAGAATTAAAGAGAATTAAAGAGCTTTCCATGGAAATCAATTGTTCCTTGAAAACGAAGAAGTGTCGCTTATCCGTGAATTTTCTTTCTGCAGATTTACCCATTTCTACTTTCCTTGCAAAAGCCAAGGATTTCGATTCCATGGAAATAATCAAATTTTCATTTCACATGTATGAATTGAACTGTGAAAATAATGACTATATGGAATTAGCTGCGATTGAAAGCTTCGGCAGATGAAATGAAGAAAGAGAAAGGGTGAAATGGGAAAGAAAGGAAATAAAGAGAAAAGGGGGTTGAAACTCACGTACGCGAGGTAGGGCAGTTGCGCGGCGGGCGTATGATAGGAATCCAATCAGGGGCTTGAATTTGGAGCGTGATCCACCGTCGGAGAAGAGCTTTTTGCAATGGAAGCTCCGAATTATTTGAGAAGAAGCAGCTTCCATTGTCGCTGCTGCAGATTTTTTTCCTTCTTCTTCTGTTGGGACTCGCTTCTTTCTGTCTCGATTTCCTGCACCTCCAACTCCATGTTTACGGGACTAGTAAAATTGCACGTGCGATGCACGAGGGAGAATGATGGCATTGTGCTCATACCGAACATGTGATGTGCGTAATTCGAACCGGACCATCACAGGGCTCCAACGGTTCGTTGATTGGCCACAGCCCAAAACACTCAATAGCCGGACCATTGCCCACTCTATGTGACAGTCGTCCAGTCAGACCACAATGTTTGAGACTGAAACAAATGTACAGCCTAGAAATTATTGTCATAGCTTTTATAACCATTGATTTGTTTTATAAAATAACTGTGGCCCACCCAATCAATGGACCTGAATGATTTTTAGCACTACTGAGTATATGCATCATGCATCACATTCCACATGCATTTAGCTCACAGACGCTGCTTACACCTCAGGTAGCTTATCTTGGTTTCTGCTTATTCAGAAAATGAATATGTTTATCATGGGTAAGCAACATATTTGTTAGTCCCAAAGTGAAAAATTACGTTTGTTTTTCAACATCACATGACTACTCTTCCTTCGAAATTTGTTTGGCCCACCCTTAATATTCATAGTCCATCATGTGGAGCTAACCTTTCATGTGGACCGTTCATTATCTTGGGTCCACCTTAGACTTGTCTTCAATATGAACCATCCATCTTGTGGGGCCCACCTTCAATGTGGACCTTCCACCTTGCAAGGCTATCCATTAAGCAGGCCCACCTTGGATGTGGACCATCCATCATGTCGGATATTGAATGTGAGTCGTCCATCATGAGGGGCCCACCATTAATGTGACCATTCATTACATGGTGCCTAACTTTGAAGTGGACCATCCATTATGCAAGGTCCCCTGGATGTGAACCATTAATCATTTTAGGTTAGCCTTCGATGTGGACTATCCTCATGTGGGGCCCACCCTAATAAGATCATCAATCATATGAGGCCCACCATCAATGTTATTATCCATTACGTGGGGCCACCTTCAATATCTACCACCCATCATGTGGATTCCACCTTTGATGGGACCATCCATCGTGTGGGCCCCACTTTCAATGTAGGTCTCCATCATGTTGTGGGCCATCATCTTAAGGGACTGACCTTTAATGTGGACGATTTATTATGTGGGGCTCATCATACTCTAGGCCATCCATCATGTGCGGCCCACCTTTGATGTGTGTTGCCCATCTAGTAGAGCCTATCTTTGATGTGGACCATTCATTGTGTGGGCCTACCATCAATGTGGGTCGTCCATCATGCATGAATGTGGGTCATTCAATATTGGGGCCTATCTTTGATGTGGACTGTCCCTTAACCTGAGTCATTGCTCAGAGCTTTGCCCCATCCTTTCAAATAAAGAATTTCAGCTGCGTGTGTTTTGGCAGTGGGATTAGAAGGCATCAGGTGGAATGGGATTCATATGCTACTGTGCCGATTCAACTCCATGCTTGGGAAGAATGGAAAACGTAGAATTAGATGAGACGGAATTGCATGGAATTAGATGACATGGAATTGCATGGTCCCGTGCCAATTTCACTCAATGTTAGTAAGTTGTGTAGGACCCACCATGATATGTGGGCTATATCCATACCGTCTACCCATTTTTCGAGATTATTTTAGAGCATGGGCCAAAAAATCATGTAAATCTAAAGCTCAAGTGGACCCCACCACAGAAAGCAACAGGGATTGAATACTTACCATTGAAAACTTCTTTGGGGCTACATAAGTTTTGGATCTACCTTATTTCAATGAAATGAGGTTACAAAACAAATTAACAGTTTAGATATAACACGTATGTTATTCTAAGTAATTTCAAATGATAGTGGGTATATCCATTCAATATACCACCATATTACAAACAAAGCAGGACATTAATCTTATCCCATGGAAACAGGGAACAATCCCTGCTATGGGTAATAATTATGGTTTTTGAATCCCATCCCTCCTAATCCCACCACTCAAACAGGCCCTTAATTTTAATGGTCTATTGAGTCTACTTTTCATATTCACTGTCTATCACATGAAATTCACTTTTTATGTGGACCAACCATCATATGGTCCCCACTTTTAATTTGTCATCATTGTTCACTGCCCATCATGTGGAGCTCACCTTTGATGTGGACCGTCCATCATCTGGGCCTTATTTTTAACTTGAGTTGTCAATCATGTAAGTACAACTTTGGTATGAATAATCTATTACATGGAGAGATGAGAAAGAAGAGAGAGGAAGAGAGAAACTAACCAATGAGGTTAGCTCAGGGAATATTAGGGTTGTACATCGAACTGGTAGAACTATGAAATCGGACTGGAACCGACCAAACGGTCTGATTTGGTTAGGTTATAGAGTGCATCGGTTCTGATTTAAAAAATTAAAGAACCATTTAATTCAATTCGGTTCCAATCTAAGGTATGTAGAACCGAATTGAACCGTGGATCCGATTCATGAAACCGAACATGGAACTGAACCGTAGAACTGAACCTAGAACTGTGAGTTTACAATACATTTTAGTTGTATGTTTGACTCATGATTTATGGTTTACAATGCACTTTTTGATTGTTTTTGTAAATATATTTTTTCACATTATATACAATATCTAAACCATTCATCAAATAGATCACGACGCGAATGGACATGTGCTAAATTATAAAATAGTACATGCAATTGGGCTAGATTATAAAAAGTTCAGAACCATGGAATTGAATCGGTTTTCACGGTCCGGTTCTTGTTCGATTCTAGGGTGCTAAAGGTCCGATTCCAATTCCAAAAATTTTAAAATTGTTAGGAACAATTCAGTTCCAGTTTCACCCTAAAATTGGACCATGCTAAACCGTGTGCACTCCTAGGGAACATGTGTCCTCCAATATGGGTTTTGAGAGGATTAACCCAGCATGAAAGCATGAATGGAAAGTGAATTGTGTAAAGAGAGGTCCACCATGATTTATGTATTTTACCTGCCTGTTCATCTATTTTTCTAGTTAAATTTAGGGCATGAACCTAAAAAATGAGGCATGTATAGTGCTCAAATGGACCACACCATAAAAAACAGTTGAATTAAACTTCTACCATTGAAAATTTCTTACAAGCCACATAAGTTTTAGATCAAGCTTATATTATGCTTTCTGTTCATTCATATCTGTATGATCTTATGAATAGGTTGGATGACAAATAAACATCATTATACGGCCTAATAGGGTTTCAATGGTAGAAATCATTATCCTCATTGTTTATTGTGGTATAATCCACTTGATCTTTGGGTACGCTTCAATTTTGGAATCAACCCTTTGTATTAGATGGAAAAACGGATGCATGGTATGGACAGACCACATACATTCAAGGTGGGCCTACCTGAGTTTACTCAATACGATAAGAGTACAGTGAGTAGCTCAGTGCTCCGTCCGATTTCGCATGAACGTGTGGCAGGTTAAGACCTACATTGAATTGGATGGTTTTGATTTGAGCTAGAATATGCCACGTGTACAATTAACACCAAAAGTTAAACATATGATGGAATACTTCATGTCCTCTTCTTATGGAATCAATTAACGAAAAGCCCCCTTTGCCAACTCAAAATGACTAGAATCTTCTCTCAACTTCTAACGACTTTCATGCCCCACGCATCTCATCGGCCATCAATGTTATGTAAAAAAAATAAAATTGAATGGATTGAATTAAAGAAGCTCCAATATTCAATATAATTATCCCATTTTTAAAGTCTACTTTGGTTAAGATGCAATTCCAAGGAACCATTTTGATCATGTGACCCTGGAACATCCATCCGTGCCTTGGTAACGGGACTGTTATAAAAGTAGAGGCTAATGTGAAGATTGCTCCGAAATTAATAGACACCGTCACACCGGTATGGTAATCTAAACCGATGGTCTGTTGTGCCCGACTACGGATGGTCCATGACCAATAAGACAAGTATACCATTCCTTTTTCTGGCCCACACATATAGACGGTTAAGATGAGAAATACGGCAGCCTTTCAAGTTCAAACAAAAAGTTGCTAATATTAGTGGCTAAGGCCCTTAAATATGAGAGGTTTTCAAAGGTATGGTCCATTCCCTGTGAGACGCAGCAAATGAATAATGAACGGTCTGAATTAGCTAACCATGGGCCACACTTGTCAAAACTAAAAACCCATGTATACTGCATCCAAGGCCCATGTTTCAGTGATCCAATCCGCTGATCTGATACATCTCAGTGGATAAGGATATTTTTTTTTTTTTGGGTTTGGCAAAAGAATCTCATGGATCATTCCGACATTAGCACTTTCCTCTTTGACAGGGACCGTTAATGTGTAGTTTATCTACGTCTTCAGGGCGTTGTCCGAGAATTTGGATTTTTGAATCTGAAATATCTCTGGTTACTTTTGATAATGGTGAAGACGATCAGATCAGTGGCTTGGATCACTCAATCATTGGCCTCACATGCAAGGAATCCTGTCCATCACTGTAGGTATGCGTGCCTTTCAACAAATACAAACATCCCTGACAAGGACTAGAATGTCCTTTCCATATTTGTGGCAATCGGAGCCGGACATATGACACGTGGCCACTACAGCCGTTGGATCCAGCTTCAATGATCCAAACTGTCCATGCGATGGCTTTTACCATAGTGGGGGGACAGAAAGAAAGAGGAAAAACTATGATCACTGTTAACTGTTTTCCGTTAAGTATGGACCATTTCCTTAGCCGTTGTTCCATGAGCCATTGATCGATGCCCAGCCCAGGTCGAACAGCTATAATCACAACGTATCTTGTGGGATGTATACATTGCGGGAAACGTCCCACGACAAGCCGCTTTTGTCGTCTCCCAAGGGTACGGTATACACCCGTCGTTTTCCAAATCGAGAGGTCGAGAAGCGAATATAACATAGCAGGTTGTATAAAATGTTATACATCTCTCCTTTACTTACCAACTCGAAAGAGTAAAATATGAATCTTAACCGTACAAGAAATCTATAATGTCATTAATGGCATATATGTGGAAAATCATATAAAATGTTTATAAACATCACGTTTATACCTTCAATTGAGCGGTGAATATTAAAAATCCAACGGATGAAATTTAGGTAGAGAAGGTTAGAGAAAATGATGGTGGAATTGCCCTACTAATGTGGTTTTTGAAACATGGGCGTCTAAGGTGGACAGTCCTAATCCGCCATCTACAATTTCAGGTGGACAGATAACTGGATGGGTAGGATTCTCCTGTTAATGCGGTATTTCAGCCGCACGTTTAGTTGTCCAAAGTCAAACCTCTCGTTTGCTTTTTCTGCTACAGTTTAAAACGCACATCAACCTCAAGCTGTCCTCACATCCCTCATCCTAATAAGTTGGCACTTCCACCTGCTTCCTAATAAGTTGGCACTTCCACATACTTCCTACACGCATCTTCTCCACACACACGGCCGCTCGGGCTCACCGGCATGTGCGTGCGATATCTGGACGTACTGACAGAGTCAGTAGCGGAGGTGGTTACTGACAGTGCTCTGTGGGCCCCATGATATATATGTGTTTTATCCAAGCCGTCCATCTATTTTTTCAGATCATTATAGAGCATGAGGCCGAAAATGAGAGAGATCCAAACCTCGAGGGGACCGCACCACAAGAAAACAGTGGCAATTGAAGGCCCACCATTAAAAACTTCCTATGGTTCAATATAATGTTTATTTGTCATCCAACCTGTTGATTGGGTCCCGCACACCTGGATGAAGAGAAAACTCAACTATTAGCTCAATCCAAACTTTTGTGGCTTCTAAGAAGTTTTTAATGGTGAGTGCTCAATCACCACTCTTTTATGTAGTGTGGTCCACATGAGATTTTGATCTGGTTTATTTCTGGGCTCATGTCGTAAAATGGTCCTGAAAAAATGATGGATGACGTAGATTGGACACATACATTACGGTGGGCTAACAGAGCACTGTCAGTCGCCACCAGGCCCACCACCCTAGGCAATCCGCGTCCATATCTGACGATTGCTTCAAATGGCTCCGTTGCTAAGATGGATATATGCGAAAACCAGGCTGGTCCATTCATCAGATTCCGAATCACTTTATGAAAGGAATGGCTGGTTTAAATTAGCCAACGGTCGAAATTCAACGTAAGCGTTCCTGATAAGTGGAGATAGGGCCATTTTCAATTTCCGGGCCATCTTATTCGGATGCCCCACGCAATGTCTGACACGTGTGCTGCGAGTTCAGGCGCAGGTGCCATGTGGGGCTACGAAGCCTATTAAGGAAATATGGAAACTTTTCTTCTTCTTTTCAGGGTATCTCTCCTCTAACTTCCCTCTGAAATCAAAACTCCACATTCCCTACTTTTCTCTGCCTTTCTGAAAGCCTTTTCCTTCGATACGCACGTTGGTTTTTCTTCGTTCTCCATTGTCCTCAATTGGGTTTTCTTCGATCGATTTAATCTTGTTTTTTCTGTGAGGATTCCAGTTGAACACAAAGATAGCTTCTCTTGGGTCTCTTCCTTTCGGGACTACAATGGAGAAATCTCTTCTTCTTCCCACCAGAAGCAGTCTACAGCATAGATTT
Source organism: Magnolia kwangsiensis (assembly GCA_037074715.1). Classification (NCBI taxonomy): domain Eukaryota; kingdom Viridiplantae; phylum Streptophyta; class Magnoliopsida; order Magnoliales; family Magnoliaceae; genus Magnolia; species Magnolia kwangsiensis. Next base: position 356,573 of record CM073575.1, on the reverse strand, counting down.
GCTTTCTTCGCGTTTTGTCGAAGGAATTCTCTCGATTCGGGTTTTAATGGTTGCAAATTCGGGTTTCGGAAGGTGGCCGAGATCGATATGTATTCTAGTTCTGTTTCGGATGGCAGGAAAGTGATAGAAGGGTCTCGTGGAGGGAAGCTTTGGAGAAGAAAGGGTATGAGAGCTGCCGGCGTAAGTGGTGTGGAGACAGGTGGTGAGGATGATAGTGATGCGGATGCTGCAATTCAGGAGACGGTCGACAGTAAGAAGAAGGTTCTAGCAATGGAGAAGTACCAACTTCAACAGGCATTTTCTTTTCTTTCCTTTTTTCTTTCTTTATTTCTATTTGATCCGAATATATCTTGCCCTATCCAAGGGGAACCCTATCAAATAACCGCTCTTTTAGAAATCAAAGGGGTTAACTTTTGGAAGTTTTTTGCAGGGCGAAATTGAATGTAATAGAATGGGCTTAAGCAGCTAATAGTTTAGCTGAGATCATGGGTTCGAGTACCCATATGGTGTATGTTGGTGTGAGTGCGTGTGTAGAAAAGAAAAGAAAAAAAGCTAATAGTTTAGACTCTGATCAATTTTCTGTTTGTTGGTTTGATTTGTAATGGGTCTTTTGTTTGTATTTTTATTTTTTCTGACTTTTGCATTAATTGGCTTCGGCCGCGTTTTTATAAATTAATTATCCCTTCAAAAAAAAGGGGGCCCAAATTCAATGGCTAGTGTCCCTTTGTATCTTATTGTATTTTGTCGGAATGTATTTGGGTCAACCTCATGAGTTAATTTGAAAATAATGTGGTAGAGAAAAGAAAATGACAAGAAGAACAAGATGATGACTTAAGAGAGGAAAATGGATGTTGAAAAACAAACATAATTTCCGAAGAGAGGAAAATGGATGTATAACGCTGAAGACCAAAGACAGCATTTCCAATATTGACTCTCATTCCCCCATTAGAATATCAAATCACTATGAATTCTGTTCTTATTTCTAGTCTGCTTGTACTAATCTATGTTGACATGTTATGGTTCAACTTCCTTATTCCTGTGCAGATTGCAAAAATGAAGCAACTTGTGTTACCCATAAAGAATAATATTGTTGGCACAGAAGAGGAGACCGTTTCTTATAGTGGGAGTGCTGTTTCTATCTCGAATCTAGATTTTCCTTCCACTGATGAAGAACTCGGTAGGAAATATTGAAGTGGTTTCTTTTTGACAGTATGTGCCCTCGCTTGGCCTTGAAACTTCGGTAACTTTGTCTGTTGGCATTAGTCTAGATTTTGATGCTGAAAAGGAGGAACCTGGGAAAAGCTACCCACTTGAGAAAGCTTCCTCATCAGTAGATTCTCATGAGGAGTTCCAAGAAACAGCTCAGTTGACAACACCATCATTGCTCCCTAGAACTTCGGAAACTCATGGTCCAAAAGAAGAAAAGATTGAGGAGCAAACAGAATCAGATGTAAAGGGTGTCAGTGGTGAACTTGATGTGGCTCCTGAGGCAGAAGTAAAAAATCCACCTCCTTTGGCTGGGGAGAATGTCATGAACATCATATTGGTAGCTGCAGAATGTGCTCCCTGGTCCAAAACAGGTATTTCCATTTTATCATGATCCCGTGAATGTATATGCCTTATGTAGCTCTCTTGTATAACTGGTTTTTCCTGCTACTTTCTTTAGTTCTATTTATGGTTTTCTTCCATGCTGATTTATTCTTATGTTGCTTAGGTCATTGAACCAAAGTTACCCATTTGAATGCAATATAGACACTGATTGGTGGTGAGTTATCTTAGGTGGGCTTGGAGATGTTGCTGGAGCATTACCAAAGGCTTTGACTAGGCGTGGGCATAGGGTTATGGTAACGTGCCTTTGGCAACGGACTTAAATGGGTCTTTTGAACAAGTAAAGAAGAATTCTCTGAACATGCCTGTTCAGAAACAACCTGGCCTGAATGGTTGGTCCCCAAAGGCCAAATCTGTAGTTCCAGTATTGGGGTTGGATTGAACTTTACCATGTCAGACATGCCATTCTGATCCTTTTTTAATTGCCATTAAAACTAGCGTGTAACAGCTGATGAAGTCCTTAAAAATTAAACTCACTGTTTATTTATTTATTTATTATTATTATTTTTTGGGGCACTTTTGCCTTTTAGGTTGTGGCACCACGGTATGGGGAGTATCGTGAAGCCCAAAGAGTGGGAGAATACAGAAGGTATAAGGTGGATGGGCAGGTATGTAGCTGGGTGACATCATAACTACAACATGACTCCCGATTCAAATATTTCTGAATACCTTCTACTTGATTGTGGATGCATGGCACTTTATCATGCAGGATCATGAAGTTTCTTATTTCCATGCATACATTGATGGTGTGGATTTTGTTTTTATGGATAGCCCTGTGTTTCGCCACCGTGAAAAACATATCTATGGTGGAGAACGACGGGTATGCTCTTGATCACCCAGGTTCTAGCTATGCATTTTTCTTTCTGTGTAACCCAGACATGCATTTCTATGTTACTACTGTGCTGTACATAGAATGGGTTTATCAATTTGGTCATTATCCATCCTTTTCCTTTCATTAGTCGTTTTGTATTTGAGATGGTGTTACCAGCTCGGCCCTCTTGATTTTTACTGGATGCAGGACATACTAAAGCGCATGATTTTGTTCTGCAAGGCGGCTGTTGAGGTATGGTTTCAGACCCAATTGTCACAAAACATGAATATAAATGGTAGCATGTACCAAAAGTATTATGAGGGAGAAGTTATTGGGTCCTGATGCACCAGTAGGTATAGTTTCCTGATGTACCAGCACTTGCAAGTGGGCCCCATGGTTTGGTGATCCAGACCGTTGCTCTAATGGCCCCTTTGCAGATTAGGGACACCCCAAAGTAAAAAGTTTCCCAGGTCAGAAGATTCTGAACCTTTGATCAGTTGCCTACAAGTAAAGAATTAAGGAGAAAAAAGAGTATGACTTGGAAAAACTGGCCAAAGAAACAATTACTAGGATCTTCCAGTTGGGGATGTTTTTCGAGCATCTCTCAACCATTTTAGGCCCAATCAGTCTTGATGTGTCGGGACTGTATAATTTCTCATTATAATGCTGAATCATGGCAATGTGAAATTTATTGTCATTATGAGCCTTTTTTAGTATCTTCACCACCACAGGAGTAGATTGTATTGCATTATCACATGATTGCTTTGATATTTGTTAGAATATTGTGTGATCGTGTTACCATATTTTGTGTGATCTTGTTATATTAGATTGTAAATCTCCAGCTATGTAATATTCTCTCTAGCTATGTAATATCCTATATTTAGCATGTTGGATCTTTCTTACAACTATGCATATTTACTATCAATAGGTTGTAATCATACTATAAAGAGGGTGTTTTTCCTCCAATACAATACATATTGAAATACAGAATTTCTACAACAATCTCTCTCTTTCTCTTTATTTCTTCATGGTATCAGAGCCACACTCTTGTGGCCTATAAAATTTTTTTTTTTTTTTTTTCTTCGACGAATTTCCAGTACTCTCTCTTTGTGAAGGTAGCGGTTGTTTGGAGTTCTTTTTCGCCACCTTCAACATGTCTCTATCTGTCTCGAGTCTTGATTCAATTGTCCGTCCTATTGATCTTATATTGGATGGATCCAATTAGAGTCCGTGGGCTTAGAATATGGAAGCCTTTTTAAAAGGACGTCGGCTATGGCGTTATGTGACTGGAGCAGTCCCTCAACCTATACCGGGAGATGGTGAGAAAGACGATGCCTTTGCATCTCGTCAGGAAGAGTGAGACAGTATTCACTACAAAATTCTATCTTGGTTCATCAACACTTCCGTTCCATCCATCAATAGTCTTCTTCCATGACTTGAGAATGCTAAAGTTGCTTGGGACTTTCTGACCAAAAGATACAGCTGCACTTATGATGCTTCATTGGAGTTCCAACTGGAAGCTAAAGTCTATCAGATGTGTCAAGACTGAGGTCAGTCTTTTACTGATTTTTATTCTCAAACTAATCATCTTTGGGAATAATTATCTGCCGTAGACCCTAAGTTAGAATGTTCTAAAGACATTCAAACGTTTGCCGCTTGGCTTGATCGACGGAAGTTTATGTACTTTATGATGGCTCTTCAAGATGATTTTGAATCTACTTGAGCTTCTCTTCTTCACCGTTAGCCATTTCCAACATTGGATGTTGTAGTTGTTGAACTCATTTCTGAAGAAACTCGACATTCCACTATGTAGATGCAATCTTCTGACATGGTTATGGCCACCGCTTCTCATTGTGCTTCTCAGTCTTCTGCTAGACGTTCTTCCTCTCAATTCACCTCCAAGCCTGGTTTTTGCAAGTGGTGTAAACGAACTGGTCATACCATCGATGAATGCTACAAGTTCCAGTATTCTAAGCGGAAAAGAGCTTCTCAACAGACAACTGTGTTTGCTTCATCCGATCCTCCTATACTTGAGACTCCACCTTAGTCCACTTCTCTTACTGCAACTGACGTGAAGGACTTAATTCACTTGGTTTTGTCCCAATCCTCAACTGTCATGTCTGTCACCCCAGGTAAATCCTAGTGGTTTATAGACTCTGCCTGTTGTAATCACATGACATCTGATTCCACCATCTTCTCCCATAAAACTACTCTCTCTCCCAATCCTGTCATATATACTACCAATGGTTCCCGTATGTCTGTTAGTCATATAGGATCTATTTCTATTTCTAATTTATCTGTTGGTGATACTTACCTTGTTCCTAAGTTATCTTTAAACCTTCTTTCCGTTAGACAACTATGTGAGTTAGGTTTTGAACTGAAATTCTTTAACAAGGGTGTTGATGTACAGGATTCACAGACGGTTCAACTACTTGGGACAGGCTATAAAGTTGGACGTCTTTTCGAGCTCTCATATCTGCAGCTTCCTTCTTCACCAACCACTTTCATGGCTGCTGTCACCGTCACTTCCAGTTTATGGCATGCCCAATTGGGTCATGCCTCGCTTCCACGTGTCCAGTTCTTGGCCTCTCAGGGTCATCTAGGATCTATTAATTTTCAGTCATTTGATTGTGTTTCATGTCGTCTTGGAAAACAGATACATTTATCCTTTAATAAAAGTGAATCTTTTTCTTCTACACCTTTTGACTTTAGTCCATTCTGATATTTGGAGTCCCGTCCCGATTCCGACTGAGGGGGGATCTCGGTATTTTGTTATCTTTTTAGATGATTACAGTCGTTATACTTGGATTTATCTTTTACGACATTTGTCTGAACTCACAAATGTTTACCATAATTTTCACAAAATGGTACATACTCAACGTAAACATCGTCATATTCTAGATATGGTAAGAGCACTTCTCATCTCTGCTTCTCTTCCAGAACGCTTTTGGGGTGAAGCTGCTCTCACTGTTGTTTACACTATCAATCGTGTTCCCTCACCTACCATCCACAATAAAACTCCTTTTGAGCTTCTCCATGGTACAGTCCCTAACTATTCCTTGCTTCGAGTTTTTGGTTGTGTTTATTTTGTCACTCTTCCTACACATGAACGGACTAAACTAGAACCACGATCCAGACTCTGTTGCCTTTTTGGTTATGGTCTCACTCAGAAAGGTTATCGCTGCTATGATCTTATAGCCAAACGTCCTCGTATTTCTCGTCATGTCGAGTTTTGGGAGCATAAGATGTTTACGAGTCTTTCTCTTTTTTCACAATCCTCTTCCAGTTATGCTTCTATTTTTACTGATCCATCTATTGCTTTAGTACCTCACCCCTCTGCAGAGATGCTAAGCTCCTTAGACGTTCATTCTACGGTTGCTCCTGATCCAACTGACACGTCTGCTGATCCTCCTGCTACATCAACTGCCTCCGAGCCTGTCCAGGTACCTGCACTTCGTCACTCCATTAGAATAAGAGCCCCTCCTTCTCATCTTCAAGAGTATCATTGTTGTTATGCCCTTGCCACTCTTCACGAATCACATACTTATTGTGAGGCTAGTACTGACCCTCTTTGGCAAAAAACTATGTCTGATGAACTAGATGCTCTTACCAAAACTCATACTTGGGACCTGGTGGATTTGCCTTCCGGAAAGTCTGTAGTTGGTTGTAAGTGAGTTTACAAAATCAAGACTCGGGCAGATGGATTAGTGGAATGATACAAAGCTCGCCTTGTTGCGAAGGGTTTCTCTTAGGAGTATGGTATTGAATATGAGGAGACTTTTGCTCTTGTTGCTCGACTTACCTCTGTTGGATTTTTGCTTGCAGTAGCTGTTGTGCGTCATTGACAGCTTTTTTAGATATATGTCAAAAATGCCTTCTTGAATGACAATCTTGTTGAGGAAGTCTATATGCATCCTCCACCTGGCTATGATCATCCTCCTCACAAAGTCTGCTGTCTTCGTCATGCTCTTTATGGTCTCAAACAGGCCCCTCAAGCCTGGTTTTCCAAATTTAGTTCTGTTGTTGCTCAATAGGGCTTTGTCCCTAGTGCATATGACTCTGCACTGTTTTTGCGAACTAATGGTGCTGGTACTATTCTTATCCTTCTTTATGTTGATGACATGATCATTACAGGGGATGATCTCTCTGGTATTCGAGATCTTCAGCACTTTCTGAGTCAGAATTTTGTGACGAAGGACTTAGGGCAGATTAACTACTTCCTTGGTCTTGAGGTGACTTCCAGTTCAAATAGTTATTATCTATCTCAGGGTAAGTATGCTTCTGACTTGCTTTCTAAAGTAGGCTTGATTGACAGCAAAATGTGCACTTCTACTCTCAAATATAATATTAAGCTTCTCGCTACTGACAGTGAATCTCTTCCAGATGCTACTTTGTATAGGCAATTGGTTGATAGTCTCATCTATCTCATAGTAACTCGCCCAGACATTTACTATGTTGTTCACTTGGTTAGCCAGTTTATGAGTGCACCACGCTCTACTCACTATGCTGTCATTCTTCGTATCTTGCGCTATGTCAAGGGGACTTTGTTTTATGGTCACTTTTCATCGCACTCATCTCTGGAGCTCCACTCTCATTCTAATGCCGACTGGGCCGGTGATCCTACCGATCGTCGCTATACTATGGGTTATTGTTTCTTACTTGTTACTTCTCTCATTTCTTGGCGCAGCACGAAACAGATTGTTGTTGCCCGATCCAGTACTGAGGCTGAGTACCGTGCTCTTGCTGATACTACAGCTGAACTTTTGTGGCTACGATGACTTTTGACAGACATGAGTGTTTCTCAGCCGACTAATTCCTCTCTTTAATGTGATAATCAGAGCGCCATTTAGACTACTCACAATGATGTTTTTCATGAGCGGACCAAGCATATCGAGATTGACTGCCACTTCATTTGGCACCACCTCCAGCAGGATACGCTACATCATCGATCCATCTCCTCCGAGGATCAACTTGCCGATATTTTCACGAAGTCTCATTCTCCTGGTCGACTTCGTGATCTTGTTTCCAAACTCAAGTTGACTTCATCATCTCGAGTTTGAGGGGGGATGTTAGAATATTGTGTGATCGTGTTACCATACTTCATGTGATCTTGTTATATTAGATTGTAAATCTCCAGCTATGTAATATTCTCTCTAGCTATGTAATATCCTATATTTAGCACCTAGGATCTTTCTTACAACTATGCATATTTACTATCAATAGGTTGTAATTATACTATAAAGAGGGTGTTTTTCCTCCAATACAATACACATTGAAATACAAAATTTCTACGACAATCTCTCTCTCTCCTTATTTCTTCAATATTCATGAGTGCGTGTATTCTTGGATGAGGATTGCTACTATTTGAAATATTTGGTAAATCCAATTAGAAGTTTTGTTCTTTGCAAGGAATGAGCCTGTTGCAATTCAACAAGTTTACTTCGCATCTGCCTACTGCCATCTAAAGCGGACAGGCTAGTGTTTTTCAGGTTCCTTGGCATGTTCCTTGTGGTGGTATCTGCTATGGAGATGGGAACCTGGTTTTCATTGCGAATGATTGGCACACTGCATTGTTGCCAGTTTATCTCAAAGCGTACTATCGTGACAATGGAATGATGATGTATACCCGGTCTGTTCTCGTGATTCACAACATTGCACACCAGGTTTGTTTGTTCTCTAAGCTTCAAGTGGTTCGGATTCTTACTGTAAACTTAGTCATTAGAAAACATGTTGGTTGATGTGAACTTAGTCAACTTAAAATGACCAGGCTCTGTTCATACTTTGATTTTATAATAGATCCGTGAACTTGATGATTGCATCAAATTCTTTCTTTTTTTAAGAAAGTTGGTGGCTTTTCCATAAATTTGGTCAAGTCATACCTGGAAAATTGTGCTAGTGGAGTCTTATGTTCTTCAAACATTGCTTTTGGCTTGCCAAGACATAATCATTGTCACCTAGAGCTTGCTAACATTAATTCCTGTCATTGTTCAACTTAGACTAAATAAGATTCGAATCTAGGTCGACCCAAAACTCAGTTGGGATGCTTGATCAAGTTTTCTGGGTTTTAAGTAAACCATTTCGCCCCTTTATTGGACCTGAATTTCTTATCTTATCAAGCTGACTCAAGAAGTCCTTTGAGAACTTAATCAAACATTGGGACCTCTGAATACTCTTTTTGTGTGGGCTTGCCCAAAGTATTTCCCCTGTTCGTAGGGCACGTACATGGTGAGTTGGGCTATCATTTGGACTTGCCACAAGCCAAATACCAAGGCAAAAGTGTTTGTGGCCATTCCATTAGTGGCCTGCAAATGGACGGTTGCAAAAATCTGAGCATAAAATGAGTCAATTATCCTTATTCAAAAGGCATGACTCCCAATGCGCGGACAGTTAGGGTCGTCCAATTACTGCAGTTTTTGGGCTGTTGGCCATCCTCATGATGTCGCACCAGATCAGTGGTCCTAATAACCACACTCATGTTGGAAATTACATGAAGCATGTATCACTGTAGCAATTCTCTCGGTTTATAAGAACATCATGTATAAGAAACTTTATCTTTAGATAAATATGAATACTGTGGAAGACCAAGTATATAAAAATTAAGCATTTAGAAAACAAGTAAGAAGATAGACTCAGATTTCTTCCCATTAGCAGTGTCTGTCATGGAAAGTTTTTAAAAGGGAGTGTCCTTTTTACATGTGTCTTGCATCTGAACTAAAGCTTTGAGCCAGGAATCCTTTTCTTGTTCATGCTAATCTAGATTTCTCATCCAGGGACGGGGTCCGGTGGACGATTTTGCGATCGTGGACTTACCAGATGACTACAAGAACCTTTTCACATTGTATGATCCGGTTGGGGGTGAACATTTCAATATCTTCGTGGCGGGCCTGAAAACTGCTGACCGTGTAGTCACTGTTAGCCATGGTTATGCCTGGGAGCTGAAAACATCAGAAGGTGGTTGGGGTCTGCACGGGATCATTAACGAGAGTGAGTGGAAAATGAAGGGTATTGTCAATGGGATCGATACAGAAGAATGGAACCCAAAACTGGATACCCACCTAACATCTGATGGCTACACCAATTACTCTCTGGAGACTCTTCGAACAGGCAAGCCCAAATGCAAAGAAGCTCTCCAGAAAGAGCTTGGTCTGCCAGTCCGGCATGATGTTCCTCTGATTGGCTTTATTGGGAGGTTGGACCACCAGAAAGGTGTTGACCTCATTGCTGAGGCCATCCCTTGGATGCTCAGTCAGGATGTGCAGTTGGTTTTGTTGGGAACCGGAAGACCGGATCTTGAAGAAATGCTTAGGCAATTTGAGAGTCAAAACCCCGACAAGGTAAGGGGATGGGTCGGTTTCTCTGTGAAAGTGGCGCATCGCATAACAGCAGGTGCAGACATTCTACTGATGCCATCGAGATTTGAGCCTTGTGGACTGAACCAGCTCTATGCAATGAGTTATGGGACTGTTCCTGTCGTTCATGCTGTTGGTGGATTGAGAGACACCGTGCAGCAGTTTGATCCATTTATGGAGTCTGGACTTGGATGGACGTTCGACAGAGCGGAAGCAAGTAGGCTGATAGATGCACTTGGGAACTGCTTGCTCACATATAGGGAATACAAAAGCAGTTGGGAGGGGCTCCAGAGACGCGGGATGATGCAAGATCTCAGCTGGGACAATGCTGCTCAGCATTATGAGGAAGTCCTTGTAGCTGCCAAGTATCAATGGTGATCTTTGGAATGTGAGAGACATCAGTTGGTTCAACTTCGAGGATCTGGATTCTCAGAAATCGGAATCTCATCATGTAGCTGTTTATCTTTAATGCTTAAAATGTCCAACCGAGCAAGGAGAGGAGGCTGCCAACACCAATTTCCTGGTGTAAAATTTTTAGCACTTTGTTTTATTCATTCTTTATTTCTGTTTTTATAGGTTCATAAAGGAAATGCATCTCCACTGCCAGGATGGTTCAGCCGCTTATGTTAGCAGTAGTTTGCCACTGGTATATATTGTTGAGCTGTCTTTTTTCTTTTCCTTTCTTGCCTTTTCCTGCATAAAAGGAAATGCATCTCCAATTGATGAACTTGTGGAATTATTTAGTGTTTTATCATAGGCATCTAGTTCTCAACTGTTTTAATTGGAGAGGGTTTCTTTGAATTGTTATTCTTGTGTGATTGGTTGTAGATGGGTGTATAAAACATCCAGTTAACCTCTTGGCTGTACTAGCTCTTGAAAGGCATGTACCCTGTCACACACGTGCACACACATTGGTGGAAGGCATGGCCTATTTATAGTTAGCTTGAGGAAGATTTCTTAAGGTAGTTGATATTTTACACCCCATGTTCCTCATTATCATCATCATAGCCTTCCCTAGCAATCAGGGTCAGCTTTGCTAATCCTGTTTCATCAATCATTCCAAAGGCCCTATTATCCTTGGCATGTGAAAAGCCTTCATGTCCTAGTCACCATTCCATCTCCAGTTTCACTACAGAGATTTTTCTTAGCAAACATCAGAAAACCACAAAGGGGCATATGTATGAAAAAAGGATTGACGGTCATTTCCAGATACACAGCCAAGATGAATAGAAAGCTAAGAATGCGTTTGGATGCACCATCAATTTGAATTGCAATAATTGGTTTGAAATGGACGAATTAGATTGCAGTTCATTCCTTAGCATTCATGTTAAGGATTGGGCCCTCAAATTGCAATTATGTTGAGTTTTTCTTGAAAGGAACAATTGCAATTTGAGGTCTGCTTCCTCATCTATACTATATATAATTAGAATATCTGGATGGGTCTACTTCCTTATCTATACTAAATATAATTAGAAAATCTCGATTGATTGCCGCACTTCTGTATTGAATTTTGAGGTCTCACACCCAACTGCAACTAGTTGGATGATACAATTGTCATCCAACTAATGCATAAATAGCAATACCTTATTGTTTGAGTGACATCCAACCCTTCAATAGGTTGGCCCCATCATGAAGAACAACCAGCGCTAGAATAGCTGACCCACTCATGAGGTGAGTGCACTTGTTCTACGAATCCGATTGTTGTGTGGTCCACATGATGAGTGGATCAGCCTGTTTTTTTTTTCTTCATGACTCTTTTGTGGCGTGGCCAATCTTTTGGACAGGTTGGATGTTGTATGCACTTACATGGGACGGTACTAATTGTGTGAACTATATTCTTAATTTTTTATAATCATACCACATATGAGTTCAAAGTGTCAACTCATCTAGTGTCGACTCATCTCATCTAGTGTCGACTCATCTCTCTCTCTCTCTCTCTCTCTCTCTCTCTCTCTCTCTCTCTCATCATCTAATCTCTCTCGGATGCACACATGCATGTGCCTCAGAGGACACATGCTGGATCCAAGCCATTCATCAGGTCGGAATTGTGGTGAGCATATGGTTTCAGTCAACCCGACACGAGTCTGGTTTGCGATTTGGTCTCATTTGACATGCGTGGAGCATGGAGCACGCCATTCACATGCCATTCAGTGATACAAAATATAATCATGTCATTTTAGCTGGGTTGAACTGGAAGTTTGAAATTCAGTTCACTTATGCATCCAAACATCGGCGCTGAGTCTACATCTCTTACAATGTTAGGAACCAATAACACTAGTGTAAGAGCATTGATATCTACACCAGTTATTCAGTTAGGAAAACATGAATCTCAATGAGCGAGTTCCCAGGGTTTAAGTGGTTAGAGGCCTTTTTTTTGGCAAGATGGTTCACAGTGGTCTTTGATGTCCCTGCAACGACATTGGGGCGGGATAGACCTCGTGCAGGGGCAAGATTTGCAGGAGTTATCACAGTAGCTCTTTATATCGGTGCACCTGCACTGAGGTGGGTTTGAGTATGCACAAATGCACTTGTTGCAGCAAGGCATATCACTGCTGGGAACTGAAAAACACAAGTGAAATCGAAAAGTTGAATATTAGTGAAATGAGGAATTTGGAGATAATCGTCCATTCACATGCAAACACATGTTTATATGTAAATTTTGTGATTTGAGATGTGAAAGAAGCAACATAAAATCCCAACTTGATATGCTCAAATCAACTATGCTAAAGGCCATGGCTAGACTCAAGCTGGTGTTGGTGTTGATTTGAAGTTGATGATGATCTCAACCATTCATGTTGCAGGAAGACATCCCATGGTGTGTGGGAGGGAGGGAAGTATTGGGTGATATGTACCAGATCTGTTTCGGATGATACTTTAAAGCTTTCAGGCATACCTTCCAGTGGTTGGTCATGAATGGTGTTAGGCAAGGCCTCTGAAGCAAACAAGTATAGGGTCGTTGCGAAAACCGACACCAAGATGGCTACTGCCTTATTCATCTTCTTCCTCACTTATTTACTATCTACACTTTTTATTTATAACCGAGTGGGCACCTCTGGGTTTGGATATCACAGGAAAAACTGACGTTGGAGAACCACTAGCCTCACTAAAATATTGGGAAGATGCACTTTTTATTTATAATGGAGTGGGCACCTCTGGGTTTGGATATCACAAGAAAAACTGACGTTGGAGAAGCACTAGCCTCACTAAAATATTGGGAAGATGCCTTTTGTCTGCGCATTCTCACTATCCTACTATTGTTAAAGAAATCATAGAGGCTTATCCTACATATCCATTTGGAGCATGGTTTGCAAATCGGTTTCAGTGTAGCGTAACAGTCTCCACCAGTATGGGTTCTATTGCCCATGTATTGGGCTTTTGTATGCCGGTGTGTATTGGGCAATGTGTAACCCGGTTTTTGACTAAATGTCAAACCATGAGGGGGGTTGATTCATCTTGCTTGGGCGGGCACCAGTTTCTCTTAAAGGTTAGCATTTTTCATGTTGCGTAAAATATTATTAAATTAAATATAAGAGGTGCATGATGAAGACGATTGTTCTTGAAATCGTTTGCTACCACGGATTTCATACCCATTCACTCATCCTAACTCATTCGGAATTGACCTGACCTGTGCTATCGAATGGATCCCAGTCTCCAATTCAACTTGGACGAGTATCCAACTCATCAATATGGTAATTACCATGCTCCCCAAAAACTCCTTGATTGCTGATGAAACTTTTAAGGACCCTGTAATTGTTGGTCTGAAAATAGCTAGTTAGGAGAAAAATCCATAAGCAATCTCCAATAAACACAAGTGAACCCGTAGTGAGGTCAGTCGTGTCGGATCATCCAATCTGTAAAAATTTCAGGGATCTTCCATCCCTTTTATGTTTCTTTATATCAATGATTTGGATCACCAAATCACGCGCCAAATTGGCATGGACCTTGTGAACAACACAGCTTCCATGTTGGTTCAGGACAAATACTAGGGCCTTATCATACATCAGTTTAACTAAGACCACGTCTTCATGATATGAATGCTGCAGTCGCTGGCTGCGCCCATCTCTCCCACCATTAAAATATGGTCCCAGAAGGAGATGGCCAAGCATCAGTAATTAGGATTAAGAGCTCATGTATAATTGTTAACCTAATCTCATTCACTCTGTAACTTTCACACCACTCGGTGCTTCTCTCCATTGTCTGTGGACTAATGCTCGGTACAGTGAGAAGAAATAAATAGAAAGTAAGAAAGAAAAGTGCAATGCTAACATATAATAAAATCTCATTAGTAGAGATTAAGTGAAATGCAGTAAGAGAGATTCAAGGAAACACCAATATGCCAATAAAACTGATATCACAAAGAAAACCCTGCTCAGAGTTACACAATCAATTTAAAACTACCAATTAGAGTCATGGCAAGACAATGTTACACATGAGCATACCATCTAAGTCTAAATTCCCCCACTGAAAAAAGAAATAACCAAAATTTTATAATATAAGCAAATATCAAAGCAGAAAATAATTAAATTGAGTGGATGGTTACATATTGATTTGAATCCATAAAAAAAGGCATTTTTGTCAGCAACTAGATGGTTTTACAAACAATATCAGCTAATAGGATTTTTCCTTGATGAATTCAACAAAAACAAAATGATTAGATGAAGTTGAAGAGCATACCTTAAACTATAAATTAAATGATAAAGCTTGATGGTGCTGAACAATTGCTTAAATGATTTCAATAGGCTAAATCTTCACTTTACATCACTTTTAGCCTGATTAACAATTGAGATTAGTTGTGTTTGATTTTCTCTCTTCTCAACTCGGTAATATGCATGAATATATACATTATTTGGTTGGAAAGAGGGATCAAGAGCTTGGAAATACATATTTGGTTTTTGTTCTAACTCTATTGAAGGAACTTATCACTTATGTGACTTTTTTTATTTTTATTTTTTTTTAATCCCCTTCAATTAATTAAAAAATTCAATGTAATCACATAAATCTAAGAGTTTTCAACTAAAAATGAATCATTTTGGAATTGAAAGGGAAAACACATAAAAGGACATCTTAGAAGACACTCTTACAATGTAAAAGGTTAGAATACGAAAAGACAGAAATGAAAGACCAGAAGGTGTGGCCATGCAGGCCACTCATATATAATTTCAACAATTTTCGGTTTAAAGAAATTACAGCTGAAAGACATGTGACCCACTTATGTTTTGGCTCTGCCTCATTTTTAGGCCCACCTCTTAAAATGATATTGTGAAAGTAGCAAATGGGGGTAAATTTGTCATATACATCAAGATAGGCCCCAAAAATCTTCCAACCGTGATTTTAGGCTAATGGAAATGAAAGCATAGAGGTGTTTCACCGGTGTATATATCCTGTGGCCCACGTGAGTATTGGATCTATCTCATTTTAAGGCCATCCCGCTGAAATCATGTGGCGAAACTCGAGGGAATGGATTTCGTAGAAATATCATGGTGGCCTCACATAGGCAATCCAACTTGCTCTTTAATGATTCCACCTACTGAAACGAAAGTCTTCATGCGTCCAATCCTGGAAAAATCATCTTAATGCGTCCTGAACAAGAAAAGAGGACAGGATGTGATGGATGACAGAGATGTATTTAGAAGTTACATACGTGTCATATAAATAATTCAAACTAAACCGTCCAAATTATGGGAACAAGTCTGCATATGTTGTGAAAAAAAAAATAAAAAAAATAGCGTTATTTGGTTATCGAAATATTAGATCATTTATTGGATGGCTAGAAATGAAAAGATGTCCAATGGTCTTATTTCAGAAATGTCCATGAATCAAAGGTTAGGACCGTTCAACCAATCTGATTTTTATACTGTAGCTTAAATACAGTGGAATTCACAATTTAACCGGTTTAAGTAAGCTAACATGAACCACGTGTACCATTTCTAAGTGCCTGCGTATCAAGCGTCCTAAGCAGCTGGAGTATCAAATAACTCTCCATCAAGAAATAGCCAAACAGGTGAGACTGATTGAAGAGAAAGAAAAGGCCATACGACCTAATTGAGAGACAGGAATGGACCTGTGTGTTCTTCAGCGTTTCTTAAATGGTGGTGATCCATCCACCATACACGTGGCGTACATTTTCCTCAATCCAGACCTTATAAATCGTGGACCATACTGTGATTGACCACATCCCAAAAATCACATTGACAGGAAAGATATTAGCCATATGGTATCAGCTATAACTGGACAGATGAACGTGTTTCAACCACCCATTTTGACGGCCACAAATTGATGATTATGTTAGTCTGATAAATAGTGATTTTTTGGAGTATATTTACAAACGGACCCACGCTTCGATCCTTCTAGATAGCTGTACTTCAGTGCCACGTGGCATTTATAATTCAAATTAATCCGTCTAAATCATGGAACAATTACAACCTGAAATATTTTAATTTAAAGGTTGCAATCTCTGTTTTATTTATAATTTGTCTACTGAATTCTAGCCGGCGATTATTTTCCTATTGACCGTCCATTAAATATTAACTAATGGACAGATGAAAGCATTAATTCAACATAATTGTTGTTTTATAAATCATTTAAATTGATCATGCTGTCTTTATAGTTTAATCTATAACAAATAAGTAATAGTTTGCTGTAATTGTATAGATAAAAACGATGACACGCAATGATGTACAGGGAGTTTAGCATACAACGTTTGTATTTTTATATGAAACCGTAAAAATTGTGGGCCATGTGGGTTGGGTGCCTTTATCCGCATCCCTCTTTAATTGGTTCCAAGAAGTTTTCATCAGTAGGCATTCAATCCCTAGTGTTTTGCATGGTGTGGTCATAATGACGCTTTTGTGACATTCACTTTGTTTAAAATAACTTGTGGGGGAGCTTAAAAAGTAGGCAGATCTAATACTCGAGTGGGCAACTAAGGGCATAATAGTAAGCTTTAAATGGTTTGGTTTCCAAAATTTAAGCTTTAATAGCGGGCAACTAAGTAATCGTGGGCAACTAACTTTATTTAAAATAACTTTGTTATAGTGGGCAACTAGCTTTAATGGTGGGCAACTAACTTTGTTTAAAATAACTTGAGCTTTAATAGTGGGCAACTAAGTAGGCAGATCTAATACTCGAGTGTACTTTATCCATGCTATCTGTTGATGTCAAAATCCGGTCGGTCCTCCCTCCACGTCGACCACCACGTATAACTCCTAGAACATGCACCAGGAAAGCAGGCAGGGGGACCCTCCAATGCCTAAGTCAGGACAAGAGAATCAGGGTTTGAGTAGAGTGTAGAGGAGAGCTCGATTTTGCGTACCTGTAGACATGGTGATGGGTCCTATTTATACCAGCCTGGGAGGCGGTCTGAGTCCGAAAATCTCGGCACGATCAGAGGGATTCTAGGATCATGGAGATATTGCCCGCAATTTATCGCGTGTGTAGCGTATCTGGGGGATCGTGCGTATCTGCGGGCGAAGTTTCCGGCCACGTCTCAATGTGACAATTTTTCTATCGATCGTGGTATGAGTCTCTGATCGTAGCCTTGGCTTGGATAGTCCGATCGGAGCATCACCATGCGATCCTCCCGCAAGTCCGAATTCAAGTAGACGGTCGAGGGTATATATTGGTCCGATCGGATGTGACTCCTCTCCGAGCTGAATTCTGCTTTCAGACTCGTGTGGTGCTGATACTGAGTTCAGCCCAAATGGGTTGCGCCTTAGTCGGAACGGTGCTGAGTTGGCTTGGAATAGCGATCTCGGATCTTCCCATAACAGAAGCCCCCTACTCTTCGAGCTTGCTTGCGGGCTCGGAGAGTAATCATACAGGAAGTTTTCCGCTCGTCGCAATGATGACGAGTTTCAAACTGCGCGTGCTTGTCCCTTCGGCTTACGCGTGGCTACGGTTACGATCCCCGATCTTCTCCCAGCCTATGAGAAGTTGCCACGCAGGCTTAAGACGACGTATTTATGATGGCTCCGACTGCTGAGACATCTTTTCGCGTATTGAGGCGCACTACCCGATGTCTGGGCCGTACTGAGGGTTCGGTATTTGTCCAATGCGGTGCTGTCATGTGTGCTCGGAGATCGGCTCGTGCCGATTCGACCGCTGCCATCAAAGCTGGCCATTAATGTGGAAATATTTTGCTGCCTTTTAGTTAGTTTTTACAGTCGGTTGTCCAAGCCTTCTAGGCCCAAGTTTTAGTTGGGTCCGATCTCTTTGGATGCCCGGCTCGTTGCCTTTGTTTTGTTGTACGCCGAGCCGAACACTTGACCGGAGGGTCAAGTTATTATTAAGCTTTTTTCCTTGGAAGGATACCTTGTCGATCTTTCGTTAGGTTGAGTTCCGATTCCTTAAGGGATCAGACCATTTATTAGGCTTTTTTTTCCCTTGGAGGGATACCTTGTCAATCTTTCGCAAGGTTGGGTTCCGATTCCTTAAGGGATCAGATCATTTATTAGGCTTTTTTCTCTTAGAGAAATGCCTTGTCGATCTTTCGCAAGGTTGGGTTCTGATTCCTTAAAGGATCGGACCATTTAAATCGTGCTTGTGTGGATAGGACAATCAGACAAGCATTCAAAGGTAGAATCGATCTTTTATTAAGAACCTTAAAGGCCAGTCGCTCGGAGGCATACATCTTATTATGAGCCTTAAAGGCTATTTCCTCACGGGTAGTAGATCTTCAAGTGCTCGGCATTCCAAGGATGAGGGAGATGACGGCCTTTGAGGTCTTCCAGGTGGTACGAGCCCAGTTTGGCAGATCTGACCACACGATATGGACCTTCCCAACTAGGTCCGAGCACTCCCGTCCCGGGTTCGGCCGTGTTCTGGAAAACCCATCAGAGGACTAAGTCCCCTGATCTGAAGTGCTTGACTTTGACTTTAGAATTGTAGAAGCGCGCTACCTGCTGGCGCCGAGCCGCTGTTCGGAGCTTGGAAACTTCTCGGAGTTCCTCGAGTAAATCTAGATTAGCCGCTATCTGCTCGGAGTTTTGACTTTCTTTGAAACTCCTCACCCGTGCCTTAGGGAGCCCGATCTCTACTGACACCATTGCCTCCGAGCCGTAGGATAACGAATATAGGGTTTCGCCTGTCGAAATCTGAGCTGTAGTCCTGTAAGCCCAAAGGACGAAGGGGAGTTCCTCAGCCCAATTCCCCTTTGCTTTTTCCAACTTTGTCTTGAGATGATGCTTAATGACCTTGTTAACCGCTTTTACCTGTCCATTCGACTGTGGGTGCCGGGGTGATGAGTAAGCATTCACAATGCCAAGTCCTTGGCACATACAACGGAACTTGTCATTATCGAATTGGCGGCCGTTATCAAAGACGATGGTTCTCGGAATCCCGAACCGGTAGATGATATTTTTCACACGAAATCGATCACTTTTCGCTCGGTGATCTTTGCGACTGCATGGGCTTCGGTCCACTTAGTGAAGTAGTCGACCGCGACTATAGCAAACTTGACCTGTCTCTTCCCAGTGGGCAAGGGGTCGATGATGTCGATCCCCCATTGGGCGAATGGCCATGGCCCACTCATGGGGGTCATTTCCTCTGCCAGTCGCCTAGGCACTGCAGTTAAACGCTGACACTTGTCGCACTTCCGAACAAAATCCTTGGAGTCTTTCTTGAGAGTTGGCCAGAAATACCCTTGACGAAGTATCTTCATGGCCAAGTCACGGCTACCCGAATGATTTTCGAAGATTTCCTCGTGAATCTCCCGAATCACGTAATCGGCCTCGTCCGGTCGGAGGCACCTAAGGTAAGGCTGGGAATGTCCCTTCTTATACAGTACTCCGTTCAATATGGCGTAACGTGCCGCTCGGATCCTAAGTCGCCTCGTCTCAAGCTTATCCGAGGGGGTTTCGCCGGTTGATAGATAATTGAAAATAGGGTCCATCCAACTAGGGATGGACTGGACGGGGCTGACCTCCTCTGACTGGCCGATGCTTGGGTGCTCAACGAACTCGACCGGAACAAAACGTGAGATCTTTCCCTCGGAGGTCGAGGCGAGCCTTGCTAAGGCGTCGGCCCATGAATTCTCGGCTCTGGGGATCTGTTGGATGGTGCAACTCCAAAACTTCTCGATCAATTTCTTTGCTCCTTTGAGGTAGGCAATCATTCTGACCTCCTTAGCTTCGTACTCCGAAGAGATATGATTCACTACCAACTGTGAGTCGCTGCGGACTTGTAAGGTCTGAACACCCAGGCTCACTGCCAGCCGGAGTCCAGCTAGCAGCGCTTCGTATTCGGCCTTGTTATTTGAAGCTTTGAACCCGAGCCTGACGGCGTATTGAATCGTCGTTGAATCGGGTGCAATCAGGACGACACCGGCACCTGCTCCTTTAATGTTGGAAGATCCATCAACATAAAGGACCCATCCCGGATCTGACGCGAGCTCTTGATTGCTCAACAAGACGGGTGGTGTCATTTCGACTTCCTTCCTGACTTGCTCCTCATCCGGAGTTGTGAATTCGGCAATGAAGTCGGCTATAGCTTGTCCCTTGAGTGCCGTCCTAGGCCGGAACTGAATGTCAAACTCTCCGAGTTTTACAGCCCATTTGGTCATCCTACCTAACACTTCGGGTATTTAGAGGATCTGCCTCAGGGGGGAGTCTGTTAGTACGACTATGGTATGGGCTTGGAATTATGGCCGGAGTCTTCTGGCCGAAACGACGAGGCAGAGTGCCAGCTTCTCCAAGGACTGGTACCTTGTCTCGGCCGGTACCATGGCTTTACTTACATAGTACACGGGGTACTGCTTGGCTCCGACTTCTCTGATCAAAGCTGAGCTGACAGTTGAGGTCGAGACGGCGAGGTAGAGGAACAAGGGCTCTCCTTCTTCTGGCTTGGACAAGAGTGGCGGCGATCCCAAGTACTGTTTCAGCTGTTGGAAGGCTTGCTTGCAATCTGGCGTCCACTCCGCTTTCTTGTGACCCTTCAGCCGCTGGAAGAAAGGAAGACATTTGTCTGTAGCCCTAGATATGAAACGTCCGAGGGCGGCAACTCTTCTTGTGAGACACTGTATCTCTTTTAAAGTCCGAGGCGAATTCATGTCGAGGAGAGCCTTGATTTTGTCTGGGTTGGCCTCAATCCCTCGCTGACTGACCTGGAAGCCTAGGAACTTCCCTGACTCAACTTCGAACACACACTTGGCGGGGTTAAGCTTCATCTGATATTCACGAAGGACATTGAATGTTTCTTCGAGATCAGCGGGTGGTCAGAGGCTTTGACACTTTTCACCAGTATGTCGTCTACATACACCTCCATACTGTGTCAGATCTGTTTGGAGAACATCTGATTCACCAACCTCTGATATATTGTCCTAGCATTTTTCAGGCCGAACGGCATGACTCGGTAACAGTAGAGTCTTCTGTCCGTGACAAAGGTCGTCTTCTGCCTGTATGGGGGATACATTACGATTTGGTTGTATCAGGAATAAGTGTCCAGGAACGAGAGTAGCTCATGCCCGACTGTGCTGTCCACCAATTGATCAATCCGAAGTAGTGAGAAGCTGTCTTTAGGACATGACTTGTTCAAATCGGAATAGTCTACACAGACCCGCCACCTCCCGTTGGACTTCCTGATGAGTACAACATTTGCTATCCAATCAGGATAGTACACTTCTTCTATAAAACCCGCATCGAGCAGGACTAAGACCTCCTCGGCAATGGCTTCATATCGCTCGGCATCGAACGGTCTTCTTTTTTGCTTCACTGGCCGGTGGTCTGGGTTCACATTCAGCCTGTGAACTAGCACGTCAGGCGAGATCCCCGGCATGTCTGCGTGTTACCAAGCGAAGATATCCCGGTGTTGCCTCAAGAAGGCCAGTAACTCGTCTCTTCGCTTGGGATTCAGGGATGCTCCGAGCTGAACAGTTTTGCTCGGGTCTGATTCATCGAGCGGTATTCTTGCTAGATCTTCGACGGGGGAATTCTCCGTCGCTCCGTGAGGGTCCAAGGCGTCGACTACCAGCGTTTGTTTAGTGGCCCCTTTTCTCACGGCTATATAATATCTCCGGGCCTCGCGTTGATCGCCTCGGAGATAACCAATCCCGCCTTCAGCCGGGAACTTCATCATCAGATGGTAAGTCGAGACGACCGCCCTCATTGCGTTGAGGAAGGGTCGACCCAGGATCACGTTGTGGACTGATGGAACATTGACAACTAAAAAGTCAACCAGGAGTGTGACTTGATGTTGCCCTTCTCCCGCTGTTACTGGGAGGGAGATGGCCCCTTCGGAGATAACTCTCTCTCCGACAAAGCCGTGCAAAGGAGTCTTCACAGGTCGGAGTTTGGATCGTGGAATTTTCATCTTTTCGAATGCTTCGGAGTACATGACATCAGCCGAACTTCCAGTGTCGACTAAGATGCGGTACACTTTATGATTGACTATGGTCATGGTGACCACTAGCGTCATCGTGTGGATGCTGGATCCCGCGCATCTTCTTCCGTGAAGGTTAGGCTGCACGGAGTGACTCAGAGTTCCTTGTTGCGACGTTCTGCTAAGTGGATATGGTGTTCCGACTCGGACCTCCGGGAATGGGCTTTTTGAGCCCTGTTTGAGTCCCCTCCCCCAGCTGATCCCCCGAAGATGGTACGAATTTCGGCGGGTTCCTCTGGGGGGTTGTTCGGCTACTCCCGCGGTCGCTCCTCTCTCCGACCGGACTTTTCCTTCTTCGTGTAGCGGTGTAAATGTCATTTGCGGATGAGGGACTCAATCTCGTCCTTTAGATCTACGCAATCGTCCGTGTTATGACTATGGTCCCTGTGGAAACGACAGTATTTTCGTTTGTCCCGATGCTCGGGATCAACTCTCATAAAGATTGGCCAATTGAGCAGTTTATTTTCTCGAATATCCAACAGAATTTGTTCGGCCGATGTGTTGAGCGGGGTATAGGAACGAAATTTTCCCTTCGGCCTGTAGCTCGGTCGACGATCGCGGGAAACGCGGTCATTGGTCCCTTTGCCGATCGAGTGAGAGTCTTCGTTCGGAGGTTTCTTCCCTTTATTCGTCGAATCGGACACTTGCATACTCTTGCGGGTGTTAGTGAACTTCTCGGCGTTGGTATACTTTTGAGCTTTCGCCATAAAGTCCGCTAGCGTCTTCGGCGGATTCTTTCCGATGGAGAAGACGAACTTTCCTTCCTTCAGTCTGCTCAGGATGGCTGCGAGGGCCATTTTATCATCGTAGTCCTCAACATGTAACGCTTCTTCATTGAAGCGAGCGACGTAATCCTTCAGCGATTCTTTCCGTGTTTGCTTAATGGTAAGCAGGTGAGTGTTGGGCTTCCGACTTCTCTTACCGTTTATGAACTGTATAAGGAATAGTCGATTCAGTTCTGCGAATGAACCCACGGAACTAGGCTTCAGCTGGTGATACCAGATCTGACCAGACCCTATGAGGGTGATAGAGAACCCCCTACACATCATTGCATCCGTTGCTGTCTGGATCTGCATCCAGGATCGGTAGGACTCCAAGTGCTCGGATGGATCCCCCGATCCCGAATACTGGATGACGGGAGGCATCCGGAACCTCTGTGGCATCACTTCGGCTATGATGGCAGGAGTGAAGGGAGGCTCGGTTTCTTCCATTATCGCTTGGATCGTGGTCGGAACCGTCGATTCCTCCTGCTTTTTCTCCAACGTCAGGAACTTATCTTTCAACTCTACAAACTGCGCTTCCCATGGGTCTTTATTCTCCACGACGACCTCTGGACCATGCTCGACCTCTGGTGTCCTCCTTTCCCTCCTTCGCTCTAACTGATGACGGAGGTCCGTGGGGGGCAGGGCAGATGTGGCTGAGTGAACAGTAGTCGTAGCTCGAGCGGGCTCGTTCCGTGCGGATGCCTCGTCACGTGCCGTAGGAAGATTTTGACCCGACTGCGGTACCCCCGAACATTGGGGAACTTCGGGTCTCACACTCCTCGGCACGCAGCGAGTTTCCACAAACCGCCCCACCGACTCGAGAACGGGTTGCTCTTGATCCGGGCATAGTTCTGGCTCCCGTTATTGTTTCATTCGGTTTATCTCGTCGCGCAGGGCTTGGATCTCGCTTTGTATGGCGCGGTACTTGCTCGACTGATTGCGCGGTAGATGGGAAGGCCCCGGTGCGGACTCGGTATGAAGCGATGACGACGACCAAGTCTGCTCATCAGGTTGTGGTTGTACCACTGCAGCTTTCTTCTTCATTATCATTGCTTGGGTAAATGAGAACCTTACTTCTAGTTTCAGGTTCCCACAGACGGCGCCAAAAAATGTTGATGCCAAAATTCGGTCGGTCGTCCCTCCACGTCGACCACCACGTATAACTCCTGTAACCTGCACCAGGAAAGCAGGCAAAGGTGACCCTGACTAAGCCGGGGGACCCTCCAATGCTTAAGTCAGGACAAAGGAATCAGAGTCTGAGTAGAGTGTAGAGGAGAGCTCCATTTTGCGTACCCGTAGACATGGTGATGCGTCCTATTTATACCAGCCTGGGAGGCGGTCTGAGTCCGACAATCTCGGCACGATCAGAGGGATTCTAGGATCATGGAGATATTGCTCGCAATTTATCACGTGTGCAGCGTATCTGGCGGATCGTGCGTATCTGCGGGAGAAGTTTTCGGCCACATCTCAGTGTGACAATTTTCCTATCGATCGTGGTATGAGTCTCTGATCGTAGCCTCGGCTTGGATAGTCCGACCGGAGCATCAGCATGCGATCCTCCCAAAGGTCCGAATTCAAGTAGACGGTCGAGGGTATATATTGGTCCGATCGGATGTGACTCCTCTCCAAGCTGAATTCTGCTTTCAGACTCGTGTGGTGCTGATACTGAGTTCAGCCAAAATGAGTTGCGCCTTAGTCGGAACGGTGCTGAGTCGGCTCGGAATAGCAATCTCGGATCTTCCCATAACACTATCCATCTATGTTGCTAGCTCATTTTAGGCAACTAAGTAATTGTGGGCAACTAACTTTGTCTAAAATAACTTTGTTATAGTGGGCAACTAGCAGTAATTGTGGGCAACTAGCTTTAATAGTGGGCAACTGACTTTGTTTAAAATAACTTGAGCTTTAATAGTGGGCAACTAAGTAGGCAGATCTAATACTTGAGTGTAATTTATCCATGCTATCCATTTATGTTGCTAGCTCATTTTAGGCCATAGTCCAAAATTGATGCATATCAAAAGCTCAAGTGAACCACAAACACAAAAACAGTAGGGATTGAATGCTTATAGTTGAAAACCTCTTGAGACTAGAAGTTTCGGATCAAGGTGATATCTATGTTTTCCCTCCGTCCAAGTCTAACTGAACTTGTCAACATGTTCGATGCAATAAACATTACTATTGGCATGAATAAGGTTTCAATTGTGGATGTCATTATGTGCATTGTTTCTTATAATATAGTTCACTTGAGCTTTGGGAATGCTTCAATTTTAGGCTCATAACCTAAAATGAGTGGGAAAATATGGACAGATGTCGTTGATAAAGCACATACATCATGATAGGCCCCACAACTCTGCCACCATAGAGGACAACTCTGCCACCATAGAGGTCGGTGGTGGCCCTTTCCATCCGCATCTTGTAATATGGTTGGTTCAATTTTATTTTATGGCCGTGATTTAAGTCATGTTAAGGCCATGGGCATCCCATCTCCACACTGAAAAGATTCAATAATTCAAGAAAGACCAGACCATACACATGGAACATGGCATGTGAACATGACGGTTCAAAACATCCATGTCATTATTGGATTATCTCAACCTTATAAAGGATAAGTTTTTTTTTTTAATGATTATTTTAAAAGTTTTATATCTTTTATTGCCATTTGTATGTTATCCATCTAAGTGAGTTTTTATCCATCAACCGTCAGCTATTTGATCTACTGAATGAGCATACACTATCGATCTAAGTTATCATTTTTGGTCTATCAACCATTAGCTATTTGACCTCTTGCATACCTGAGTATATATATGAACAATATTGTAGCAAAGAATAGATATAGTTTTCTTCTAAACAATTTTTGTTTTTTAAAGGATAGTTTACATTTGACCACAATAATAGCATCAACTACATTACTTGGTTTAAAATGATAAAATATAGTATTAACAAATTTACATTACTTTAATATTAAATCAGTATGAAAATAAATTGATTTTAGTATTTGGATTGAAGTTTCTACTATAATACAATATAAATTTATTAATTATAATTATTTTCAATATGTCTTATTATATTTGCATTTATATTTGATCTTCAAAGTATGTATTTTAATACTGTCTAAACAAATATTGTGAAATAACAATGATATTCCTTTATATTATGCTTGGTTTCAAAATATGTACTGTAATACTTGTTTAAATAAGTCTTAAATAAAATTTATAATTTTAGGAAATGTAAGCCTAACAATATTTTGTTGTTTAGCATCCATTTAGGCTTAACAATTAAAAAACACCTGACTGTTCTCCAAAATCAATTACCAACATTATCAACAATTTTTTGTTTGACATCTATTTAGGCTCAACAATTAAAAAATAACATATAGTTGTCCAAAATCAATTACCCACAAATTTAAGGATTGGCTCAACCAACAAACATTATGATTTCATTTATCTTTTTAAAACAACAACCACCTCTTTCCATTTGAGTTTAGCCCGTTGCTATACAAGGAGCAGAGGTATTAACCATAGAGTTGTACACGAAGCAAGTTGCCTTTTTTAACTCATAGGACTTGACTAAGAAAAGCTTGACTCGTCTTAGTTCAAAACTAGATTCAAGCTGCGTCGTGCTGATTTTTTGAGCTGGAAAATATTTAAACTGGACTCAACTAAGCTCGAAACTTGACTCAGTTCAAATCGATTGGATTCGAATCTCATTCACTATTTATTCTCATGAGCTCAAACTCAAACTTAGTCTGAAAGATAAAACTTAAACTCAGCTTGAACGGCCGAGCTATTGACTGAATTGAATCAAGCTGCCCAGTCAAGATCAAGGACTAAGCCCAGGCCGACTCGATTCAGGTCAAAGCTCTTCAATCACGTCTCCTCACTCAAAGAGCCCTGCTACTCTTTATCTATGCTCCACCAGGACTTGACAGGAGCTAAAATCAGTCATATGGCATTCTTAGAAAATGACATGATTTGGCAAATCTAACTGCCCAGATGACAGCTAGAAAGAAAACAATCAGTGGTCGTTTAAAATCGGACGCGGATCGCATACTAAAACCATAGTAGTTGTTAGGATATGGAGTTTGAAAAACTATTTTGATAAAATAAAATTTTAAATGAGAAATAAAAAACTTATCGGTTTATAAAAGTCGAGGCGTGACTTAAGTCACTCGGCTTGAAATCGAATTTGCTTCCATTGGACAGCGTACCAAATGCAACAGGTTTCTAGAGCAATTGACCTTCAGGATACAATGACTATTACCCAGTCCTAGTGGTGCACTCATTGTACATGGGCTCGAACCACTTGTAGTTTTAACCCGAACTTGAAAATACTTAAACAAAATTTTTAAAGAGAAAACTAATTTTCTAATCCATTTCAAAACTTAAAATTAGAAGTATATTTATAGACTTTGTAAAGACACCCTTAAGGGTGTAGAGACACTCTTTCACAAAGGGTTGTGACTATTAGGTTTAAACCTAATTGGTGCAACCCTTAGGTTTTAAAAGACATAACTTTTCAAAACAAAATATGAAAGGATGCAACCTTTTAGACTTAAGTAAAAAGACATATCCATGGGGCACCTATGGCCATAGTCATAACCCGTCCTAATGGATATTTTGAAATAATAAATTATTTTAAAATAATTTAAAATACAATAATCTTTTACATATTTTAAAATTTTTGACATTTCGGAATAAGATGAAAGAGTTGTGCAATGGTGCCAATGTCACCATATACTTGAACCGACATTAGAGTAAGCATAACAAGTTTAAAGAAATCAGGTGACACTATATTCTTAAACCTAATTCCTTTTAATGTAGATTGCAAGTACATGTCACTCACACAACTTTTTTGCTATAAGTGATTCTGCGGTTCAGTGCATTTCAACCATACATCATTACCTGGATTTAAAGAATGTTATACAAAATGTACCTAGATTCTCATATAAAACGGCCTCCACCTCTACACCCATACAGGTAAATTATATCAAGTGCATGCAACAATTGGGTACACCACCAAATATATGGGTATGGATTCACTAAGATTTCAAAAATTCATCATTCTTCATTGCTAGTCGCATTGTATGCCATATAAGGGGCTCATTTATATCAGTGTAATCGTCTACCTTGTACCTTATTATTTACTTATTAAATCTTTCACACATGATTTCTACTTGTATAGGTTTGGTTACCAACACTGGTAGCTCTTATATTAGACTCAACCCTATTCCCTTTGATGTATTATTGACTAATCTTTTAACTAGTTATTCAGTCCGATGATCTAGAACCTGTAGGCCTTTTATCTCCACCTGTCATTGATCCATGAGGTTCTCATCAAGACTTGAACATATTAATCATCAATCCACATATAATATATCAAAGGCCACAAGATATAAACAATAATACAAAATGAATAATATGCGTTGTATATAGATATATAGTGATAAGTGGGCTCATTATTTGATAAATTTAACTATTGATTTGATCAAGTTCAATATAACATATTTATTTATTCCTTGTGTGTACTTATTATCATAAAGGTTATTCATACCAATGGTTAGTTCACGTTATAACTTAATTTTTAAGTCACTATATATATAAAGAATGACTCACTAATAAACTACTCATGTTACAAACATGTGTGCAATGATGCTTTAGTGTATAACTGTCACGCCCCAAACTCGAAAACCGGGCTTACAAAATTTTCGATCGCCGAATCTGGCGCTGATAGCCTCCGTAGTACCCCATTCTCGGCTCCCGGCACACATATACCAGGTTCCGATCTTGGGATGCTACAAGGAGGATTTCTACTATCCATTTAATTCGTAATGAGCATAACCCACGAACAATAACCACAAGAACACCATCACAAAATCCACTATGATCAAAAACTTTAAGTACAAGGTGTATAAAGGGAAATACAAGATAGTGCTAATAACAAAACTCCAAAAGCTCGACTGCACGCTCCTTCTGCTACTACACTACGGCTGCGTCCTGACGTCACCTGCACGCATTAATCGTGCATAAGCTTATAAAAAGTTTAGAGGGTGGTGTAAGTGTGTGCGCAATATGAGCGTGCTCGGAATGTAAATGCGAAAACATGATGATGGGTAGTATGAATGCAATCACCCGTACCAAGGCTATGCGGTGCAAGATATGAATGCTATCGGCCATATCGAGACCATGTGATGCAAGATGTAACTCAAGCATGTCAATCCTCATCATATATCAGTACGGTTCTCATTTTGGATAATCACCGGGGTCTAGTACACTCTACGCCAGCTTGCCGTCCCTATCCGAACGCACAACTGGGAGAGTAGAAGAGACCTCACTATCCGCCTGCCAATATTGGGCCCGGCTCGTCGATAGCGGACCGATTCCTCAAGCTGGTCAAACTCAACCTAGAAGTTGCCCCCTCACTTAGGCGGGTAAGGTCACACCCCTTTCCAACCGACCACGATACAGTGGGAGACGCGGCCTACTGGTATACGGCCCTCGCATGCTCGTGTATCCACTCGATCTCGACGTTGGAGTCATCCTCTGGTATCATCGGGTTTAGAAATTTTCACCTAGGGACATCTATGGCGCCCGTATGCTAGAACCAAACATTTTCGGTATCCAATCCAGCCACCCACGATGCATCTGTGGAGGCTATGACCCTGATGTCGCTAGGGCATATAATAATCACAATCATACAAATGCAAGTGCATGAGTCACACTACCAGTCATGCAGCAGTCCTACGTATACCATACACTCATGTAGGGCAACTCCGCCTACCAGGGAGCCCATAAACAGTTCGCCTGAAGGCATATGCTATGATCAGTCACTTCTCATATCAGTCATACATATAATGCGTAGGATAATGAATCATGGATCTATACTAAACATGTATATAGAGATGGGCTCTGTGAATAACTGAGGTGGGCCTTGACGGCCTACTTACTACAAGTACGGCCTATTAGTGGGCCTTAGGGAGAGTGACAATGCGGACATTTAACCGACATCATCCTTACAATATGGGCATCTAACCATCATTGTTCCCAAGACATTACTTACTAAAAATATCGTTATATGCCGTGGAGGGATGACGCATTGCAATGGACCTAATTGCACTCAATTGGGCCTTAAGTATATCAATTGGGCCGTATCATATGGGCCTTACATTCATCAAGCGGATCACCTCAATGAGCCTCACCAATGGGCCTTAGGTCCTTTGCAATGGGTCATAACCCATGGGCCTTAGAATTCATTAAAATGAACCCAATCATATGAGTTTTATGTACATCAAATGGGCCTAATCACATAGGCCTTATATATACCAAGGTGGGCCTCAACAATGGGCCATAAATACATCAAATGGGCCTACACACATGGGCCCATATATAACAAAGTGAGCCTTAGCGGGCGGGCCACAAATACATTAAGATGGGCCTCAACAATGGCCTTAAAATGATCTCAAAATGGTTGGACGGTTTGGATGAAACTCATGCATCATGGTAGACTCCCATGTGGGCCCACTATAACATTTATTTTCCATCCAATCCTGGGCCCACTGAAATGCTTATTTGCCACCCAACCTGTTGTTAAGGCCGTGTGGCAAGGGGCCCACCAAAATGTTTATTTTACATCCCACCTGTTGATAAGGCCATGTAGCAAGGGGCCCACCAAAATGTTTATTTTCCATTCAAACCTGTTGATAAGGTCATATAGACCCAGGGCCCACCGTAATGTATATTTTCTACCCAATCTGGGCCCACTGTACTATTTATTTGCATCCAAACTGTTCATAGAATCACATAACCTAGGCCAACTGTAATGTTTATTGCCATCCAAACCTGTTCATAACCTCACGTGGCCAGGGGCCCACGTGATGGACGGCGTGGACACAATACATACATCAAGTGGGGGCCACCGTCCACTACCGTGGACGGACGGCGTGATTGAAATACTTACCTCACACCCACTGTTGTGGACGGTGTGGTAAGCCACACATACCACAGTGGGTCCCATGTAGGGCCCATCAAAGTGTTTATTTACAATCCAACCTGTCCATTATGTATGCCCCACAAAATTAAGGGTCCACACCAAGTTTCAGCCACATTCAAAATTCAGGTAGGCCCCACCAAGTGTTTTTATATAATTTAGGCATGTCTTCACATGATTTAGATGGTATGGACCACCTGAGTTCAGTTTGTGGATAATTTTTGGAGTCAACGCATCGTTCAAGGGGACCTATTAAATGAACGGTATAAATGTAAAACATCATGGTGGAGTCTACAAGTAGGGCTAAGGTGGGGCCCTCCTTTTCACGTGGACGCCTCTGGACGTCATGCACAAAGTCATGCCAATAAATTTTTTTTTTTATCCTAGGTGGGACCTACATTAACCAGATCTACCCCATCCATTGCATGTGTCCCACAGAAATAGAGTTCTAAAACAAGTTTCAGGTGGGTCCCAGCTTCTGGTGGACCCCAGCAATCATTTTTCCAAGTTTTAAAGGAAAATACTAGTATTCTTAATGCCACGGCCCGCCAGATAATTCGATCGGTCTCATTTTTCGGCTCAACGCCTAAAATGATCCCGAGAATATAATGGATGGCTTGGATTAAATATATACATCAAGGTAGGGCCTTGTTGGAGCAGCCCACCATTTCCTTTTCCTTTTCTTTCTCCTTTTTTTTTTTTTTTTAATATGGGGCCCACAATAAGATGATCAAAATCGTCTAATATGTGTGTCCCACGTGGTGGATCGTTCAGTCCAAGTTTAAGATGCATCCAAATTTCAGGTAGGCCCCACCAAGTACTTTTATATGATCAGGCATGTCTCCACATGATTTTAGATGGTATGGCCCACCTGAGAATCAGATTGGTCCCAAACTTTAGCTCCACGCCTAAAATAGTCTGAGGAAGGTGGTGGACGACTTAGATCAAGTACATACATCAACGTGGGGCCTGCATCAGTGGCCCACCATTTACTTTTCTTTTTTCTTTCTTTTGTCAGTTCGTTAATACCCTACATGTCAGTACACACGCTCCATGCACACCACGCTCGTCCAGCGTCCCTGGACGCTGGACGGCCTGGATAAACACTACATCATGGTGGGTCCCACATGTACGTGGTCCACGTTCACCAAGGTGGGTCCCACATGATCATGGCCCACCTTGCATGTATATATATATATATATATATATATATATATATATATATATATATATATATATCATTTATCTAAGATGCAGTGGGCCACACCATTTGATGGATGGAGTAGATTTATCATGAATCGGTGGGGCCCACTTCATTTTAGGAGAAGGATAAGGAGAGAAAAAGAGAGAGAGAAAGAGAACAAAAGACGGTGATGGTGGGGCCCCGCCACTATGGGCCCCACATAATGCAAATCATACATCAAAAATGGATCCCACCAACAAGTGGTTGTTCATTCCTCAAGTGCAGGGTTGTGATATAGTAATAACTCGGTAAGAACGAGGTCGAATCCCAAGGGACTGAATCTTGTACGTTATCTAAAACTAACTAGAAATAGAACTAGAATGAGATGAATTCTAAATCAACTAGAATTTCAAGGAATATTTATGAAATTATTATCTAAAACTTAGGAGAAATTCAGAGAGAAGGGCACTAGGGATTCAGAGGATCCACTTGTAGAGATTAGGGAGACCTTATGCATGTTCTATGGACATTAACTGAACTGATATTGATCTAGTTTTTCAGAAATGAAAGGTATATGAATTAGAATGGATTCCATCACCAAAACATGCCCAAAAGACTATGGGAAACAAAAAAATTAAACTAATTACCAACCCATCACATGTATGAAGGTTAGGAAGGGTACCGACATCCAACCATGCCCAGGAGACTATGGTGAACAACAAGACTTCCTGACATCATAAACATAAAGGAGAATGAAAATATTCAAAGCCATTGCAGACCCATTGTAATTTCAGTCACAACAGACCATTAAAGACCAAAAATATTTCCATTAAAATCAGACTACAACCAACATCAATTCAAAAATTAAAATTAAATTAAAAGCTTAGAATCTCCCATCTCACTACAAGCTTCACCTCTTAGCCCTAGCTAAGAGGTTTAGCCTGCCATGGTTTAGGCTAAATCTCTCTAAAATTAAAACAAAACAAAACAAGAAAAAAAAACCCTATACTCTCCCTGTCTCTCTCTTTCTCCTTCACATCTCCAACAGGCCGTTGATCTCTTCACGTTCTAGCCTTCTCCCCCTGGCTCCAAGCTTGAATGAAAATCCCCCCCTATCCCATTCTCTCTCTCTTTTATAGGTTGCTGGGGTTGGCTGGGAGAAGCTGGAGTCGGTTTAGAGTCGTACCGACTTTGTTTCGCAGCAGAACTCGTACGCGCAGCAAAAGAGCTCCCTTTCCGCAGTACAGCCACTTGTTGATATGATTTTCAGCACAATCCTTCATCTGATGCACGATCCAACCCATTCAGGCCGCTTGAGCTTGATCGGCCCCACCTTGGAACGGTTTTGAACGGCTAGGATCGCTGGACCGATCCTGGCCAGGTCTGCAAAACACCCCAGAGCGTCCCGATTTTAGACACATTGTAAACAGGGCCGCGGAATGTGGGTTCGCTGTGATGTTGGTGGGGCCCACTTTGCTGATGTTTTGCGAAATCCACACCGTCCCTTGTATTCCTCTCTTAATTTCGGACAGGAAAGGCAGGTTTTGGAAGTTTATTGGAGTGGCCCACGGATTTCTTCTTGGCGCCATCCATCTTGCGTCTCAACGGTAGAAAACCAATATTTATTGTATTTATTCAATTTCTCTCCTAGGCTGGGATCATATGGCCTGTTAGAGACCACTGGACGGTTCTGATTATCCGTACGATTGATGAGTGGTGCCCACCACACTCACCCGCAAGCTCTACTGCGAAACAGAGCTAGCGCAGACGTGCGCTGGTGATTGGTGGGACCCACACTCTCTGATATTTGAGAGATCCACACCGACCATCAACTTAGTCTCAAAAAAAACATTTTGATATGGATAGTTTTGGATTGTTTCTGACGTGGCCCACTTGATTCTTCATTCCTCCGTCTGTCTTTCCTTTAACGAATAGGATAGTGCGATATCGTACATGGTGTCAAGAGGAGAGCTTGGCAAGGGGCGTGGCCGTCCTCTGGAGTGAATGGACGGCTTGGATTGTCCATATGGACAATGTGTGAGGCCTACACCTTGAATCAGAGTCTGCACGGTGCGGAAGCTGTTTAGCTTCTGTTTTGGAGAAGAAAGGTCGGTCTAAGACCTTTGACCGGATTCTCTTTGTTCGGTACACCGAGAATGCAGTTGTGCATTGTGCACTAGCAACTTCTAGGGGGTCCACTCATAATGTATGTAGCAAATCTGATCTGTCCATCCTTTTTCCCAGCCTTTTTAAGGTGTTGACAACGAGATTGAAGCATATCCAGATATCAGGTGGGCTCCACTTTACCATTTTATAGGCTGATCTGTTCATTACGCCACTTCTACAATGATCCACTAGATGAAATTTGACGTGTACCGTTAATTTATGACCCTCAGACCATGTATGAAGTTTCGAGTTGATCAGATGGTGAGAACCCCGTGATCTTGCATTCTGGACGTCCTTCAGGCTACTTGAGCTTCAGTTCCTCGATTTTTGTGGATCTCAGGCGTTGATCTTGGTCCCCAGGGGTGTATCCCTTACTTCTAGTGTCATCAGAGTGTTAAATTCATGCTTTAAGCTCCCTTTTTCAATCTAGGCTCGTAAAATCACCTTGCAACACAAATACGATAAACACAGGCTGTTAGACAGCATAATGTTCGTAATTCCAGGCAATAACTGGGATCTAATATATAATATTTGACCCTCAACACAACCCCCAACCAGCTTTTTGCTAGTCCCGAGCAAAATATGCGAAAAGTAAGTTGAGAATTACAGGACAATTTCTATGAACACGAGTGAGATTTTGAAAAAGATACGAGAAATTTAATATTCATGAATGTTGGAAATTGTTTTCTCCTGAGCTCAAGCGCACGGCAGACTTCATAATCAAGTGTAAAGTATTAATCCATCAATTAGAAAAAATTTAAACATTGAGATCCATGGATGTATAGTGTAATCTCGGCTTATCATCATTAAGAGATCCAATCGTCAATTTCATGATATCATTGGTAACCAATAAGAAAATTCATGACAACCAAAACCTAATCCAAAACTTACCTCATAGATTAACCTATTAACTTGTGATTTTTCTATTCAAAGTAATGCCAAGGAAGGGGAATCAAATCCTCACCTATAGGGAGCAAACCTATGGTGAAGATCGTACACCTGACTCTTTTTAGATATCATTCAAGGGGTATTAAATCTACACCTATAGGGAGCAAACCTACGGTGAAGATCATTCGCCTAAATCTTTACAAAGATATCTTCTTCTCTTCTTTTTTTTCTTCTTTTTTTTTTTTTCATGACGGGCAAATTTCAAGCGGTTTCCTCACATGCTTAGTGATTACCAAATTAACCCTTCAATATCAAACTGAACACTTAATGTGGAAGCGAGATGTGACATGTGAAATCATGACTTAATTAATGTTTATAACTTCCAATCATGGATTAATGATTCAAACTTAACCGTGAAGTCTAACAGATACTGAATCTATCAGGCAGCTAAATCCAATAGTCATAAATTACCAACATCACGTATCTCGCAATTCTAAATCAAAGATAGATGTCAAAATCACTTCGAGATCATAAGAAATTTTAAAAATTTTCATAATTTTTACTCAAAATCAAGAAAACACTGATTAGGAAACCTAATCTCCCACCCCCAACCTGAAATCTATATTGTCCTCAATGTAAAAGATATGAGCATACAATGCACATGAGACAACGAAAGTAAAGTGATGGGAAGATAGTACCTGGATAAAGAATCGAGAGAGATTTTTCAAGAGATCACTGGGAGAGAGCAGGTTAGTATGAGAGAAAAAGAAAAATAAAAATAATGAAAATAAAATCCTACCTATACCACTTTCGCAGGTGCTCTCGATTGCATTTAGCGTATGCAACAAGCCTTTAAACCCCTAGGTTACCCCTAGTGGACGAGTTGTAGTCTCGTGAGGGTTTGCAGTAATGTTATCCACAAACGTTGAACTATCTAACTAAAAAATGAAATGGAATAAAATGACTGGGTTGCCTCCCAAGAGCGCTAAATTTACCGTCTTCAGCCAGACAAATAAAGCAACTACCCTAGTCCTATGAAAGCGATAAACCTACCTATACCTCCATCAGACTAGGAGATCAGTCCTGATAAACAGAAGCAATCAGAGGCATGGACATGTCCTCTGAATCAAATGTCTCAACAAATAACTTTAATCGATGTCCATTTACTTTAAACTCCTTGCCATTTTCGGGATCTTTTATCTCGACGGCCCCATGAGGATAAACAGTGACAACAATGTAAGGGCCGGTCCAACGAGATCGAAGCTTACCCGGAAAGAGATGTAGTCGAGAATCGTACAAAAGGACTTTCTGACCTGGCGTGAATGATTTTCGTAGAATATGTTGATCATGAAACGCCTTCATCCTGTCCTTGTAAATTCTCGAGTTCTCATATGCATCGTTCCGGATTTCTTCAAGTTCATTTAATTGAAGTTTGCGTAACGAGCCAGCGTTGTCCAGATTGAAATTTAGATTTTTGATCGCCCAGTATGCTTTATGTTCCAATTCCACAGGCAAGTGACAGGCTTTCCTATAGACAAGTCTAAAGGGAGATGTTCCAATAGGAGTTTTGAAAGCAGTACGGTACGCCCATAAGGCATCGGTCAATCGGATTGATCAATCCTTACGGTTAGGGTTAACTGTTTTCTCTAGGATATGTTTGATCTCCCTATTGAAAATCTCAGCTTGTCCACTTGTTTGTGGATGGTATGAGGTTCTCACCTTATGAGAAATACCGTATTTCTTCATTAAACTCTCAAATGGTCTATTACAAAAGTGTGAGCCCCCGTCATTAATGATGGCTCGAGGAGTCCCGAACCGCGACAGGATATTTTCTTTCAAAAATTTAATGACCGTTCGATGATCATTTTTACGGCATGGAATTGCTTCGACCCATTTAGTGACATAGTTTACGGCGAGCAAAATATACAGATTTTCAAATGATTGGGGGAATGGTCCCATGAAATCAATGCCCCAGCAATCAAATGCTTCAATGATAAGGATGAGATTCAAAGGCATCATATTTCGACGGGATAATGCTCCCAATTTTTGACAACGCTCACAAGCTTTGCAAAACTCATAAGTATCCCTGAACATAGTGGGCCAGTAAAAGCCACACTGTAGAATCTTGGCCGTGGTCTTTTTAGCAGAAAAGTGACCACCACAGGCCTGTGAGTGACAGAAGGAGATGACACTCTGATGCTCATCGTCTGGCACACATCTCCTTAAGATTTGGTCTGTACAATATTTAAACAAATATGGATCATCCCAGAAAAAGTTACGCACCTTGGTAAAGAATTTCTTCTTATCTTGTGACGTCCAGTGTGTCGGTATGGCACCTGTAGCAAGATAATTAGCAATATCAGCGAACCAAGGTGAATGAGAGACTCTAAACAGTTATTCATCAGGGAACATGTCATTGATATGGGTCGCCTCAAAGGAATCAGAGGTATTAAGGCGAGAAAGGTGATCGGCCACTACGTTCTCTACTCCCTTTTTATCTTTAATTTCCAAATCGAATTCTTGGAGTAGAAGGATCCATCGTATCAGGCGGGGCTTAGAATCATTCTTAGAAAGAAGATACTTAAGTGTCGCGTGGTCTGTGTAGATGATGATCTTGGATCCGATTAGGTAGGATCTAAATTTGTCCAAAGCGAACACTACGGCTAAGAGTTCCTTTTCCGTAGTGGAATAGTTCACTTGGGCAGGATTTAGAGTCCTACTTGCGTAGTGAATGACGTAAGGCCGCTTATCTTTTCTTTGGCCTAGAACCGCTCCAAGAACATAATTAGATGCATCGCACATAAGCTCAAAAGGAAGACTCCAGTCAGGTGGCTGCATGATAGGTGCAGTGGTTAACATGCCCTTAAGCTTAGTGAAAGCTTCTTGGCACTACTCAGTCCACTCGTATGGCGTATCCTTTTGAAGAAGATTACATAAAGGACGAGAGAGGAAACTAAAGTCCTTTATGAATCGTCTGTAAAAGCCTGCGTGTCCTAAGAAGGATCGCACGTCTTTGATATTCTTGGGTGAAGGTAGGTTAAAGATAAGATCAATTTCTACCTTATCTACCTCGATTCCTTTGGACGAGATGATATGCCCAAGGACAATTCCCTTTTGAACCATAAAATGACATTTCTCCCAGTTAAGTACCAAATTTTTTTCTTCACATCTTTTCAGCACACATTTAAGACTTGCTAAGCATTCGCTGAAAGATGAACCAAAAACAGAGAAATCGTCCATGAAGACCTCTAGATATTTTCCCACCATGTCAGAAAAGATACTCATCATACATCGCTGAAAGGTGGCAGGGGCATTACATAACCCGAATGGCATCCTTCTGTAAACAAAAGTGTCATAGGGACATGTAAATGTGGTCTTTTCCTGATCTTCAGGGGCGATTTCAATCTGATTATAACCTGAATATCCGTCAAGGAAACAGTAATAGGAATGACCAGCTAACCTTTCCAAGATCTGATCTATAAAGGGCAAAGGAAAGTGGTCCTTCCTAGTGACGGTATTCAGCTTCCTGTAGTCAATGCACATTCTCCAACCAGTAGTAATTCTGGTCGGCACGAGTTCATTATTGGCATTGGCTACGATGGTGATCCCGGACTTCTTAGGAACCACCTGAGTTGGACTCACCCATTGACTATTGGATATGGGGTATATGATCCCCACTTCCAATAGTTTGAGAACCTCGACCTTAACCACTTCCTTCATGTTTGGATTTAGTCTACGCTGTGATTGCTGAACAGCCTTTGCATTATCCTCAAGATATATGCGGTGAGTACAAATCGATGGGTTAATTCCCTTGAGGTCCGCTATCGTCCATCCAAGAGCTCCCTTATGCTCAATGAAAGTAGATATGAGCATACTCTCCTGTTCTTTTTTCAGGTGGACAGAGATCACCACCGGGTATGTCTCATCTTGACCTAAAAAGATATATTTTAAATCAGAGGGCAAGGGTTTTAGGTCAAGCTTCAGTGGCTTGAGGTTAGACGGTAGAGGCACTACATCAGTTTGGGGCAATTCTTCAATTTGTGGCCTCCACCGGTTAACTTCAAGTACCGGTGCAGTATCAAGCATGACACACGTCTCCCTAATTATATCATCATCAAGATCATGGGAGTGGGCCAGGCACGTCTCTAGAGGATCAGAGGATAAGGTGAGAGGTGTTTTATCTTCCACAAAAGAATCAATCATGTTAACATCGTGAAAATCGTCATCATCCTCTGAGTTGCTGCCGTTATTGAAAAAAATATTCGATTCCAATGTCAAATTTTCAAAAGATATAGTCATAACACCATTCCTGCAATTGATAATTGCATTTGAAGTGGACAGGAATGGGCGACCAAGGATGACGGGAATCTGAGTGCTCGTGTCATTGATGGGTTCGGTGTCCAAGATGATAAAATCAACAGGGTAGTAGAATCTATCAACCTGGACCAACACATCCTCGATGATCCCTCTTGGTACACAAACAGAACGATCAGCAAGTTGTAGTGTGGTTCGGGTGGGTTTTAATTCACCCAAACCTAACTTTTGGTATACCGAATAGGGAATTAGATTGACGCTTGCTCCTAAGTCAAGAAGTGCGTGATCAATTCGATAGTTTCCGATTACACATGATATGGTTGGGCAACCGGGATCTTTGAATTTTTGCGGCACATCTTGTTTTAAGATGACACTCACTTTCTCAGTCAAGGAGATCTTCTTTTGAACACTTTTCCGTCGTTTGGTAGTGCATAAGTCCTTTAGAAATTTAGCATATAAAAGAATCTGTTTTACAACATGTAAGACCCGTATCTTGGTCCGTACCTTTCCGTACACTTCCGCGGTCGTACCGGTCGAATTCTGGCAACTTTCGACCCTTAAACAATATCGACGCACGACCCTGATTCACGTGCCGACAACCCGAGTCGACTCAACCCGAGACCAATACTATAGCGACCGCGCCGTCGTTGCGGTTCTGATACCGCGACTCGCGCGCCAAGGCGATACCCTGATCAAGAGTTATGGGCCAACGTTCGGTGCGAGAAAACGCCGCGCGTTGCGAAAACCAAGGGAATCTCTACGATGTGTTACATCAATCACATCAATCCCATCAATCAATCACCCATCAACCCATCACATGTCAAGTACACATCACTCTCACCCATTTTTCCAAGCAACCACAAAAGTCTTCCTAACCCATACCTTTCTTACACAAAAGACCACAAAAGTCTTCACATCCCATACCTCTCTTACACAAAAGACCACAAAAGTCTTCACATCCCATACCTCTCTTACACAAAAGCCACAAAAGTCCAAGATTTCTTACACAAACATCACTCACCCATCCATCCATCACTCTCTCTCTCTCTCCCTTTACATCACTCTCTCTCTTTCTCTCTTTCTCATTTCAAAATTTTCAAGCAACAAGAGAATTCCAAGAGTCCCATGTATGGAATTTCTCAAACCCTTCTAAGCTCCAAGTGGCCCACCTTCCTACCCCAAAATCTCTCATCTCAACCCTCCATTCTTTATCTTAACCATTGAAGTTGAAGCTAAGGTGCCAAGGAACCCCTAGGAGCGAGAAGATCGGACGGTGGGTGCCTCTATAGGGTAGTTTTTATTGTTTTTATGGTGGACCAAGTGAGGCCCACCGATCCATGGTGTGGATCTCACTTGAGACCCTTATTTGTGGCCGATGGACCACATGGATCATCATGATCATTCCATGATGGGGCCATTCTCCATGGACCCCATCATGATGTTTATTTTCTCTTCAAAGGTCATCTAGACCGTCCATGTCGGTGGAGAAAGGATCCCCACCGTTGATTTTAAATTTCGGAGGTCCCACATGTTTTAAGGCCCACTTGTTACATGATTTGTTGTTAGGGAGGGCCCATAATGACGGGGTCCCTCCATCACAAGCCGTGTCCCACTCTCCATGTCTCTCTCTCTCTCTCTTTTATTTTATTTTATTTTATTTTATTTTATTTTATTTCATTTTATTGCAATAGGAGGGTGTGGCCCACTTGAATGGATCCCACCTTGATGTAATTTTTATTCAAGTGGGGCCCACCTTGGACATTGAGCCCATGACACCCATCAGTGGTGGCCCACTCCATCAAGGCCCACACTCAAAAAAAAAAAAATTTAACAAAAGACCGTCCAACGTCTGGGACGCTGGACGTTTCAACAGAAAGGGAATAAAGGAAGAAAGAAAAAGAAAAGGGAAATGGTGGGCTGCTCTAACATGGCCCCACCTTGATGTATATTTTTAATCCAAGCCATCCATTTTATTCTCGGGATCGTTTTAGGCGTTGAGCCGAAAAATGAGATCGATCCAATTATCTGGCGGGCCGTGGCATTAAGAATACTAATATCTTCCTTTAAAACTTAAAAAAATGATTTCTGGGGTCCACCAGAAGCTTGGACCTACCTGAAACTTGTTTTGGACTCCTATTTTTGTGGGAAACATGCAATGGACGGGATAGATTTGTTTAATGTGGGTCCCACCTAGGAAAATAAAATTAAAGGAAATCCATGCATGCGTTTGCTACTTGACGTCCAGAGGTGTCTGGACGTCCAAGCAAAAAAATAAAAAGAAAGAAAGGAAAAGAAGGGAAATGGTGGGCCACTCGTGTAAGCCCCAACTTAATGCATGGATTTAATCCAAACTTTTCACCATCTTCCTCAGATTAATTTAGGCGTTGAACCAAAATTTGGGACCAATCCGGAACTCAGGTGGGCCATACCATCTAAAATCATAAGGAGACATGCCTGAAACATACAAAAACATTTGGTGGGGCCTACCTGAAATTTGGACGTGGCTGAAACTTGGTTTGGACGCCTAATTTTGTGGAACACATGCAATGGATGGGGTAGATCTGGTTAATGTGGGTCGCACCTAGGATAAAAAAATAATTTTCTTTTTTGGCATGACTTTGTGCCATGAGTCCAGAGACGTCCACGTTAAAAAGGGTGGCCGTATTGGCCCACTTGTAGACTCCACCATGATGTATATTTTGCATCTATACCGTTCATTTAATAGGTCCCCTTGAATGGTGCGTTGACTCCAAAAATCATCCACAAACTGAACTCAGGTGGGCCATACCATCCAAATCATGTGAAGACATCCCTAAATCATATAAAAACACTTGGTGGGGCCTACCTGAATTTTGAATGTAGCTAAAACTTGGTGTGAACCCTCAAACAGGTGGGACACACGTAATGGACGAGTTGGATTACAAATAAACACTTTGGTGGGCCCTATATGGGACCCACTGTGGTATGTGTGGCTTACCACACCGTACAAAACAGTGGGTGGTGACACCCACTGTGATGCAAGTGTTTTACTCACGCCGTCCGTCCACGCCAGTGGACGGTGGCCCCCACTCAGATGTATGTATTGTGTCCACGCCGTCCATCTTGTGGGCCCCTGGCCACGTGACGTTATCAACAGGTTTGAATGGAAAATAAACATTTTGGTGGGCCCCTTGCTACATGGCCTTATCAACAGGTGGAATGTAAAATAAACATTTTGGCGGGCCCCTTGCCACACGGCCTTAACAACAGGTTGGGTGGCAAATAAGCATTTCAGTGGGCCCAGGATTGGCTGGAAATAAATGTTATAGTGGGCCCACATGGGAGTCTACCATGATGCATGAGTTTCATCCAAACCGTCCAACCATTTTGAGATCATTTTAAGGCCATTGTTGAGGCCCATCTTAATGTATTTGTGGCCCGCCCACTAAGGCCCACTTTGTTATTTATGGGCCCACGTGTGTAGGCCTAATTGATGTATTTGTGGCCCATCGTTGAGGCCCACCTTGGTATATATAAGGCCTATGTGATTAGGCCCATTTGATGTACATAAAGCTCATATGATTGGGCTCATTTTAATGAATTCTAAGGCCCATGGGTTATAACCCATTGCAAAGGACCTAAGGCCCATTGGTGAGGCTCATTAAGGTGATCCATTTGATGAATGCAAGGCCCATATGATACGGCTCAATTGATGTACTTAAGGCCCAAATTGAGTGCAACTAGGTCCATTGCAATGCGTGATCCCTCCATGGCAAATAACGATATTTATAGTAAGTAATGCCTCAGGAACAATGATGGTTAGACGTCCACATTGTAGGTACAATGTTGGTTAAATGTCCGCATTGTAACACTCCCTAAGGCCCACTAATAGGCCCATACTTGTAGTAAGTAGGCCGTCTAGGCCCATCTCAGTTATACACAGAGCCCATCTCTATATACATGTTTAGTATAAATCCATGA
Organism: Magnolia kwangsiensis; assembly: GCA_037074715.1. Classification (NCBI taxonomy): domain Eukaryota; kingdom Viridiplantae; phylum Streptophyta; class Magnoliopsida; order Magnoliales; family Magnoliaceae; genus Magnolia; species Magnolia kwangsiensis. The sequence continues at coordinate 313,175 of CM073575.1, read as the reverse complement.
TTCATTATCATACGCATCATATGTATGACTGATATGAGAAGTGACTGATCATAGCATATGCCTTCGGGCGAACTGTTTATGGGCTCCCTGGTAGGTGGAGTTGCCATAGTGCATGGTACACGTAGGATTGTTGCATGACTGGTAGTGTGACTCATGCACTTGCATTTGTATGATTGTGATTATTATATGCCCTAGCGACATCAGGGCCATAGCCTCCACAGATGCATCGTGGGTGGCTGGATTGAATACCGGAAATGTTTGGTTCTAGCATACGGGCGCCATAGATGTCCCTGGGTGAAAATTCCTAAACCCGATGGTACCAGAGGATGACTCTAACGTCGAGACCGAGTGGATACATGAGCGCACGAGGGCCGTATACCAGTAGGTCGCGTCTCCCACTGTGTCGTGGTCGGTTGGAAAGGGGTGTGACCTTACCCGCCTGAGTGAGGGGGCAACTCCTAGGTTGAGTTTGACCAGCTTGAGGAATCGGTCCGCTATCGACGAGCCGGACCCGATATTGGCAGGCGGATAGTGAGGTCTCTTTTGCTCTCCCAGTTGTGCGTTCGGATAGGGACGGGAAACTGGCGTAGAGTGTACTAGACCCCGGTGATTATCCAGAATGAGAACTGTACTGATATATGATGAGGATTGACATGCTTGAGTTGCATCTCGCATCACATGGTCTGGATATGGCCGATCGCATTCATATCTTGTACTGTATAGCCTTGGTACGGCTGATTGCATTCACGTATTCATCAGCATAATTTCGCATTACTCTAACCTTGTATTCTGAGCACGCTCGTATTGCGCACACACTTACACCGCCCTCTAAGCTTTCTATAAGCTTATGCACGATTGATGCGTGCAGGTGACGTCAGGACGCAGTCGTAGCGTAGTAGCAGCAGGAGCGTGCAGTCGAGCCTTTGGAGTTTTGTTATTAGCACTATCTTGTATTTCCCTTTATACATCTTGTACTCAAAGTTTTTGATCATAGTGGAAATGTAATGGAGTTCTTGGTTGTTGTTTGTGGGTTATGCCTTTGGTTATGCTTATTACGAATCAAACTGACATCGAAAATCCTCCTCGTAGCATCCCAGGATTGGAACCTGGCGAATGGGAGCTAGGAGCCGAGAATGGGGTTCTACGGAGGCTGTCGGCGCCGGATTCGGCGATCGGGAATTCTGTGAGCCCGGTTTCCGAGTTTGGGGCGTGACACAACATCAAGCAGAGGAATGTTGACTTTCACTTGTTTCAATACCTCTAGGATATCCTGAGAGTTAGATAGACGTTTTGGTTCAACCAACCGTTGGGGAAACGGAGCAACCAGCTTCTCTAGAGGTTTCGGTTCAAATTTTTGTGGGGCATCACTAGATCCATCATTGTTGTCATCTTCTGGTTCTTGAGGCTTTTCGGGCCTAATCGGAAGGATTTTATCAATAACCTTCCCACTCCTAAGAGTGGTGATGGATTTAGCGTGCCCTATTTGATTTAAAGAGCTGAGATTATCTGTCTCGTATTGCGGTTTAGGATTGGGGATTGGTTGTGCAGGAAGCATCCTCTTTTCTATAGCCGTCATACGTGAATCTATCTTTTATATAAAATCCAGCATTATCTACGTCAGCTCTTGCACAGAATTTTGAGTTGGTTCTTCTTGAGGTCTCCCCTGATTTGGATTTTGATTGAAGAAACCTTGAGGGGTAGCAGTTTGTCCGTTCCTCCAACTAAAATTCGGATGATTTTTTCAGCCAGGATTGTACGCATTAGAGGGTGGTCCATTGAAAGGTCTTTGATAGTTATTTACGGCATTAGATTGTTCATTCAATACTTCTCGAAAGGCAGGTATTGAAGGACAATTTTCAGTAGTATGAATGTTGCAACCACAGATGCCGCAAACACTTTCATTAACCTTTTCCTTCCTTCCTTCCATGGCCTCAAAATTTCTGGTGAGATTGGCCACCTTAGTGTTAAGATCATTATCCTCTTTCAGGAGATATATTCCTCCTTTTTCCCTTGAATGAGTCGGCCTAGACGTAGTGTTCGTCCTTGGGTAATAGTCCCATGATTGTATTTTTTCAGCGAGACTATCGAGGTAATCCCATACCTCGTTGACATTTTTATTGATGAATTCTCCGTTACACATTGTCTCAACCATTTGGCGTATGGAAGATGTTAGCCCATCATAGAAAAAATTCGTAATGCGCCATATTTCAAAGCCATGTTGTGGGCATGCATTAACCAGATCCTTAAACCTTTCCCAACATTGGAAGAATGTTTCATCTTCCTTTTGGGCAAAGTTCATGATTTCTCTCCTGAGGGTAATTGTCTTATGATGTGGGAAAAATTTCTTTATAAATTTCCTCTGCATATCATTCCATGTGCCAATGGATCTAGGATGCAGTGAATGTAACCACGTCTTGGCTTTTTCTTTCAAGGAAAATGGAAAGAGTTTCAGCCTAATAGTATCCTCAGATACATTAAGAAAGTATAAGGTGCTTATGATTTCATCGAATTCTTTCAGATATAAGTATGGTTCTTCAGACTCAAGCCCATGGAACTTAGGAAGGAGTTGGATAACCCCTGGCTTGATGTCCATATGTCCTGTATTCTCAGGAAAGATCATGCATGAGGGCGTACTCACCCCCACCGGTTGTAAATAATCTCGTAAAGTACGAGGCGGGGGTGCCTGATGCACCTCATTCTCATCATGTACTTCCTCAACCCTTGGTTGGGGTAGTGCTTGAGGCTGATTTTCAGCCATAACGTCCTCTAACTCAGGAGAATTCAAGTGGTGTCCAGTCCTGCGATGGACAATCAACCCCTCAACTAATCCTCCTTCAGTCACGAGACGTCGAGTGTTGTCGTGTGCTCACTGGGGCGTAAAACACACTTAGCCCTCAAATTCTAACTTAAACCTAAGAGAAAGGAAGAAGTAGAAATTTAGAAAATAAAAGGAAAAGATGGAAAGAAGTTACTAACTTTGGAGGCCTAGGTTAAGAATCTGCAAAACAAAACAAAATAAGTTAGTTTCTAGGAATAGAAAGTTCTAATTAAAAGTAAACTAATTTCTAGAGAAAAGAAGAAATTTCAAAGAAAGAAAAATTAGAAAGAGCTTACTAAATTAGAAGTTCCTATAAAACAGAAAAATTGGATTAGTTCCTAAACAAAAACTTTTAGAAAAATTCTAAAACAAGAAACAAGGTTAGGATTCGTAAAAAGAATTAGAATTAGAATCTCACTAAAAAGAAGAAATAAATCTTAATCTAAATCTAGAATAGAAAGGAAGAATTTAAGACAGAATTTACCAATTTAGAAACTATCTTAGAAGCCTATAAAATAAGAAAGACAAGTTAATTTCTAAAAATTAAGAAAATCTAAACCTAATCTTAAACTAATCCTAAAACTAATTAATTTCAGAAACGCAACCGTCAATCCCCGGCAACGTCGCCAAAAACTTGTTCACTCCCCAAGTGCAGGGTTGTGATGTAGTAATAACTCAGTAAGACCGAGGTCGAATCCCAAGGGACTGAATCTTGTACGTTATCTAAAACTAACTAGAAATAGAACTAGAATGAGATGAATTCTAAATCAACTAGAATTTCAAGGAATATTTATGAAATTATTATCTAAAACTTAGGAGAAATTCAAAGAGAAGGGCACTAGGGATTCAGAGGATCCACTTGTAGAGATTAGGGAGACCTTATGCATGTTTTATGGACATTAACTGAACTGACATTGATCTACTTTTCTAGAGATGAAAGGTATATGAATTAGAATGGATTCCATCACCAAACCATGCCCAAAAGACTATGGGAAACAACAGAATTAAACTAATTACCAACTCATCACATGTATGAAGGTTAGGAAGGGTACCGATATCCAACCATGCCCAGGAGACTATGGTGAACAGCAGGGCTTCCTGACATCATAAACATAAAGGAGAACAGAAATATTCAAAGCCATTGCAGACCCATTGTAATTTCAGTCACAACAGACCATTAAAGACCAAAAATATTTTCATTAAAATCAGACTACAACCAACATCAATTCAAAAATTAAAATTAAATTAAAAGCTTAGAATCTCCCATCTCACTACAAGCTTCACCTCTTAGCCCTAGCTAAGAGGTTTAGCCTGCCATGGTTTAGGCTAAATCTCTCTAAAATTAAAATAAAAAAAAAAAACAAAAAAAAAACTCTATACTCTCCCTGTCTCTCTCTTTCTCCTTCACATCTCCAACAGGCCGTTGATCTCTTCACGTTCCAGCCTTCTCCCCCTGGCTCCAAGCTTGAATGAAAATCCCCCCCTATCCCATTCTCTCTCTCTTTTATAGGTTGCTGGGGTCGGCTGGGAGAAGCTGGAGTCGGTTTAGAGTCGTACCGACTTTGTTTCGCAGCAGAACTCGCATGCGCAGCAAAAGAGCTCCCTTTACACAGCACAACCACTTGTTGATATGATTTTCAGCACAATCCTTCATCTGATGCACGATCCAACCCATTCAGGCCGCTTGAGCTTGATCGGCCCCACCTTGGAACGGTTTTGAACGGCTAGGATCACTGGACCGATCCTGGCCATGTCTGCAAAACGCCCCAGAGCGTCCTGGTTTCAGCCACGCTGTAAACAGGGCCGCGGAATGTGGGTTCACTGTGATGTTGGTGGGGCCCACTTTACTGATGTTTTGCGAAATCCACACCGTCCCTTGTATTCCTCTCTTAATTTCGGACAGGAAAGGCAGGTTTTGGAAGTTTATTGGAGGGGCCCACGGATTTCTTCTTGGCGCCATCCATCTTGCGTCTCAACGGTAGAAAACCAATATTTATTGTATTTCTTCAATTTCTCTCCTAGGCTGGGATCATATGGCCTATTAGAGACCACTGGACGGTTCTGATTATCCGTACGATTGATGAGTGGTGCCCACAACACTCACCCGCAAGCTCTGCTGCGAAACATAGCTCGCGCAAACGTGCGCTGGTGATTGGTGGGACCCACACTCTCTGATATTTGAGAGATCCACACCGACCATCAACTTAGTCTAAAAAAATATATTCTGATATGGTCAGTTTTGGATTGTTTCTGACGTGGTCCACTTGATTCTTCATTCCGCCTTCTGTCTTTCCTTTAACGAATAGGATAGTGCGATATCCTGCATGGTGTCAAGAGGAGAGCTTGGCAAGGGGCGTGGCCGTCCTCTGGAGTGAATGGACGGCTTGGATTGTCCATATGGACAATGTGTGAGGCCTACACCTTGAATCAGCGTCCGCACAGTGCGGACGCTGTTTAGCTTATGTTTTGGAGAAGAAAGGTTGGTCTAAGACCTTTGACCGGATTCTCTTGGTCCGGTACACCGAGAATGCAGTTGTGCATTGTGCACTAGCAACTTTCAGGGGATCCACTCATAATGTATGTAGCAAATCTGATCTGTCCATCCTTTTTCCCAGCCTTTTTAAGGCGTTGACAACGAGATTGAAGCATATCCAGATATCATGTGGGCCCCACTTTACCGTTTTATAGGCTGATCTGTTCATTATGCCACTTCTACAACGATCCACTAGATGAAATTTGACGTGTACCGTTAATTTATGACCCTCAAACCATGTCTGAAGTTTCGAGTTGATCAGTGTAAGACCCGTATCTTGGTCCGTACCTTTCCGTACACCTCCGCGGTCGTACCGGTCGAATTCCGGCAACTTTCGACCCTTAAACAATATCGACGCGCGACCTGGATTCTTGTACCGACAACCCGAGTCGACTCAACCCGAGACCAATACCTTAGCGACCGCACCGTCGTTGCGGTTCCGATACCGCGACTCGCGCGGCAAGGCGATACCCTGATCAAGAGATATGAGCCAACGTTCGGTGCGAGAAAACGCCGCGCGTTGCAAAAACTAAGGGAATCTCAACGATGTGTCACATCAATCACATCAATCCCATCAATCAATCACCCATCAACCCATCACATGTCAAGTACACATCACTTCCATCCCTTTTCCCAAGCAACCACAAAAGTCTCCCAAACCCATACCTCTCTTACACAAAAGCCAACAAAGTCTTCTTAACCCATACTTTTCTTACACAACCATCACTCACCCATCCATCCATCACTCTCAATCTCTCCCTTTACATCACTCTCTCTCTTTCTCTCTTTCTCATTTCAAAGAAAAAGCTCCAAGCAAACATCCCACGTATGGAATTTTACAAAAATCCCTAAGCTTCAAGTGGCCCACCTTCCTACCCCAAAATCTCCCATCTCAACCCTCCATTCTTCATCTTAGCCATTGAAGTTGAAGACAAGGTGCCAAGGAACCCCTAGGAGCGAGAAGATCGGACGGTGGGTGCATCTATAGGATAGTTTTCCTTGTTTTTATGGTGGATCAAGTGAGGCCCACCGATCAATGGTGTGGATCTCACTTGGGACCCTTATTTGTGGCCGATGGACCACTTGAATCATCATGATCATTCCATGATGGGGCCATTCTCCATGGACCCCATCATGATGTTTATTTTCATTTGGAAAGGTCATCTAGACCATTCATATTGGTGGGGAAGGGATCCCCACCGTTGATCTTTAATTTTGAGGGTCACATGTACAAAATGACTCAATTGATGTATGATTTCATGCATGGGAGGGCCCATAATGACGGGGTCCCTCCATCACAAGCCGTGTCCCACTCTCCATGTCTCTCTCTCTCTTTTATTGCTTTTATTTCATTTTATTTTATTTTATTTCATTTTTATGCTAGAGGATTGTGGCCCACTTGAATGGACCCCATCTTGATGTAATTATTTTATTCAAGTGGGGCCCACCTTAGATGTTGAACCCATGACAGACATCAGTGGTGGCCCCCTTCATCAGGGCCCACCATAATAATTTCTAAGGAGAGGTCCATCGTCCAGCGTCTGGGACGCTGGACGTCCCAGTATAAAACAAAAAAAAAAAAGGGAAAAAAAAAAAAGAAAGAAAGGAAAAGGGAATCTTGGGTGAGCCACCTGCATAGGCCCCACCCTGATGTATAACTCTAATCCAAGCCATCCATCCCTTTCACCATCTCATTTTAGGCGTTGAGCCAGGAAATGAGATTGAACGGAGCATCTGGTGGGGCATATCTTAGTAAATGAAATCTCCATCATCTAAAGTTCCTAGATTTCCTTCCTACATGCTGAAAATGTCCAATATTGGACTCGTTAGGTTTGTTTTGAGTCAGGGAAGTTAGTGGACGGTGTGGATTCATATGATGTGGGCCACACACTTGAAAAACCACAAAAATTAACGTTTTAAACAAAAAAATAAATAAATTTTGCAGCAGCAGCGGCTGCCGCTGCTACTGCCAGCGCTGCCAGCGCGTGACGCGCTGACGATAGGCGGGCGGGCGGCGTCCAGTCCAGCAGGACCCACGGCTCCAGCCGTGGGCCCCACCATGATGTTCATTTGCCATCCGACTGGCCCAAAAGGCGGGCCACCCACAGCTGTGGGCACCCTCCAAATATTGGTCCCATCTGACGCTCAGGTGGCCCACACCGAAGGAATCAGTCGGGTTTAACCTCTACCACTGAAATACATCTCCTGGGCCACGGAGGTCTCAGATCAATCTGAAGTTCGTATTTTCACTTCATCCCGGTCTGAGTGACCTTATGAGCGGTTTGGATGGTATGTGAACGTTACAGTGGGCCCCACATAGGAACCCCCCTTCTTGATGTATGTGTCCTATATCCACCATCCAGTAGACGGTGGAGCCCACAACGTTGTACGTCCCTCTATTTTGATCGTGGGGCCCCTGGCACCTTGCAACATCAAGTTTTGTGGGTCCCACCATTATGTATATTTAATACTATATACCTTATAATATGTATATGATCATGGGGCCAAGGTCCATATGACCTTTGAATAAAATGGGTTGCAGATAAATGATAAATATTACAGTGGGCCTAGGCCCATGTGATCTTGTGAATAGTTTGGATAGAACTAAACAGCATGTGGACCCAGTCTGAATAGAAAATAAACACTATGTTGGGCCCAAGGTCTAATGGAAAATAAACCTCCCAGTGGGCCTCTATGCCCATGGGGTTGGACCCATTGAATGTATTCCAAGGCTCATGGGATTAGACCCATTTGAGGTAATTTAAAGCCCATGGGATCAGGCCCATTTGATGTACCATAAGGCCTAGAGGTTTAGGCCCATTGAACTCATATAATGCCTAAGGGTTAAGGCCCATTTGGCGTTCATATGGGATTCAATTGGTGTGACCCATTCGACCCATGAGTTAAGCTCATTGGTGCAATCTAAGGCCCACGGGTTTTGACCCATTGCAATGCACATAAGACCCATTGTTGTGGCCCATTTATGTGGCCCATCTGACGAATAAAAGGCCCACAAGCTATGGCCCATTTGATATATATGTAAGGCCCAATGGGAGGAACATAAGGTCCATTGCAATGTGTAAACCCAATACCGATTATGTAACGGTGTTTTAAGAAGATCGTACCTGGGAAACAATGTTGGTTTGACGTCTACATTGCGAGTGAAATGTTGGTTGGATGTCCACATTACGACTCTCCTTAGCATCCATTACTGGGCCGTACTTATCGTATTTAGGCCATCCAGGTCCATCTGGATTGTAAATAGTTCATTTTGTTATAACATGTTTAGTACAGTTCATGACTCATGATCATACGCATCATATGTATGCTTGACGTGAGAATTGTCTGATCATAGCATTTGCCTTCGGGCAGGTTGTTTATGGGCTCCCAGTTAGGGGTGTTGCCCTACATGAGCGCACAATATGCGCAGGATTGGTTGCATGACTGGCTAGCGTGATTCATGCATTCTGCATTTGTGTGACATGATTTTTGTACGCCCTAGCGACATCGGGGCCGTAGCCTCCACAGACAGATCGTGGTTGGAAGGATTTGATACCGGAAATCTTGTTCTACATGGGGTACTATAGATATCCCTGGGTGAAAGTCCCTAAACCCTTATGGTACCAAGAGGTTGCTCCAACGTCTAGACCGAGTGGGTAGATGAGCGTTGAGTGCCGATTACCAGACGGTTACGCTCTCCACTGTGTCGTGGTCGGTTGGAAGGGGGTGCGGCCTTACCCGCCCGAGTGTAGGGGGCAATGCTAGGCTGAGTTTGACCAGCTCGAGGAATGAGTCCGCTATCGACGAGTCGCGCCCGATATTGGCAGACGGATAGTGAGGTCTCTTCCACTTACCTTATTGCGCGCGATGTGGCGGCAATCTGGTTTAGAGTGTACTAGACCCCGGTGATATTCCATACTTTGAGCTGTATTGACGTGTGGACATTGATGAGTATCTGTATGCTTGAGTTGCATTGTACATTGCATGGCCTTGGGATGGCCGACACCATTCATGTCTTGCATTGCATAGCCTTGGTACGACTCATGACGTTTTGGTTCCATCTGCATATTCCGCATTACTCTGACATTGCATTCATATTACTACCTTGCGCACACACTTTCACCACCCTCTAAGCTTTCTGTAAGCTTATGCACGACCGTTGCGTGCAGGTGACGTTGGACTGCAGCAGCGTTGAGGCAGGAGCGCGTTGCTGATCATTTTGGAGTTTTCTGTTATTTACCATTGTATTTCCCTTTATGCTCATTGTACTTGTAAAATTTTTGATCATAGTGGAAATGTGATGGAGTTCTTGGTTGTTGTTTGTGGGTTATGCCTTTGGTTATGCTTATTACGAAACAAACTGGTATTTAAAATCCTCCTCGTAGCATCCCAGGATCGGAACCTGGCGAATGGGAGCTAGGAGCCGAGAATGGGGTTCTACGGAGGCTGTCGGCGCCGGATTCGGCGATCGGGAATTTTGTGAGCCCGGTTTCCGAGTTTGGGGCGTGACAATCAGATGGTGAGAACCCCGTGATCTTGCATTCTGGAGGTCCTTCAGGCCACTTGAGCTTCAGTTCCTCGATTTTTGTGGATCTCAGGCGTTGATCTTGATCCCCAGGGGTGTATCCCTTACTTCTGGTGTCATCAGAGTGTTAAATTCATGCTTTAAGCTCCCTTTTTCAATCCAGGCTCGTAAAATCACCTTGCAACACAAATACGATAAACACAGGCTGTTAGACAGCATAATGTTCGTAAATCCAGGCAATAACTGGGATCTAATATGTAATATTTGACCCTCAACAGTGGTCCCTAAAAAGAATTCAACGGTGGATCACCCACCTCTTGGCTTCCTTCTTGCTCCCCTAGCCTCCTTAGCTCATTGCCTTTGCTTTGGACGGTGGATGATGGATCTTTGATGGTGAGGATGAGAGATGAGAGAGTGGGCCACACTAGTGATTTGGGAGAGAGTTGGGAGGCTTGGACGTATGAAATTTTTTTTGCTTGGGAGATTTTAAGAAATGAGAGAGAATAATAAAAGATATAGTTGGAGTGATGGGTGTAATTAATGAAGTATGCATTGGTTTGAAAAATGGGTAAAAGAAGGATGGTTATGGTTGAAATTTTTGTAAAGTGAGTGGTGAAGTGGAAAGAGAGTTGACTGGAGGAAAAAAGGAGGGATGGGGCTTGCACTTGAGGTATGATTGTACTTTGACATAAGTGATTGATTGATTGATGGGACATCTCGTAGAGATTCCCTCGTAATTCGCAACGCGAGGTGTTTTCTTCGAATTGAACGCAGACTGACATCTTTTAGACTGGGTATCGGGTCGGTGTGCGAGTCGCGGCGTTAGAACTGCGGTGACGGCGCGGTCGCTAAGGTATAGTTTTCAATTTTAGCCATCTTTGGCATACAGGTCTCAGCTTAAGATCGCGCGCAAACATCAGAAAATGGTCGAAGATTGCCGAATTCGACCGGAAGGATCGAGGGAGTCGACGGAACAGTACGAACTAGGATACGGGTCTTACAATAACCGTGCATTTTACTGCATTTTTAAAGATTAACATAAATATAACTATTCATTCTATACACATCAATCATACAAAAATCAACTCCTTAATATGTACTTAATCAAAATAACATGTTATATTTGTTTTAGCACTAACAATATAGTAGGCTCAATTTTTTCATGATTCAGACCATGCACTCTTGTGTCACCAACCATTAGTCAGCATAAAATATTTTTTCAAAATCTTTTATTATAAAGTAGACAATAAACTATCTACTTGTAGTCTATAAGTTAAATATGTAAGATTGTCCAATGGGAGAATAATTTGGTGATACACATTATACATGGTCCGACATATTAGTTGAATAGTGTTGATCATCAAAATTGGGCTCGAATTAAATTATCCAAAGACGTTATAGAATTATAGATTGCATGTGTATGAACCATGGTGCTCTGTTAAAGTATTAAAAGGTTGACTAGGAGAGCAAACTTAAAAGAGAATAAACCCACGAGCAATTAGGATAGATGATTCTAAATGTTCACTTCATTCGCACTGAACAAGCGGTTAGATCATCAATTCATTATTACTTATTTTTTTTATTCATTTACACTCATTGGGATTTGAGTCATTTTCACCTTATTTATTTATTTAATGACATTATCTAAAAAATCTCGTTATTGGAGTATTCAACTCCTATATTTGACGATTTTGTTTCCATGTGAGGTCCATCAGATCAGTAGACTAGATTAAGGGTCATCAGAATGTTGTTTGTTCTCATGCAACATATCAAGTTCAGATATAATGGTTATAACCAATAGATACTCCTTATTAGAACCCTTCTTAAGGGTTGCACCAACTTGAAAATGATGAGAATGCATATAATTAACAACTACATTTTTCAATACTAAGAATTTTATTTCTGACACATACGTGACTGATTTAGATCCTTCATTCGGTTGATTGTACAATGAATATTACCCATCCGTATGTGACCAACTAGTAAACTTAAGAGATAATGACCACACCATCGACTTATCAGACCCATTTTGAAAGATACTTTGGAAGATTGCATTCCTGAGTTTCTTTCACATTTTTCTTTTTAAAATGTTCTTTTTAACCATGGATGATGTTCTATAAAGAAGAATTCCTAATGTAGTGGAAAGCCCAGCACAAAATCCTTATTTTAAAATGCATTATATGTTGATCTTCATTGTATATGGATGTTGAGATTAATGGATATATCCTTCTTAGTATGGTTCAACAGTTTGATTCATTTTCATGTGAAAGTTACGTTTGACTCAAGTTATGAGAAAATAAATTACAAATTTTGAAATCTAAAAAAATTCTCCTTAATATTATATCATGATTTTGAAAAAATCTACTACATGTAGGCTTTTTTACAAGTAAATAGAGCCTGACATTATCCAAGAGGTAGGCACTATAAATTTCTTAAATTTTACGTGTGTAATAAAATGACATGTGTCTAGGACATAAAGGCCACATGTAGATCATATCTCTAGTATCCAAGATAGCCTTAACTCGACTCATCTAACAGCTTGAGGATCATACTCTGTGTTAACGGAGGTTATAATAAACCCAGCTAATTGTTTAAGAATCTAGACTTCTTATATGTTTGATCATAGTCTAACTATTCTTATATATATATATATATATATATATATATATATATATATATATATATATATATATATATATATATATATATATCAAGATCTACTTATAATCTAAAGAACTTATATAACAAGTATCTATAAGATCTTAACCATTATGTGAGATATGACAACTCTCTATTATGTGTCATGACTCACAAATTTGGTTGGTGTAGTTTCATTTTGGGCTATTTCAGCCAAATAAATATAACTATAATTTTTAAATAGTTTTTCGAGTTACTTGGCTTGAAATCAAATTTATTCCTCTCGAACAGTATCCCTAGTATGGTCCCAACGGTGCACTTACTAATACGAGCTCAAATAATTTATAGTTCTAATACAAAGTAAAAAATACTTAAATAATTTTTTTTTTTTTTAAACTAATTTTCTAATCTATTAGAAAACTTAAAATCGAAAGACACCTTTAAAGGTGTAGAGATAACCTTTCACAACAAGTTGTGACTATTGAATTTAAACCCACACCATTGAATTTAAACCCATTAAATGGTGTGATCCTTCGGCTTTAAAGGATATAATTTTTCAAAATAAAATATAAAAGAGTACAACCTTTTGTGGAAAAGACACGTTTATATGGCACATATGGTCATAGCCATGACCCGTCCCAATATATATTTTGAAATTATAAATTATTTTAAAATAACTTAAAATACAACGGTAGCTAGCAATGCTCGGTGGGCCATCACGATGTAAGGTGTTATACACACGCCATCCAACCTTTTTTTTTTTTTTCTCAGACTATTTTATATATGAGCCTAAAAATAAGGGAGATCCAAATCTCATAGGTACCACGCCAGAGGAAGGACTAGTGATTGCACTCCCCGTTAAAAACTTATAAAGGTCGACAAAAGTTCTGGATTAAGCTGGTATATGTGTTTTCTGCGTGACCAAATCAACAGGCTGGAATGACAAATCAACATTACAGTGAGCCCTGGGAAGTTTTTAACGGTGGGCATTCATTCGCCGCTGTTTTCGAACAATAAGTAATCGTCCAAAACCACCTTGGATTTGTGGAAAACGGAAATGCAAGAAAAAAAAAAATCAGAATTGGTTTATTCATGTCATATGAAAATTTGTCATCTGATCGAAAGCTGTACATAACAAAAAAATTTAAAAAAAAAAAATCAAAAAGAAAATTAAAAAAAATCGGAAATCCTACTCTCCATCAGATCTATCAACGGCAGGTGTTGGACTCGTAGTCGAGTCCCTTCTTCCCAAAGAAAAGCTAACCCAAATTTCCCTATCTACCCTTCCCTCCCTCCTCCCATTCCCTTCATCTCCTTTCTTGGGCTCTTCTTCTTCTTCCACAGGCATCTTATACCTGCAAACAGGGCAAGATCCATGAAGACGCAGCCACTTCTCTATACAGTTCCAATGGTATCTGTGCTTGCACGGCATCTCCTTCGCTTCTCCTCGGACCTCCATCCCCTCCAAACAGATCGCGCACTCTTCCCCCTCTTTGCTGATTTCCACCTTCGGCATCGACTCGATCGAAGCCTTCGAGGCGGGCGGTGGCCCTTTCTTTCCCGTCTCCATCTCCGATATCTCTCGGACCAGCGCGTCCAAGCTCCTTCCCCCTCCGTCGATGATGATCATGCCTTGGGTGAAGGGGTTGATGAGGACGATCCTTTCCTGGGCCTCTTGATCTGAACCTTGGGCGTCTTGAGTCACTTGATCTGGACCTTGGGCGCCTTGGGCCTCTCTCCTCGGTGGGCCCATGACGCCTAAGATGAAGGGGAAGAAGATGGAGAGGTCTCTGTTCCTTGACCCAATGAGGCGCTCGAGAAACGAAGCCTCCGCCTCTGATTCGGCCGCCATTGATGTATGTGTGTGTGTGTGTGAGAGAGAGAGTTGAGCGACGTGAATAGACGAGAATATTTAGTATTAGAGATAGAGAAGACGGTGAATTGAGGGAAGAGAAGATATAAAGGAAGGAGAGCGCCCACAGGAAGGTTGTGGAAGAATCTAGAACATTGTTTAATTTCTTTTTGTTCGTGTTTATCCCCTCCCTAGCAGGCGTAGATTTTTTTTCTGTGATGGGGCCTGCGGCAGTGACAATTGGATTAGTGGGTTTTATTCGCTGACAAGATTGCTGGGCCACCACGTCTTATCTCGTGAATATATAAGGTGACATATCACCACTCCCTCTCAAACATGTACATCGCTGTACACCGTCTGAACGGTGGGCCACTTTGAGGATGTACATGTATTTCTGATGGGATGATCTTACTAATTAAGTGGATGGCCAGGATTGACTGATCGCTATGGCCTCTTTTTTTTTTTTAAAAAAAAAAAAAAAACGGAAACGGCTCTTTTACTAGGAAACAGATTTGCCCAGTCGGGATGCACGCATAACGCACGCGGATTCCTTGTGCGCCATCGGAAACTATGTGGGTCCCTCCAAGATATTCGTGACAAATCTACTCTGTTCATCAGTTTCTCAATATCAATATATTGAAGGATTTAAAAATCAGGCCGATCCATAACACAAAACAGTGAGAACGGGAACATCCACCACTGAAACCTTCCCTAACCCGACCGTGATGGTTAAGTCAGATGAACTTTATCTACAAATATCGGCCCGATACAAAACTTCTGTGGCCCCACAGTTTCCAACGGTTGGAGTTCAATCCCTGCTGTTTCATGTGATGGGCCCACATGAGTTTTGAATGGGCCTAATTTTTGAACTTGTCCTACTGTCGTTTGAGAAACTGATGGACGAAGCGGATTTTCCACGGGCATCTCTGTGGGATCCATATAGCTTCCAACCAACAGAACTTTGCGTGGCACGAGAACAGGTAATTCTCTTCCCACGCATAACAGTCCACGTATGAGTGGCTACACGAGTGACATCCATGATAAAAAGAAGATCCTAGAAAACGAACCTTTGGGAATTTGATCAAAGCACGGAGCAGGCTGCGATGCACTGGGATTGCGTACTGCTTCTGCCTGTACCGACTGGAAGCAAGGTCACTGCTCGTGCAATCAATTATCATAGTCCAATCCGCGTCCCGCTAATTTTTCCTCAGCAACAATCAACGGCTTATCCAGCGACACGGAAGTGTAAAAACTGTAGCCCCTAGATATATGTGGCACGACACGCGCAAGCTCCGTAGGTCCCACCACGATGTATGTGCTTTTATCCCGGACGTCCATCCATTTTGTTAACTCATTTTAAGTTCATTCAAACGGCTGGAGTTAAAGAATCCGGATCCTCTGCTTACCGGGATTTCATGGTTAAAAAATGAGCCGGATCCACAGATATGCAGACCACACCACTAATCAGTGGGGACGAGTATCCCCCTATTGTGATCTTTTTGGTGGCGGATGGAACTTGGAAGCCTTTGGCAGGAGCTTACTGAAGCTATGTGACGCCCACTCTGATTTTTGTAAGAAATCTACTGCGTCCGTCCATTTTGCCAAGTCTGGATAGGACATGAGCTCAAAATTTAAGTCATGTGTACACTCACGAGAGTTTCAACGCTAAGGTCGTGGGTTGGAGCAGCATCGCGGTGTACGTTGGTGCAAAGGTGTGTGCATGAAAAAATAAAACAAATAAATAAATAAAATGAGACAAAAAATGAGGTGATTCAAAACTTAAGTGGGCCACATGAGAGGAACCTGGAGATTGCCATCCACTGTTAAAACGTTGATGGACCATAAAAGTTTCATTTAAGGATAATACTTTTATGTTTCCAATTAATTTAACCAGTAGAAATGACTTAACAATAGTAAGGATGGCATAGACAGTGAGCTTTCAATGGCAAGCATTTTCCTGCGCCCTGATATATATATATATATATATATATATATATATATATGACTTTTGGATTTGCCTTATTTTAGGTCGTGCCTTAATATGATCCGGCAAAATAAATAGACGCGGTGGATTTCTCACAAACATGGCCTCAATGCAATGTGTCTACTATCACTCAGCCATGGCATCAATTAATTCACTTTGTTTTTGTACATTTATTAGTTTACATGTACATTTGCACATGCCTAAAATATGCTGCCAGTGCATTGAAAGGAGGTTTTCTGTACCACCGACAGACACAGTGGAGATACCTTGTTTCAACACTTAGAGTTCTTGATATCGATCCCTAGTGGGAGTGGCTAACATGGAGTGCATGTACTGATATGTGTGTGCGCTACTAACAAGCTAACTCAAAAATAACAAAAAAAAACAAAAGGAAAAAAAAAAAAGGTTTTCTTTACCCAATCTATCACTTGAGCAATGGATCATTACATTTTTACAACAAGTAAAACATTAGATTCAATGGTTGTCTGCATTCATGAAAAGTATGAGAAAGAAAATAATGTATTTTTAGTAAACTTTGTTTTAAAGAAATTATAGAAAATAAAGTATTATTTTTCTATTTTATTTTTTTTAAAAAAAATCTAGAATATTTTTTTATGTTTGCTATTTTATAAAGTAAAGAAATCTTGAAAAAAAATAAAGTAGTAAGTGACATGTGTTATATTAGCAAGTGTGACAGATATTAGATGCTTAGAGATGAATAGTGACATGCGGTATATATGTGGATGCTTAAGTTAAATTGAAGCGTGTGTACCAGGTATTAATTGTGTGGTAGCATATGTGCATGTGGCATAAGACATGTATTGGTACATTTGACATGTGAACACTAAAGCTATATAATGGCACTTATGCACATTTGCAATGTTATCACATGTCATATTTGAAAGATTGAAGATGTACAATGGCATATGGCATAGTAAGATGATTGAAGATGGATTAGTGTGTGTGGCACATTAGTGCACGTGGAGTGCTTTGCACATGTAGGACACAAGTAAAATAAATAGTGATACATGTAGCACAATAATACATGCGGGGGTTGTAAAAAAAAAAAGATGGATAGTGACACATGTTATACATTAACACTCTGGAAGATCTTTACACGTGTGGCACAAAATAACATAGATGGTGGCACAGGCGATATAATGACACGTGTAAGGCATGATTAAAGATTAACAATGTCTTATTTAGCACATATGACACATATGAGGTGATTAAAAATATAATAGGAGCATGTTTGGGATTTAACCCATGAAAAACACGAATCCTGAAAAAATGCATCTTTTAAGATGTAGAGGCGAAAAACTAAATTAACTAAAATATTAAAAAAAAAATGAGAAAATAAAAAAAAAAAAATAATAATAATAATAATTGAAGTTCAACATGTAAGGAAAAGTGAGTTTCATGGAAATTTTATCAAATACCTTGAAATTTTGGACTTTACCAAATAGTGCTCTATGAACCAAAATTCCTGAGATAATGCATTTTTAAGAGGGGAAATTACTTAGTGCACTTGTTTAGTTTTTAAGAGGAGATCTGAGAATTATGGGCCCACATGATGTGTTTGATATCCAATTTGTTCAACAAATGCGGCCAACTGTGATTATTAAAAGACAAATGGCGAAAGCAGAAACTATACATCAATGACAGCCATATTCAAATGTGGCTTAATATTTTGGTTCATATGATGACCAGTGCAGGGAGTTTATGCTAGACGGATTAATTATTATACAAATACCATGTGGGTCTATAATTCTAGACTTTCACTACTCAAACAGAAAAACTTGGGTGGACCATTGTAATTTCCTTCCTTAAATAAGTATCTTGGTGACCTTCAATCTACCTAACAGTTATTTAGTAAAGAGTCTGACTTTTTATTACAATGTGATTGGGCACAATATCAATGACTGCATTTTATGCTTGATAATGTCATTGATGACGTGTTGCAACAAGCAGTTAATCCACGATCGGAATTCTTTGGTAAATTACTTATTCCTAGGAAATTTTAGGTATTTTGGTAGGTTACTGCGGCCGTTTTGCGAGCCGACGTTTCCGCGTCCTTTTGCAATTAGAAAAACTAAGATACCTCGGCAGAGTATGACTATTGATATGCAGGCATGGTATTTTACAGCTGTATTTGGCCAACCCGTTATGTTTAAGTTAATCCAAACCGTGGATATATTGGCTCTCCTTATGATCACTATGTATCTCTATAACAATAATGATACGAAACACAGTTGGGCCACACAACAGGGAGAAGTCTGCAATCAAACCTGATCTATATATTCATGTGGTTTCTTCCTTAATGAATCTCAGGTGGCGTGCATCCACCTTTCATTTAAAAAAATAATAATAAATAAAATAAATTATTCATGTAGTTTGGTCCACCCGGATTTTAGAATGGCTTGATGTTTTGTGCTTTATGTGTCTTTAAGATTATAGTGTTCTAGATGGCATAAAAACAATCCCGTGGACCCCACATCACATGTGAAAGTCTGTTTGATAGGCATCAACCCACCAATTTCCCCCGTTGTTCCCTTTGTATTGCTCACCACAGCTTATGTACCAATTTGGAATGTGGTATATAGGCCTAACATGCCGATTCGCATCCTATGGATGTTTTGGCTGGCTACGACACCGACTTGCCATGTGGGCATAGATAATGCGCGGGACCCATTCAGAAAAAAAGTAAAGGTTCTCTCCATGAAAATGAAGTGACCATTTTGGACTCATACTCAATTTCTATATACATACATGACCATTTTGCTCTCGTACCCAATTTTTATGTACATGCACGCGTGATGCTTTGTCATGGGTGATACAATCCATACTTTATATACTTGATTTGTAATCACGCATTACAGATGTCCCCACACAGCTATATCAAATAGTGATTATGTCAGTTTAAATCCACTTCCTCTCTCTATCAGCATGGCACGTGCAGTATCTACGGTTACATAATAATAGCCATAATGGTATTTAGAGGAAAGTTTGTCAGTTTGATCACTTGCTTAGTTGTATTAATCATGATCAAAGGAGACACATTTACTGCTTGTTAGAGTAATGATTTTGAAAAGATTAACGGCCTATTTGGGTGTCACTTCAAAAAAAAGTTCATCTCATTTTAATTACTTGTAATCATGTATTAGAGATTATGAATGTTAATTATCAAAATTAATTTTAACCCTTTTACTAAAAATAAATATGATATGTAACCCACAATTAAAAATAACTAAATTAAGATGAACTCATTTTTTAAGGGGCACCCTGAGAAGCTCTACAGCCGTCTACAAAGGATTGCTGAATAAGACAAGTCCACCACCGATGATACCTGACAGAAAATGGAGTTGTTCATAGACCTAAGATTGTTCAAGCATATCAAATGTGTCGCTTGCTAATTGGGGATGAACGTGGAAGAAGAAGACAGATCGATGGATGTTTACGGTTTACCTTGTTCAGAGAAAATTGAAGTATAGATTGCTTTAGGTCCTGTTTGGCCGGCGCCTAAAACCTATATATTTATTTGGTTTGATCCAACACAGGAAGGTTACAATGCCAACCTATATATTTATTTGGTTTGATCCAACACAGGAAGGTTACAATGGTCGTTATAATGTTCTAGATGGCATATAAACAACACCATGGACCCCACATTACATTTGAAGGTTTCTATGGTAGGCGTTTGTGGCCCACCATAGTTTATGGATCAATCTAGAGTTTGTGACATAGGCCTAACATGTCAATTAATCCGTATCTAATGAATGGAATGGGTTGGGTTAGGTTGGTTGGCAGTCACACATCACAAGGGCCCCACACAGCTCCAATGTATGGTCATTACCAGACGTAAAGTATGCATTCATATGCAAATTCACTCTCTCCACGTTGCTTATATGTTATTGTAATTAGAGGAAAGTTTGTCAGTTCGATCACTTGCTTATTTGTACTGGTCATGCTCACAGGAGACATTCGCTGTATAGAGTGAGGATTTTTGGAAGGTTAAATGTCTGTTTTGGTGCCCACTTGAAAGAATGAGTTCATCTCATTTTAATTAATTGTAATTATTTTATGAATGTTGGTTATCAATCTTAATTCTTAATCCTCTTACCCAAAAGAAATATGATATCTAAGACACAATTATGGCTGACTAAAATAAGATGAATTCTTTTTTTTTTTTAATAATTATAATTATGAGCCACCCAAACAAGCTCTACACAGACTGATAGAAAATCAAGTTGTCCACTAATCAATGATTGAAGACAGATTGATGGATGTTTACGGTTTACCTTGTTCGAAGAAAATTGAAGTATGGATTGTTTAGGCCTTATTTACGTGTAAAAATGAGTTGATCTCATTTTAGCTAACAGTAATTATGTGCCAGTGAACTTGATTTCTACTGCAGGAGTAGTATTAACATGAACTCATTTTCATGCATCTACCAAACAAGCCACTCTGCGAAATGGAAGTTAGACAATTATTTCTCAAGTTGCAGTGCTTTTTTTTTTTTTTTCATCTTTTTATTTTAATACAACGCACACACCCTCATACGCACCCACACACACCACAACAGGCACTCAAGCCCATAACCTTAGTGTTGAAACTCTCATAAGTCTACCACTAAGGCATGAGTGGGGACCTAAGTTGCAATGCACGCAGATCGGTGGTCATTTATGAATTTTACTGTTAAGGCTATGAATGGATCAGATTTACCATATTACAACTTATTGGACGCAACATAATTTGTACCAGCTTGGACTTCCTTTTGGGTCTACCGTCAATGCCTCCCAGCCTGAAAAATTCAATTTCAAGCTAACCCAATCAGCTAGCTTGAAATTGCCAGCGAGATGTTTTTTGCACCTTGTTTCGATCTAACTTGTGACTAGTGGTGAAAAAGGCGTGAAAATGGAAGCCCGCTCAAGTTGGTTTTCTTCTCTATTCTGGCCCAAATGCAAGCTATGTTTGTTGGCTTTGTATTCTCTCTCCTTAGTATGTACACACATTTTCTCTTTACGTGCAAATCAATGGGATCAACAATACAAAAATATTAATAGATGATAATTATTTTTAATACAGGCAAGTAAATCATCAAACATTTAAAATATGTAAAGTGCAAGAGATACAATATTTTTTTACATAGAAAATACTTCCATGTGAAGGAAAAAGTCATGGGACCTAATACAATACAAATTTACTATAATAGATGTTGTGGCTAAAATCTGGATCACCCTCTGACGAGCTCTGAGTGCTCGGAGTGAATCCTAAATCCTGCGCAAAAAGAAAGCAAAGGAGATCCTAGCTAAAGTAGGAGACCCTTTGATGCCTAAGTCAGGCTAGGAAACCGGGTCAAGTAGTGTAGAGTAGGGTTAGGGTGAAAGATATTGTGTACCTGTTCCGGTACAAATGATTCATATTTATATCTGAGGATCATATTAGATGTGCCCGATAATCTCGACATGGTTATTACCACTACATGAGAGTTACGCGTGCATGGTCGTCAGCCATTACCCGAAGATTGTGCGCTAGGCATTACTCATGTCGTGCGTTACTAGATTTAGTCCATTAATGCTATTGTTGACCAAGCTCTCATCCGAGCCGACCTCGTTGCTCAAATCTTCCTCGGCAATCCGAGCCCACGAATGAGCTAATCGTTGTCGTGCAAGGCAAGGAGGATTGGGTCGAAGGTAAACTTGAACGGGTGCGTGGTGGCTTCTTTTGCATTCTGAGTTGACGTGAAAGCTCTTACAAAAGGACTCAGAGGCAAGTTGGCTCGAACGTATTGTTACCGCTCCGAAGTTCTGCTCGTGGGATGTATGGAAACTTCTTTTGATTCTCAGGTCAATGTCGTATCTCTACAAGAGTTCTGGGTATCACCTAGGGTCAGATGCTATTAGTTTGAGGCTTTGCTCATTAGTGCCTCTAAGTTAACCTCGATGCGGCTCAATTCAAATTTACCCATAACAATAGAAATAATGAAAGTATAATCATCAAGAGACCTCTTTTGAATACCTAACTACATCACTCAAAAGTAAATTACAAGTAATAACCATGACCTAAAAATAATCTCCATGATAGAAAGATATGGCCAATCTTAGGCCATTTTAAATTGAATGTGGTTTCTCTTCTTAATGTCTATGTATGGTGTATATGAGCGGTCTTGTATTAGACTTTTACATATTCGTGTGGGATTAGCAAAACTCTACTAATGACAATGATTTCCATAAAATACTAAGTAATCGATTGAAAATAGGATGTTGGAAATGTCCGGGAAGATCATTGTTAAAAGCTGTGCAGAGGAATAAAAAAATACCGTGAACTCTATAGTAAATACCATAGATCCCACAGTGTATGTGAAAGTTTCTATGGTGCGTGAGCTCTGGGATATAGGGCTAATATGCTGATCCGATCTTACGGATGGGTTGGTTGGCACTTTCACATCACAGTGGCCCCACACAACTCCAACATGTGGTCATTAGCATACGTTTGAAACCATGTAATCAGTTACAATTCTAATGTAGGGGCATTTTCACACTGGGCTCAATTGGGGTAGCCCATGAGATGCTGGGACACACTCAGGATGGGTGACCCATGTGATTTGAAGCCCATGGGGGAGATCTTGTGTTTGAGACTCCTCACTAGGAGTGATTAATGTAGGGGCATTTCACACCGGGCTCAAGTGAGGTATCCCGTGGGATGCAGGGACACACTTGGGGTGGGTGACCTATGTGATTTGGGGCCTACGAGCCCACGAGGGGAGGTTCGGTCGAGGTCCTAACCCATGAGATATAAGGCCTGAGATATGAGATTGAGGGATTAATTTGTCATATTTTAACAGTTCGAGCTTTTAGAGCAAGTGGTTAATTATCCTGCATCAAATTGGTATTAGAGGTAGGTTAGCCTCGTGTTCGAGACTCCTCACTAGGGGTGATTAATGCAGGAGCATTTTCACACTGGACTCGAGTGGGGTAGTCCATGGGATACGGGGACACACTCGAGGTGGGTGACCCATGTAATTTGGGGCCCACAGGGGAGGTCTCATGTTCGAGACTCCTCACTGAGGGTGATTAATGTAGGGGCATTTCACACCGGGATCGGGTTGGGTAGCCCGCGGGATGCGGGGACACACTCAGGGTGGGCTGACCATGTGATTTGGGGCCCACGACCCCACGAGGGGGGTTCGGCCAAGGTCATAATCCATGACATGTGGAGCCTATGCTATGAGATAAAGGGATTAATTCGCCATACAGATGCTTTATCTATTGGTGCATAATACTGGTGGGTCATGTTCGAAGGAGACATATTTACTGCTTGTGATAGAGTGAAGAATTGGGGAAGATTAAAGGCCTCTTTGGATGACACTTAAAAAAAAAAAAGTTTATCTCATTTTAGTTAATTATATATATGAATTAGAAATTATGAATGTTGGTTATCAAAATTATTTTTAATCCCCTTACTAAAAAGAAATATGATATCTAATACACAATTACAATTTCAAGGAGCATCTAAACAGTCCCTAAAGCTGTTTATCCATAAAGGATGGCTGAATGAGACAAGTCGACCACCGACGAAAACTGATAGGGAATCCCCAGTTGTTCATCCATCTACGATTGTTCTAGGAGACCAGATTCATGACTTTTTCATGTGAGACAACAGTCCCCAAACAAGGATTGATTGTTGTTTACGGCTTACCTTGTCCGGAGAAAATTGAAGTATGGATTACTTTAGGCACTTTTTGGTAGATGCCTAAAAATGAGTTGCTCTCATTTTAGCTAACAGTAATTATGTACTAGCAATCTTGATCTCTAATACATAATTAATTTTAACAAGAATTTATTTTTGGGAGTCTACCAAACTAGGCCTTATTTCACATGTTGCACTGCACCCTGATTGGTGTTCTTTAAGAATTTTACAGTTAGGGCTGTGACTGGATCAGATTGACCAAACCACAACTTGGTTGATCCAATATAATTCCTGTGGTTTGGACTTCCTTTGGTCTCTGCCGTCAGTAATGTCCCATAGCTTGGAAATTCCCAATTTCAGAGGTGGCCTGATGGGCTTGTACTTATGTCACTTGTGACTAGTGGAAAAGGTGGTCCAACTCCATGGCTCAGTGGTAGATAGGATATGTTTCAACACTGAGATCAGGGATCGAGTGCCCATGTGGTGAGGGTGTGTGTTTTTTTTTTTTTAAATGGTGGAAAAGGTGCAAAAATGGAAGCCTGCTCTGTGGTTTTATTCTCTGTGCTGCCCCACTTCCAAGCCCTGTTAGATCAGAAGCTCTGCCAATCATGATTTGGAATTAGTCCAAACACTCCCTCAAATGAAGGATTAAATACACCAACAGTGCCCTCCTTATGCTTGAAACCCATCTTTTTTATTTCATGGAGTAAGAGTTATTTTAGGTTACAATACGACTCTTAAAGACATGGAAGGAGAGACAAAAGGGAGCCAATATACAAACATGACAGACAAGCTCTAACATTTGCATAGCTGTAGTCACTGAGTCACTTCACGGCGAGTTAGATCCTGGTTGAGGGTGAGTCATGTACTGGTCATCAGATTCTGAAGGATAACTTACTGAGTTATCATTTCTCTTCCTTATCATCTTAATTCCTTGGTACCTGCCTAGCATTAACAGAGTTGCCATTGGATTTGTACCGGGGGACTTAAGCAACGTTGATCCATCAATGACCCTCAAACCCTTCACTCCAAAAACTCGGTAATCCTTGTCTACAACAGACCCAACAACACACCCTCCATGATAATGGTAAAATGTCGACACATTCTTCTTGCAAAAGTCCCTCAATTCCTCGTCTCTATACTTACCGCCCTTCACGATTCCTGATTGCCTTCTTCCTAGAAATGTTTCGATCGATCTGGAATGTGCAACTTTCTCAACCAGATGGGCCATTTCAACACATTCATTCAAGTCCCTCTCCTTAGCTAGGTAGTTGAATTTCACTGAAGGATTCTGCCTGGGATCTGTGCTCCATAACCTTAGCGACCCTCTTGATACAGGGTTTGCATTTTTAGCCACAATGCGTGTTCTAGTTGTGTTGGGGCTTGTGGGAAGAATAACAGATATTAGTATTATTCGGAAACCGTCTGAAATTCCCACAACTTGAGGTGGATCGGGCTGTGGATTTTGAAGAGCATCAGGAGAGTAGTTTAAGCGAAAGGCAATTGATGGGTTGTCCTGCATGGCTTGGCCTACTCCTCTGGCATCAATGAGAGGGGAGATGTTGAAGTGCTTGAGATGTTCTTGGGGCCCGATGCCGCTCAGCATGAGGATCTGAGGACTGCCCAGTGTGCCAGCAGATAGTATCACATCGCCCCAAGATCTTGAACCCTTTGGATAGCTGAGATATGCTTCGTAGAAGTGGTTTGGATTGCCATCACTCCTAATGAATCTTATGCCATGTGCCCTGGGCTTCTTCCCATCACCTGCATGGTATTAACTTAGTTTGTATCGAGTGCATGATCGTCAATGGTTAGAGAAAACAAGCTCTCTTTCCTTCATTCTAAAAGGCATATCTAAGTGAATTCTTGCATAGAATTCATCCTCCGTGCTTAATCTATGAGTCTGTATTTGAATGATCAGAAGCATCTCTCTGTTGATGGGCCATTGTCCAAAATCTATTCCTGATCATTGATTGGAGCATTCAAATAGATGGTTGAAGCGAGGATTGTGGACATCCTGCTCTGAACTGGAAAAAGTCTGACAATCTGTGGTCAGGATTATTCAGTTGGCATGACTCTTCGGGTCATGATCCAACCACATTCATGCCCAACAAATAGAGGGCGACGATCATCCAACCAGCATGGACAGCTGATACATAATCACTTTTCTCAAACTATGATCCTATGTATTTGGGAAATTTTAACAAGAAAAGTTCATGATGAAAAAACACAAAGATTACCTACCGATCTTTTGCACTTACCTCCATGGTGCAAGATTACATTTTGGACTGTTGCATTCAAAAGAACAGTGATTCTCTTCGAATTCCCGGCCGCTAATAAATCAGCAGCGGTATGTCTTCTTCCATGAATATCAAAGATGCTACCTCCTACTTTTGTTCCCTTTACATGCTCCAAACTAAAACCATTGAAAGGCTGAACTCCTGCTTCAACCATGCCCTCTGCCGAAACAGATTGCCATGGGGTTGGAGGATTCGGTTGAAAAACCATCTTAGATTCCACCCATTCATAAGATTCCCTAACTAACTCTGCATCCCACCCAACTCTCTGAATATAATCCTCACTAGCTCTACTATATAATCCGCCATTGATTGTGGTTGTTCCACCCAGTACTCTTCCCCTGCGATTGGACACTCCTTCCTCTGAGATGAATGCTTGGGCGATGGATGTGAATTGATTGGTTTGGATCAACGGAAACCCGTGATTCTTACTTTCTTCAATGAGGGGATTCCCGTAAGGTGACCCACCACGTTCCACTAACAACACTGAGTATCTCATGGATAGCGTGGCAGCCAAGGGGCAGCCACTCGTGCCTCCCCCAACGATTATGTAGTCGAATGATCTACCCAATACATCCTCGAAGTCTCTTGTCATGAATGGGACTTTGTGTCCTAGAATAAATACAGAAGAAAGAGCATTGTGAACATGCAAATTGGGGGTTAAATTAAGGATGCGTTTGGATGCATACGCAAATTGAATTGCGACTGTTCATTTGAAAATTTGGGATGTTAGTAGAATTCAAAATGAGGAAGTAGCTCTCAAATTGCAATTACACTTCATCCAAGTTGTCCAACTTGAAAGTACTGTAATTGCAGTTTGGGACTGAGGCCATCGATATGGTTATGAATGCTAAGTAACAGTTGGGTCATTTCCTTGGATTACTAGTAATTATGATTCAATTCGATAGTGCATCCAAACGTGCTGTCCAAGTTGGTGGTTTAGAAGACAGAAAATCCAAATGCAGCTCACCTTCATGCGTTGAAGAAGCTGAACAAAAGGAAGGAAATGCAAAGAGAGAGAGGAGGAGAGCTGTTGAGAGGCCATGTATGATCCCTTGAGGCTCTTCCATTGGTGGCTGCTGCTACTGCTACAATTGGAGGAAGGTTCCTAATAAAGGGAAAAAAAGGAGCGTTATCAGCCGTACAGTTTTTATTTTGGATTGAAAGTATTCTTTTGAATTTATTTATTTATTTTTTAATATTTTACATTTGTAATAGTTGAAAGTGGCAAAAATCCATTAGATTGGCACTTTGGCAGATGATCTCCATAAGACAGGGTCACAAGGACTCTTTGATCTTGTTTGTAGGACATCCAAGCCATGAAAAAGATGGGCCACACTTTTCGATTACTCGCTGTGAAGATCAGGGTGACCCAACATTAGGTGGGGATGGTGGTGCGTTGAGTCAGTCCATTGACTTGGATGCCTAGCTTCTCCCATGAATGGATCGGCCTGATTCCTGCCCTAGGCGATCTTAATATGTGACCCACCATTCGGCCTTTGCATGGCCAGGATTTCCTGCAGAAGTGACAGTGGCAGGAAAAGTAAGGCTGTATGCTAAATTTCGCATACAGTTAATCTGAGATTTGAGCTTTCCATCTGATAAGATACACTGTTTAGATCTTCTGGCATAAAATTCGGGTAATTTCACATCTAAGATGGACTATTAAGGTATCAAAACAAATGAATGGTTACAAAAAAAAAAAAAAAAAAAACCTGTCAATTTCATTTTGTACATTCTGGTCCACCTGAAGAGGGGAGTAGTTGGGAGTGGCATTTTTTCAAAAGAGATGTAAGCATTATTTTCAAACTTAATCTAAAGCATATATCTCAAGCGCCCTTTTCATATCCTGTGGATATGTAGGGCTATACCTGCATGTGAAATTAGCAAACCTTGTGAAATAAAACCATATAAGAGAAAACTTCCATTGACAAAGCTCAGTTCCTACCTCAGGAGATTTATTTCAGAAGGAGAATGATAAAGGCAATTTTTGGAAGAAGGAGCCATTGTTAATTTATATGATAAAGGAAGGGAAAGAGGAATTTGATTTTGAGTGGAGTTAGCAAAGCTGACTAATTCTAAATCATTCCCAGTCAAATTGCTAAACAAGTTTACTTACGCAAAGTAACTATCTGTATTAAACAGTAATTTCTACCATTAAAGATATTTCAGATTAGATGAGATTACATGACTGAGAGAGATAATTACAAATTGTAAAAGTCAACTAATTCCAAATCATTCACAATCAAATTGCTAAATAAGTGCAGTTGCCTAAAGTGACTAAGTATCCATTTTGAACTGTTTTTTCTACCGTTAAAGGTAAGGTAGATTAGATGACTTGAGAGAGAGACTTAATTACCGGGAAAGGCAACTGAAAAATACTAAGAAACCTTAACTTGGTTTTCACTTCTAAATAAGCCATAGCTTTACGGTAAAGTTTGTGTGTAATGAGAGAGTTGGGTGAGCACCAGAAATTTGGACTGGACCAGTCAGTTGGATTGGTGGGGACCGGAACCCGTGACATGTCCAGCTGGGTCCCTCTAGCGGTTCTTGATTTGGACCACCCAGGTGATGTAGAGCAGGTCTCTGACAGTTTCATTGCCAAGATGGATCAGAAAAGGCCCGGTTGACGACAGAAGTGATCCGGACTGTCAGACCTTAAATTGTGCGTATCTCACAATCTGGAATGAGTTATTGGGCGTAAAATATATGATTTTGGGTAGAACGGGCTACTTGAGCCACCCAACCCGGCTATGTCGGGTTACGCAAGCTGGATTTGCAAAATACCCCCAATGGTCGTTTCCCTATTTTAATTCCGTGAATAGCTTGGTGAA
Source organism: Magnolia kwangsiensis (assembly GCA_037074715.1). NCBI lineage: Eukaryota > Viridiplantae > Streptophyta > Magnoliopsida > Magnoliales > Magnoliaceae > Magnolia > Magnolia kwangsiensis. Next base: position 284,006 of record CM073575.1, on the reverse strand, counting down.
GCCAAATAGGCCACTTACTATTTTGGCCAAAAACCTTGCTCACTAGTAGACATCACGGCAGTCTATAAACAGAAGTTTACTATTTATAGTAAGTTGCGAATTCTAGGAGTTTTAGTTATAGTTTGCTTCTGATTTCTCTCCTATTGCTTGGTATCCCTATTTAAAGGGTTGTGGACTTGTTTATTTCATTCATCAATCAAATTTCGAATTTATTAGAATTTATATATATTTTCTTACTTTCTTTCCTCGTGGATTCGAGAAGTCTCTGTGAGGAGTCCAGAGAAGTTCTGTGGATTCAGAGTAGTTATCCTTGAGGAAGACGGTGATCGACCTCATCACGTTCATCCCTGTGTCACCAGGCCACATGGGTTTCTGCATCCAATTGCCTGTTCTGCCTTGCTTGTTCTGATTTTAAAGTAATTTTAATTAATTTCACTACAACAGCTGATGATGCCATCTCTTAAAATAAAATAAAATAAAAAACAGCTGATGATGCTCAAGGGTGACACAGGTGGAGAAGCAACTGAATGGGTTTGGATTGGACTGTCTACAAAAACATACGAGAGTCAGGTCTATGTACTAAAACATTGGTTATGTACATATCTCCCGTATGGCAGGCATTAATATTAGAATGCATGTATGAAAATTATCATTTGAAATGCTTGATACGTTCCCGCCGACTGCATTTTACCTGTGGCTGCAGGGAGATAATGTGCATGCAGACACTCGATGACCACTGCCTTTTACTGTGCCTTCTAACTACATTCATATTTACTTCTATCTTTTGATACTGCACCTATCATTAGTTTATCGATGTATAATAGGCTACCACTTTCATGAGTCAAGTGGGCCTTTGGTCTGCTGATCTAGATAATTAGCCTGTTGGCTCCCACCATTTGTGAACCGTGATCTGGAGATTATCTCCATGATTGAAAGATATGGCCAATCTTGGGTCATTTTCAATTGAATGTGGTTTCTCTTCTTAACTGTCTATTTTGGTGTACATGAGTGGTCTTGTATTAGAGTTGTACATGCTTGTGTGGGCTTATCAAAGCTCTAATAAGGGTGATGATTTCCATAAAATACTCAGTTATCAATTGAAAATAGGATGTTGGAAATGTCTGGGAAGATGGTTGTTGAAAGCTGTGCAGAGGTAAAACAATACCGTGCACCCCACAGTACATGTGAAAGTTTCTGTGGTGCAGGTCATCTATGTAGAACATGGGATATAGGTCTGACATGCCGATCCACATCTTATGGATGCGGGTTGGTTGGCACTTTCACATCACGGTGGCCCCACACAACTTCAACATGATCCACCACACCATCGAAACTACGTAATCAGCTGCGATTCACCTCCACTCTCCACATGTGATAGTGACCATTGTTTGATTATATGTAACAGTAATTTAGTGGAATGTTCGTCAGTTTGATCACTTGCTTACTTGTGTGGGTCATGTTCAAAGGAGACATTCACTGCTTGTTATAGAGTGAAGAATTTAGGAAGATTAACGGCTGGTTTGGATGCCACATAAAAAAAAGAAAAAAGAGTTAATTTCATTTTAGTTAATTGTAAATATGAATTAGAGATTATGAATGTTGGTTATCAAAATTATTTTTAATCCTATTACCAAAAAGAAATATGATATCTAATACACAATTATGATTTTGAGAGGCACCTAAACAAGCCCTGCAGCTGTTTATCCATAAAAGATGGCTGAATGAGACAAGTCCACCACTGATAAAAACTGATAGAGAATCCAGTTTTTCACCATCTCATGATTGTTCAACGAGACCAAATTTATGAAATAGTTCATGTGGGATGACTGTTGAGAAATAGAACAGATTGATGGTTATTTACAGTTTACCTTAGTTATAAAAAATTGAAGTATGGATTGCTTTAGGCCTGTTTGGTAGATGCCTAAATATGAGTTGATCTCATTTTAGTTAACAGTAACTTGACTCCTCTTTTTAGGCGCCTACCAAACAAGACCTTAGCCTGCATAATGGAATTCAGCTAATTATTTCTCAAGTTACACTTCACCCTGATTGGTGGTCATTTTGAATTTTACAGTTAGGGCTGTGAATGGATAAGATTGACCAAACCACAACTCGGTGGACCCAATATAACTCCTTTGGTTTGGACTCTCTTAGGCGTTCGCAGTCAATGCCTCCTGGCTTGGAAATTTCCAATTTCAGAGGTGGACCTGATAGGCTGGCTGGAATTGCAAGTGAGATGTTTTTGGGACCTTTTACATAACTCACTTGTGACTAGTGGTGGAAAAGGTGCAAAATGGAAGCCTGCTCTGTGGTTTTGTTCTCTGTGCTGCCCCAAACCCAAGCTTTGTTAGCTCAGAAGCCCAGCCAATCATGATTTGGAGGTTGTCCAAACACTCCATCAAATGAAGAATTAAATACCGGCATCACCCAAATGTTTCCAAGCCATCTTTTACATTTCATTCATGGAATAGAGTTATTTTAGGCTACAACATGACTCTGAAAGCTGGCGAAGGAGACAAGCAAAGGGAGCCAATCAAACAAACATGATAGACAAGATTTAAAAAAATAAAATAAGAAAAGGAATGAAAGAGAAGACACCCATTTGCATAGTTGCAGCAACTGAGTCACATCATGGTGAGATAAGACCCTGGGTCAGGGTAAGTTATTCACTGGTCAGCAGATTCTGAAGGATAACTCACTGAGTTATATTTCTCTTCATTAGTATCTGAATTCCTTGGTACCTGCCTAACATGAGCAGAGTTGCCATTGGATTCGCACCAGGGGACTCAAGCAACATTGATCCATCGATGACCCTCAACCCCTTCACTCTGTAATCCTTGTCTACAGCAGACCCAACAACACACCCTCCGTGATAATGGTAAAACGTCCTAACGTTCTTCTTGAAAAAATCCCTCAATTCCTCGTCCCTAGACATATTGTCCTTCACAATTCCTGATTGCCTCCTTCCTAGAAATCTTTCGATCGATCTGGACCGTGCAACTTTCTCTACTAGATGGGCCATTTCGACACATTCATCCAAGTCCCTCTCCTTAGCTAGGTAGTTGAATTTCACTGAAGGATTCTGCCTGGGATCTGTGCTCCATAACTTTAGCGACCCTCTCGATGCAGGTTTTGCAATTTTAGCTACAACTGGTGTTATAGTTGTGTTGGGGCTTGTGGGAAGAATTATAGCTTCAAGTATGATTCGGAAACCTTTTGAAATTCCCAAAACTTGAGGGGGATCGGGTTGCAGTTTTTGAAGAGCATGGAAAGAGTAGTTAAGTAAAAGGAAATTGATGGGTTGTCCTGCATGGCTTGGCCCACTTCTCTGGCATCAGGGGAGATTTTGAAGTGCTTGAGATGTTCTTGGGGCCTGATACCACTCAACATGAGGATCCGAGGACTGCCCAGTGCGCCGGCAGATAGTATCACATCGCCCCAAGATCTTGAACCCTTTGGATGGTTGTGTTGCTCCTGATGAATCTTATGCCATGTGCCCTGGGCTTTTTCCCATCACCTGCGTGGTGTTAACATAATTTTATATTGAATGCATGATCATCAATGGTTAGAGAAAACAAGCTCTCTTTTCTTCACTCTAATGAGGATATCGCAGCCAAAGTCTTGCATATTATTTATTGATTTAGCTTGTATTTGGAAATTTAGAACCGTCACTCTGTGGATGGGCCATTGTCCAAAAATCTATTCCTGATCGTTGATTGGAAAATTCAAATAAATGGTTGAAGCGAGGATTGTGGACATCCTTCTCTGAACCAGAAAAAATCCGATAATCAGTGGTCAGGATTATTCAGTTGGCATGATTTTGGGCCATGACCCAACCGCATTTGTGCCCAACAAATAGAGGGCTATGATATTCCAATCTTGATGGACAGCTGATGCAAAACCACTTAAATCTCAATCGTGATCATACATAACCATTTTTTGAAAGAAAAATTCATGAAGAAATGAAAACAAAGCCCACCCACCATTACTTTCCACGTACTTCCATCATGGAAGATGAAGTTTTGGACTGTTGCATTCAAAAGAACAGTGATTTTCTTTGAATTGCCGGCTGCTAATAAATCAGCAGAGGTGTGTCTCTTTCCATGAATATCAAAGATGCTACCTCCTACCTTTGTACCCTTTACATGCTCCAAACTAAAACCATTAAAAGGCCGAACTCCTGCTTTGACCATGCCATCCGCTGTAACCAATTGCAATGGGGTCAGAGGATTCGGTTGAAAAACTATCTTAGAGTACTCCACCCATTCGTAAGTATCCCTTACTAACTCTGCATCCCACCCAACTCTCTGAATATAATCTTCACTAGCTCTATTATAGAATCCACCGTTGATTGTGGTTGACCCACCCAGTACTCTCCCCCTGTGATTGGACACTCCTTCCTCAGAGACGAATGCTTGGGCAATGGATATGAAATTATCAGTTTGGAACGATGGAAACCCATAATTCTTCTTTTCTTCAATGAGGAGATTGCCATAAGGTGACCCACCATGATCCACTAACAACACTGAGTATCTCTTGGATAGTGTGGCGGCTGAGGGGCAGCCGCTTGTGCCTTCCCCAACGATTATGTAATCGAATGATCTGCCGGACACATCCCCAATGTCTCCTGTCATGAATGGGAGTTTGCATCCTAGAATTAGTGCAGAAGATCACAGTTGTCATTAGATTTGGTGGTTAAATTCAGAAAGTGTTTGGATGCACACACAAATTGAATTGCCAATGTTCAGTTGCAAATTTGTGATATTTTTAGAATTCATAATGAGGAAGTAGCCCTCAAATTGCAATTACACTTCATCCAAGTTTTCCAACTTGAAAGTATGGTAATTGCAATTTGAATTGTAGTCGGTTGATATGGTTATGAATGCTAAGGAAGTATATCATAGTTGGGTCATTTCCTTGGATTGCTGGTAATTACAATTCAATTCGATAGTGCATCCAAATGCACCATCCACTGGTGGTGTAGAACACACAAAATGCAAATGCAGCTCACCTGCATGCATTGAAGAAGCTGAAGAAAATGCAAAGAGAAAGAGAGGAAGAGAGCTGTTAAGAGGCCATGAATGACCCTTTGAAGCTCTTCCATTGGCTCCTGCTGCTTCGATTGGAGGAAGGTCCCTAATAAAGGTCAAAGGAGCACTATTAGATGTTCCTTTTGGATTTCGGATTGAAAAGTATTGTTTTGAATTTTTTAAATGTTTTACATTTATAATCGTTGAAAGTGGCAACAATCCATTAGATTGGCACTTTGGCAGATGATCTGAATGACAAAGGGATCACACACAAAGATCCTTTGAACCTGTTTGCAGGACATGCATGCGGTTGAACAGATGGGTCCCACTATTCGAATACTTGCTGTAAAGATGAGGGTGATATTATCATTCGATGGGGATACTGGTTCGTTGAGTCAGACCATCGGGCTGTCAATTGATTCGAATGTTTGGCCTGTCCCATGAGTTGATGAGTTGAGTCAGGCCATAGTGGGGATGGAAAAGCCTGGCGTTGAAACCTTCCTGAGCCTAAAACCATTATGTTTATAGCCCATCCAACCTGTTCATCAGCCTGATTCAAAACTTATGACGCCCCTGAGAAAGTTTCAATGGTCCTCATTCGATCTCCATTGTTTCTTATGGTGTGGCCCTTGAGTGTTGGATTGGCCTGATTCCAGCCCTAGGCGATCTTAATGTGTGGACCGCTTTTCGGCCTTTTGCATGGCCAGGAGCTCCTGCAGAAGGTTCATGGTGGCAAGAAAAGTAACGCTGTATGCTAAATTTCACATACAGTTAATCCGAGATTTGAGCTTTCCATCTGATAAGATGCACTGTTTAGATCTTCTGGCATAAAAAACAGGTAATTTCACATCTAAGATGGACAATTAAGGTATCAAAACAAATGAATGGTTAGAAAAAAAAAAAAAAAACTATCAATTGCATTTCGTACATTATGGTCCACCTGAAGAGGGGAGTAGTTGGGAGTGGCATTTTTTCAAAAGAGATTTAAGCATTATTTCCAAACTTATCTAAAGCATATATCTCAAGCGCCCATTTCATATCCTGTGGATATGTAGAGCTATACCTATACCTGCATGTGAAATTTGCTAACCTCGTGAAATAAAACCATATAAGAGAAAACTTCCATTGACAAAGCTCAGTTCCTACCTCAGGAGATTTATTTCAGAAGGAGAATGATAAAGGCAATTTTTGGAAGAAGGAGCCATTGTTAATTTATATGATAGAGGAAGGGAAAGAGGAATTTGATTTTGAGTGAAGTTAGTAAAGCTGATTAATTCTAAATCATTCCCAGTGAATTTGCTAAGTTAGTATCTATAGTAAACATCATTTTCTATCATTAAAGATAAGGAAGATTACATGACTGAGAGAGATAATTACAAATTGTAAAAGTCAACTAATTCCAAATCATTCACAATCAAATTGCTAAATAAGTGCAGTTGCCTAAAGTGACTAAGTATCCGTATTGAACTGTATCTTCTACCATTAAAGGTAAGGTAGATTAGATGAGTTGAGAGAGAATTACCAGGAAAGGCAAGTGAAAAATACTAAGAAACTGTAACACGGTTTTCGCTTTTAAATAAGCCATAGCATTAGGGTAAAGTTTGTATGCAATGAGAGAGTTTGGGTGAACACCATGTAGGGAAGCACGGAAGGTGAGCCCTCAAGATCTGATGGTCTACATGATTTTTGGAACCCCCACAAAGCAAAAGATTGACGCTCCAACGGCTTGCCTATCTACTACTGGAGCAGATGGATCTATTCACACCTCTGATCCTACTGTATAAGTGGCCCCGGATTGCGATCTATGGATCAGATCGTCCCAAGGACAAGCTAAAATGGACAGACTATAGTGCACACTGTATCTCTCTGTATACTCTCAGTTATTGTATGATTCAATGCATTACACGAGAGAAGTGCATCCCATTTTATAGGAAAGGAAGGAGAGTTTGGGTGGGATTGGATAAGGCCAAATAATCCGATCACATCCCTATCTTGAATTAAAAATCAAATTCATAATTGAATTTGAAATTTAATTCAAAGGAAAAGACCGGAGAAAAGATGGGACGTACCCGCTAGTGATTTCTCACAAGTGGGCTTCACTGGCTTACGTCCAACACATCGGTTATGGAAATCTGGACTGGACCAGTCAGTTGGATTGGTGGGGATCAGAACCCGTGACATGTCCAGCCAGTTCCCTCTACTGATTCTGGATTCGGACCACCCAGGCCACATGGGTTTCTGCATCCAACTGCCTGTTAGGCCTTGTTGGATCTGATTTTTTAAGTAATTTTAATTAATTTCACTACAACAGCTGATGATGCCATCTCTTAAAATGAAAAAGAACAGCTGATGATGCTCAAGGAGAAGCGACTGAACGGGTTTGGACTGGACTGTCTACAAAAACACATGAGAGTCAGGTCCATGTACTAAAACATTGGTTATGCACATATCTCCCATATGGCAGGCATGAATATTAGAATGCATGTATAAAAATTATCATTTTGAAATGCTTGATATGTTCCCGCCGACTGCCTTTTACCGGTGGCTGCAGGGAGATAATGTGCATGCAACACTCGGTGATCACTGCCTTTTACTGTGCCCTCTAACTACATTCATATTTAGTCCTATCTTTTAATACTGCGCATTCGTCCATAGTTCATCGATGTAAAAAAGGCTACCACTTTCATGAGTCAAGTGGGTCTTTGGTCTGGTGATCTAGATCATTAGCCTGTTGGCTCCCACCGTTTGTGAGCCGTGACCTGAGATTATCTCTATGATTGAAAGATATGGCCAATCTTGGGTCATTTTCAATTGAATGTGGCTTCTCTTCTTAATTGTCTATTTAGGTGTACATGAGTGGTCTTGTATTAGACTTGTACATGCCTGTGTGGGCTTAGCAAAGCTCTAATAAAGGGGATGATTTCAATAAAATACTAAGTTGTTGATTGAAAATAGGATGTTGGAAATGTCTGGGAAGATGGTTGTTGAAAGCTGTGCAGAGCTAAAACAATACCTTGGACCCCATAGTACATTTGAAAGTTTCTGTGGTGCGGGTCATCCATCTAGAACATGGGATATAGGGCATATAGGGCTAACATGCCGATCCACATCTTATGGATGGGTTGGTTGTCACTTTCACATCACAGTGGCCCCACACAACTCCAACGTGACCGGCGACACATTTGAAACTACGTAATCAGTTGCAATTCACCTCCACTCTTCGCATGCATCGGACGTGCCTTGTCTATTGGTACATAATTGTGACCGTTGTTTGATTATATGTAACGGTAATTTAGAGGAATGTTTGTCAGTTTGATCATTTGCTTACTTTTGTGGGTCATGTTCAAAGGAGACTCATTCACTGCTTGTTATACAGTGAAGATTGTAGAAAGATTAAAGGCCTGTTTGGATGCCACTTCAAAAAAAATAAAAATAAAAATTGAGTTCATTTCATTTTAGTTAATTGTAAATATGAATTAGAGATTGTGAATGTGTTATCATAATTATTTTTAATCCTCTTACCAAAACAAAATATGATATATAATACACAATTACAGTTTTAAGACGCACCCAAACAGGCCCTAAAGCTGTTTATACATTTTTATTTATTTTTATTTTTTATTTTTTAAAAAAGAGGATGGCTGAATGAGAAAAATCCTCCACCGACAAAAACTGATATAGAATTGAGATGTTCACCAACCTATGATTGTTCAAGGAGACCAAATTCCTGACTTGTTCATGTGGGACGACAGTAGTAAAAGAAAGATTGATGGTTGTTTATGATTTATGTTGTTTGGAGAAATTTGAAGTATGGATTGCTTTAGGCCATGTTTGGTAGATGCCTAAAAATGAGTTGATCTCATTTTAGCTAACAGTAATTATGTACAAGCAATCTTGATCTCTAATACATAATTACTATTAACATGAACTCATTTTTGGGAGTCTACAAACAAGGCCTCATTTCACAAGTTGCACTGCACCCTGATTAGTGGTATTTTTGAATTTTACTGTTAGGACTGTGACTGGATCAGATTGACCAAACCACAACTTGGTGTGGATCCAATATAACTCCTGTGGTTTGGAGTCCCTTTGGTGTCCGCCATAAATAATGCCTCATAGCTTGGAAATTCCCAATTTCAGAGGTGGACCTAAAGGGCTGGCTCGAAATTGCAAGTGATATGCTTTTGGGACCTTGTACATATCTCACTTGTGACTAGTGGTGGAAAAGGTGCGAAAACGGAAGTCTGCTCTGTGGTTTTGTTCTCTGTGCTGCCTTAATCCCAAGCCCGGTTAGCCCAGAAGCCCTGCCATTCATGATTTGGACGTAGTCCAAACACTCAGTACTCAAACTAAGAACTAGATACCAGTGTCACCGAAACCATTGAAAGCCATCTTTTCTATTTCATTTAGGCCATAACATGATACTGTAAGCAGTAGAAGGAGAGAACTGAAGGGAGCCAATCTTACGAACATGACAGACAAGTTTTTTTTTTTTTTTTTTTTTTTTTTTTTTTTAAATTTTTTTTAAAGGAATGAAGGAGAACACACCCATTTGCATAGCTGCAGTAACTGAGTCACCTCACGGGGAGTTAGACCCAGGGTCAGGGTGAGTCATGTACTGCATGAGATCTGAACCAACCATCACATAGTTTGTCCCTTGGATGGGCCATACCCAAAAAAATTAACTATTCTAACCATTCCATTGGAAGACTTTTGGCAAAGAAAAAAGATGTCCATTAAAAGAATTGACAAGATGCAAAAAACAAAACGTACAATCTAAGAGCTAGGATTGTTCAACTGCCGTGAATTTTGGTATGTGGCCCATCTAAGTTGTGGCCACTTAAAAAAATGAGTTCCATCCTATTTTAGTTAATTGTAAATATGTATTAGAGATTATAGATGTTGGTTATCAAAATTATTTTTAATCCTCCTACCAAAAAGAAATATGATATCTAATACACATTATGATTTTGAGAGGCACCCAAACAAGCCCTGCAGCTGTTTATCCATAAAGGATGAATGAATGAGACAAGTCCACTGATAAAAACTGATAGAGAATCCAGTTTTTCACCATCCTATGATTTTTCAACGAGACCAAATTTATGACTAGTTCATGTGGGATGACTGTTGAGAAATAGGACAGATTGATGGTTATTTACAGTTTACCTTAGTTGGAAAAAATTGAAGTATGGATTGCTCTAGGCCTGTTTGGTAGATGCCTAAAAATGAGTTGATCTCATTTTAGTTAACAGTAATTATGTACAAGGAATCTTGATCTGGAATACATAATTACCATTGACTCCTGTTTCTAGGCATCTACCAAACAAGGCCTTACTCTGCGTAATGGAATTCAGCTAATTATTTTTCAAGTTGCACTGTACCCTGATTGGTGGGCTTTTTGAATTTTACAGTTAGGGCTGTGAATGGATCAGATTGACCAAACCACAACTCGGTGGGCCCAATATAACTCCTATGGTTTGGACTTCCTTAGGCGTTCGCAGTCAATGACTCCTAGCCTGGAAATTCCCAATTACAGGGGTGGACCTGATAGGCTGGCTCGAATTGCAAGTGAGATGTTTTTGGGGCCTTTTACGTAACTCACTTGTGACTAGTGGTGGAAAAGGTGCAGAATGGGCCTGATCTGTGGTTTTGTTCTCTCTAATGCTCCAAACCCAAGCTTTGTTAGCTCAGAAGCCCTGCCAATCATGATTTGGAGGTTGTCCAAACACTCCCTCAAATGAAGAATTAAATACCGGTGACACCCAAATGTTTGCGAGTCATCTTTTATATTTCATTCATGGAATAGAGTTATTTTAGGCTACAACATGACTCCGAAAGCTGTAGAAGGTGAGAAACAAAGGGAGCCAATCGAAAAAACATGACAGACAACATTTAAAAAAAGAAATAAGAAAAAGAAAAGGGATGAAAGAGAAGACACCCATTTGCATAGCTGCAGTAACTGAGTCACATCACGGTGAGTTAAGACACTGGGTCAGGATGAGTTATTCACTGGTCACCAGATTCTAAAGGATAACTCACTAAGTTATATTTCTCTTCCTTAGCATCTTAATTCCTTGGTACCTGCCTAACATGAGCAGAGTTGCCATTGGATTTGTACCGGGGGACTCGAGCAATGTTGATCCATCGATGACCCTCAACCCCTTCACTCCATAAACTCTGTAATCCTTGTCCACAACAGACCCAACAACACACCCTCCATGATAATGGTAAAACGTCCTCACATTCTTCTTGCAAAAATCCCTCAATTCCTTGTCCCTAGACATATCGTTCTTCGCAATTCCTAATTGCCTCATTCCTAGAAATCTTTCGATCGATCTGGACTGTGCAACTTTCTCTACCAGATCGGCCATTTCGACACATTCATCCAAGTCCCTCTTCTTAGCTAGGTAGTTGAATTTCACTGAAGGATTCTGCCTGGGATCTGTGCTCCATAACCTTAGCGACCCTCTAGATGCAGGTTTTGCTACTTTAGCTACAACTGGTGTTGTAGTTGTGTTGGGGCTTGTGGGAAGAATTATAGCTTGAAGTATGATTCGGAAACCCTTTGAAATTCCCACAACTTGAGGGGGATCGGGTTGCAGTTTTTGAAGAGCATGGAGAGAATAGTTCAAGCGAAAGGCAATTGATGGGTTGTCCTGCATAGCTTGGCCCACTTCTCTGGCATCAATGATAGTGGAGATGTTGAAGTGCTTGAGATGTTCTTGGGGCCCGATACCACTCAGCATGAGGATCTGAGGACTGCCCAGTGCGCCGGCAGATAGAATCACATCGCCCCAAGATCTTGAACCCTTTGGATGGCTGAGATATGCTTCGTAGAAGTGGTTCGGATTGCCGTCACTCCTGATGAATCTTATGCCATGTGCCCTGGGCATTTTCCCTTCACCTGCGTGGTGTTAACATAGTTTTAGATTGAATGCATGATCATCAATGGTTAGAGAAAACAAGCTCTATTTTCCTCACTCTAATGAGGATATCGCGGCCAAAGTCTTGCATATTATTTATGGATGTAGCTTGTATTTGGATATTTAGAACAATCATTCTGTGGATGGGCCATTGTCCAAAAATCTAATCCTGATCATTGATTAGAAAATTCAAATAATGGTTGAAGCGAGGATTCTGGACATCCTGCTCTGAACCAGAAATAAAAAATCTGATAATCAGTGGTCAGGATTATTCAGTTGGCATGATTTTTGGGCCATGACCCAACCACATTTGTTCCCAACAGATAGAGGGCTATGATCTTCCAATCTGCATGGACAGCTGATGCAAAACCACTTAAATCTCAACCATGATCGTATGTACTTGACCATTTTTAGCAAGAAAAAATCATGAAGAAATGAAACCAAAGCTCATCCACCAGTACTTTCCACATACCTCCATCATAGAAGATGACATTTTGGACTGTTGCATTCAAAAGAACAGTGATTTTCTTTGAATTTCCGGCTGCTAATAAATCAGCAGAGGTGTGTCTCCTTCCATGATTATCAAAGATGCTACCTCCTATCTTTGTTCCCTTTAAATGCTCCAAACTAAAACCATTAAAAGGCCGAACTCCTGCTTCGACCATGCCATCTGCTGTAACAGATTGCAATGGGGTCAGAGGATTCGGTTGAAAAACTATCTTAGACTCCACCCATTCGTAAGCGTCCATTACTAACTCCGCATCCCACCCAACTCTCTGAATATAATCTTCTCTAGCTCTACTATAGAATCCGCCATTGATTGTGGTTGACCCACCCAATACTCTCCCCCTGTGATTGGACACTCCTTCCTCAGAGACGAATGCTTGGGCAATGGATGTGAAATTATCAGTTTGGATCAACGGAAACCCATAATTCTGCTTTTCTTCAATGAGGGGATTGCCATAAGGTGACCCACCGCGATCCACTAACAACACTGAGTATCTCTTGGATAGTGTGGCAGCCAAGGGGCAGCCGCTTGCGCCTCCCCCGACGATTATGTAATCGTATGATCTACCCATCACATCCTCGATGTCTCCCATCATGAATGGGAATTTGTGTCCTAGAATTAGTGCAGAAGAAACAGTTGTGATTAGAATTGGTGGTTAAATTCAGAGAGTGTTTGGATGCACACACGAATTGAATTGCCAGTTTTCATTTGAAAATTTGTGGTATTTATAGAATTCACAGTGAGGAAGTAGTCCTGAAATTGCAATTACATTTCATCCAAGTTGTCCAACTTGAAAGTATCGTAATTGCAATTTGAATTGCTGGCAGTTGATATGGTTATGAATGCTAAGGAGGTATATCACAGTTGGGTCATTTCCTTGGATTACTGGTAATTACAATTCAATTCGATAGTGCATCCAAAAGCACCATCCATTGGTGGTGTAGAACACACAAAACGCAAATGCAGCTTACCTTCATGCATTGAAGAAGCTGAAGAAAAAGCAAAGAGAGAGAGGAGAAGAGCTCTAAAGAGGCCATGTATGATCCCTTGAAGCTCTTCCATTGGCTGCTGCTACTGCGATTGGAGGAAGGTCCCTAATAAAGGGAAAAGGAGAGCTATTAGCTGTTCCTATTGGATTTTGGATTGAAAAGTTTTTTTTTTTTTTTTTTTTTAAGAATTTTTTAATGTTTTACATTTTTAATCATTGACAGTGTCAACAATCCATTAGTTTGGCACTTTGGCAGATGATCTCAATGACAAGGGATCACAAGCAAAGACCCTTTGAACCTGTTTGTAGGACATCCGAGCGGTTGAAAAGATGGGCCCCACTATTCGAATACTTGCTGTAATGATGAGGGTGACACTATCATTCCATGGGGATACTGGTTCATTCATGAGTCAGACCAACGGGCTGTCAATTGACTCGAATGTTTGGCCTGTCCCATGAGTTGATGAGTTGAGCCAGGCCATAATGGGGATGGAAAATCCTACCCTTGTAACCTTCCTGAACCTACCACCATTATGTTTATAGCCCATCCAACCCCTTCATTAGCTTGATTCAAAACTTATTAGACCCCCAATAAAGTTTCAATGGTCCTCATTCGATCCACATTGTTTCTTATTGGTGTGGGCCTTGAGTTTTGGATTGGTCTGATTCCTGCCCTAGGCGATCTTAATGTGTGGCCCACCTTTTGGCCTTTTGCATGGCCAGGATCTCCTGCAGAAGTGACATGGTTGCTGGAAAAGTAAGGCTGTATTCTAAATTTCGCATACAGTTAATCTGAGATTTGAGCTTTCCATCTGATAAGATGCACTGTTTAGATATTCTGGCATAAAAATCAGGTACTTTCACATCTAAGATGGACTATTAAGGTATCAAAACAAATGCATGGTTAGAAAAAAATTTAAAAAAAAACTATCAATTTCATTTTGTACATTATGGTCCACTTGAAGAGGGGAGTAGTTGGGAGTGGGATTTTTTCAAAAGAGATTTAAGCATTATGGGTTTGGACTGGACTGCCTACGAAAACACACGAGGGTCAGGCCCATGTACTAAAACATTGGTTACGCACATATCTCCCATATATTGCAGGCATGAACGCACATATCTCCCATATATGGCAGGCATGAATATTGGAATGCATGTATGAAAACTATCATTTTGAAATGTTTAGTTCTATCTTTTAATACTGCATCCGTCGGTAGTTAATCCATGTAAAAAAGCTACCACTTTCATGAGTCAAGTGGGCCTTTGGTCTGGTGATCTAGATCATTAGCTTGTTGGCTCTCACCATTTGTGAACCGTGACTCCATGATTGAAAGATATGGCCAATCTTGGGTCATTTTCAATTGAATGTGGTTTCTCTTCTTAACTGTCTATTTAGGTGTACATGAGTGGACCTAGGTGGGCTCCTAAAATAAGCTCACAAAATGGATGGACCTTTGGAATTTTTTAATGGTCGGCAATCAATGACCAATATTTCTATGATGTAGTCTATTCGAGATTTGGATCTGATTTTGTTTTTTATTTTTAATCATTTTTGTCAATGCCTTAAAATGAGCTGATGCATGGCATGGCTATACAACACATACATGAAAGTCCTCCCCGGAGCGGATTAGGTTAGACCCTGGATCCAGATGCAGCCTAATCCCTCGACCAGTGCATAACTCACCCTGATGTGTTTATTCTAGATCAATCAGTTTATATGTCTATTTATTTTAATTGCTCGTCTATACTATAAATTTTTTTTTAGTTTACTTATTAGATTCCAAGCAAAGTAAATACTTGGTTAATTCTTATAGCTTTCGCCTCCCATCTGGACATTGAGTTGAATCAAATTTCCCAAGTAATCATATTTTCAGGCCCTTTTTTCCTCTTTATTTATTTATTTATTATTATTATTTTTTTAAAGAAAATTATTAAGGAGATGCCCTTACCATTATTTAGACCATTGGTTTGTTTGGTTCTAATGGAGGGTACCATTTCCAACGACGATATTGGGACCATTTCCAACCGTACATAGACTATTGTTGTACATCTCTTCTTCAACACTTCTCTGCAGCCACAATTTTTTTTTTTTTTTTTTTTAAATAAATAAAATTGATTTTCTATTTTATATTATATTACAGTGGAAATTTCTTATTCAAGTTTTTATTAGGCGTATTCAAATATGAGAATTGTTGGTCACGTGTTTTTAGGGAAAGATATTGTAATTTATACTCATCGTACTTTTAAAATACAATGCTGATATAATAAGATGATTCTATTTCTAACCATGTGAATGAATAAATGGTTCGAAGGAGCAATAGGACACCCCATATGCCATTCCCAAGGGGCCACTTGTCAACTTCAGCAGTTATAATCATTGGCTAGTTCACCTGACCCCACATACGTGTTGCACTCAACAGATGAAAGGTCTAGATCTTATACCCGTTTACCACATTTATGGATAATTGGATGTGGAATGCTTGATGGCTAGCATAAAGTTGAAGTATTTGTTACAAAGAAGGAAACATCCCAACTCCGCGTGCTATTATTTACAGGGATGATGGGGACCATACGGAAGTCATAGTATTATGCTGTTTCTCGCTCTCGTTTGATTATCTTACCAGTGACATGCTTTCCATACATGTGCCCAGTCTGCATGAGATCTGAACCAATCCTCACATAGTTTGTACATTGGATGAGCCATACGCAAAAAAGGATTTACTATTCTAACCATTCTATTGGAGGACTTTTGGCAAAGAAATTAAATAGATGGCCATTAAAAGAATTGATAAGATGCCAAAAGCAAAATCCTACAATCTAAGAGCTAGGACTGTCCAACCGTCCTGAATTTTGGTATGTGACCCATCTAAGTTATGGTCTATCTGATAACCGCTGCCGATCTCATACACATTTGCCACGTGTTATTCACTAATTACAAAAACCTAAAGAACGGAAAAGCATTTTTACGTTTTCTCCTTTAAGAATGGGAATACTGAGAAAAGGCACTTTTGTATGAAATAATGAATACTCGAGAAGCTAGCATTCAATGGCAATGCACGCACGACAGGCATCATTGGATCCACAACTCTTTGTTTTATGCTGCAATGGTGTGAAACATTTAATTAGAAAAGGTAGGACCCTCCAATCTAGCCTATTTATATAAAAGGGTCCATGCATGGTGGGTCACACCTGATGAACGGCTCAGATCATGGATGGTTGTACCATGCAGCCGCAGACTCGCGTTGCATTCAGATTAGAGTTTTCCATATTATACAATAAATGGCCAACTACTTCAGATTCAAATTTCTTCCATAGTAGACATTTGGACGCTAAAGAAACTATAGATTTAATAATTGTAATCGTTTTCAACGGAAGAAATTTAATATAATATACTAAATTATGAAATAATTATCCAACATGAGCTTAGACTCATCAAATCATTTAAAATGGGTAGGTCCACGGAGCAGTTGTGATAAGAAATAAAGAGTTTTGTTAATTCGACATGCAAAAGTCAAACGAAAATACCCCTCCTTTCACGTAAACGGATTGGGTACTCCCCCTGCCACCGGCCAATGGTGGATGGTCGGTGGTCTGTGGGCCCCACCATGATGTATGCTTTTCATCCATGCCGTTCATATATTTTTCCGGATCATTTTATGGTATGAGACCAAAAATTAGGTATATCCAAATCTCAAGTGTACCACATTATAGGAAACAGTGTTGAATGAGTGTCGACCATTAAAAACTTTTTGGGGGCCCAATGTGATGTTTGTGAGAAATCCTCCCTGTCTAAGTTCATTCATAGGGTCACAAAGACCTGGATGAAGAGGAAAAAAATTTCATAATGATCCAAAACTTCTGCAACCCCTAAAAGGGTTTCAATGGTAGAAGTTCAATTCCCCACTACCTTTTACAGTGTGGTCCACTTGATAGTTAGATCTATCTTATTTTTCGTCTCAAGCCTTAATATGAGTTTGCCAAATAGATGGACGGTTTGGATATAACACATACCTTGTAAAAGGATCAAAAAAAGCAGTGGGGATTACAATAGCAAAAAAAAGAAAAGAAAACAGAAGCCAGGAACCTATGGATACGGATTATAACCGTAGCCATAACCGCAGCCTATGCTTTTTCAATATGTCCTTTGCTATGTATCGAAGGTCTTTTGATATATACTTCGATATGTATTGAAGGTCTTTCGATATGATAAAAAAAGGTCCAGAACGTTCCAATGAGTTTGCCTAAAAAATTCTGCAATTTTCAATATATATCAAAGTGTATTCAATATGTATCGAAGCTGATTTTCTGCATGGCTACGAATTATAGCCGTAGCCATAACTATAGTTCATAAAAGTCCATACAATTTTTTTTTTAGGTTGAATTTCGATACATAGTCCGTAACTGTAGTCCGTAAAAGTCTATGCAAATACCCCGGTTGAATTTCATGTTTGTCCCGCTCAGTTTTGACACAGGGATGAACATGATGAGGTCGAACACCGTCTTCCTCAAGGATAACTACTCTGAATCCACGAAGCTTCTCTGGACTCCTCACAGAGACTTCTCGAATCCACGAGGAAAGAAAGCAAGAGAATAGGAATAAACTCTAATAAATTTAAAATTAATTGATGAATGACTAAAAATGAGTTTACACCCCTTTAAATAAGGCAACCAAGCAATAGGAAAGAAATCAGACTCAAACTACAACTAAAACTCCTAAAATTCGCAACTTACTATAAATAGTAAACTTACTATTTATAGACGATCGTGATGTCTACTAGTGCGCAAGGTTTTCGGCCAATAATAGTAAGTGTCCTATTTGGCTTCACCAAACTGTTCTCCTAATTATTCTAAGCACTTTTCATGTTGGACACAACTCCTAAAGCCCAACGGATGAAGAGCTATAAACAAACTAAAACTTACTATAAATAGTAAAAACGAAATTAAAACGGGGAAACGACCGTCGATCAGGGGGTTTCTTGCAAATCCGGGCTGCGCAACCCGGCATAGCAGGGTTGGTTGGCTAAAGTAGCTCGTTCTACCCTAAAATCATATATTCTGTGTCGGATAACTCATTCCGGATTGTGAGATACGCCCGATCTAAGGTCTGATGGTCTGGATCACTTCTGTCGCTGACCGTGCCTCTTCTGATCCATCTTGGCCATGAAATTGTCCGCGACATGCTCTACATCAGTCCCCTCCACTTGAAAAGAACTCGTCCTCGAGTTCTCCTCCTGCGCTGGTTCATGATACTCGGTTAGGTCCGTGACGTTGAAAGTCTGTGAGATTGCCATGTCATCTGGAAGATCAACAACATAAGCATTGTCATTAATCTTTCGGATGATCGGTACCGGTTCAATCTTCTTATTTTTTAATTTGTTATACGTTCCGGTCGAAAATCTCTCCTTATGCAAATGGACCATAATGCGGTCGCCCACCTCGAACACCTTTTGTCGCAGGTGATTATCCATTTTTTCCTTGTACTTCTCGTTCGAGGCATGTAGCTTAGCTTGTACTTCCGCATGAATGCTCACGATCTTATCTGCCATATGTTCTGCTGCAACGCTCGTGCCTGGGTGCTTGGGCAAAGGGACCAAGTCAAGTGTGTGGCGAGGCACTCGTCCGTAGATAATCTGGAATGGCGATTTTCCTATCGAACGGTTCACCATGTTGTTGAATGCAAACTCTGCTTGAGACAAGGCCAAGTCCCACTGCTTCGGCTTTTCTCCTGCAATACTGCGAAGGAGGTTTACCAATGTGCGATTCACAACTTCGGTCTGCCCATCAGTTTGTGGGTGGTAAGCACTACCAAATTGAAGTTGTGTATCGAATCGAGTCCACAAAGTCCGCCAAAAGTGGCCAATGAACTTCGTGTCACGATCAGAAGTAATGGTCTTAGGGATCCCGTGTAGCCGTACGACCTCCCTGAAGAATAAATTCACCACATGTGTTGCATCAAGGGTCTTCTTGCATGGGATAAAGTGTGCCATCTTGGAGAAACGATCGACCACTACGAACACCGAATCCATGCCGCGCTGTGTTCGTGGAAGACCAAGCACGAAGTCTATTGATAAATCCTCCCAAGGACCGTCAGGAACAGGTAACGGGGTGTAGAGGCCCGTATTCTGAGATTGTCCCTTGGAGGTCTGACAAATATGACAACGTTGTATGGCTCTTCCCACATCATGTACTAATTGCGGCCAGTAATACCGCTCTTCCATAAGAGCTCGCGTCTTGTCTCGCTCAAGGTGTCCACCAAGGCCACCTCCATATAGTTCCTGAATAATCTGGTCCCTTAGAGAACTTTAGGGGATGCACAATCGATTCCCTTTAAAGAGAAAATCATCCTGTATATGAAGGTCACTGGGGTGACCTTCTTGGCACTTCAACCAAGAATCTTTAAAATCCTCATCCTCGGCATATAGGTCTTTGAGACAGTCAAAGCTGACCACCTCGTTGCTCATCGTAACAAGTAGTGACGCACGACGGCTATGCACATCAGCCACCTTGTTCTGCTGACCTAACTTATGCTTCAGAACAAACGTAAATTCTTGTAAAAATGCAACCCATCTAGCATGCACACGATTCACGTTAGTCTGACTATTAATAAACTTTAATGCCTGATGGTCAGTGTACAGAACAAACTCCCTTTGAATCAGAAAATGTCGCCAATGTCGTAGCGCCTGAACAACTGCGTACAACTCAAGCTCGTAAGTCGACCACTTCTTTCGGGCCTCGCTGAGCTTCTCGCTATAAAAGGTTACCGGCCTGCCTTCCTATGATAACACTCCCCCAATTCTGACGTATGAAGCGTCACACTCAACCTCAAATAATTTGTCAAAATTAGGAAGCACCAAGACTGGTGTTGTAGACAAACGATACTTGATTTCGTGAAAGCTCTTGTCAGCTTTATCAGTCCACTGGAACGGTCCCTTCTTCATGCAATCTGTTATAGGCGCGACTATGGTGCTAAAATCTCACACAAATCGATGATAGAAAGTCGCCAGCCCTTGAAAACTCCTCACCTCATTAATGTTTGTCGGGATCGGCCATTCCCTAATAGCTCGCACTTTTTCATCGTCCACCCGAATGCCTGTGGACGTTACAACAAATCCTAAAAACAACAGGCTGTCAGTTAAAAAACTACACTTTTTCAAGTTGAGGTACAACTTGTTATCTTGTAGGACCTGCAGCACCTTCGTGAGATGTTTCTTGTACTCCGCCTCATCCTGGTTATATATCAATATGTCATCAAAATATACTACCATAAATCGGCCTGTGAACGGTTTTAGAACATGATTCATCAAACGCATAAAAGTACTTAGTGCGTTCGATAAGCCGAAGGGCATGACCAGCCACTCATACAACCCTTCCTTTGTTTTGAATGCCGTTTTTCATTCATCACCGGGTCGAATACGAATCTGATGGTACCCGCTCTTTAGATCGAGTTTAGAGAACACCTTAGCCCCTCCTAGCATATCGAGCATGTCGTCCAACCGTGGTATCGGGAACTGATATTTGATGGTAATTTTGTTAATTGCTTGGCTGTCGACACACATGCGTCAGCTTTCATCTTTTTTTGGCGTTAATAATGCTGGTACAACACATGGGCTCATGCTCTCTCTCAATAGACCCTTACGGATCAATTCCTCCACTTATCCCTGAAGTATCTCACAATCCTTTGGACTCATCCGATAATGAGGGCGATTGGGCAGGCTAGTCTTATGGACGAGGTTTATGTGATGTTAGATGTCCCTCATGGGGGACAATCCATCAGGTAAATCTTCAGGCCAGACTTCTTTGAATTCGTTTAGTAATAGTCTTAAGCTTGGAGGGATGTTTGGGGGTTCCTCTTTCTCGCCCTTCACCACTACGGCATATACCTCGTCGGTTTCCTTGGATTCCTTCATGAAATCCCGAATGGTCAAGAGAGAACTCTCCTCCACTTTAGAGGCTTCAGGGTGGTTCTCTGGTGCCATAGGGGTAAGGATTATTTTTCGACTATCCTTGACGAATATATAGACATTTTCTCGCCCCCGATGGGTCGCATCACGGTCCGACTACCAGGGTCGACCGAGTAGCATATGGTAGGCTTCCATGTCAACCACGTCACAAAGAATCTGATCCTTATAGTGTTTACCAATTGAAAACGAGATAGTGCATTGTTTAGTTACCTTGGTCTCGTTCACTTTTTTTATCCAGCCAATTGAGTATGAGGAAGGATGTTTCGTCGTTGGTAGCTGCAACTTATCCACCATCACTCTTGAGACGATGTTCTTACTGCTACCACTGTCTATAATCACATCACAGACTTTTCCGCTGACAATACATCGAGTGCAAAAATATTGTGCCGCTGTGGATGTAATTCCTTTCGTGGGGTATACAGTAGTCGCCTCACAACGAGAGATTCGCCATGATCCTCGCCTATCACTTCACCGCCATCTGCTATTTCTTCAGTGGTTTGTTCATATTCATTAAAACCATGATCTTCTTATACGGCTGCATCTTCAGTGCCCCCTTCGTTTATAGTCAAGTGTGTTGCCGGACGTTGAGGACAAGTGTTTGATAAGTGGCCTAGTTGGCCACAGTAATAACAATTGTTCGGCCTTGGCCGAGTATAAGGATTCAGAATCCTACTCAGCCTCCCTGTTATGGGTGCTGCCCATTGAGGTCTGGATGGTCCGCTCCCCATATCACGATTCACAGGTGGAGGAGGTTGAGGACGTTCTCTTATCGGATCTTTTTCTCGAGCCAACACTGGATCCTGTGTGGGACCCGTTATAGGGGGTCGATTTGAAGGATAGGGACGAGCAGGAGCTCTTGCAAGTTGTGTTTCTGCCCTTCTTGTCAATTGAACTGCTTCATCTACGGTCCCGACTAGATATATCTGAACTCGGTCCTGAATTACCGGTCACAACCCACCTATAAATCGTGCCACCTTCTGTGCCTCAGATTCTGATAGATCGTTTCTTGTAGCCAACCACTGAAATTCTTCAGTATAATCCGTAACAGTTCGATTTCCTTGTCGGCAGTTCTGGTATTGCTGGAATAATATCTGCTCATAATCACTGGGGAGAAAACGTGATCGAAGAAGACGTCTCATCCGATGCCATGATGCGATGAGTGCCTTATTTTGGCGGGCTTGTGAGAGTTGTAATTGTTCCCACCATGCAGAAGCACCAGATTTTAATTTAAACGCTACCAATTTCACCCTTTTATGATCTGGCACATCCATATAATCGAAATATCTCTCTATTTCGGCTAGCCAATCGAGGAAATCTTCGATACGAATAAACCGTTAAAACTAGGAAGTTCACCCTTACCTCGATAGTCTCTTTCAGCACGATCTAGACGATCGCCTCCATGGATTGATCGTCGGTCGAAACCTTCATTAATGTCCTCGTCGCTGGAACTAGAATCATCTGGTGTAACCCTACGGTTTACCACTGGTAGTGCTCTGCGATAATCGGGGTTGCGTCGTACAGCAACCACGGGTGGTGGAGCGACCATAGGTGGTGGAGCACCGCTTAGGGCTCGGGGCGGAAGTAGCGCATCCGCAAGACGGTCGAGGGTTGCCTGCAGCCCTTACATGGTCAACTGACTCTCCCGATGGAAAGCTTCCATTCTTTCCGAAAGATAACGAATCCCTGGATCACCGTCCACAAGATTTATTTGTCATCGGCCCGAGAAAAAACCTCGCTCTGATACCAAATTGACGCAGGGATGAACGTGATGAGGTCGAACACCGTCTTCCTCAAGGATAATTACTCCGAATCCACAGAGCTTCTCTGGACTCCTCACAGAGAGTTCTCGAATCCATGAGGAAAGAAAGCAAGAGAATAGGAATAAACTCTAATAAATTCGAAATTAATTGATGAATGACTAAAAATGAGTTTACACCCCTTTAAATAAGGGAACCAAGCAATAGAAAAGAAATCAGACTCAAACTACAATTAAAACTCCTAAAATTCGCAACTTACTATAAATAGTAAACTTACTATTTATAGACGGTCGTGATGTCTACTAGTGCGCAAGGTTTTCGGCCAAAAATAGTAAGTGTCCTATTTGGCTTCACCAAATCGTTCTCCTAATTATTCTAAGCACTTTTCATGTTGGACACAACTCCTAAAGCCCAACGGATGAAGAGCTATAAACAAACTAAAACTTACTATAAATAGTAAAAACGAAATTAAAACGGGGAAACGATCATCGATCAGGGGGTTTCTCGCAAATCCGGGCTGCGCAACCCGACGTAGCAGGGTTGGTTGGCTAAAGTAGCTCGTTCTACCCCAAAATCATATATTCTGCATCGGATAACTCATTCCGGTTGCGAGATACGCCCGATCTAAGGTCTGATGGTCCGGATCACTTCTGTCACCGACCGTGCCTCTTCTGATCCATCTTGGCCATGAAATTGTCCGCGACATGCTCTACATCAAGTTTCTAGGTTGCCCCGCTGAATTTCAAGTTCGCCCTGCTGAATTTTCAGTTTGCACTTTTGAATTTCATGTTTGCCCTGTTGAATTTCATGTTTGCCCTGTTGAATTTTCAGTTTGCCGTGCTCAATTTTTAGTTTGCCTTGCTCAATTTCGAGTTTATCACGCTCAATTTTCAATTTCCTTGCTCAATTTCTAGTTTGCCCTGCTCAATTTTCAGTTGAGCAGGGCAAACTGAAAATTGAGCGGGGCAAATCAGAAATTGAGCGGGGCAAACATGAAATTGAGCGGGGCAAATTTGAAATTCAACGGGGCAAACATGTACATTAAACAAATACTCTCTCTCTCTCTCTCTCTCTTTGGTTTTTATGTTACTTAGAAGGTATTTAATAAAACACATGTAAAACTATTGTCTTTGTTTGTAAAACAGTGGGTTTTTGAAGTAGCAATTTAGGTGTCTGTGAAAATGCTCATGGTAAGGGGTGTATCACTCTTGGTGAGGCTAGGGTGCACCTAATATACTCTTAAAAATTGGGTGGCTTTTCACTTATAGGACAAGACATAACAAATCGTTTGCATTCTCTCTGCTTGTGCAATCGTTTGCATTCAGCGGGGCAAACTGCCATTATTAGCAAGAAATAGATGTTTAATTGACTTATAAGTGAGGGAATAGAAACTTTACAGACATCATTTTCTGATAGTCAATGGAAGAACCAATTTTATAAACTAAACATCTCTTTTACGTTGAAAAGTTATCAGATGTGAGACAAACAAATTGTTTCCTTTTAGTGTTCAAATTGAAAGGAAAAAGTGAAATAGCATGGAGCTATAAAAAATCAAAGCAATAATAAAGAAACCTCAATTAACAACGATGAGAGGGAGACCCTTAGGGCCATCTATAAGGTCTCGACCTCGGTATAGGTTGTCACTGCCACTTCCGACTCCTCAACTTGGGCCTGGATCTCGGCCTTAGCTGTCTTAAGCCTCCGACCTGCCTGCTCGATGTGATCCCTTATCTTGAGGAAAGCTTAACGGGAGGCGAGAACTCCAATGACACCCTGCAAAGAGGGAACAACAAGAAGTTAGCCGACCAAAAAGAAAAAATGCATACAAGAAAAAAAAAAGAGACATACGCCTTTACCTTGATCAACATCGACATCACCCCACCTACCAAGGGTTCAGGTTACAGGGCAAGCATGGAGCCGATCTCCTCTTCACTCATATGGTGGCTGCCCCATTATTAGCCAAGAATCTATGTTCTGGAATGTGTCTTTTTCTTTAATTTTCAATTTGCCCCGCTCAATTTCTAGTTTGCCTCGCTTAATTTCTGGTTTGCCCCGCTCAATTTCTATTTTGCCCCACTCAACTTTCAGTGTACCCTACTCAATTTCTAGTTTGCCTCGTTCAATTTCATGTTTGCCCCGCTCAATTTCTAGTTTGCCCCGTTTAATTTCATGTTTGCCCCGCTGAAATTCATGTTTCCCAGCTGAATTTCATGTTTGTCCCTTTCAATTTCTATGTCGTCTCGCTGAATTTCATGTTTGCTTCACTCAATTTCTAGTTTGCCCTGCTGAATTTCATTTTTGCCCGACTCAATTTCTAGTTTTCCCCCCTAAATTTCATGTTTGTCCCGCTCAATTTTCAGTTTGTCCCGCTCAATTTCATGTTTGTCCCCTCAATTTCATGTTTGCCCTGCTGAATTTTATTTTTGCCCCACTCAATTTCTAGTTTGCCTTGCTGAATTTCATGTTTTCCCCGCTCAATTTTCAGTTTGCCCTACTCAATTTTATGTTTTTCCTGCTCAATTTCTAATTTGACCGCGAAGTGATTGAAATTGAATGAAATGGATTTTCGACCATTGACCGGATGGAATCTTGGAAAATAACTAGGTTGGCTGACTAAATTAGCTTCTCCTACCCCAAAATCATATGTTGTACGTTAAATAATTCATTTTAGTTTAAGAAATATGCTTGTTAAATAAATAGATAAAGAAATGAATTAAAAGATAGAAAAATATTTTTATATACTTATATATACATATTTACATAATTATGTATTAGAGAAAATTGTAAGGGGAAAAAAGTTCTCCTTGTAAAAAAAATAAAAAAAATACAGATTACCACGGCAGTGCCGTCGATAATTATTTATTAGAGAAAAATGTAAGGGGGAAAAGGTTCTCCTTGTAAAAAAAAAAATAATAATAATAAAAATCTGCCAAACTATCGCGCAGTGTCGCGGGAGTCTGTATTTTTTTTTTCTATGTGTGCTTTTGTGGGTCCCATCATGAGGTCTGTATTATATCCAAACCATCCATCTATTTGGTAAGCTCATATTAAGGTTTGAGACAAAAAATAAGACAGATCTAACTATCAAGTGGACCACACTATAAAAGGCTGTGGGGAATTGAACATCTACAATTGAAACCCTTTTAGGGGTTATAGAAGTTTTGGAACATTATGAAATTTTTTTTTTCCTCTTCATCCAGGCCTTTGTGACCTTATGAATAGATTAGATGGAAAATAAACATTATGGTGGGCCCTACAAAATTTTTAACGGTGAAAATCAATTTTCCCGCTGCTATGTGGTGAGGTCCAGTTGATCTTTGGATATGATTTTTTTTTTTTTTTTTGGATAATGCTCCGAAATCATCTTGAAATATGTATGAACATTGTGGATATAATAAATACATAGCTATGGGGCCATGTAACTTTGATCTCTTTTGAGCCGTTCGTACAACTCTCAATTGGAGGAGCGTCAGCGCTCGTCTTCGAAGGGGAGGGGTATTTTTGTCCTCAAATTCGTTCTCCGTACGAGTAGTTATAAGTTCGCAAGTTATGTTTGTATTGCTTCAAAAAAAGTATTGGATAAAAGGTGGGGTCCACAGTCGTAAATTTCTCCAAAGATAACTACTCTGAATCCACGGGGCTTCTTTGGACCCTCAAAGAGATATCTCGAATTCACGAGGAAAGATAAAAATTAGAAGTAATTCTATAAATTCGAAACAAATTGCTTGATAATTGTCTTGTATCTCTTTTATATAATTAATAAAGAAAAAAAAATAAAATTTGTAATTATCAAAAATAGTTAACTTCTAACTCTAATAAAAATTCTAATTCTAGTAAACTTCTAAGGTCTAATTTCTAAAAATAAAAATTATAAATAAACTTTTGCTAGAGCAGTCTTGTTATAATTAAAAGTTATTTCTAACAAAAATTTTTTAAAAAAAAAATCTAAAATTCTAAAAGTAAAACAAAAAATATTACAAAAATCAGAATTACTAAAAATAGTAATTTTTGTTTCTTCAATTTATGTTTTTGAGCTTAAAGCATGTGTTTTCTAGTGAAATGGATAGTTGTGATCTACTTTGTGAATCGGTTCACTTCGGATGACCTGTTACAATAAAGATTGATAGGTTGTGTGTCCCGTAACGATACCATGATCAAAAGTTATGATTAATTTACGGTTCACCTTCTTTTGGTCCAACCATGCTAAGAATGCATCGGTGCCACGTCTTACATCAACTTGCAATTGACAAGGTTCCTACCTCAAGAGATTGTTGTCTCGACAAGTTTTTGGGAAGGAGAATGACAAAGGCAATTTTACGAAGAGAGAGCCATGTTAATTTATATGATATATAGGGCAGGGAAGGGAAAGATTAATTTTGAGTGAAGTTGGTAAAGCCAACTAAATAGAAATCTATCCCAATCAAATTGCCAAGCGATTGTAGTTACCAAAAGTGACTAAGTATCCTTATTAAATCATATTTTCTACTGTTAGAGATAAGGTAGAGTAGATGAGATTATGAAACTTGAGAGAGAAGTGAAAATATTGGGGAAGGTTTGTGTGCACACAGTGTCCACCGACAGAAATTAGTAAGTACCAGTCAGTTGGATTGTGATGTAGAGCGGGTCGGGATAGTTTCATGGCCAAGATGGATCAGAAAAGGCTCGGTTGACGGACCATCGGACTTTAGATCGGGCATATCTCACCATCCGGAATGAGTTATCGGGCGTAAAATATACGATTTTGGGGTAGAACGAGCTACTTTAGCCAACAACCCCACTACGCAAGGTTGCGTAAGCCGGATTTGCAAAATACCCTTGGATTTACGGTTGTTTCCTTATTTTAATTCCGTTTTTACTACAAATAGTAAGTTTTAGTTTGATTGTAATTCTTCATCTGTTAGGCTTTAGGAGTTGCGGCAAACACGAAAAGAGCTTAGAAAAATTAGAAGAATAACTTGGTGAAGCCAAATAAGACACTATTTTTGGCCGAAAACCTTGCATACTAGTAGACATGACAACCATCTATAAATAGTAAGTTTACTATTTATAGTAAGTTGCGAATTCTAGGAGTTTTAGTTGTAGTTTGCTTCTAATTTCTCTCCCATTGCTTGGTATCCCTATTTAAAGGGTTGTGAGCTCTTTTATTTAATTCATTAATTAATTTTGAATTTTATAAAATTTATTTTCTATTTTGCTTGTTTTTTTTTTTTGTGGATTCGAGAAGCCTCTGCAAGGAGTTTAGAGAAGTTCTATAAATTTAGAACAGTTATCCTCTTAAGGGAGATAGTGCTCGGCCTCATCACGTTCATCCCTGCGTCAGATCGGCGGGGATCAGAAGTCCAGAACCCATGACATGTCTGAGCCAGATCCTTGTAGTGGTTTTGAATTCGGAATACCCAGGTCATAATGGGTTTCCCCCACCCAATAGCCTGTTAGTCTTGGGAGGTTCTGATTTTTAGGCAATTTTAATTAATTTCACTACAACAGCTGGCGATGCCCTGGGGCGACACTGGTGGACCAGCAATGGAAGAGGTTTGGACTGGACCGCCCACAAAAAACACACGAGAGTCTGGTCCATGTTCTGAAACATTGGTGTGCTTATATCTCCCTTATGGCAGTGAAAATTGGAATGCCATGTCTGAAAAATTATCATTTTGGAACGCTTGCTACATTCCCGCCAATTGTCTTTTAACTGGTGGCTGCCCCGAGATAATGTGCACACATGCTTTGTGATCACTGAGATCAATGCCTTATACTGTGTGCCCTTTAACTACATTCACATTTACTTCTTCCATCTTATAATTAATGTAGTTGGTCTGCTTCTATCTTATAATAATGTAGTTGGTCTGGCATCTGAATCCATTGACACTTCATCAGTCAAAAAGCCTACCGCTTTCATCATCTTAGGATATAAGGTACCCGGATGCGTTTGGTTCGGATCCAGATCATTAGCATCTTAGGTCCCACCATACGTGAACTGTGACCTGGAAACAATCTCCGTGATTGAAAGATTTAAAATAAAAAATAAAAATAATAAAAATCTCCGTGATTGAAAGATGTTATGGGAAAATCTGAGCAGAACTCGACAGAGGCCGACTTAAAGAAGCCGACGAGCAGAGCCTTGGACAGATAGTAGTTCATCCGCACCGAGCTGATTCCAAGTTCTTTTGTAGAGATCTGACACCAACCTGGAACTCAGAAAAAGTCATTACACACTCGGAAGAAGCCATTACACATCCGACCCGTTGATTCCTAACAGGATCAGCTCGCTCATGAGCTTGGATGGTCGTGAGCGAGGATGAAATTTTAGGGTTGGCTCGGAAGAGAACATGGCCGAAATTTACGCTAAAGGGTTAACTCTAGTAACGCATGTTTGGAGCATCATCCGGTGTACGATCTCCGGTTAACAATGGACATCAACGCACGCGTAGCTCTCGCTTAATGGCAAAGATCGTGCCGAGATTGACGGGCACGTTCACTTCAATCAAAATGTATAAATAGAGAACATACCGACAATAATAGGTATGTAACATCTCACACCCTAAGCATATTCTACATAATTTAGACCTAGATTCCTAGCCTGACTTTGACATCGGAGAGTCCCTTGCTCTAGCCAGGGTCTCCTTTGTCCTCTTGTGCAGATTACTGGCTCAATTTGAGTGCTTGGATCTCAACAAAAGGTGAACCATATTTTAGCATCAACAAAAGAGATGGCCAATCTTGGGCCATTTTCATTTGAATGTGGTTTCTCTTGTCAACAGTCTATTTAGGATGCACATGAACTGCTTGTATTTGACCTGTACAATTTCGTGTGGGTTTTGCAAAGCTTCAATTTTAAATAGGGTGCTGTATATTCCTGGGAAGAAGGTGTTGAAATCTATATGCAGTGATAAGAGTTAAATAAGATGTGCGGTGGTTGAGTCCTTATTTTCTCTGTCTTCCTACTCTTGCAGAGGAGGTAATTGGGTATTACAAACGGTCAATCTAATGCATGCCATAAGTGACGCTCCTTGTTTGAAAAATATCTCCATTGGAAAACCTAACCCTTTTGATGGATTGTTTAAGAAAAAAAATGAAGAAAAAGACCCCTTTTTCATCTTTCTTACATAAGAAAAGTGAAAGAGAGGTAGAAAATTATATACAAAGAAACCTCCAACAGATTTGTTCTTCTTGAATCAAGAAGATTCAAGAAGGAATTTTGTACACATGAGATGAAGATCCCCAAGTGGTAATTCTCAAATTATTGCATACTAGATTTGTTTTTTTGTTGTTTTTTTTTTTTTCAACAGTAATATAGATTTTTTTTTTTTTTGAACGGTTGGATGGTTTTTTTTTTTTTTTTTTTATCACTCTCAGCTTGAGAAGATTTTTTATGTAAAATTCACGTGCATTTCTCTATTTATCTTAAAAAAAAAAAAATCTTTTATGCTTGGAATGGTTTTGTAAATTAATTTGTACGAATCATGCACCCTATATGTTTATAAAAATTTATGTGTGGCTAGTATATACATGGCCTTGTGGACAATATATGTACATTGAAGACAGATTTCCTACTGTACGACCCATTTATGGCCCATTTCCAAAAATAAGCCCACTTATTTTGAGCTCTCAATAATAAGCCTCACTTGTACGGGTCGAAAATGCCCTTGCTTTTTTGGGATTTGTGAAAGCGGGAGATCTCTAGCTACGGATTATAACCGTAGTCATAACTCACCAATTGCAAGAGGGTGAACAGTAAGTCGGGGTTGACCGGTTACTCCTTGTATTATTATTATTATTTTTTTAAAGTACGTGCATAGGTCAGACAGCAAGTCAGGGTCAACTGGGTTGTGTACTTACTTTTTTTATATATATACAAGGAGAACTTTTTCTCTCATACATTTTTCTCTAATACATATTTATATAAATATGTATATATACGCATATAAAAAATTTTCTCTTTTTATTCATTTAATAAATATATCTCTTAAGCTAGAATGAGTTACTTGACGTACCATATGATTTTGGGGTAGGAGATGTTACTTTAGCTAACCAACATACTTATTTTCCAAGATTCCATCAGGTCGATGGTCGAAAATCCATTTCATTCACTTCGCGACCAATTTCAATCAGTTCACGATGAATTTCATTCATTTCATTTCATGGTCAATTTCATGCATTTCACAGTCAATTCCCTTCACTTTCACGGCCAATTCACTTCACTTCACAGTCAATTCCATGCATTTCATGGTTAATTTGCTTCACTTCACGGTTAATTCCGACGATTCTCCTTTACTTCACAGTCAATTCTATGCATTTCACGGTCAATTTTCTTTAGTTCGTAGTCAATTCAATGCATTTCACGATCAATTCCCTTCACTTCATGGTCAATTCCATGCATTTCACAGTCATTTCTGGGGATTCCGTTTTGATTCACAGTCATTTCCATGCACTTCGCGATCAATTCCGTTAACTTCATTGTCAATTCCCTTCACTTCACGGTCATTTCCATATATTTTATGGTCATTTCGCTTCACTTCACGGTCATTTTCATGCATTTCACGGTCATTTTCAGCAATTTTTTTTAGATTCATGGTCATTTTCATGCACTTCACGGTCAATTCCCTTCACTTCACGGTCATTTTCATGCATTTTACAGTCATTTCGCTTCACTTTATGGTCATTTCCATGCATTTCACAGTCATTTCGCTTCACTTCATGGTCATTTCCATGCATTTCACGGTCATTTCCAATGATTCTGTTTTGATTCATAGTCATTTTGATGCACTTCACGTTCAATTCCCTTCACTTCTCGGTCATTTCCATGCATTTCACGGTCATTTTCAACGATTCCATTTAGATTCATGATCATTTCGATGCACTTCACAGTTATTTCACTTCACTTCACGGTCATTTCCATGCATTTCACGGTCATTTCGCTTCACTTCACGATCATTTTCGTGTATTTCACGGTCATTTCGATGCACTTCATGGGCAATTCTCTTCACTTCACGGTCATTTCTATGCATTTCACGGTCATTTCACTTCACTTCACGGTCATTTCCATGCATTTCACAGTCATTTCCAATGATACCATTTAGATTCATGGTCATTTCGATGCACTTCACGGTCAATTCGCTTCACTTCACGGTCTTTTTCACGCATTTCACGGTCATTTCACTTCACTTCACGGTTATTTCCATACATTTCATGGTCAATTCCAGCGATTCCGTTTAGATTTACGGTCATTTTCATGCATTTCATGGTCAATTCCTTTCGCTTCACGATTATTTCCACGCATTTCATGGTCATTTCGCTTCGTTTCATGGTCATTTTCATGCATTTCACGGTCATTTCTAGCGATTTCGTTTAGATTCACAATCATTTCGATGCACTTAATGGTCAAATTTCTTTACTTCATGGTCAGTTCCCTACATTTCACGGTCAATTCGCTTCCCTTCATAGTGATTTCCATGCATTTCATGGTCATTTCAGGTAATTCCCGTGAAGTGAATGAAATGGATTTTCAACTACCAACCCAATGAAATCTTGGAAAATAAGTATATTGGTTAGCTAAAGTAGCATGTCCTATCCCAAAATTCTATAAAGTATCGTCAAGTAACTCATTCCGGTTTAAGAGATGTTTATTAATTGAATAACGAAAGACATGAATAAAAAGAGAAAAAAAAAATTATATGATTTTATATATATATATATATATATATATATATATATATATATATATGAAAAAAAAAAACATAGGAAAGAAAGAGTTCTCCTTGTAAAAATTACTTTTCAAAAAAATAGAAAAAAAATACACAGGTGAGATAGCGAGTAGCGGTCGGATTAGGCTGTTTTTTTTTTTTTCCTATCAGTAATTCCCATTGCTTTTTGTAGATTCCATCATGATGTATGTGTTATATCTAAACTGTCCATCTATTTGGCGAACTCTTATTAAGGCTTGAGGCGAAAAATTAGACAGATCTAGCCATCAAGTGGACCCCACTGTAAAAGGTAATGGAGGATTGAACATCTACCATTGAAACCCTTTTATGGGACACCGAAGTTTTAGATCAATATAAAATTTGTTTTTCCTCTTTATCTAGGTCTTTGTGACCTCATGAATAGATTGGATGGAAAATATATGTTATGGTGGGCCCTACGAAATTTTTAACAGTGAAAATCAAGTTTCTTGCTGCTATTTGTGGTGTGGTTCAGTTGATCTTTGGATGCGATTCCTTTTTTCCGATAATGCTCTGAAATGATCTCAAAATATGGAAGAACGGTGTGGATATAACAAATACATCATTGTGGGGGCCATGTCGAGGAGCGTCAGCGCTCGTCTTCGCACGCCAGCCAATCGGCTTCCGGAAGGAAGGAATGACGGGGGTATTTTGGTCCGATGAAAAGGCTTCCGTCCACAGTCGAGTATTCTTGGAAGCTTAAAAAGAAGTGGGCTTAAAATGGCTGGTGGCCCATAAATGGGTCGTACAGTAGGAAATTTCTCTACATTAAACATAGCTTGTGGGTCCGTTCAAGGCTTTGCAAAGTATGTTCGAGTCTTTGGTCCAGACAACCGGGGCCCAGGGACTCATGCTCCAGGCCATTGGTCTGTCTCTTGAGGAACCATACCCCAAAACTCTCCCATTCTTGAGCCCCTGGCTAACAATATCGGACCTTTCCTCAATTGAATGTGCACCCTTTCTGCATGTCACAAATAGAAAGATCATATTTTCTGATCTAATGAGATTCATAGGCATAGTCCAGATCAGTCTCAGTTGGTGTAATGGACGCTAGATAGAGTCTTGCATGAAGCATGGCCTACAAGTCAGCTTATACGCTGATCCAATTAGTGGATTCTCATCTGATCAGGATGGAAATAGGTATTTTCTCCCAACAATTCCACCAATTCTGTCTCCATTGATGCATTTGTGTTAAATAGACCCTTGCCGAGTCGCTCATGGGTCCGCCCATAGCTATGCCTTGACTATCTATTATCTTGTCATGGCACTTGAGGACACTCGAAACATTTATCTCCTTTTTACATCATCATTGCAAATGCTACAAACCCAATTTTTCAGCTTGCGGCAGCCCCCAAGTGTCCCAGCATCAACCCGAATGGACCGTGTCAACTAGGTTAAGGTTAATGAAATGTAGGACTCACTTTATATGTAGCATACAAGTAATTCAAATTAGACTATCTAAATTTAGTGGATGTTTAAATTGAAAAAGTATACAATGGTCCTGTTTCAATAATTGTTTATTCACCAATCAATAGTTCAAATAGTTTAACTAATCTGATTTTGGGGCTGTGATTTAGGCAATTGATTCGGTTTAACTTGAGTTAATGAGTGTAACGTATACAGAACGTCACACGCTTCTAGAGGATCAAATAGCTCCATTAAAATTGATGGACCCGGCCCTGTTTAAATATAATTTCAGCCCCTTAAAGAGTCAAAAAAGCATCTCCTCCGTTCCTTTATAATGGATTTCTTTTTTCTTTTTCTTTTTGATGGAATCTCTACTTCTAAGAAACAAAAGACAGAAAAAGAAAAGAAAAAGGAAAAGAAAAAGAAAAGGCCCCAAGCACAGGCGAGCAGGATGGACCTTAAGGCCTGACAGGCAACTAGGCCCACCTTTCCAAGCCCAGGGGTGGCGTGCCACGTGCTTAAAGAAGAGCTACTGCCATACATGTCAATCATAAATGACCTGTCCTGAAGGGGAAAAAAATTTATTTAAAAAAAAAAATTAAAAAAAAATCCCTTCATTCACATCTTACTTCTGACAAGGGAATGGGGGATCAGACCATCTAGTTAGTGGGCCCCAGAAAGGTGGATTCCCCCCAATTGGAAGCAAGATTCTTAGACAGACAGACAGTGCAATCTAAAAGAATAAAGAAAAATGAGAAACGAAATGGGGACTTGAGATGGGACGGCATGGTCCGTCCAGCTGCTTGGCCCGATTTGCCATGGGCTAGGCCGTGGTCTATTTCTATTTTCATGGGGTGGGTCTAGGCCTTATTGGTCTCTCCTGGTAGGTAGAGTGCTGTCCTGGCTTGAAGTTTGAAAATACCTGCTATCAATGACAGTTTGATCCCACATCTGGGGCCCGTTCATGGTTTTTAAGACTCGGGTGGAAACCTGAATAAATGGGCCAGGACTGGGTTTGAATTTGACACAATAGCTGACCCTAGGCCAGCCAGTTCCTCCTGCTTCGGTACTCCATCCCTCTAAATCTACACGTGCAACTATGGTTTCAATGGGCTGGCTGAGGTCCAGAAAAATTAAAAAATTGAATTGGGCCAGCTCAAATAACTCAAAATCCAGCCCAGCCCATTGACCACTGTACATAGGGGAACTTAAAAAGTACATGGGACCCATGTAATAATATAAACAGGCCAACATTATCTGATTACAGGCAGACTTATGATATACGAAGCCCATACAAGGCCTTTTGATACATGTCCTGATAAGATGATTGTAGCCATTCAAATGCCTGGCAGACTAATGGCATACCTTAATTCCAACAATTCCAGTCTAGTTCTTGCTAACCTGAATCTGTCTCGCACTGATACTGACAATTCAGATCAAGCTCCTCTGATCTCCTGAATCTTCTAGGCTGATTAGATGAGTTCTCATGGAGTGGTCTCTTACAGTGTGGCTGATCGACACAGGTATCATCGAACATGGCAATGGCTCGATTGCTCAAGTGGGTCTTGCTTAGGCTGATTGAATTCGGAGTTTTTTCTGCTGATGGAAAGGTAACAGTTCCGTTATGCTTGTTGGATTTATATCCATTGACAGAATCATAGTTCATTCTTTCTGAGCTTTCGGAAGATGTTAAACAGCTATCCATGGAGCAATCAGTAAGCTCAGGTTGATGATGGACAAAGCCATATCCAATCAATCCCTTCTCTTGTTTCTGCAAGCTCATGTCTGATATCTCAGTCAATTGAGAAATTGAAGAGCTTGGGCATTCAGCATCCGCCGTAGAAAACAGCCCCAAGAATTCTGATTTTGCAGCTTCCAGTCCCAAAGAAGTACGACTATACGCAGCAAGCGTTTCCTGTGCTTTCTTCAATACCGACTGCAGATACTTCCCTTGTGCTTCAATTCGAAGCTGCAAGTGCTGCTGCACCTGAATGAAGGGGAAAAAAAAGATCCACGATTACAGGTAGCGGCGTGAGGCCAATACAATCAACAGTTTTCAACATAAAATCAAGTCATGCGATCTTACTTCAATCTGTTCATGCAGTTTCTTCTGCACTTCCATTTGCATCTGCAGTGCTTTAGCTATCTGCAAGCTTCTGAGAAACAGAATCTTAAATCAGTAAAACATCTCTTCCTAATGATTTCCACAAGAAGAACTTCATGGAAGAAATTCAGTAACATTCATCACTTACTCATTAACTTGCTCATGAGTTCTCCCCGTGTTTTCTCCATCAATACGGCCGACTCTGTAATCAGCTATCGTGCAGTCTGCTGTTGAAACCAATCAAGACCCAAGTCAGGGAAGCTCAAACCAGTCACATATTTTCATTACAAACTAAACAATCTAACCTTCTTTCATGTTATCACCGCAGGTTTGTGAGTTCTGGATAATAGCAAGCCTATATTTCTGCAATAAAGAAAACCCCAATACTCCCATATTTAAATTCATTACCGTTATTTTCAGCATGTTTAAGTCATGATAGATGCCGAGATTATACTGAAATTCTGAAAGATAGAATACCTGCAAATGGCTCTTTAGGTGGTACAATGTAAGTCCAGGGATTCCCATCACCTTCATCACGGCTTTTGGTGTTGCCTCTGCGTAGTAAGAGAAAAGAAAAAAGAAAAATCGATGAAAAGATTAGAACATGTAAACATATGGAATCTGATGAAAGGATTCTATACTTACTTTCAACACCGCCCAGCTGAGAAACTGCATCGATGAAGCGCTGATGAAGGTCGGGTGTCCATTTTAGCCTTGGCTTAGCATCAGCAGATAGAACCAATCCAAATTCTGTGTGTCCGTGAATTGAAGAAGAACTGTCCTCAACTTGGTTATCCATCATTTGCTGGAAACCTAATTCAGTCAGATTGAGAAATCATAGAAGATGGAATCAGGTATTCCCGGTAAGTATAAAACAAAGAGATTGGTGAGTAATTTGTTCTCTCTCTCACCTTTGTTTCGGTGTATAACAACAATCTGAAAACAGAAGCGGATTGAGTTGAAGAATATATGCATGAGTTGGGAGTCCTTTTCTCAATTTCCCACTCCATTTCACCTTTTGCTTTTCTTCTATGACTTGAAAGGGAGAGAATCTTTGATGCAAGAAACAGAGAAAGTAACACAGTTGAATTGGGTCTCAAAAGGAGAGAAGAGGAAAAGTGTAGGCATTGTTTTCTTGCTGTTTTCCCACTTCTCCTCTGTTTTCTTGATTCTCTGCTTCATTGCATGGGCCCCACCATTATGAATAATGGGGGAGCACTTTTATCTACGGTAAGGAGCTTTGAATGGAGTTAATCAAGTGATTTGTTTGATTTGTTTCTCCCCTTTCGCTTCTCCATCATGGGGAGGACTACTGAAGTGAATTCACAGTCTGACGGTTGGATCATGTGGATTGGTGTATGATCCACTTCAAGAATTAAACCTTATGGACGGTCCACATTTTCTTTTGACATGATTTTAACTGTGCGAAAGATGACTCTTCTATAATTTGAATGTCCATAGATCGAATGGATTCAGCGTTTCCCTACCTGAACGGTTCGGATCGCCTGTGCAAGTGGACCAACCAGTGGAATCCTCTGTATTCACTCCAATAGCCCAGAGACTACCATAGCAGGCCTCTTTTCACTGTTGAGAAGAGGCAACATCTAGTTTTGGAGTGGCAGATTATCTTTGGTTTTTCTGTTGATGAGGGAATCAAGGAATCTAGTTTTAGATCATAAAGCAGTATATAATAAAAGCTTCTTTAACATATAAACCAGAATACTTGATAAAAACAACTCAATGGAGACAAATCCATTTCAAGGGGATCTCACTGGAACAGTTCCTCTGATATCTCTGTGAAAATTAGCCCAAAGTCTACAAAACATAGAAAATGAGCCCAAAATACTAATAATAAACAAAGACAAAAACAAAAATCATTTCGGTGAATATCGAGTACATATATATTTTTTAAAGTAGCCATTACTTCATAAAGATATTGGTTTTGCTGCCATTATTGTAAAAAATATATATATGAACCGTAGAAATTAATAATCATGGAGAGGTTCCATTTTGCATGAAGTGGACAAACTGAGATCCGTAAAGGCTTCAAAATCTACTTGTACAGATATAAGAGTTCCACGGAAAACAAAAGCCTTCCTGGGATGGGGTAAGTGCCTACAGCAGTGTGGTGCCAAGTACTCATACAAACGGGTTCATATATATATATATATGGGAAAAGGTACTATGCGTTCGACCTCACGAGTCCGTCCCATGAGGTCGAGCTGTGTGGGCCCCACCGTGATGCGTGTCAACCATCAATACCGTGCATTTGATGGGTCCCCTTTAAATTATGGGATATACCAAAAATCAGCCGTATACGGAACTCAGGTGGGCCATACCATCTAAAATCATGTGAAGACACCGTTAAAACATATAAAATCACTTGGTGGGGCCCACATGAAATTTCAATGAGTCTGAAACTTGGTCTGAACCCTCATCCAAGTGGGACACACATAATGAATGGGCTGGATTTTCAAACCACATCTCTGTGGACCCAAAAATTACTATGAATGTTTTAATGGTGCACGGCCCCTCTCCACTTCTGTATGTGGTGTGGCCCAAAAAATTCACGGATTGACTTGATTTTTGAGACCTAGGCCCAATATAAAATGCTGCATCTGACTGATGAGGTAGATGTTCGAAACGCATCACGGTGGGGCCTACACAGCTTGACCTCATGGGACGGACTCGCGAGGTCGAGCGCATAGTACCTTTTCCCATATATATATATATATATATATATATATATATATATATATAATTTCATTTCCATTTATTAATATCTAAACAAATGGGCGACACATTGCTTTACGAAGAGTAGCTAGCTATCTATGCTGTATCAGATATTAAATTGCTGCATTTTTGCAAGGGCCTGTTGGGGTAGGGGCTAATCTTGATTGTAGCAGGCTCCATATGACCGTTGGATTCACTGAATGCTTTCATATACAAGATTGCAATTATGAATGTTTTGGAGATAAAAATTAAAAACAAGACACCCACAATTGTAATAAAGTGGAAAAAACCACAATCTTAGTGTGTAGAATCCGACGTGGACGGCATGGAGCCCACAATAAATCCCAAATTTGCATGATCCAAAGGGAACCTAAATGACCTCCAATCTTTTGGGTTTTTTACCATGGTCCCAAAATTTAATTGAAATCAACATTAAAAATTTTGCCCTCCTAGGTGTATGGCGATCTGGGACCGTCCATGGATGGTGGGCAATCCAAACCCATTCAAAAATAGGATTTGAAATTGGGGTTAAGAAATGCATGTTTGGATTCGCACCCAGCATCCATCGAGGCTGGGAGATCAGCGAAGAACAACTTCTTGGTGTGCACTGTGCGCATCAAGATGAACCCATATAAGAAATTGGATCACCTTTATCTCTCTCACGATTTCACATGTAATTTGTACTAAAACAACATACATTAATTATTTTTAAAAATTTTTGGATTTATTATTTTTAATATATGTTCATGTGGCCCATGAAAGATTCTTCTCTTGCATTGGCACTTGTTTTTCAAAAATGACAAAAATACCCCCATCAATTTTCATTGGATATACTTTCTGCTAGCAGGGAGCAGTTGCTTGCTCTCTGCATAAAGCTTCAAGATCAGTAAAAGGAGTGGCCGTAGCTTTTTCAGATTATAATCCAAGCTGAGCCAAGATAAGGCGTGGAGAAAAAGGATTAAACAATGGCCAACAAACAAATCAGAAAAGATGGATCGGATCAATGATCGTCGCATTTTTCGGGATGCGTTCGTGGGATTTCATCATTCCCGAATCCGAATTGAATGATTGATCTTCAAAGTGCTGCCATCTCAGTGCCATACATTCAGTTGGTCTGCTGCAGTGATCAAATCCTTAATGATTCAAAGTTGAAAGATTTAAACAAAAAAGATAGTATAAAAATACAAACTCAAGAGAATGAAACACTAAGATTTTTAAGTAATTGGGTGTTTTGCTCATTGCAAAGGACTCAAAAAAAAAAAAAAAAAGAATGTGGTAGTATGTTTAGCATATACATAAAGACTATGAATATGGTATTTAAAGGCCATTTGGCGGCATGGATTTGGATTCTGACTTGAGAATCTAAATCCTGGATTTTGCATTCATTCGCTTGCGTTTGGCTGCCTGGTTTTTTCAATTATGTGAAATTCAGAAATTATATTTCGTGTCCTTAAAAGAGAGGAAGATAAAGCAATTATAATAATTGGAGAAGATGAAAAATTTAAATTTTACACTACACCTTTTCTTTTTTTCTTTTTTTGGAGGTTTTAAAAAAGGTCTTATAAAGATTTTCAATTTCAGTTGGATTTGAAATGAAAGATTTCGGGAGGAGCCATTTATGATTTAGATTGAAAAACGATCTCAATTCCTAACTGCACAAAATCCATGCCAGACAACAGACCCCTTATCGGCAACGTTGTCCTCACGGTTTCAGGTCAGAGTCAGACCGAGATTGACCGGGTTGTTATCATGGTGATCTGATATGACTCGACCAGACAGACCAAGGACCTAGACCCTGATTCCGTCCTAAGTGATCATCAGGCATGAATTTAGACCAAGACCAGCTGACCGGGTCAGGGTGTCATGACCCGTGGGGGGTACGCCCGAAGACCCGATCAACCTGTGGACTTAAAATGACCAAACAGCCACTTCAAAAACTACCCTTTTCCTATACCATTTGATTATCCTGATGAAAGTTGCACGACAACCATTATCAGACTGACAAAATTTTCATGGGTATTCGTTCGAAATACGCAGGTTACGTGGTTGCAAATCTTTGTTTTTTTTTTTTTTTTGTGCTGTGACCCACAATCTTAGATTCTCAAGTCATCTGGGGAAAATAACAATCCCATCTTTTCTACTATTCCTCGATATTAGATCAACCTTCAAATCAAAGTAGATGAAATCTGAATCATTGATCATATACATATGGTGGCCAAAGTGTTTCAAAGATGGAAAAGAAGATAGAGAGAGAGAGAGAGAGAGAGAGAGAGAGAGCAATTGCAAGTACCTTTTACTTTAATAAGCTGCTGTACTTGAAACTACTTTCTTTTGCTTTAATATATTCCAAAACAAGAAAAGTAGATTCTAGGATGATGCTCAATGGCCCCTCTTTGGGGGTGTAGGGTAAGTAGGAGATGGTCCATTGAATCAAATGTCACTAGGCATCTTCAGAGGGCCCCATCAGTGTCCACTTTCAAATCCAAAAGCATAGCAAGAATATGGGAATATGGCCTCTGGAACCAGGAAAAGAGAGAAAGGGAGACTGATTGACATCAAACCACAATTTTCTTAAGGATATTAATCAAATTTCGTAGATGGTGTATAGTTACATGCCAATATGAACACATGATGCAGATATAGTGAAATTCTACAATGGGTGAAAAATAGACCTCATTCAGTGTGTACATGACATCTGACCATCCAGTAGGTTTGTCCTGTAAATGAAAATAGGACGCCCCAAAAATCAAGCCGGTCTAACAGTTGGGACGGCCACACCACAGGAAACAATGCAAAAAAAAAAAGAAGCCTAAACACATGCAAATTCAAGTGGTGGGGCCCACCTGATGATTGGATTGGGCTGATTTTTTGGGAGGTCCATAATCATGGTGGGTGCAACTTTTGAATGGGTCAGATTGTAAGCACACACCACAGTGGCCCCCGCACACCTGGACATTGAAAAAATGTCCTTACCTACACGAATTCAAGAGTTGGTGCCCACCTGATGGTTGGATTGCACTATTTTTATTATTATTATTATTTTTTTTGGGTATACTATCATCATGGTGCAGCACACCTGATGCATAGGTTTGATGACATACATGCACATTGATGGACCCTGTACTGAATTTGGGGTTATTCTCTGGAGGCATCCTCACCCATTGTTCCCCATGGTGTGGCCCACCTGATGATTGGATCCACCTGTTTTTGGATGACCCCCATGAATCAACTGGGTGCACCTAATGTGTGGGTCAAATGACATACACCATGTTGAACCTCCTTTTGTGGTGCCAATATTATCCCGCCATAGAATTTTCCATTGGCACTGTGTTTGAAAAGAGCTTCTATACATGTCCTTGTTTTCCTTAACAATGGTGATACATTGGCCTCGTTCATGTTTCATTTGAAATGGTGCACAAACTAATGTTGTAACTGTTTCAACTGTTAAACAGTCCAGATGAGTGGGCCCATAGGTTCTACCAATATCTATACAATATTTGGACCTTCAAACAAAGTGGAAAATGGACAGTTTATATCTAGTGATCCACCTAAACACTGAAATAGCAGAGAGAATCTAATCACTCATTTAATCCTACAATTAAGATGGCTCCCGATTATAATTCAACACTCGTATCATCTTGAGACAGGCTTGATGGACAATGAGAATTTTTACTCTTATCTTCTCTATGAAAAACTCTTTTGAATTGGAATGCTTTCAATGAGAGAATAGGCCCTTGTTTATTAAAAGGAGGGATTGGAGAGGATATTGGAAGAGTTTGGATGAGTTAGGAATCTCTCTCCCTCATTCCAATTGTTTTATCATTGAATTTGAAATTCAACCTTAAGAAAATTGAAAATGATTTTGAAGGAAAAAAATGCGTGGACCCATCCACTAGTAGTTGCTCAAAGCAGAGCGTGCTCATATTCTACGATGAGCATGATGGAGAAAGCCCACTAATCATATTCCAATGCCAATGAGAATGAGGCAACAAAGAGCCAGCACGACCGCTATGTCAGCCAATTGCTGCTAGGCCCAATGTGAATATGGCAAGTCCTAAACG
Organism: Magnolia kwangsiensis; assembly: GCA_037074715.1. Taxonomy (NCBI): domain Eukaryota; kingdom Viridiplantae; phylum Streptophyta; class Magnoliopsida; order Magnoliales; family Magnoliaceae; genus Magnolia; species Magnolia kwangsiensis. The sequence continues at coordinate 240,812 of CM073575.1, read as the reverse complement.
CAGCCTTGGTGATGAGTGTAAGGCGCAGCCCCTGAAACTAAAGACGAGTTTCAAAGCATTGGATTCTTAGCTGAACTGAACTGAAATGCTCCAATTTAAGTAGAGGGAACAGACCAAAAATGGAGGTGGGATAATCTTAATCCATAAAGACGAGCAACCCCCATATACAATTCCACACATTTGAAGTTCGACCTTACAATGTCGTAATTGTAATAGCAACCCCTATTGAATTGATTTTTTTTTTGCAATTCAATTGAGCATCCAAACGTTGCCTTCTTGATCTGATCTTTTGAGTCACTTGACCCTGCTAAAATGGATGTTACAATGCTCAACGCTTGGATTTTAAGTCACTTGACCTCATTGCTTTGATAGAGAATATGGTGCAACCAGATTTGCGTGAACCTTTGACGCAAGGTTTATTTCTTCAATGCTAGAAAAGCTGTCTTAAAAACCTTGATGCACCTCCTAGCCGTAAAGACTTGGCCATGACTGAGTGATGCTCGGCGGCTGAGATTCAGGAGACTCGAAGCTGCAACCCCATCTGGTTCCAAGACCTGCCAAGCACCACATTATAGGATGATGCAGAGAGATTCTATTTATTCTGATGAGAAATCGAGAACAACCCATCTGGTTTCAAGACCTGCGAAGCACCACATTATAGGATGAGGCAGAGAGATTCTATTGTTTCTGATTAGAAATTGTTGATGCAGTTTTTCGACAGACCCTTTGTATACACCTTTCCTAGACCTACACAAGTATAAAGAAGGATAGAGGAGGCCTTGGCTAATACAGGGGACTATTCGATGCCTAAGTCAGGATTGAGGTCTTACAGCGTAAGGTAGGATCTCCAGAAAAGATATACCAGTAGAGTATTTAGGGTTTCTCAATGAATGTACCTTGGATGGTAGGAGGTACCTTTATATTTACAGGAGAACCAGAATACCATTTCAAGACTCTTGCCTGATATCTTGATTGTAATCCGGGATATCCTCAGGATGAGTGGTTCCCGAGATCATCGGGATCCGATTTATCCTCTGAAGATCTTATGAGAGATCTTTTAGGACATTAAAGGATATCCCAAATCTTTAGGTCGACCTTAGGTTGGGACCCGAGTTGGTCTTTGACTTGATCAACGAATCAGTTCTCACTATCTATAAGTCAATTGGGAGCATGGTCGATCTATGGCTGATCTATGGTCGATCCGTAATCGACTTATGGTTGATATATGGTCGATCTGTAATTGACTTACGGCTGATCTATAGTTGATCCGTAATCGACTGATGACCGATCTATAGCTGACCTATGAGTTAGGTCGGTTACATATAGCCACTTGAAAGGGCTTGTAGGTGGGCTCTTTGAATGTCCTTAAAGTTACATCATCCTCCCTGGAGGTTACGCTGTCTCTTGGACAAAGAGGCCTCATCTAGCTCGGCGCTCAGTGGGCCCAAGCTAGTTCAGTAGAGTTCGTCTATTCTATAAGCCGACTTATTGACTTGTCCATTTTTACCCCAATAAAAATCAAGAACCACCCATCTGGTTCCAAGACCTGCCAAGCACCATATTACATGATGGTGCAAGGAGACTTCTTCTTCTTCTTTTTTCTTTTAAGAACCCTTCTTTTTTGAAAGGAAACCTTGGTGTGTACTGTGCGCAGGCATGAGCATGTAAATTGATGCTAAGGTGGCTCATCGTCAAGAAGACCCAAACATAAGACTTGTGAAGTCTTTTTAAGGCCGAGACGACCCATCATACCAAGCTTAAAATTGCGATGCCTTGCCCAGTTGACATGATGTATCTTGTTACAGTGCAAGGCTATATCTCTTTCCAATGCAAGGCTGTCGATTGATGCTTAAGCAGCAGCTGTGTCGTTCAACACCCTTCAATAGGAATTCCTGGAAAAACCATCTACAATTATAATGAATCCGTCTCACATTTGTGAAACTGAGAAGATGAAAATATGAAGAAGTCATCAATGAAAAAGGCCTTTTCTGTTTTGTTTTATTTTGTTTTTGAGAAGTATTCAAGAGGGAGGTTTCCATCGGAATATCAGGGTGTTCTGAGAGTGTTATCTTGCATCCTCCTAAAGTGAAGTTACTCTTGATTCCTCAATAGTAGATGTGTATTTCAGCGGTTAGTCTATACCTCATATTTATTCAGTTCCATAATGCAGATATAACATGCCACTTCTATTGGCCTATATAATGCCATCCATAGTTTTAAAAATCGGAGTCGAATCTCAGCCAAGCCAACTCGACTCGATTTCTAGTCCAGTCTATTGGAAACTCCCAGCTGAACATGACTTGGCTGAGTCTCCAGAAGACTGGTTGAATCGGCTAGTAAAATTGGTCCACTCAATGTGACTCAACATGACTTGACCGAATCACTCACCTAAAAAATAAAAAAAATAAATAAATAAAGAAAAAAAGAAAAGAAAAAAGAAAGAGGACTTTTATATCAGATCAGCCAAAGATGAACAAACTTTCAGGCGGGAACCAACAAAAAGGATCGGGCCTCGCCTATCATATAGAAAACAAAAACAACTGAGGTTATGGACAAAAGGACAAACAAACTATCAATATGAAGACAACTCAAACGGGCCCAGGAGCGGGCCCGACTAAGAAGATCTGAGGATTCCAATCCCCACATTATTGAGAAGCAAGGATCCCATGATGGATCTCGGGAGGTCGGCATGGGAAGTATAGAGGCAATTGGGTCGCCCCTCGCTAGCCAGTCTGGCCAAAGCGTCCACCACCGAATTACCTTCACAGAAGATGTGGGAAAAACCAAGACTGAGAGAATGAGTCAGTTGATGGATGACTCTCATCGAGTACCAGATATTCCATGGGTAGGAGGCCGATGGATCGCTAGCCGCATCCACAATGATCTTTGAGTCGGATTCAACAATAATGTTGGACAAGCCCAAGTTAGAGCAAATGATGATGTCATCAAGCATTGCCTGAGCTTTAGCGATCGTGTTCGTTGCTCTGCCATAGCCTCTATGAAACGCAAAAATCAGCCGCCCCTAATGGTCCCTGCAAACCCCCCCCCCCCCCCGAGTTCCCACGCGAAGAGCCATCTGAATTCAGCTTAACCCACCCGCTTCTTGGCTTGGACCATTTGACAATGAAGGGTTTCTCTGGAAGAGGGGAGAAGTGTTTGTCCAAGCGAAGAGATTGGCATGTGATTGCGTCCAAGAGCGAGGCTCTGGTCTGATCTGGCATAGAGCTACCAACTTCTTGAATCCATCTGATGACTTTTAAGATGATCTGATTAACTGACATCTTCATGCCTTCAAATCTGAAAGAGTTTCGGACAGGCCAAATTTCCCAGGAGATGAAGTATGGCATCAACCCCAGTAACTGCTTTATGCGAGTAGATTTGGAAGCCCTAACTGCCCATTGACAGATTCTGTTTTGGATAGACTGGTTTGGGACAAGGGGGATGTCAAAAATGCGGGAGAAATGCGCCCAAACCTTGCATGTTTTCCTGCCTTGAAAGAAAAGGTGGATGAGGTCCTCCACTTGGAAAGAGGAGGCAGCTAAAAGGGTAGGGGGCTGATCCGGCTGTGAGGAATCCTTGCAACATTCACATCTAGGGACAATGGAGACGCCTGATTTTTGGATTGCGCAGTCCATGGGGACGACTTTATGCATGATCTTCCAGAGAAGCGCTCCAATTTTTGGCAGAAGCAGCTTGTTCCAAGCCCATGCTGTCCATCTCTGTTTCGGTTGATGATTCCTCCAACCATTCCAAGCTAATTTAATTAACGAAAACTTGCCGGAGGCAGTCAGGTCCCAAGCCAGGACGTCTTCCCTTTCTAAGAGGCCAACATTGTTGTCTTTTAGAGACTGGATGACCGCTGAAGGGAGGATGGCATCAATGTGAGATAGGTCCGACCTGCCTAAGGTGGGGCTGAAGTCCCTAACCATCGCGTCCCGAAGGTGGGGCGGAATGGGGTTGATAGTTGTAGCAGCTAAGAATCCCCTTCCTGACCAGTTTTGATTACAGAAATTAACCTTACCTTCTCTTAAGAGCCACTTTGAATGGAGGATAACAAGAGGGATCGTTTTGAGCATATCCTTCCAGACATGGGAGGCAGTCGCAATGTTCCTGCCTCTGGTAGAAATGAATTTGTTGAGGTACTTTGCTGATATGAATCTTGCCCAGAGGGTTCTCCCATGCAGAAGATTCCAACCCATTTTGATTCTAAAGGCTCTCATAATATCCACCATTTTCCTAATCCCAAGACCTCCCTTCGAGAAGGGCAAGCAAATTTTGGACCAATTCACCCAGTGCTTCTTCTTGCGGTGTTCCTCATAGCCCCAGAAGAAATTTGAGAAACCTACTTCCAGCGACTTGCATATAGCTGAAGGAATGTTCAGGGATGACAAGACATGAACAGGGATACTTGCTAGGACATGCTTGATCAGGATGACCTTTGCTACTGGATTCAAGAGTCTGGACTTCCATCCCTCGGTCCTGTAGAGGATTTTTTGGACAATTGGCTGCAGTTGAGGGGATCGAGTTTTCCCCCTGTTAAGAGGGGCACCTAGATAGGAGCACGGGAGGAAGGCTTAGGTGAAGCCGATTGTTTGGCTGATTTTCCGAATTCTGGATCTCGACGATTTCTTCGGGACAATGAATGAGGTTTTACCCACATTCACCTTTTGGCCTGAGGCATTCTCATAATCTGCAAGGAATTTGAGAAGGGGTCGCACGGAGGCTAACCTGCCATTCAGAAATGAAATTGCATCATCAGCAAACAACTAATGAGTGACCATGGGGCAAAGACAAGGAAGCTTGAATGCTTGGCACATCCCTGAAGTGAACAAGTTGCAGATGCCTCTGCTTAGAACCTCAGCTGCGAGAATGAAGAGAGAGGGAGAGAGAGGATCTCCCTGTCTTAAACCTTTGGAAGATTGGAAGAAGCCATATGCTCTGCCATTAATAAGAATAGAGAACCAATTCCCAGTCCAACATCGCTGAGCTTGAACGATCCATCGTTGATCGAAGCCGAACTTTTTGAGAATAAGAGCCAGGAAGCCCCATTCAACTCGATTATACGCTTTTTCCATGTCAAGCTTCAGGATCAAGTTGCCACCAAAGACCCTGCGATCCAGCTCATGAATCATCTCTCCAGCAATGGAGATGCTATTTGCAATGGATCGACCTCTTACAAAGGCTCCTTGCTCTTCCGAGATGATGGCAGGGAGAAGTGGAGCCAATCTGGAAGCAATAATCTTAGAGAATATCTTCATAATGTCATTGCAAAGGCTTATCGGTCTAAAGTCTGCGATCTCCTTCGGGTTGCTCTTCTTTGGAATGAGGCAGATTTGGGTGCATTGAAAGGCTCTGGGTAAGGGGTCACCGTTGTAGAAATCAGTAGCAGCTTCGAATATGTCTTTGCCTATCATATCCCAACAAGAAGAGACGGACCCACCAAATCCATCTGGCCCAGGAGCACTGTCAATCGGGATCGAGTCAGCCGCTGCCTTAACTTCGTCAATGGAGATAGGCCGCAACAGATCTTCATTCATCTAGGCCGGAATCACTCACGTACTCTTATATATAACAAAATGTAGGCATTGGAATTTGAAGACAACCTCATTTCAAAGTGCACGACCACATGACCAGCACACCAAGCAGCTTCATTGTGTTCATTCCAGCAGTTTTTATTTATCTTACAATCTAAAAAGTCTAATATTAACCACAAACCTTATTGTTGAGTTGAGTCAAATAAAGATTCGGTCCAGTCTTTGAGTCAACCTAACCCAATTGGACATCAAGTCAAGTGATGGAGCCATCTACCAGTGATTTCCTTTGGGTTTGAGATTTTTACAGCACAAAATGAACCCATAACGTCTATACAAATCACCATAACAAGCCATGATTTTCTTTTGGAAGCTCTGCCATGGATCCAGTGGCTTTGCTATACAAGTGGAGCCAAATCGAATTTATTTACCTCAGCAATGATCTCTTATCAAGATTCTCCTCCTTCAGTTTGTTCTCTCCTTCTTTTGTTTATTTGTTTTTTAAGACAATAATCAATTTATTAAATCGGGGGAAGCCAAAGAAAAAGAAAATAAAATGAAATTACATCTATAAACCTACTACAATTCTGACAACAAGGCGGGAAATCGATCGGAGACTAATACATTATATGCATGCGCCCATTCCTTAACATTCAATTGTCTTAATTGAATCCTTCCGCTATCAAACCCCTTTGATTTCTGAAACAACAACTGTTCATATTTCATAAACTTGCTAGAAGAAACCAAGTGTCGAATCCGCTTCCTGACTTTCCCTTTGCCCCCTCCATTGCAAGCTAGGAAAAACTGTTTTATTGAACTTGGAACAACCCATGCAATGCCAAAGAGTTTGAAAAAACCTTTCCCAGTCTTTGCAGCAAAAGAGCAATGGATAAAGAGATGATCCACTGGTTCCCCATCTTGAAAACATAATAAACATACATTTGGGATGATCATATGATGCTTCCGCAATGTATTAAATTTGAGAACCTTATTTCTCCTCACTAACCAAGAAAAGGCCGGCACTTTCGAAGGAGCATCATAATGCCAAACATGTGCCATGTAGTATTTGAACTGCTCTCTTTGACCTCCATCGACTATCATAAAAAAAGAGTTTATTGAAAATTTACTAGATTTTTCTTTTAACTACATTCTGGAATCTACCTCTAAGATGGATGGGCAAAATTTTGACAACATATCTAAACTTGACCAACTCCTCTACCTCTTCATCTTTCAAATTTCTTTTGCAAGGGAGGCCCAAATTATATCCCCACCATAAATAGAGAAGCGACAACTCTAAGGTGAGCCTATTTCCAATAGAAAGATGCTTCCCGTTTTAGGAGAATAATTTCCTTTCAAACCTTTCAAATACTTTATTCCAAAAAATGCTTGACCAATTTACCTAAACATAAGAGAAGACCTAGGTAAGAAGACTGAAAGAACCCACAAATCCTTCTTTTGCTGTTGTACTGCCATTCAAAAAGAAAAAAAAACACTAAATTATATTTGGCACCCTCTTGAAATCATAGATGCAATTTCAGAATGTATTAATTAAAATAATACAAAAATAAGCTTGCATTACTTAAAAATGATAGGAAAGTAAGCTTTCAAGCTACCATGGATATGCATGCAAGCAGATCAGATGGATCCAATGCTTTTTTGATCAATCTCTCTCTTGGACACATTATCAGATCTTTCCACACTTGAAAGGAAAAAAAAACTTTCGCTCTTAATTTCCACAACTATTGCTGATTATTGAAAGACAAGATCCATCACACGAGTTAAAATGTCCATATCATGCCCTGTTGATATACATGAAGAAATCTTCGGAAAAGCCGTCCATGAATTAGAATAACTCCACACTCTGGACTAACAGATGACCAATTGTCTGTTCATATACACAAAGGAATCTGCTAAAGACCACTCGCTTATGTCCCTACCATTTCCCTAGTGATAATGACCCAAATAGTCCTACTGATTGTTAGAAAATAGTGTCACATATGCCAATACATACAAGGTTAGGCTGCATACCCAAACTAGTCCTGTAGCGCACACTGATCTTCTAGAGGGGGTAGGCTTTTGCCTGTAGTTGCTATCCACTAGTTCAGACTGTGCTTTGCTTAGCTGTTTTCTCAAAATTCCGATGCTTTATATTATGGGGTTTTGGTTTCAGTGAAGTAATTAAGTAGAGTTTGATATTTTTACATATTTTTGGGGGAATGGATAAGAATTTGGTGATTGTTTAAGATCTGATTCTATCAGGAATTCAGGACTAGGGAGTCTTCATCAAATGCATGTTATGAACTTCAAATTGCAGCCTTTTGATATGGAATAAGAAATTTTATTTTGGGTGTTTCTTTAAAATTTAAATTAAAAAAAAAAAAAAATGGTGCTAAAATGATCCAAGCTCAACAACTGCTCAAATTCAATCAACCATGACTGAACCTAGGATATTGGAGCCCTACAACCTCACTTCGAGACTCAGAAGGATCCAAAAAAAGAAAAGAAAAAGAAACAGAAAGAAAAGTCTATTCTCTACAGATTCCTTCTCCTCCCCCCCTCCTCTCCTGATGCAGGACATGAAAATTTAAATATGATATGCGAGATTTTAAACTTTAGATCACACAAGTTCAGAAACAATCATACAAAATTCCACATCTCACGTAACGTCAAGTACTCAACAAGGGGAATTTATACGGGTCCAGGCCTACACATGCTTGGGTTGGATCAATTAAAATTATAGACCAAACAATACCCAAAGGAGAGTAAATTCATCTACACATACACAGAAATATTTTCCCAATCCAAGGGATTCACAGGTTCAATTTGGGAAACCCTAGGGTTAAAGAAAATGGAATAAAAATTGGGGATTTAGAACAATCTAAGGTTCAGGTTAGAAAAATCAGGTGAGAGATGAGAGAGAAGACTTGTAACCAGTCCGCACGTGGGGACAACATGCAGGGCCTGACACATGTGCGCTAATGGCTGTCCGCATGTGTGTGGGGCCCACCAACCCTAAAAACGTCACCTTGGGTTTGGTTGGCTAAGGTTGAGCCACACACCCATCAAACTTCAACCTGATTCGACGTCCGATTTGTGCGCGGTGCTCCACCGAAGTTTCAATCCTCTTGCAAGGCCAGATTCTGAAAATCTGTTGCAGAGGAGGGTTGATAGCAAAATAACGGTGGATTTGAAGGTTGGATGAGTGTAGAAAAAGGTGAATATAGATGATAGGAGTTGGGGGGGTGGGTTTGGGATGGGTGTGGCTTCGCACCACGGTAATAGTCCTTCAAAAAAGAGAGGGTTTCGCACCCAATTAGGTTTTCGCAACTCGGAGAAAAGCAGAAAAACGCATAAATTTTATTCCAATCATCCATGAGAAAAAACCCTATAAGGGTGCCTATTTATAAGAAAACCTTATACCCCAAAAAGTCGCACCGTGTGCACATCCTATGACTTAGAGATGAAGTACTCATGAATAACAACTAATTAAAGCAATCTAAACCGTCCATGACGTTCCTAACAACAATAATAACCAAAACTCTAAGTACTAGATCACCACAATCATGAGATCCCATGGTGGGATTCACATGATGATCGTGTCCACTTCAAGGAACCAAAACACAGTCCTTAGCTAGGGGGTCCCCCTTAGACGTTGTCATCGATCCAGATCAATGGTGGAGCCCTCCTCCTCCTTGCATACGTGCGTAGGGGGGGCGTGCGTTTGCGCATGATATACCCATCACACCCCCAATGTAACGTTCTAGAGTTAGAAACCAAAGGTCGCCCTCAACTCTCAATCTGCTTAAGTTTCCCAAGAAGCAGATGAACTTTGCAATGTGAATGATAGAGAATAGCCAAAGTAGTGAATTCCTAACAAATACATCTCACTTTCTAAGCATAGGAAAATGTCTGAAAAAGCTCCCAGCAAGACCTGCATATATTTTCAATCTAGTGGCAAGTTTTCCTTGTCTACTAAATGCACTGGTAGAAGTTAATGTCCATAGGACGTAGAGGAGACTGGGTCCTTGTTGAATGGCAGCAAAGTGTCCATAGGAGGTAAAGGAGACTGGGTCCTTGTTGAATGGCAACGCAATCAGAATGCATACAGATGCATCACATCAGGCAAAGTAAGGAATGCTAAGTTTCACCAACCAATAGGTAGCAAGTGGCAACAGAGTAATTGCACATTTGCACTCAAATCTTCTACTTTCATATCCATAAGAAATGAACAACAGAATATCACGGTGTTTTTGCTTCCACAGAGAACTACCCTCCGTGTAAGCCGGAAGAGAACTCTTGCCAGTCACCAGTAAAGGCAGCAGAGTAAATGTTCCAACGGGCATGCATGGGCTGATGACTCATAGGGCCAGATGTCTCTATGCTCCTGAGATGTTTTAGGAGAGCAAACCAACCCCTGAATTAAGAGAACATCAATGCACAGGATGCAAATGGCAACATGTGAATAAGTCAAAATAATTTCATTACGCAAATGCAAATGGCAAGTCTCCAACCAAGCAGTAGCATCCATGCCAGCAGCAACACAGATACCAACAATTAGCTTTGCAGTTGCAATATTTGCATATTGCACAGTGATACAATGATGTGGCACAAGGGTAAGGTTATGAATCAAATAGCAATAGTGAGATGAAAGGGCCCGGAATCCACTAATGTGGAGACTATCCAAGAGGGCCATGGGCATAATTGTCGAATTGCACAATTGAAAAGCTAGACAACAGCCATCATAGGAATAGTGCAATAACAGCATTAAAATTACCTCAGAAGTGTCCATCTGGTACAGGTACATCTTCCATGTATATTTACCATCTACATATGTACGCTAGACACAGTAGTATTGCTCATCGACCCTGGCAAACTGACACATCAATGCAGTTATATGAATTATAAATGGACTTTTTCTTCATGCAGTGTTTAGTTACAATAGAAATAATACATAGTAATGCTGGAAAGCAATAAAAGAAAAAGAAAAAGGAAAAGATGTTTATTTCAATTTTCCAAATAGCCATGTCATCATATGTCTGCCATCATGTAAAGATATGTGTGAAGACAGGTAATACAACCATGAGAAAGAAACACAGACTCACACCCGAAAACAATTGTTGGGAATATAACCAAAACAACAGACGGAACCAACTGATACATCTATAGCCAATATCAGAAGGCTTGCTTCATAGACATATCCAACACCATAGAAGAACATTAATGATAAGCCTTGCAAGCTGATCAAGAAATCTGGAATGATACCTACTGCTAATCAAAATGATGAACTTGCCACTGCCATCATTGATGAAGCGTTGAAATGTGTGCCTATTACCATAGCTAAAGCATAAAAAGTCCAATCTCCTCGTGAGAAAATGAAACGCATGTACCCATTAAAAAATAAAATGAAATAACTCCACACGTAGTCACCATAATCACTGAAAAAGACAAATAGAACTGAGAGGAGGGCATATGAGCTGCTCAATGCATCAATGCAATAAGATCAAGGAAAAGATATGGAGTTTTCTTAAATGGTTTAGATGTAACAACCTAACTCTCCCCTTTCCTACAGCCAGCATGGAGCAACAAAGAAAGCAACAAAAGAGGGTGATAATTGCCAACAAGCAAACTCACTCACACGGAAATGTTTGCAACTTAAAACCCATAACAAAAGCCAAGATTGCCACTTTATTGGGTAGTAGCCATAGCATCAAGAACTACTTGTGTGGGCATTGAACCTCCTATGCTTTCTTCCTCAAGTCAGTCTCGAGTTCAAAGCTCTCATAGACGAAACAGAATACATACAGTTTATCAGCAAATAAAAAAAAATGATACATTTTAGTTAACAAGGGGATTTTCCAACTGATTAAAGTTCCAATGTGCATACCACTGGCTAAAACATTTTGATTATTCAAACGGTCTTACAGTAGTTTCCTTTTTGTCTTCTGTTTGGATAAGCAGTCTTGTTATATGTCCCTTCCTAAACCTTCTATAATAGGATATTGAGAGTGAGCAAGATTACTAAGAATCATACCAGTTGATCAGTGGGAATGACAGAAAGTAGAAATACTGTCTGGGTAACATATTAAACCATGACTAACAGCCGATCCAAGTTTATATGCAAAACCAACAATTTAAATTCAACAATTTAACTTGATGTTCCTATCACACTTGGAGACAGAATTGAATGGGAACCAGCTGGGAACATTCAGGTCAAATTAGGGGGAAAAAAGAGTATTAAATAAAGCATGTGCATGAATTTGAGGCAAAATTGCTCTGCATGCCGAAATATCAAGACTTATCCTTTCATGGGTTACAAATTAAGGTTCAGCAGTCATGCTGATAGTGGCATTGGCACCAGTTGTGGAACTTTTCCTATCAAAATTGTAATCTAGAACCTTACAAATTACTATCACCATCATGAACTTCCTTCAATCCCCTCTCATATGAGGAAAAGAAGAAGAAGACAAATCTTCACATGCCCGAGAAACAAAATTATAATTACAAGCACATGATCCCAACATGATAAGATTAGAAGCACCATGCCACCACTCCAACGTAACATAGTCATAATCATATCAAAGTTCTGGTGATGATTCTGCTGTAGAAACAGGATTAAAACCACACAGAACACAAATAAAGAAACGATGGATGTTTTCATGTCCCATTTATTGATAGCAATTACAACAGTATCGTCTATCTTTTATTTAAACATGATATAATTCTGAAATAGGTATATTGTTGATACTACTACCTTGATTCCCAAGCAACTATAACCTACTTCTTAATCTTTCGAAGCTTCTTCGGCCCCCAAACTTCCATTTTACCAACAGAACATCCGCACCTGGCCCGAAACACAAGAATGGCTCTCCCATTAAGAGGCGCCATTTTCTTAAGCTCGGCTTCCAGTTCTCTATGATGAGCTGCATCCAATTCGAACAGTCCTCTCCCATTGTCACCTTTTGCAGTAGAAGTTGAATTCTTCAGACACTCCTCGGTCTCAATCTGGATATCGAACTCTGCTGCCTCACGAAGCCCACGGCAATTTGGGTTGTCGCATTTCCTACTCGTACAATAAAAAATCCCCCAAACAGCTATTGTAGCCAATAAAAAACCAAGTCCTAGAACCGCATAAACGAATGGGGCTCGGCCCACCTCATCTTTTACAGCAAAAAGAGTCGCACCACTGATTTGAGTGATTCCATGGCAGAATAGCTTCACAGAAGGAAATACCAAAACCCCAATAGCAACAAGCACGGCAATCAAGATTACAATATCAACCGCAGCTGAGCGGGATCGTTCACAAGGCGGCGACTTCAAAGGGTTTAAGGAAGTGGGCGATTTCTTCGTCCTCTGATGTTGGTTGGTGTGCTTGGGATGATGATCGGTCGAACTGAATGCATTTGCCATTTTGTTCTGCTGACTATTGGAGGAATCGAAAGATGAAATCAAGCTACGGTAATCGACCATTTGGAGAAAACCCAATAGCAAAAGCAAAACCTAATGAGAACCCACCAATCCAAAACGGAATCGATCAAATCCAAACTAAGAAAAGAAGGCGTTTGACAGCGCTCGGTGGCCTGATTTTAGTTAAATCAATACCTGTGCTGTTGATTTCACTGAGCTGATATCGAATCTCAATCCTTGAAAATCTATCAGTAGAGAAGAGAAGAACCCAGAAAGGAAGATCGACCTCCCACGAAAAACCACCACAAAGTAAAAGTCGAAAACGGATCGAATCCACCACAGAGAAGAATAGTAAGAGGCGATCAACCGCACCTCAAGGTCTGATTGCCACAAAATCGAAACCTTTATATTAATTTATTCGAGCAGAAACCGAATCTCTATCCCAATTACGAAATCAATCTACGAAAACCAGACACTATTGAGAATAGCCCAGATGATAAAATGAATCTGTGACAAAAACCCACCAATCAAAAAGCGAAAACGGATCGAACCACCACCAAGGGAAAAAGATCAAAACGGGCGACTGGGAGCACCTGAAAATTCGATTTGATGAAACAGAGACACCTCCTTATAGATTGCTGCTGAGCTGAGATCGAATCTCTACTCGAATACTTCCTTGTAAATCGGTTTAGGATCGGAATCGATGCTTGAAAATCTTTTCCTTTTGGAATCTGAAATTCCTCAGCCGGCCAAGGGAAATCGATTCAAAGACGCAGAACACCGGGATTGAGAAACTGCTGATATCATGTGTTTCATTACAACTACCAAGTATCCTCGCTCACTTGAGATGAAATGGATGCTTCACTGCATGCATGCGAAATTTGTACGCATGTTAAAGATCTAGTTCGTTCATCATCTATTAAGAAATATTATAAATATATGATGAAATATTCAGGTAAAAATAATTAATGAAGATCATATATATATAATAAAAATAGACGGGCAGTAAATGATCTAGTTCTATATTTGGCTTTCAAGTGTCTCCAACGATGATGGCTTAACGGATCTAGATGTTCGGCCAGGGAGTTCCCATATAGCGCCCTACCTGATTAATCGTATAGATCTATGACACGTTTCTCATTTTAGTACGTGTCTAATGAAGGCCTATGTTCATTTCACGCGAGCAAGTAAACTTACAATTCGAATCAATACCCTAGAAGTCTTGGACGCGGATTGCGTCCAACCCCCGTCCGGACCGAAATCCGTCCAGGCAGGGCTCTGTGGGGCCCACCGTGATGTAAGTGTTTTATCCACGCCGTTCAACGCTTTTTTCAGATGAGTTTAATATGTGAACTAAAAATTGAGGCAGATCCAAGGCTTAAGTAGACCACAAAGTGAGGATTGAATTTCCACCATTAAAAAATTCTTGCGAGCCGGAGAAGTTTCGGATCAAGCTGATATTTCGTGTTTTCACTTCATCTACGCCTACATGACCTTATGAATAGGTTCTACGGTAAAAAAAAAAACATCACGTTGGCCCTTCGAAAGGTTTCAACGGTAAGTGTCAGGTTCCTTTGGTGTGGTCCAATTAAGAATTGCCTATTTTTTGATCCACATGCGAACAAATCCTTGAAAGGGCTCGTTTGGCCGGTTGGATTGGAATGGATTAGATGGTAGTGGAAGGGATTGGATGATAAATTTCAAAAAAGGTTGGGCGTGCCAAACAGGGCAAGTGATCTAATCCAAATCCGATAGATCTTCAGACAATCCACTCACAACACCATCAAACTCCATCCAATCCATTCAAATCCGTTCAAATTAGCCAGGGACGCGTTTGATTCGTGGGATTGAAAGGGATCGGAAGCTTTAATCGCTGGATTGGCCTACGTGCCAAACGGACTGGATGTATCAATCTAGGGATACAGCAATCGCTTGGATCTCAATATAATCCGCTGACAACACCATCATTACTTAGAAATACACTGCCATCCACCCTAATACCATTCACTCCCTTCCAATCCACCTGGCCAAACGGTCCCTAAACGTCGTGGATAAAACACTTACGCCCACGGATTACTGTCCGGGCGTAGGTAGGGCAATCCGCGTCCGAAAAGCCTTTTAACTCCATTCGCTCACATCTACACGCACGTCTACACGAGATAATCCGTGTGTACGAGTACCACATCCTAGCCATGAATTGGGTGAAATTTTTTGTTTAGGTCATCTGATCCAATGATCATTGTCGTCAACTATATTATGGGTCATACAATGAAATAAATGATGGACGGTCTAGAAACTTTCATGTTTTCTAGACCGTCCATTTTTTTCGTTTTTGTGTGGTCCACATGATAGACCAGTCTGATTTGATCTGTGCATGCTTACGGATTGGCTACTCCCCCTGACACCAGCCCCGTGGCTGATGGTCGGTGCTCTGTGAGCCCCATCATGATATATGTGTTTAATCCATTCCGTTCATCCATTTTTACAAATCATTTTAGGGTTTGATACAAAAAATTATACGGATATAAGTCTTAGGTGGGCCACACCACAGGACAAAAATAATGAATAGATATTCACAATTAAAATCCTCCTAAGGTCCACTGTACTGTTTTTTTCACATCCAATCTGTTGCTTTGATCATAAAGACCCAGATGAAGGGAAAAAATAAATATCAGCTTAATCCAAAACTTTCGTGCCCCCAAGACGTTTTTAATGGTCAAAATTCATTCAACATTGTTTCCTATAATGTGGCCCACCTGAGATAGAGATATACTTCATTTTTTATTATAAAATAAAATTATATATAAAAATATATGGACGGCATGGATGACACACATACATCATGGTGGGCCCCACAGAGCACCGACCATCAGCCAATGGGTGGTGGCAGGGGGAGTAGCCAATCCGTTCCCGCTTTACACAGAAGGATCTGTATAATCCACATCTGAGATTTCATACTCGCGGCGCATGCTGCCACGTTGGCACGTGTAGGCGTGTAGCTTAGGTGAGCTGTGCGTGTGGGGCAAGTAGGCCACGTCATCAATCTCGTCCTTTTAATCCAACCCGTCATGCTTAGGACTAAGGTGGCGGGTACCTTCGATGGTACGCGGAATGCGTCCTACCCCCGCTGGGACGGTAATCCGTTCAGGCAGGGATATGTGGGACCCAACGTGATGTAAGTGTTTTATCCATGCCGTTCATCGTTTTTTCAGATTATTTTAAGATAAAAGAAAAAAAAAATAAGGCAGGTACATGGCGTAAGTGGACCACAAAGTAGGTATTGAACTTCCACCGTTAAAAACTTCTTGGGAGCCAGAGAAGTTTCGGATGAAGCTAATAGTTGTTTTTTCACTTCATCCACGTCTAAATGACCTTATTAATAGATTGGATGGTAAAAAAAAATAAAATCACGGTGGCCCTTAAAAGGTTTCAACGGTGGGTGTCATTATGACTGTAGATTCCTTTGGTGCGGTCCACTGGAGCAGTGGACCTGATTCAATTTAGAATTGTACACTAAAATGATCTATAAAACACGATTAACTGCGTGGATAAAACACTTACATCACGGTGGGCCCCACAGAGCCCTGCTGGAACGGATTACAGTCCAGGCAGGGGTAGGACGCGATCCGCGTCCCCTTCGATGCGCGCACAAGCAGTTCGCCATTTCTGGATTACTGCATCATGATCCAGACCGTTTATCTAAAAGATCAAACCGTTTATGGGCCGTACGTCAAAAATCTCAGTGATAAGATCATTACCATCCATGTGAAGGTGATTTAGAATATGTTCTTTGCTAGACCGTTGTTTCTAGGTCAACCTTGTCGGGGTGGTTTCTATTTGATGAGTGTGATTTCTTTCCGTGTGCACACGTAACTATAGATGAACGGTCTAGAACAACATGTCTCGGGGCATAGGGACGGGCCAGTAAAATTTATCAGCTCAACGTATTTGAGGGGCCGCACGCAGCGACTTTCATGTTCCAGTATCCCATGTGAGTTCTGCACCATTTAAAAATAGTGGTGACTCTTCAAACGTGCACATGCTATCACCATAGGGAAATCTAGACCAGCCAAATCGCTGACCCAAATGTGGGTGAAGCATAATAAGATGACAGTAAACATGTAAGTGTTCCTTCATTTTGGACAATTCATTATTTTACTATTAACCATCCATTTTATAGCTACCGATTGAAGATTTAATGTTCAGTGTAATTTTAGAGACATTCTCCATCTGTAATGGAAAGCCAGATTTTAGATGGTCTAATTTGCTGTACATCAATGCCACATGTGAGGAAGATGGTCACAATATAACCTTTTTAAATGGTGCAAAACTAGCATAGGAGACTTCCATGCATGCTCTAGGAGTTTCCATCAAATTGTCCCAAGATTCTTCCCTTTCAAAATGGTGGTGAAATGCACCCTAGATACTGTTGCTATGTAATTTGGTCAAGTGGCCATACAATGGCTTGATTTCGATTTCGATTGTGTATGTGGGTATATATCTATCGGCCATGATACAATTGTAATATTTAACTCGAATGATCGAATTAAATGCTCTCTGATTACAGTTGTTAAGATGGACCGATTAAAATCTGATCAGGGATTATTAGCATTCTATTCAACCACTAATTAATAAGGTGATAAGACAATTTGTAAAGAAGATGATTAGCCCTTTAGATTTTTTTAATTTTTTTTTCCATAATGACTTGATCACCTTCTTTAGCAAAAACAATATGAATATAGAAAACAAGATAAAAGAAGTTTTATGCCAATTTTATTAATCCAAGTATAGATGTAATATAATCAACAAATAAATTAAAGAAAGTAAAATAATTATTAACGGTAGCTTAAGTTGGTGAAACGATAATAGTGTTTATGGTCTTTCAAACTCGAACAAACTTGAAATGATCATGAAAAATCCAAACGGTCAAGGTGTTGGTCCACAAATTATGATCGAAGAAACTAAGGGATTAGGACTTTAGGAAATTCGACAACAAGATCATAAATACTTAATTACCTAAACTAAATCAACTTACTATACTATGATGCGCTAGATAAAAGTAAAAGATATGTATTCATAAGGAACAAAAGATAGGTAGTATTAATCTTATAAGAATTATGTTAATTGAACTAAGGTGACGTCCAAAACTTTTTATTTATGTGCTGGTTTTATAAACTAGAGAAATGGTAGTTAGGGGTGTACACGAACTGAGTTAGCTTGGTTAGCTCACTCGAATCAACTCGAAAAAGCTTGATTCGGCTTGGTTTGAAGTTGAGTTCAAGTTATATCGAGCTAATTTTTTGAGCTCAAAAATGAGTTCAAGTAGGCCCTAGCTGGACTCAACTCAGATTGAACCAATTCAGTGACTCGATTACTTTGCCATTGACATTGTTCACCAACTATTTAATAAAATGACTCAACGAAATGTGGCCAGTGGCAAGGAAGGTATGTACATGAAATAAATATCCTTTTTCTCTTTGTTTTTCTTGATTTTTGTTATGTTGCTTAGAAGGTGTTTGATAAAATACCTGTAAAATCATTGCTTTTGTTTGTAAAAGAGTGGGCTTTTGAAATTGTAATTCAAGTGTTTGTGGTAATGTGTCAATGGCGAACTCGGCTTGATCTTGGCTCAAACTCGACCTAAGTTGTTGACCGAATTGAGCCGAGCTGGCCAATCAGGCTCGAGGACCGAGCTAGCTAGTCTACCTTGAGGACCGATCTGAGCTGAGTTCAAATTGAGGTCAGCTAGCAGCTAAGCTGAGTTCAAGCTAAGGCCAACTCGACTTGTTTGACTCCATGTACACCCCTAATGGTAGTTGTGAGATCTCATATAACTTTCCTTAATCCCCTACAAATGTATAACATATTGCATTCGGCCACATATGACGACGTATAAAAGAGAGATTGTGTTTCTAACATATGAATATACATTATATATATTATCAGTTTACTATTCTTATCTTTTGGTACAAAAATCTTATTCTTGCATCATGCATTTAATTCTTGTTATAAAGTTACTTTTTGTAAATTTACTCTACGTGTGGTTGCTTTTATTGATTTTTAGCATTTAATGCTCCCAACACAAATACGCTGGTAGCTTCTTAGTTTTTATGTTCAACAGGGCTGCTACGTGGAATCCTTTGAACGGTTTAATCTTACTGTGATAAACTGAGTGTAAATAGATACAAGACATAATTATACAATACTTCATTCTATCCAAAACACTAGACTTACTTTGGATGTGCATAATAGACAGTTTTTAAATGAGTTTATAGTAACCACCCAAGTTTCCTATTGGACTTTGGACCATTAAGCATATTACTTGTAAAATTTCATTTGATATTGATTTTAAATCTATGCTCCGTCTAACATGTGTCCCACCATTTTGATGGTCTGGATATAGTACAAGTGTTCTATGTGTGAAGAATGAATGTTTACTATATGGAGATGGTGGTAGCTGACACGAGTTGTTCAGGTGAATTAAGGCCCAATGGGCTCATGGCAGTGTCATTGTGAAATTCAGTCTTTCCACTAAATCAGATCATGTTATAATGGGGAAAAAAAATGGTAACATATTAAAAATAAAAATAAAAAATCAAGTGAAATGTAAAGATTTAATATCCACAACTGAAACCTTACTATGGCCCACAAAAGTTTTTGACTAGTTTGATATTTGTATTTTCTCTTTATCATGATGGAATCACATTAGTATCATGTTGGATGGCATGTGAATATCACGGTAATACCATTGAAGATTTCAATGATGGGCGTTTCCAGCCTCACTATTTCATTTGCTTCTTGGATGGCCTTATTTTTGGAATGTCATCCTGATATGAGCGGTGAAACTGATGGAACGAAGACTTTCGTATGAAAATATTAGTGGGCCTCACAGGCTTTGTGCTGCGGCAACTTCCAAAAACAAGTGCTGCAGGAAACTCTCCTTCTGTGGCAACAGAGACAAGAATGACCTGTTTGCGTGAGTTTGCATGAGTTGAGATGTTGACTCAGACGAGGCCGGATCGAGCTTCCAACAACCCGACTCTCCCATAATAGTGACAGATTTTTCAATCATTTCTGACCGTCCGACTGATTGGATAGCTGATGGATGTGCGGTACGGCCACGATTGTTCCAAATGGTCATTTCTAACTCTCCAATCAGTAGGCATGTATCTTGACTGATCCACCAAAAATGGGTGATGGTTATAAAATAGTCACGAGCTTCAAATGAACAATTCTTTTGGTTACGTACGGGTCATCCAATGAGGTGGTCTACTGATTTGGCGGTCGGGATCTACTTTAATGCACCAAACTAGTTTATTTTATTTTATTTTATTTTTTTAAAATTTTATGATTGATGCGATTCACGAAAAGATACCGTGTCCTAACCGTACACCAATCAGGCATAAAATTAGGCCCGAGACTGGCCCGTTTAGTAATGGGTTATTTGATTACAGGCCCAAGCCCACTCATCAAGATAATAGACTGGGATTTCCTCATTCTCAGGTCAGGCCTTAATGGAATTTCTTTATATATATATATATATATATATATATATATATATATATATATATATATATATATATAAGCCTAACTTATTTATATCCGTACCTGACCTGGCTCCCTCTGTTAGCACACAGAACCCGCTGGCCCACACGGCTAATCTTCACCCTTAATTAATGGTCATGCCATGCAATACAAATGTGTTGATAGAACGGTTCATAAGTGATGGTAACATGGCATACAAATTGTCAGCTGGTCAGGCTCAAGTTGGGCTGAACCCAGATCTGAGTAGATGAGCCCAAGTTGCAGTCATAAAAGTCAGCTCAAGCCAGGCCCACCATTTCCTTATGGCACAGCAAATTTCCCAGAAGAGAGTCTGACTTGGGGCTTATTTAGTTAATGGGCCCGGACGTTAGGAATGAGGTCGGCCTAATGGACCTCACCCGTAGTCCAAGCTTGACCCACGTCTGGCCAATTATAATGAAATATGGGACTCGGTAACTCTGAAACAAATGGTTCAGGCCAAATGCCCAATCATCAATCTGGACGTCTCAATATTAGCATAGCCATCAAGCCATGGTCTAAGAATGAGGCTAATTTGATATAACCATGTGTTTTTTACGAGCCATCACATGGTTAGAAACATTAAACCAAAGTTTATTTGTGGAATAGATATTTCAAGATGATAATTGAACCTATTTTGTTTTTACTCTCAATCTTGACCCTCCATTTTCCTTGCTATTCAACGCATGCTTAGGATAATCTAATTGACATGATTCTCGTATAGTAGCTTGTCCCAAATTAGACGATTTGGATTGATGATTGAGCATCCTATGTGTCAATTAAAAACTTTAAAGACCCAAGGTCAGGCCTAATAAAATACACACATATATAGAGTGTGTGTGTGTGTGTGAAGGGATTCTGACTGAGTACTATTCTTATTTATGCTTGTCAGCACTAACATGGTGGGGCAAAATTGATTGGACGACAAGCTACCGTGAGAAATGAGCCAATGCAAAGCATATTTTGAAGTGACCCTAAAACCATTGTCGTGGATCCTTGACCATAAGCCTACCTTATTGTATCTATCTTACATCAGTGATGTCCATCTGACTTGAAAGCTCATTTTTAGGGTGTGATCCAAAATATATAGCAGATCCAGCTCTCAAATGACCCATGCCATTGGAAGCAAGGTGATTGATCCTACCAATGAAAACTTCTTGGGGACCACTAGAATGTTTATTTGTCATCCAGCCCGTCGATAAGGTCACAAAGACTTGGATGAAGGGACTATACAAACATCAACTTGATCTGAAGCTTTTGATGCCCACCACAAAATTTTTAATGATAAATAATCATTGTTTTCTCTTGTATAGCTCAGGGATTTGGATCCTTTTGTTTTTTGGATCTTGCCCCTAAAATGATACATAAAAACAGCATGTAAGGCACATATTTTATTATGGGCCGACATTCAGGGATCCATGGATCTTAGCGGGTCCGGGGATGCACAAAAGTCACATCGGTTGTTCAAGTGACACAAGCTTTGCCATCCAATCAAATACAACCACGAATTAACTCAATATAGGTAGGGACAGTCCCAATCAAAGTCTGAATAAAAGATAAATCCAAATAAGCCACAAGACCTTCATAAGCACTATGTAAGGTCGTTTAATGGAGTCCACACATACTTCTAATGTACGTACCTGAAAAATGAATCTTGTACCCGACTGACAAGACTGCATTCATTAACCCGGCCTGGTTTGTATGTACCCCATATCATAACTAGTTTGGCAATTCATGGAAGTGGAAGCTGAGTCCTTACGCAAGCACAACTTAGTAATTGGACCCGAACCCGACTACCCCATGGGTCGGAAGTGCAGCGTGAATCTGACTAAGGAAGAGGTCAAAGCAGGATCAGGCCCATCCTGACCCATTGGCAACCCTATACCCAGCTGTGGCCGTTGGGCTTATCTTGTTCAATGTAAAACCACCTATTTGAGGTGGGCCACTTTTCCCAAGCAAGCAATTACAAGGTGGCACACGTGTAAGATTGGAATTGTTTGTTCAGCAGTCCATCATGAAGATGCCCCGGCACAAAAAAGTTAGGCTGATCTGATACCAAATAAGTCTTTGAACACACAGAAGGGCAAACACACAAAAGTATATGTCTTTTAAATCTAATGAATTATATATTTTAATGCATTTAGGCTTTGTTTGTTGTATATGGTGATTGTACGTGCATGGAATGAATTTTATTTAAACATTTCAGTTAAGAAATATTTTCAAAGTTTTTATTTTGGAAAATGAAGTATATTAATTTGATCCCAAATGCATTGTGAAACCTGACCTTTAATTCTCTGTAAATCTATAATATTGTCATAGCCAGTGGATATGTCAGAATAACCAATACATGCTACATTAATCTCTATCATGAAACATTATCCCCACACATATAGATGTGTATATACATATAAATTGAATGAATTAATGAAGTCAGGTCGGATTTTTATTGTTTGATATTTGTTTATTCTTCCTACGTTTGTTATATTTATCTTTTGGCTTAAGAGGACTTAGGTCAGGCCCCGACCCATGGGTCGATGGTAGACTGAGTGTGTTTTCAATTACCAATATGTGATCTTTTAAATGGATCGCAATGGATTGGGTAGTTAATTAAGTTTTCTACTGATATTGAGATTCTCAACAATAACCTCAGGCTAGGAAATCCGATTGATTATCTAGATGGTCAATCAAATTTACTTTTTTCATAAATCATTTTAATTAAACAATCAATGTAGAAAGCAACACATGCCTAATTTTCTAAAACCAATGGTGTTGATTTGTCTCGGTAGAAAAATCATGATAGTAAGTCCATGACAATAGTAACTTAAAGAGTCGTTTGGCACATTGTATTTAGAGGTATTTAAGTGTATTCTGAATATAGTTAGTCACTTGGCACCTAATATTAAGAGGTAAATGAAATTAAAGGTATTCTCAATACATATTTTAGATAGGGCTCTCAATGGGCCATGCTTAGGATAAGTTTATGCCTGAATTTTGAACGGATTTTAAATTATTTCAGGCTAGGCCTTTGAGCCAACCCTATTCTAAATTTTGATTTTTCATGCCCAGTCCGACCCATTAACACCCCTAACTTTAGGTGTGTTTTGAAATTTCATGTATTTGTTGAGATTCAAATGTAATCGGAGTTGGCTCCCTCTGTAGATGCAACAAAATTACAGTAGGTGTGAACAAGGGTCCCCAGGCTATTAATTCATCATACACAAGGCAAATTGATGATACCCTAAGCAATTCAAAAATTGGTTCCAATACTAAAATTGCATTAATAGAATGATCTGAAATATCCAAATGTTGGCTATTTAAATGAACAATTAAAAAACATTAATGGGTTGCTCATTTGTGATCCGTACATTTGTGGCTTACTCAAGGCTTAGAATTTTTTGATTTTTTGTTGAAGTATATATTTTAATAGGCTTGTAACAGTAATTTTATCAAAATTTAGGATATCAAAGATGAATAAATTAATCAAATTTAGGACTTGTAAATGTACTAAAGAATCATGGTGCATTTCAATTACAAGTCATCAAATGCAACTGAGGACTGAATCCAATGTGTTTGAGCGATTGAATTCAAAGCATACAAGCTTACAAGCAAACCTCTGTACATGTGCATAAGGTTTGACTCGGTGAAAGGCTAATACGTAATTGCCGTTGGATGAGTTAAGTTGTTACCAAGGGTGAAGGTGAGTGATGTAGAGAGGGTTGCGAACAGTTTCATGGCCAAGATGAATCAGAAAAGGCCCTGTCGATAACAGAAGTAATTTGAATTGTTGGACTTTGATTTGTGTGTATCTCACAGTTTAGAATAAGTTATCGGACATAAAGTATATGATTTTAGGATAGAACGAGCTACTTTAGCTACTCAACCCATTATGCCGGGTTGTGCAAACCAGATTTACGAAATACCACTAGATTGACAATTATTTTTCTATTTTAATTTTATTTTTACTATAAATAATAAGTTTTAGTTTGATTATAATTTTTAATCGGTTGGGTTTTAAGAGTTGTGCCCAATGTAAAAAGTGCTTAGAATAAGTAAGAGAAGAACTTGGTGAAGCCAAATAGGACACTATTTTTGGCCGAAAACCTTACGCACTAGTAGACATCACGACCATTTATAAATAATTAGTTTACTATTTATAGTAAGTTGCGAATTGTAGAGGTTTTAGTTGTAGTTTGATTATTATTATGGGAAATTTGAGCTCACAATAAAACGCCACTTAGGGGGCAAGTCTGAGTCGAGTCGTGGCCCTCCCGACCTGTTTCAAGACGCGACCCATCCGAGCAGCCGACTTGGTTGCAGTCGGACTCCGGATTATGATCCGATCGGATGATCGTCTACGTTATAACCGCTCCGCTCTAGCCTATGTTCTAAGGCGAACGAAGTTTCGAGCCGAACATACAGTCCGAACAGAGCGAACGTTTCAAGCCGAACGCATGTTCAGACGTGCATATCCCACTTGCTGAACGTGGAAACTGCCATAATCAAACGTGGCCGATAACCTCGCTCGCAGATACGCATAATCCGCCAGATACGCCACATGATTGATGGATCTGGGGGGTATCTCCACGATCCGGGAATCTCCCTGATCATGCCGAGATTATCGGATCTGGACCACTCGACAGTCAAGTATAAATACTACATCACGCCATATATACATGTACGTAAAATCGAGCTCTCCCCTACACTCTACTCAGACCCTGATTCCCTTGTCCTGACTTAGGCATCGGAGGGTCCCCCAGCTCAGCCAGGGTCACCTTTGCCTATTTTCCTGGTGCAGGTTACAGGGATCATACATGGTGATCGACGAGGAGGGAGGGCTGACCGGATTTTGGTATCAACATTTTTTGGCATCATCTGTGAGAACTTGAAACTAGAAGTCAGGTTCTCATTTTTCCTAAGCAATGGCGAGGAAGAAGAAAGCTACAGCAGTGCAGCCGCAACCTGATGAGCAGACTCGGTCGTCATCACCGCTTCATGCCGAGTTCGCTCTAGGGCCTTCTCAACGTTCGCGTAATCGGTCGAGCAAGTACCGCGCCATGCAGAATGAGATTCAAGCCTTGCGTGACGAGATAAACCAGATGAAACAGTAGCGGGAGCCAGAACAACGCCCGGCTCAAGAACAACCCGTTCTCGAGCCAGCGGGGCTGTTTGTAGAAACTCGCTCCATGCCGAGGAGTGTGAGGCCCGAAGTTCCCCAACGTTCAGGGGTACCGCAGTCAGGGCAAAATCTTCCTACGGCACGTGGCGGGGCATCCGCATGGAACGAGCCTGCTCGGGCTCCGACAACCGTCCACTCAGCCACATCCGCCTTGCCACCCACGGACCTCCGTCATCAGTTAGAACGGAGGAGAGAAGGGAGAATATCGGAGGCTGAACATACCCCAGAGGTCGTCGTCGAAAATAAGGATCCCTGAAAAGCGCGCTTTACGGAACTAAATGATAAGTTCCTGATATTGGAGAAAAAATAAGAACAATCGACAATTTCGACCGCGATACAGGCGATGATGGAAGAGACCGAGCCTCCCTTCAACTCGACCATCATGGCTGAAGTGATGCAGCAGAGGTTTCGGATGCCCCCCGTCATCCAGTATTCGGGATCTGGGGACCCATCCGAATACTTGGAGTCTTATCGATCCTGGATGCAAATCCAGATAGCAACGGATGCAATGATGTGTAGGGAGTTCTCTATCACCCTCACAGGGTCCGCTCGGATCTGGTATCGCCAACTGAAGCCTGGTTCCGTGGGTTCATTCGCGGAACTGAGCCGACTATTCCTTACGCAGTTCATAAGCGGTAAGAGAAGTCGGAAGCCCAACACTCACCTGCTTACCATTAAGCAGACCCCAAAGGAGTCGTTGAAGGATTACATCCCCCGCTTCAATGAAGAAGCATTGCATATCGAGGACAACGATGATAAGATGACCCTTGCCGCCATTCTGAGCGGATTGAAAGAAGGAAAGTTTGCCTTCTTCATCGGAAAGAATCCACCAAAGATGCTAGCGGACTTCATGGCGAAAGCTCAGAAGTACACTAACGCAGAGGAGTTCACCAACGCCCGAAAGGGCACACAGGCGTCTGACTCGACAAACAAGGGAAAGAGACCCCGGAACGAAGACTTCCAGCCGACTAGCAAAAGGACGGATGATCGCGCTTCTCGCGATCGTCGTCCGAGCCGTAGGCCGGAAGGGAAATTCCGTTCCTACACTCCACTCAATACATCCGCCGAGCAGATCCTGCTAGACATCCGAAGAGATAGACTGCTCAATTGGCCAGTCTGTATGAGAGCTGATCCCGATCATCGGGACAAACGGAAATACTGTCGTTTCCACCAGAACCACGGTTATAACACGGACGATTGCGTATATATGAAGGACGAGATTGAGTCCCTTATCCGCAAAGGACATTTACATCGTTACGCCAAAAAGGAGAAATCCGCTTGGAGAGAAGAACGGCGGCAAGAGCAGTCGAACAACCCCCCAGAGGAGTCTGCTGAAATTCGCACCATCTTCGGGGGCTCAGCTGGGGGAGGAGATTCAAACAGGGCACGGAAAGCCCATTTCCGGATCTCTAAGTCAGAACACCACATTCACCTGACGGAACGTCCCAGTAAGGAACTCCGTGTCGCTCCGTGCAGCCTAACCTTTACAGAAGATGATGCACGCAGGATCCAACATCCGCATGACGACGTGCTAGTGGTCACTATGACCATAGCCAATCACAAAGTGTACCGCATCTTGGTCAACACCGGGAGTTCAACTGACGTAATGTATTCCAAAGTGTTTAAGAAGATAGGAATTTCACGGTCCAAGCTCCGACCCATGAAGACTCCCTTGCACGGCTTTGCCGGAGAGAGAGTCATTTCCAAAGGAGCCATCTCCCTCCCGATGACAGCGGGAGAAGGGCAACATCAAGTCACATTTTTGGTTGACTTTTTAGTTGTCAATGTTCCATCAGTCTACAACGTGATTCTGGGCCGACCCTCCCTCAATACAATGAGGGCGGTCGTCTCAACTTATCGCCTGATGATGAAGTTCTCAGCCGAAGGTGGGATCGGTTATCTCTGAGGCGACCAACGCGAGGCCAGGAGGTGTTATGCGATAGCCGTAAGGAAAGAGGCCGCCAAACAAACGCTCATAGTGGACGCCTTGGACCCTCGGGGATCGACAGAAGAAAGCTCCTCGGTCGAAGATCTGATAAGAGTGTCGCTCGATGAATTAGATCCGAGCAAAACTGTTCAGCTCGGATCATCACTGAATCCCGAGCTGAGGAACGAGTTAATGGCCTTCTTGAGACAACACCAGGACGTCTTCGCATGGTCGCACGCAGATATGCCGGAGATCTCACCCGATGTGCAAGTCTAGAGGCTGAACGTGGACCCAGACCACCGGCCAGTTAAGCAAAAAAGAAGGTCGTTCGATGCCGAACGATATGAAGCCATTGCCGAGGAGGTCTCCATCCTGCTCGATGCGGGCTTCATAGAAGAGGTATACTACCCTTACTGGATAGCAAATGTCGTGCTCGTTAGGAAGTCAAACGGGAAGTAGCGGGTCTGCGTAGATTATTCCGATCTGAATAAGGCGTGTCCCAAAGACAGCTTCCCGCTACCTCGGATCGACCAACTGGTGGACAGCATGGCTGGACACGAGTTACTCTTGTTTCTGAACGCCTACTCCGGATACAACCAGATCGCCATGCATCCCCCAGATAGGAAGAAGACTACCTTGGACACGGACAGGGGACTCTACTGTTACCGGATCATGCCATTTGGCCTGAAAAATGCTGGGACAACGTATCAAAGACTGGTGAATCAGATGTTCGCCAAACAGATCGGACACTTCATGGAGGTGTATGTGGACGACATACTGGTGAAGAGTATCAAAGCCTCCGACCACCTTGTTGATCTCGAAGAAACATTCAACGTCCTCCGTGAATACCAGATGAAGCTTAACCCCGCTAAGTGTGTGTTCGGGGTTGAGTCAAGAAAATTCCTGGGCTTCCAAGTCAGCCAACAGGGTATCGAGGCGAACTCAGACAAGATTAAATCCCTCCTGTATATGAACTCGCCTCGGACTCTCAAGAAAATACAATATCTCACGGGAAGAGTCGCAGCCCTCGGACGCTTCATATCTAGGGCTACAGACAAATTCCTTCCTTTCTTCCAGTAGCTGAAGGGCCACAAGACAGCGGAATGGACGCCGGAGTGCAAGCAAGCCTTCCAGTAGTTGAAACAGTACTTGGGATCACCGCCTCTCTTCTCCAAGCCGGAAGAAGGAGAGCCCTTGTTCCTCTACCTCACCGTTTCAACTTCAGCCGTCAGCTCGGCTCTGATCCGAGAAGTCGGAACCAAGCAGTATCCCGTTTACTATGTAAGCATAGCCATGGTACCAGTAGAAACGAGGTACCAGTCCTTAGAGAAATTGGCACTCAGCCTTGTCGTCTCAGCCAGAAGGTTACGGCCGTACTTTCAGGCCCACTCCATAATCGTGCTATCGGACTCCCCTCTGAGGCAGATCCTCCAGAGACCCGAAGTCTCAGGCCGGATGAACAAATGGGCTGTAGAGCTCGGAGAGTTTGACATTCAGTTCCGGCCCAGGACGGCACTCAAGGGACAAGCCGTAGCCGACTTCATCGCCGAGTTTACAACTCTGGAAGAAGAGCAAGCCAGGAAGGAAGTCGAGATGACACCGCTCGCCCCGCTGAGCAATCAAGAGCCCTCATCAGATCCGGGGTGGGTCCTTTATGTTGATGGATCCTCCAATGTTAAAGGAGCAGGAGCCGATGTCGTCCTAGTGGCGCTTGATTCAATGACAATCCAATACGCCATCAGGCTCGGGTTCAAAGCTTCAAACAATGAGGCCGAGTACAAAGCGCTGCTGGCTAGGCTCAGACTGGCGGCGAGCTTGGGTGTTCAGACCCTACAAGTCCTCAGCGACTCACAGTTGGTGGTGAATCATATCTCCTTAGAATACGAAGCTAAGGAAGTCAGAATGATCGCCTATCTTGAAGAGGCGAGGAAATTGATCGAAAAATTCTAGAGCTGCACTGTCCGGCAGGTCCCCAGAGCCGAGAACTTATGGGCCGACGCCTTAGCAAGGCTCGCCTCTGCCTCCGAGTGTAAGATCCCACGCTTTGTTCCGGTCGAGTTCGTTGAGCACCCAAGCATCGGCCAGTCAGAGGAGGTTAGCCCCGTCCAGTCCATCCCAGTTGGATGGACCCCATTTTCAATTATCTATCAACCGACGAAATTCCCCCAAATAAGCTTGAGGAAAGACGACTTAGGGTACGCCATATTGGACGGAGTGCTATACAAGAAGGGGCATTCTTAGCCTTACCTGAGATGTCTCCGACCGGATGAGGACGATTACGTGATTCGTGAGATTCACGAAGGAATCTGCGGAAATCACTCGGGCAGTCGTGCCTTAGTCATGAAGATACTTCGTCAAGGGTATTTCTGGCCAACCCTCAAGCAAGACTCCAAGGATTTCGTTCGGAAGTGTGACAAGTGCCAATGTTTTGCTGTTGTGCCGAGGCAACCAACAGAAGAAATGACCCCCATGAGTGGGCCATGGCCGTTCGCTCAATGGGGGATCGACATCATCGGTCCCTTGCCTACTAGGAAGGGACAGGTCAAGTTTGCTATAGTCGCGGTCGACTATTTCACCAAATGGGCCGAGGCTAAGTCAGTTGCAAAGATCACCGAGCAGAAAGTGATCGACTTTGTGTGGAAAAATATCATCTACCAGTTCGGGATTGCGAGGACTATCGTTTCTGATAACGGCCGCCAATTTGATAACGACAAGTTTCGTAGCATGTGTCGAGGGCTCGACATTATGAACGCTTACTCATCGCCTCGACACCCGCAATCGAACGGACAAGTAGAGGCGGTCAACAAGATCATCAAGCATCATCTCAAGACGAAGCTGGAAAAGGCAAAAGAAAATTGGGCCGAAGAGCTCCCCTTCGTCCTCTGGGCCTACAGGACTACAGCCCAGACTTCGACGGGTGAAACTCCATTTTCGTTATCCTACGGCTCGGAGGCAATGGTGCCGGTAGAAATCGGACTCCCTACAGCGCGGGTCAGGGGCTTCGAAGAAAGTCATAACTCCGAGCAGATAGTAGTTAATCTGGATTTGCTCGAGGAACTCAAAGAAGTTTTCAAGCTCCGAGCGGTGGCTCGACACCAGCAGGTAGCGCGCTTCTACAACTCCAAAGTTAAAGTTAGGCGCTTCCGACCAGGAGACTTAGTCCTCCGATGGATTTTTCAGAACACGGCCAAGCCAGGGGCAGGAGTGCTCGGACCCAATTGGGAAGATCCATATCGTGTGGTCAGATCTTCCAAACCGGGCTCGTACCACCTGGAAGACCTCGAAGGCCGTCATCTCCCTCATCCCTGGAACGCCGAGTACTTGAAGATCTACTACCCGTAAGGAAATAGCCTTTAATACTCATGATGCAATGTATGCCTCCGAGCGACTGGCCTTCTAGGCTCTTAATAAAAGACCGATTCTACCTTTGAATGCTTGTTCGATTGCCCTATCCGCACAAGTACGAGATAAATGGTCCGATCCCTTAAGGATTCGGAACCTGACCTTACGAGAGACCGACGAGGCATCCCTCAAGGAAAAAAGCCTAATAAATGGTCTGATCCTCTAAGGATCGGAACCTAACCCCACGAAAGATCGACAAGGCATCCCTTTAAGGAAAAAAAGCCTAGTAACGATCCGACCCCTCGATTAAATGTTCAGCTCGGCATACAATAAAACAAAGGCGACGAGCCGAACATCCAAAGAGATCGGACCCAGCTAAAACTTGAGCCGAGGAAGCTCGGACAACCGACTCTAAAAACCAACTAAACGACAGCGGACTAAGCTCATCAGCTCAACATCTCAAGCAAATCAACAATGTGACAAGAATATTTTTCATTAAAATTCCCTTGGAGGGGCAAAAGTACATAGGTACATTTAAAAAAAAAAAGATAAGTCTTCAGGCAGGAGGAGGAGCTTGGGCATCAGGAACCTAGGCATCGGGAGCTGGTTCCGAGCGGACGATGTCAGCCGAGGTATCTTCGGAGTCGTCGGGCAAGAGAAAATCGAGATCTAGGTTCGGGTATAAACCCAGAACTGTTTCGAGGCATGCGTCGAAGCCGCGATTGTAGAACGTTGCGGCCTCATCATCCCTCTCTTTAGAAGTCTTGAAGCTCTCGACTGCAGCAGCAACCGCTACGGCCAAAGAGGCCTCGTCCTTCACCCTCTCGGCCTCCATGGCTTGGTTCACGGCTCGTGTCCGCTCCTCAGTTGCCTCGGCCTTGGTACTATTCAAAGCTTCCCCAAGCTGAACCATTTCCACGGCTAAGGAGTCCGTGTGGGCCCTGACACGGATCAGCTCAGCAGTTGCTGCGTCACCGCTCTTCTTAAAATCATCTGTCTTTTCCTTCAGATGTAGCTCCCTGGCCTCCAAGTCCACGATGACTCCCTGCAGTCGCCTGACCCTGGCCCTCTCGCCCGTAATCTGTTGACGGAGGCTAGTTTCCTCAGACCTCAAGGCTGTCACTTCGGCCCGGAGAGCCTCCAACTTCACTTCCTTCCCCTTGTACTCTCGCACTCTCTGCCGAATGAAGAGCAGCACCGAGACGGCCTTAAAAGAAAACAAAGATCAGTATCTACGGAATGTGCATAACAACATCAAAGAAAAGAGGTCTTCTCGAAGACTTACCATGTAACATACAGAGGCGAAGTCGTTCAGGAAGCTTCCCTCCGATCTCTTAAGGGTCTGGGCAATGTCTTCCTCCTTGGCATGCTTGGCGGCCCACGAAGTCAGGCACGCCATGTGATAGCTGGGTTCGAACCTCCCCCCGCTCGTGCCCGCTTGGACCTAGGCCTCAGCTTCCTCGGCCCCTACCTGACTGCTGGCCGAGTTTTAACCCTCGACGTGACCGTCCCCCTCAACCTAGGGGGGAAGGCACATTTTCAGCTACCTTATTGGCTCCCTCTCTCTCAGAGGATGAAGGAACAGCGATGAGGGGCTCGGGGGCTGCGGCGGGAACGGTGGCGGGAGGAACGGCGTCGGAGGAAGCCCGAGCAACAGAGCTCGACGCAGCCGGGGTGTCAGCCTCGGTCACTCGGACGACCTCCGGAGGAAGACATACCACCGGCCGAAGCACCACAGGAGGAGCCGCGGCAGTGCTAGGGCGCTTCGGAGCAGGCAGCGCGGAGGGAGTGCCAGCGGGCCTCGGTGCCGGACTTGATGGAGTTAGTGCAACAGAAGATTCTTCCACACGAGGAGGAGCCGACTTATTTGAAGTGATCTTCACTCGGGGGGCTTCTTTGAGTAGCTCCGCTGCGCTCGGAGCTGCCTTCCTCTTTCGTGCCCTTAATGCCTCAGCCATGCCTGCGAAAGAAAATTGTCAGCTACTAAGTAAAGGAAAGATTATTGAAGAGGTCAGGACAGCTTATTCAGAGAGGTAGCCAGAGGTTGGGATTTGCAGAACCCGGACCGGTGAAGGTTAGCCGTAGTTATCAGATCGGCCCAGGAGCGAAGCGACTCCGACAACGCTCTGGCCTTTGCGACCTGATTCTTCTGGTCCGAGTCTAGGAACGGCAACCCCATTGTAAAAACTGCAAAACAAAAAATGTCACTTATACGAAAACAGGTGGAAATCAAAATAGTGACTCGGATGCAAAATGAAGTCCGACCCGGCTTTGTAAAATGGGTCAGAAACCGAGTTGTCAAGGTCCCAAGCTCAGCCGTCGGGGTCTCCCAATCACCTGCCCCCCAGAACCATTTGTTCTTCCAGTCCTTATTGGAAGACGGCAGGTGCATCACCAACCCCGACCCTTTGCTCCCCCGAGTCGCGAAATAGTACCATGGGTCATTGCTATCATGCTTGACCATGTACAGGCTCAGCAGCTCCTCTGGAGTCAGCTCAGGGTTCCCAACTTGCTTCTAAATTATGTAGGCCGAGATCATCACCCTCTATGCACTCGGAGCGAACTGTCCAGGAGCCAGCCCGAGGTAGGTCGCCACCTTCCAGATGAAGGGATGCAGTTGGAGACGGACCCCGTACTGCAGCGCGCAGAGAAAAATGGCCACCTCGCCCTTAGCTGGAGCGCCAACAACGTCCAAAGGGCCAGGAGCCCTTATTTGCACGAAGTCGGGGACCTGAAACTCCGAGCGGATCCATTCCATTTGGGATTCTGACATGACAGAACCCTCAGAGACAACCTCTGCGGTCCGCAGATTCGTAGGCATATCAGTGGCGGAGGGAGTTTTAACTCGGCGTGCTCGGGAAGCAGCCTTCTTACTGGGTTGCTTTGTCCTAGAACCCAGTGTCTTTTGCTTCCGAGTCGGGGGTACAGGAGAGTGGCTTCGAAAGGGCCCTCGGAAGACCCGCTTTTGCTCCCGGTACTCCCCGGCTCGGAATCGTCTCTATACTCGCGGACCATCTCCAGATCAGAAGACATTGAAGAAATAAGGATGGAGGTGAGCGAGACTCACCGGATGATGACCGAAAATTGCCTTTCTGCCGGAAACCTCGAGTTCGGCCGGAATCGCCTTTCGTCGGAAATCGCCTCTCCGGTGCGCTCTCGCAAATTAGGACGTCAAAATGGCTAACCAACGCTCGGAGTGCCTTATATAGGCAGCGAACGGTTCTTGCATTGATGGTGAGCTTTAGTGGCAGCAGCCGAATCGGCACGAGTCGATCTCCGAGTACACCTGGCGACGTTGCATTGGCGGGATACGAACCGATCGTACAGCTCTGACATCGGGCTGCGTACTTCGACAGGTGAAGCGACGCCACGGCACTCGGAGCCGTCAGGCGCACGCCTCCTCCTGCCTGTGTGACGACTTCTCATAGGCTGGGAGGAGATTCGGGATCGTAACCGTCGCCACATGTTGGCCAAGGCGGATAACGCGCGTGATTCGAGATCCGTCATCATGGCGGCGAGGGCGAGAGATTTTCTATCTAAGTACTCTCCGAGTTGGCAAGCAAACTCGAAGAGTAGGGGGCTTCTGTTACGAAAAATCTGAGCTCACAATAAAACGTCGCTCAGGGGGCAAGTCCGAACCGAGTCGTGGCCCTTCCGACCTGTTTCAAGACGCGACCCATCCGAGCAGCCAATTTGGTTGCAGTCGGACTCCGGATTATGATCCGATCGGATGATCGTCTACGTTATAACCGCTCCGCTCTAGCCTACGTTCCGAGGCGAACGAAGTTTCGAGCCGAGCATACAGTCCGAACAGAGCGAACGTTCCAAGCCGAACGCATGTTCAGACGTGCATATCCCACTCGCTGAACGTGAAAACTGCCATAACCAAACGTGGCCGATAACCTCACTCGCAGATATGCATAATCTGCAAGATACGCTACATGATCGATAGATCGCGGGGGGTATCTCTACGATCCGGGAATCCCCCTGATCATGCCGAGATTATCGGATCCGGACCACTCGACAGTCAAGTATAAATACTACATCACGTCATATCTACAGGTATGCAAAATCGAGCTCTCCCCTACACTCTACTTAGACCCTGATTCTCTTATCCTGACTTAGGCATCTGAGGGTCCCCCGGCTCAGCCAGGGTCACCTTTGACTGTTTTTCTGGTGCAGGTTCTAAGGATCATATGTGGTGATCGACGAGGAGGGAGGGCTGACCAGATTTTGGCATAAACAATTATGATTTCTCTCACTATTTAAAATAATTATGAAGTTGTTTGTTTCATTCACCAATTAAGTTATGAATTTATTAAAATTTATTACTATTAGTTTTACTTTCTTTCCTCGTGAATTAAGAAAGTCTTTGTGAGGAGTTAAGAAAAGTCCCGTGAATTCAGAAAAATTGTCCCCGGGGAAGATGGTGCTCGACCTCACATCCATCCCTGCATCAGCGAGTGTAAGCACTGCTTGAACTCATACCGTGGGGTCCATGTCTGGGTGGTAGATCTTCAATGTTCTTACTAAAGACCCTCCGTTGCCAGATGTCCTATGGACTGGAGTCATTGATTCAGCCAAGCCCAATCCCCTGCAACACCGCGAATTAGAATTGAAAAGCGGAAGACTCAGCCAAATCGCGAGTCACAACTCGTCTCAGGATCAAACCTTGATTTGAGTTGCTTTTCTTTTCCCCTCTTTTTCTACCTTTATCATGTGAATTTCGCCGTGCTGAGTCAGCTAAAGATTTGAATTTTGGACGGTTTTATAAGTCTTGTTGGACGTTTCCTTCAAAATGCCCCACATTTTCTTAAAAAGGCAGACTAAAAAAATCCCCACGAAGAAAATCTTTCGAAGAAATGATGTGAGATTGGAATATGATTTGTAATCTTTTGAAAACAAAGAGAGAGAGAGAGAGGGGGGTTGAAAAGACTATCAAAGAGATGACATGATGATCCGAAAGTCAGGTCTCCCTTTGTTAGGGCACTGCTTTCATTTTGAGTTGAGGAATTTTGAAGGAAAAGAAAACCTTTGATACTCTGGTGGAGTGTGATTGTTGATACTCAAGCATTAAAATTTTTTACACGTGCCTTATAAGTTACTCAAATTAAACTATTGAAATGGTGAGGTTCATTTTAGATGGATTATAGGACAAAACTTATACTAATTAGATTACTTTAACTAGTTGCATGGTGGGCATTTGTTGAACGGTGGAGATGAAAGTTAGCCACCGTTCCCAATTCAGAAAATAATTATCCACAATCAGAGGTTAAGATTGTTTAACCAATGTAATTTTCAGATGGTGACCTACCTATGGTAGATAATTTCAGTCGGTGAAAATTTGAATATCCGAGTGGTTACATATCAACTACTAGACTCCGGCAGAGTATCAAATAACTATCCGCCTTCGTTTCTTTTACTTTTTACTTTTACATCTGATTAAGCCATTAATCACCCTAGATCTCTTGAGCATTGCCGAGCGTACTCGCGCGCCTGAGACAGATATGGGGCTTGGTGGCACATGTACACCTACGTGTTATCGTGTTCAAAATCGGGACCATTCATCAAGTAGGGCCCACTTCGAACCTACCCTCCCAGAACAAAAATCATACACGTCCACTCATTAGGTAAGCCGGACTTGGATATTTGATATCGGGGATACAGGATGTGGACCGTTTGTCATTTTTCTCAACCATTTTACTTCTCTTAAAGGCTTAGTACGACTGATGAGTGGACCAGACCATGATAACAGTGAGGCCCACTTGATGTCCGGTTCTCCACATGCCTACCATGTTGGCACATGTGCTGCATAATCCCCCTCCATCTCATACCAACTTTTTACACATAAATGAAAGGAATGACGTGGGCTTTAAAAGCTGGATTGGCGAGGATGCAAAGTAAGTGGGTCCCACTTCATAAACGTATTAAAGGGGAGTTGGTGGGCATGTGCTTTTTAAGTGGTTCAACCACGTAATTGAAATAACGCGTTGTGTTGTCCTACTCTCTTTCCTGATTAGTTGGTGGGCCTTTTCTCACGCTGCACGTCAGTCAAACCCATTGAAAAGAGAGAGAGAGAGAGAGTACTGAGGCCGAGCATGAAGGGTAAAAGGACCAGAGTAATTAGGGTGCCCCACCTTGCTGAGCTGTCCCAGCCCATTCCAGGTCCAGTTTGTTAATTGATGGGTTTGGGCTGAGTGGGCCTGTTTGATTCAGACCACTTTGGGTAGGCCTATATTATTTGGTTATTAATAGAAATCCCAAGCAGACCCATGGTCCTAAAAAATGAGGCTCAGACCTGATTCATGGCAGCCAAGGCCTGGAAGCTCAGTAGCCCAATGGGACCATTGCCAACCCTATGTATTCAAAAATTGTACTTGCATCATACATACATGTAGCTCAAATTAAAATCTCCAGATTGCAGGACCAGTACTGTTGGGAGGTCATTCAAAAAATTCTCAAATACAAACTGTTCATCATTTTTCATTTCATCTGTCCATTACTTATCTACCAAGTGGACGGTTAGGACATTAGTGTAATATTTGGTTTATAATCTTCTAAATTGGGGCCCATGAATTGGACGGTTTAATTTTAACTACATGAATGCGACGTGTACAATTGCTTGCTTAATGAGCATGAACTGGACAAGAAAGCATTTTTTTTCTCTCTCTATTTGTGGGTAGAAACAATTCATGGTGTCTACCTCAAGGACACTTTAAAGTTGGTGGGAAATGTATAAGGAGCTGCCACCCATTACAAATGTGAGGTGGGAGATTTGTGGTACACAATTATCATGTGCACCAGCTGCCAATCCACATTGTAGCAAGTATTGCGGAGATTTTGAAAATATTGCAATATTTTTGAGAAAATTTCATTTGTGACAAGATTTTCAAAGTTGTTAATTTTTATCTTTTGAAAATTTGATGAAATAAATGATGGGTTTTTTTTTTGCCCGTCTTTGACCGGTCGAGAGCCTTGCTCGACCGGTCGTGGGTTGTTGCTCGACCGGTCGTGGGTTGCATGACTC
Source organism: Magnolia kwangsiensis (assembly GCA_037074715.1). Classification (NCBI taxonomy): domain Eukaryota; kingdom Viridiplantae; phylum Streptophyta; class Magnoliopsida; order Magnoliales; family Magnoliaceae; genus Magnolia; species Magnolia kwangsiensis. Next base: position 202,842 of record CM073575.1, on the reverse strand, counting down.
AAAGTCTAACGAGTGCGGACTATTTTTTCAGGGGTACTTGACCGGTCAAAGGAGGTACTCGACCGGTCGTAGGACGTCCACGACCGGTCGAACCTACGCAGATTCGTTTCGCGATTTTGCACGGATTTCGGGTCGCAAGTCCTTTCACAACTGGGATGCAGAAGAGAGTTTCCTAAAACTATAAAAAGGAGTTCTTAGGATTTTTCTAGGGATGAGAAGTGTGAGAAAAAGCACAAGAGGGTTTCCTAAAGGGTTTATAGATATCAAAGGTAAGAGAGTGAGAGAAAAGAGAGAGAGGAAGCTTGTGGAAGGGAGTCGTCGTCTCAGCGCTTCTACGTCCTGGTGATTGGTGAGATCCCTCTGGTTTTGCTTTATTCTTTTATTGTTCATCCACTCCTGCGTGAGTGACGAAAGTTGTAAACGTTCTACTTCGTAGTGGATTGTTGATTTGGACGAGGTCCCGTGATTTTTACCTCTTTGAGGGTTTTTCACGTAAAAATCTCTTGTGTGGTGTGTGGTTGATGCTTTGATTTATTTCATTGCTATTATTGTCCCATAATTGTGGTTTGTTCTGGAGGGCTAGATCCTAAGGTTTTGTGCAAGGCCCCAACAAAGTGGTATCAGAGCGCTAAGTTCATTGAACGGGTAGGATCGGTTTGGAATTATGGAAGGTGGCTCATCAAGGATGATCAGCCTCAATGGTTTTAACTGGACCATATGGAAGGCTAAGATGGAGAACTTGCTTTATTGCAAGGATCTATATTCTCCAATTTTAGGCATATCGGCAAAATCTAAGGATATGTCTGATGAAGATTAAAAGAAGTTGGACCGGAAGGCGGTGAGGTTTATTAAACAATAGTTGGATGATTCTGTATTCCACTATATGTCTATGAAAACCTTAGCCGCTAGCCTATGGCTGAAACTACAAGGACCGTATGAGAGGAAGACAATCGGTAATAAGATTTTTCTGATAAGGCGACTTGTGAATTTCAAGTTCAAGGATGGTGGTTCTGTGGCCGAGCACATGAATGAGGTCAGCAATATAGTGAACGAACTCTCTTTTATGAAGATGGTCCTAGATGATGAATTGTAGGCTTTACTTTTCCTTAGTTCGTTGCCTGACAGTTGAAAGACATTGGTGGTGTCTCTAAGTAACTCCACGCCAGACGGAAAGATATCCATGGAACAGGTTATTAGTTGTCTCTTTAATGAAGAGACAAGGAGGAAGTCTCAGGGGTCTACTCAGCAAGAGGCCCTTGTGACACAGGAATGGGGGAGAGGAAAGAACAGGAAGGGCGGAAAGGCCCAATATAAATCAAGAGGCAAGTCGAGTAACAGAAAATACGTTAAATGCTAGAATTGTAGCAAAAGGGCCACTATAAGCATGAATGTCGTAAGGCTAAAAACGACAAGAAAAGAAAAGGAAAGGAGAAAGAAGATGAATCAGATTTCACTGCGGCCGCTTCAGATGGCGACGTTGTAGTTATTCTTTATGCAGATCATGATATTTGTCTCATTGCTACGACTCAGGACACCCACTGGGTGATAGACTCGGGTGATTCTTTTCATGCGACTCCACGTAAGGATTTCTTTACAAGCTACAAGTCAGGTGATTATGGGACCGTAAAGATGAGAAATTCTGGCGTATCGAAGATCATGGGAGTTGGTGATATTTATGTGAAGACGGATGTGGGCTGCACATTGGTTCTCAGGGATGTGAGGCATATCCCAGACCTTTACCTCAACTTGATGTCGACGGGAGGGTTGGATGATGATGGCTATGAAAGTCAGTTTGCTGGTGGGCGCTGGAAGCTCATCAAGAGTTTGTTGATCGTAGCCAGAGAAAAGAAGTGTTGCACCCTTTACAAGGCATGTCTCAGTGTGTGCAAGGGTGGGTTAAACGCAGCGGAAGATTCAGGTATTGACATGTGGCACAGGCGTCTAGGCCACATGAGTGAAAAATGGCTTCAGCTGCTAGCTAGGAAGCGGCTCCTTCCAGACGTGACAAGTACACCTCTCAAAACCTGTCTTGATTATTTATCAGGAAAATTTCATGTTAATAAAGTGCATGTATTAAATTTGGTTTATTCTGATGTTTGTGGTCCTATGAGGACAAGATCCTTGGGTGGGGCATTGTACTTTGTTACTTTTATAGATGATGCATCTAGGAGGGTTTGGGTTTATGCTTTGAAATCCAAGGACGAGGTCTTTGGTGTGTTTAAGTTGTTTTATGCTATGGTTGAGAGAGAGACAGGTAGATCATTGAAGTGCATTCGCACTGACAATGGTGGTGAATACATTGGTGACTTTCATGAGTACTGTAAGTTCCTGGGTATACGGCATGAACAGACGGTTCCCAAGACCTTCCAGCATAATGGTGTAGCTGAACGAATGAATCATACCATTGTTGAAAGAATCAGATGTATGTTATCCCATGCAAAGTTGTCCAAGACATTTTGGGGAGAAGCAATGCACACGGCGGTGTATCTGATAAAAAAGTCTCCATCAGCACCATTGAATAGAGAAGTACCTGAGAAAGTGTGGACTGGACAAGATCCATCGTACAGTCATCTCAGGGTGTTTGGATGTAGGGCATCCGTTCACGTACCAATGGATGAGAGGTCCAAGCTCGACATGAAGATCAGATAATGTGTGTTCCTGGGGTACAGTGATGACAAGTTCGGTTACAGATTGTGGGATCCGACCGAGAAGAAGCTCGTCAGGAGCAAAGATGTTGTTTTCTTTGAAGATCAGTGTATAGAAGACATTGGTAAGCCAGAGAAGAACCAGCCTAGTTCAGGTGAGCTAGAGGACATGGATCCGATTATTCCTCTCGTGGTGCCTGATGACGGGGGAGTACAAGAAGGTACAGAGGACGAAGGAGTTCCTACAGAAGATGGACCGGGGGAGCAGCCCCCACTTGATCCACCTGTTGAGCCATAGGTGAGGAGGTCATTTAGGGACAGACAGCCGTACAAGAGGTACTTGCTGCATGAGTATATTATGCTGACTAATGGGGAGAGCCAGAAGATTATTCTGAAGCCCTAGCCGACAAGCTTAAGGAGGAGTGGTTAAAAGCTATGCAAGAGGAGATGAAATCCTTACATAAGAACTACACTTATGACATGGTGAAACTGCCTGAGGGCAAGAAAACTCTGAGTAACAAGTGAGTGTTCAGAAAGAAGGTTGAACAGAAGAATTTACAGACGAGGTTCAAGGCCAGACTTGTGGTAAAAGGGTTCGATCAGAGGAAAGGCATAGACTTCGAGGAGATATTCTCACCAGTGGTGAAGATGACATCCATACGGGTATTGCTTGGGTTGGCAGCTAGCATGGATCTGGAGATAGAGCAGTTGGACGTTAAAACTGCTTTTCTTTATGGTGACCTTGAAGAAGAGATCTACATGCACCAACTAGAAGGGTTCGAAGTTAAGGGCAAGAAGCATATGGTGTGTAGGCTGAGGAAGAGCTTGTATGGGCTGAAACAAGCTCCACAGCAATGGTATAAGAAGTTCGATTTGTTCATGTTACAGCATGGGTATGCCAGAACGGAGTTGGACCACTGTGTGTTCACGCGCAAGTTCTCAGATGGTGATTTCATAGCTCTTCTCTTATATGTTGATGATATACTCATCATGGGAAATGACATTAAGAAGATCGACATGCTAAAACAGGAGTTGGGTAAGTCGTTTGCGATGAAAGACTTGGGCCCGGCTAAACAGATCCTAAGAATAGAGATAACCCGTGACAGAAGTAGAAGGAAACTTTGGCTGTCACGAGAGCGGTATATTGAGAAAGTCCTAAAGCAGTTCAATATGAATACAGAGAAGCCGGTCAGTACTCCACTGGTTGGTCACTTCAGATTGAGCGACAGACAGTTTTTCAAGACGAAGGTAGAGGTGGAAGAGATGCAGAAGATACCCTATACGTCAGTTGTAGGAAGTTTGATGTATGCTATGGTATGTATACACCCAGACATAACATATGCGGTTGGTGTTGTCAGCCGATATCTTGCTAATCCTGGCAAAGAGCATTGGACAGCGGTGAAGTGGATACTACGGTATCTAAGAGGCTCATCCAGGTTGAGCCTATGCTATGGTGATTGTAAACCTGTGATAGAGGGTTACACAGATGCAGATATTGCAGGTGACATAGACTTCAGGAAGTCTATATCGAGGTTCATGTTCACGTTTGTAGGGAGAGCGGTTTCTTAGTAGAGTAAGCTACAGAGGGTCATAGCATTGTCGACGACAGAAGCCGAGTACATTGCAGTCACAGAGGCATGTAAAGAGATGCTTTGGATGAAGAGGTTCCTACAGGAACTTAACCTGAAGCAGGAGCAGTACATGGTCTATTGCAATAGTCAGAGTGCTATACACTTGAGCAAGAATCCAAGTCAGCATTCCAAGTCGAAGCACATAGAGATTCGGTATCACTGGATCATGGATACTTTGGAACAGAAGGTGTAACAGCTTGAGAAGGTCCACACAGACAATAATGGGTCAGATATGATGACCAAGGCTTTGCTCAAGAGAAAATTTGAGGTTTGTATAAACCTTGTTGACTTGAAGAAGGAGGATCCCTCCCGAGTTAAAAAGGAGGAGATTTGATGGGTTTTTTTTACCCGTCTTCGACCGGTCGAGAGCCCTGCTCGACCGGTCGTGTGTTGCACGACTCAAAGTCCAGCGAGTGCGGACTGTTTTTTCGGGGGTGCTTGACCAGTCGAAGGAGGTGCTTGACCGGTCGTAGGACGTCCACGACCGGTCGAACCTACGCAGATTCGTTCCGCGATTTTGCGCGAATTTCGTGTCGCAAGTCCTTTCGCAACTGGGATGCGGAAGGGAGTTTTCTAAAACTATAAAAAGAGGTCCGTAGGTTTTTCTAGGGATGAGAAGTGTGAGAAAAAGCACAAAAAGATTTTCTAAAGGATAGAGATATCAAAGATAAGAGAGTGAGAGAAAAGAGAGAGAGGAAGCTTGTGGAAGGAAGCCATCGTCTCAGCGCTCTAAGGTCCTCGTGGTCGGTGAGATCCTTCTGATTTTTCTTTATTCTCTTATTGTTCATCCACTCCTGCGTGAGTGACGAAGGTTGTAAACGTTCTACTTCATAGTGGATTATTGATCTGTACGAGGTCCCGTGGTTTTTACTTTTTTGAGGGTTTTCTACGTAAAAATCTCTTGTGTGGTGTGTGGTTGATGCTTTAATTTATTTCATTGTTATTATTGTCCCATAATTCTGGTTTGTTCTGGAGGGCTAGATCCTAAGGTTTTGTGCAAGGCCCCAACATAACATACTTAAATTTTTAAAAAATTCATTTTTATTTATATTTTAAGTTTTTTAAAACTATTTGTTAATTAGTTTATAACAAATATTTCTTGAATATTTTATTTTCTATGAGATTTTCTCTATAATATTGTGAAAAGAATGTTAACATCTGAAGATCTTTGGAGAAGTTGCCAAGAATTAGATTTTTTTTTTTTTTACTACGCCAATCAGTACACGTGATGTATTCAATGGTTATGGAGAAAAATGTATAATGACTTGCAAAGCCATCAATATACTATCATATTGTCCATTAGTCCAATGCAATTAAGAAGTTTGAGAGAATACATCCCCAACCCCATGTAGTAAATTAAGATACGTACGATTGGAATCTAGCCATTGGATTTGGTCTTTGTTTTTGTTTTTTTTCTTCAATGACACAAGCTGTTTATTTGATAGGGTTCCTTTTAGACAGGGAATTCCCAAAAAACCAAAGAAAAAGAAGAACTCCCAGGTTGAATAATTCAACCCATTGATTATATGGGAGATTAAAAAAGAGTGAGAAATGAAAAGAAAAACTCTCCGGATTGAATATTTCAACCCATCAACCCATTGATTATTTGAACATTATGGAAACCGTTCATGTTCAAACCAAAAGGGCCAAATTATCAAAGGGTTGAAAGAAAGCAATAGGGATCTTATATTTGTTTTCTACAATACAAATGAGACTTCTCATATAAACTGTTTGGATCATTGGAATATTAGCCACATTCAAAGGCTAAAGTTCTGATGTGCCGAATTGCAATATATTGGGATGTATTCTACTTCTATCACAAACAGCTGTTTGGGAAAGGAACTCCAATATAAATGAAAATCATCAAGTACATGCACATTCTTGCATTTGGGCCACTGGAAATACTTGAATTGGTTTCCTGTTAGCATCCATTTTTAGCAAAAGAGAAGTTTTGAAATCCCTTGCCAATTGTCAGATATGCTAATTCCCTCTTTTGTGAATGCAAACGATATAATTTCTGAAAATGCTTTCCCAGTAAAACACAATTTTTAAATTCCACAAAATCATGTTGCGAGTACTCAAGTGTGACAAATGAATTCTCTTTTTTAGGAATTTTATTTTTTAAAAACAAAATTTTTAGGCCTTTTTGAATTCCTCAGATCCAAGCGATCCATGCCAATAGTTACTTTTTAACCTCAAATTGATCCATCTAAAAAAACATTCTATAGAATAAAATTGTATTACTCCAAATGGCCTATTAGAACCATTTAAGACCTTTTGGGATAATTTCTTAACCTTTCTTACAAGGTATTCCGTAATGATAACAGTAGCCGTAACATCCACCACCATCATCTTTACGTTATGGACTGTGATAGCCATTATGGTCTCTTTTATTTTTTTGGGTAAAAAAACCATGTATCAGCCCCATAAGGGACTTATGGGGTTGCTACGGCCTTTACAGAGGTCACAACAGGCTGTAATGGCTGTTGCGTGGTTATTTTTTTCATTACAGCGTTTACAGCCCCATTAATTTCCACCATTACCTTTACATAATGGCTTTTATGGCCATTACAACACTCCATACTTTCTTAAGAGTTGTAGCACTTCCACAAATATCATGTCCAAGAATGTGACTATACATTCCGGTCTTTGCCAAATTCTAGAACCAAGATTCTAATTTAAATACTTAAATTGCAGTAAAATTTACAAGCCGCAGATCTAAAACACTCAAATGCTACAACATAGAAGAAGAAATGTGCTTTCTCTAAGAGGATCAAACTGTTCAAATCTGCCAGACTTCGTTGTATGACTGACAAATGGAGGTTCTTAAATAATAGTAGGGTGAGAAGATCCCGGCCCAAAAGAGAACTAAACTAATTCAGCTTCTTCTCCTAAGAGACTTTGGAGGCTGCAATTGTTAGACCCAAATGTTGGTACCCATTACTCTCCAAATCCATCTATTCATGATTTTGAAGCCTACCATGTGTACTTGGTAGTTGTCTTTCTTCACAGCTAAAGACGTGGCAGTAATATAAGAAAATGCCGCGGTAAGAAGCTCTGTACATGCTATAAGTTGAGTTTTTATTCTTGAATTTTCATAAAGACCTATGTAATATCTAGGTAAGCTTTTTTCTTCTTCTTCTTTATTTTTATTTTTATTTTTATTTATTTTAACATGACTACATTAATTAGTAGGTTAATATATAAAATTGAAGGTTCCTTAATTTAAAAATATACATGCGTTTGCCACGTAAAATATACATGCGTTTGCCACGTAAAGACCTATGGCTGTTGCGTGGTTATTTTTCTTATCTTTGATGCTTATATCAAGTAGTGAACTTAATTCTTGAAATCTAACAAAATAGAACTTCATGTTTGTTTGTTTTTTGTTGTTGTCTTCTTATTTTGGAGGTAACATCTTTGATAGTGTTGTTTGGGTTGGTGGGATCCTTTGGGAAACCGTTAAAATGAAATCAATTTCTATAAAAGTGACATTCCTTGGTTGGAAACAAATTTAAGTGTGAAAAATAGTTTTCATTTCCGTAGTTATTGAAAAAATGACAATTTTCATTTTCACTTTAAAACCTGTTAAATCTAAAATTTGAATATTACAAGTCACGCTTCAAACGATAATTTCTCCCTATATGAAATGAATTTCTTCGAATTAGACACACCTGAGCTCAATTATGTCATACCCTATATAGGATTGGGCCTGAATCTGATTGATTACTTTCCCTTTATTTTGGTCCAACCATTCTAGAAATGTATCTATGTCACGTCCTACATCAGCTTGTCCCCTACGTGGGGTCTGAGGGAATTGTATGAGATTCAATCTAAAGGCTCAACTTGGTTGAATAAGGTATTTTGGATATTTTTGTGTAAAATGTATAAATATTCTCTATGGAAGTTTTAGGATGGTAATCATTTTTTTGAGAAGATTGTGATTTTGATGGGAACTCATTCATAAAATAAGCATAATGCCGAACCACATAAATTTGTTTTGTTTTATGTGTTGGTTTTCTTTGTTGCATGCATTTATAAGAAAATAAAATAAATGAAAATACCTTTACACTTTAAAATCTCTCTCTCTCTCTCTCTCTCTCTCTCTCTCTCTCTCTCTCTCTCTCTCTCTCTCTCTCTCTCTCTCTCTCTCTCTGTTTTGCATCGTAAGTGCAAATTTAAAAGGAAAAAAAAAAAGAAAAAAAGACTTGAACTAGTTCCATGCCTAATCCTTGTTTAAAAAATACACCAGGGATTTGTCCAAAGAAATGATTGCATGGTCAAAATTTTAAGATGTATGGTGCCCATTGTCCAAAGATGAAAGATGTTGTGGTTCAAGCAACAGACTTCCTATGCATGTGAGTGAGTATAGATTTACTTGTTTTAAGGATAGCATTCGAGGAAAAGAAGTGAGAAGAAAACCAATAGAATTACTAACTGGCAAATGAAGATTGGTGGTCTCCATTTCTTTGAAACTCTTGTTTCAGGGTTGCTTCACACATGTTAGTGCTACTTCAGTGCTTTATTACATAGACATCATTTTTTTTTTTCTTTTGGGTGTGTGTGTGGTGTTGGGAAAACGTGTCAATGCACCCAAGTCAAAAAGGTTAAAAAGAAAAGAAAAGAAAAAAAAACTTGTCTTAATATAATGTCCACAAAATACCCTTTTTGTTGCATGGGATAGTCCCAAATGCAGCATCAGACTTATGGGTGGTATGTAAATATTAAGGATCTCATGGGAACTTGCCAAAACATGTGACATGCTGGAGAAATTGGGTGTGGTGATATCATGGTTTGTAGAAAGTTGCAAAGGAGGATTGATTATTCTTCATGGATAGATTTGATGTGAGATGACAGTCAAATGGAGTTGGAGAAGAGATAAGGGCACAATGGAAGTTGGAGTATGACATATGAGAGTGATTTCAAGCATTGGACTTCCAAATGCAATGTAAGTCAAGGCCTTAGTGGGTTATGACATGAGATTCAATAAAATTCAATGGTTGGGTTGATGAAAAAGGTATCGATGAATTCAAATCAAAACGTAAAGGTTCCGATGGTGATATTGATTAAGAGTGCGTTTGGATGCACAATGAAATTGAATTGCAATTTTCAGTCAAATGAAGTAGAAGTAAGAAAATCTGTAGCTTCCTCCCTTGGCATTCATATCAAAAGTCTAGTCTCCAAATTGCAATTACATTAGTGGAGTTTGAAAGAAATGTAAGTAGAAGTCAAGGTGGAAATTTCTCTTTTGTTTTCGACATTCCTCCCTGTTAAAGGAAATGTGTCCACTTCGGTTCACTTGTGTTGTGCATCTAAACACGGCTACCTCAAAACTATAATAATTAAAACTTTTACTAATCAAGGTGAGAGAATAAGATAGATCAACAATGAGATGGAGATGGATGGTCCATCTTCACCAACCTTACAACCAGGATTCTGACTTAAGAATGGATCCTGGATTTTCAATCCTTTCAATTGACTTTGGCAGCCTGGATTTTCAATCCTATGGAATTCAGGTTGGATTAGTTCAGTTCGTCGATCAGAGGGTCCCTACAGAATGGGGGGATAGCCCACCTCAAGTGATTGTGACTTGTTTGCAAGAAGATGCCTTCCAAGGACTACTCTATATTATGAATATTCAATTTTTACTTAGAATTTCAAAAGCTTGGCCAAATTCTCACAAGTATAAAACACTATGACACATATCACTGGGTTTTTGTTTTTGATTTTTTGAAAATCTAGCACTAAAAACCAATCTTATCATGTTAATATTGTGAGATTTTCAAAATCTCAGCAGTTTTTAGTTTTCCATAATTTTATCGTGAATGTGTTGTGTTAATAGTCCCAAATTTAATTAAAATTTCAAATTACTCATTGTAAATACATATAATATCTATTAATTAAATATTTAAATATTTTATTTTCAGTGAGGGAAAGACAACGATATTTGAAAATTTCCGTGAAATTCCTACGAAGAAGATTTGCCACTGTGCTACAAAGAGACTTTGGACCTGGACATTTATTTGGTGGGCCTTAAAAAAAGGTCAGAGCCTGGATCGCTGCAGGCCAGGCCCAGATACCCAAAAGGCCAGACCAACCCATTGCCGGCCTAATTTGCATCTCCAGGAACCTCGTGCCTACTGTTTGAGATCAAAGCCGTTCATCTGATGGGCCCTCAGTGTCAATGGTCAACGTTGCAAAACTTCATATCGAATTGGTTGAGATATGGCCTACGGTAATTAGCGTGCAAAAGGATCGATACGCTCATGGCCCACCGTGATGTATGTGTTATATTCACTCAATGAATTGGTGTGCCAGCTCATGTTAGAAAATGACCTCAAAAATCAAGTAGATTAAAAGCTTAAGTGGGCCCCACGATAAGAAACCGTGGAGATTGAACACCCACCATATAAACCTTCTTGGGGGCAACGGAAGTTTTTCTCAAGCTAATATTTTTATTTTCCCTTCATCCCCATGCGAATCAACTTATGAATGGGATGGATGGCATAAAAACATCAAGGTGGGGCCCCAGGAAGGTTTCAAAGGTGGGGTTTTTCTATCCCCACCGTTTCTTGTGGCGTGGCCCACTTAAATTGTTGGTCTCCTCAATTTTTTGGCTCATGGCCTAACAAGAGCTGGGGAAGCTGATGGACAGAGCCGATGTCACACAGACATGGCGGTGGGCCCCAACGAGCCTAGGATTTTCACAGGAAATTGGTGTCGGTTCATCTTTCATGTGGCTGTCCAAAAACATGTCGACACCACATTCTCACCCTCATATAGCTGTCCTAAAAAATGTGGACAGCGGTTTTATGATATGTTTTTGATGTAGAGCGGGTCGCGGACAATTTCATGGCCAAGATGGATCAGAAAAGGCACGGTCGGCGACAGAAGTGATCCGGACCATCGGGCCTTAGATCGGGCGTATCTCACAATCCGAAATGAGTTATCCGACGTAAAATATATGATTTTGGGGTAGAACGAGCTACTTTAGCCAACCAACCCCGCTATGCCGGGTTGCGCAGCCCGGATTTGCGAGAAACCCCCTGATCGACGGTTGTTTCCTCGTTTTAATTTTGTTTTTACTATAAATAGTAAGTTTTAATTTGAGTATAACTTTTCATCCGTTGGACTTTAGGATTTGTGTCCAACATGAAAAGTGCTTAGGATAATTAGGAGAACGGTTTGGTGAAGCCAAATAGGACACTTATTATTTTTGGCCAAAAACCTTGCGCACTAGTAGACATCACGACCGTCTATAAATAGTAAGTTGCGAATTCTAGGAGTTTTAGTTGTAGTTTGAGTCTGATTTCTTTCTTATTGCTTGGTTCCCTTATTTAAAGAGTTGTGAACTCGATTTTGGGGATTCATCAATTAATTTCGAATTTATTAGAATTTATTTCTATCTTCCTGCTTTCTTTCCTCGTGGATTCGAGAAGTCTCTGTGAGGAGTCCAGAGAAGCTCCGTGGATTCGGAGTAGTTATCCTTGAGGAAGACGGTGATCGACCTCATCACGTTCATCCCTGCGTCAGTTTTGGCCTTGTTCAGAGATGAGGTTGCTGAATATGCGCGCGTGTGGAGCGGTGGTCATCCACACGCAATCACTCATCGTATACGGCGGGCGTGTGAGGGATCTGAGCTTTACATCAGGTGGGCACACTGCCTAGGTCTTCAGGCTTAAAAATCAGGCCATGTTACTAGGCTCATTGTAAAAATCAAATGGGCGTACATGTACGTCGCAAACGAGGTCTAGCTATTTATGTACTGTTAGATTGTATGTCTCCACAATAGTTAGTAAGGGACAGACTAATCTCGAGAGATTTGCAATTTTTGAGGATTTTCTCGGGCTAAAAATGAAAAATCAAAGAGATGCACCGGTGCTTCCGGTTGAATTTGAACACTTAGACTGTCCGATCGATTGATCCAGACTGTTCATCTGATTCAACGCATATTTCATAGCCTATGAAAAGCAAAACACCATATTGATCTTACAAATATGAACCATTTTATAAATGGTATTTAATACGAATGGTTGAGATCACTTATACAGAAATAAGCCCGATCAACAGTTTCATCCATCTATTAGTTGTGGCCATGCATCATGGATTGTTTATGATTCTAACTAATCACTTTCATTGATTAATTGTGACCATCCTGTTCACGCTTCAAAAACAAATGGCGGTAGAAAATAAGGTCAAATCAAAGATAGATTAGATCATCTGATCGGTACATTTTTTTTTGTATGGTAGTCTATAAATTTTATTATGTACTTAATGTACCGTTTAGATTGATCAATTGAATTGCCCAAGTGAATTGATGCAATCAGGAGCATTATAACTCATGGTGCTTTGAGAACACTATAGATACTTTCAAAATTAAAAATTATTTGTTATAAATTAATAAATAGTTTTAAAATTAGGGGTTTTTACTGTAAAGTTCCTCATTTGGTCAAAATTAACTAAATAATGCCTTTACAATGCAGAATTCCTAGGAGTGTTTTTGTAAAGATAAGATTTCCAAATTACCTCATATTTTGCAAAATGATGAAGTTGAGAAATGTGAGGCCCAATTAGCATGTGTATGACATCAATCTGTCCAACAAATGCACCCCAGTAAGAGGATTACGTGAATAAAAATGAGGTGGATCTCTCTCTCTCTATATATATATATAGGGAGGGAGAGAATCATGATCACTTATGCACGTGTGCACCTTTGCACACATGTCATGAGCATGTAATCCAAACGGTCCATGTGACCCGAAATCACATGAAACCCAAAGGATAAATTTTCACTTTAATATAAAATTTTGGTGGGCCATAGCAAAAAGAAATGTAAATCAATGGAGGAAACCGTTTTCATTTTTCATGGCTCACCGAAGTTTTAGATCAAAGTAAAAATTGGTCAAGGGAGATTTCATGAGGTTCTGTTTCATGTGGACCATTCAAATTTTAACTCCACGTCACGTATGATGAGTTCTCAAAAAAGTGTACAATGGGTTCTTAAAAGAGTTCACACGAGTTCACATGGTAAGAAGTTTCGGCTACACACCACCCAAAAAGCCTAATTCACATGTTATTGATCCAATGATTTGATATGCCATATTTTTTATTTGAGTGATCCTCATGTTTGGGCGCACATATTGGATGTGTTTGAGCGCATATATTGGATGGGTTGAATGTCATATACATGTAATTTAAGCTTTCAACTTTTTTACTTTGCAAAGACATAAACTAAATGAGAGTATTTTGTAAGATCAGAATTCTTAAGCATCTCTGCTATAAAAAAAATTCCTTATTATTAATGAATTAGTCAAAACTTTAAAAAACCTTTTGAACTCCACGAGTCTCAACTCTTCACTTTGTAAAGAAAGAAACTAAATGAGAGCATTCTGGTCATTCTTCCCTTGAAAGAAACCCCCTAGGCTAATGTCAATTCATGTAAGCATTATTTTGTACGAACAAAATTATAGAGCATCTCTACTGTAGAAATTCCTTCATTAATCAAAACTTTCAAATACAATTTGAGCTCCACAATTCTCAACTTTTCACTTTGTAAAGAAATAAACTAAATGAGAGCATTTTGGACATTCTTCCCTTGAAAGAAACCCTTAGGGTAATGTCAATTTATGTAAGCATTATTTTGTAAAACCAAAAATTCTTGAGCATCTTTGCTATAAAAATCCCTTATTATTAATGAATTAGTCAAAACTATCAAATAATTTTCACAGTGATATCAAGATATTTCAGTAATAAAATTGTGAAAATGTTTAAAACCACTAATGTCTCTGCAATATTTGTCACACCAGTTAGCAAAATTTTGTTTTGAACTCTATATTACATGAAAGATACAATATAATTAATGATAGGAAAAGAAACTTGTTTTTAGCTAACCCAATTAAATTAATCTTTTTCGAGAACGCATTTTATTTTTAAAAAAAGATAAATTGAAAGATACTTGCCATCAGTAATTAGTGGCCCATCTTTCCATAGTTGATAGGAGAGATAATTTTGAGTATAGACAAATCAATTTATATAAGGATTGCTTTAAAAAGAAGTATACCAGAGGCAAGGAATGATAGTAACCCATTACTTCTCTACATAAGAATTTCAACTATGTGAATTAGACTTTTTATTTTAATATTCCATGGGCATGTATTGCCGATTTTCCATGGCCCATGATGCTTAGATCCGCTTGGGTCAAACCAAAACACCCCCGTACACATGAATTTAATCTTACCTGTTTAGGAGCAAGGAATAGCAAATGGAGAAGAGACACAGTAGAGAAAACTTACTATTTAATAATCAACTAGCATACCAGGCGTCTGGTATGCAATAAATAATATAAGATCATATGCAAAAACTATTAATACAATAACACTTATGCACTATGCAATAGTTATATGATAGATAATCATTCTTAAGATATAATATAAATCAACTTACTAAATATACTCTTATCATACGCACAATATATCACATTGCGTGCATTAGACGGAGTTAGGAAATTATTTATTACGTTGGTCTTCTAAGATTTTCCTTTAAATTGGACTTTTTAAAATTAACCATGCTCAACATTTTCTTCAGCTTACCAAATGTATTGGAATATTAAACATTTTCTTCAACAACTTTTTGAAATGTTAAACTTTGAAGATAGATTTTGTAATATTTAGGGCCCGTTTGGATACCACTAAATAAGTTAATTAAAATAATTAACTTACTTTTTCCACTTAAGTTACTTTGGTAAGTGTTGTTGTACAAGTAACTAATGTGTCAAAAGCTACTCACCTTGATAAGTAATTATTTTAGCTTTTTTTACTTGTAATTTTCTACTCCTCTTTTACTTACCATGTCTAAGGAGGCTCCCTCTCACTATCTATATCCAAGGAGGCCCCATGTGGTGGACTGTCTATATTGGTGGGCTCACATGGTAGACGGTTCACATAAGAGGTGGGCCCTACATGATGGATGACCCTATATTAATGTGGGCCCATATATGGATAGTCCACATCAAAGGTTAGCCCATAACGATAAAAAAAAAAAAAAAAAAAAAAAAAAAAAAAAAAAAAAAAAAAAAAAACTCACATCCAAAGTAGGCTGGTATGATGGACGACCCACTTCAAAGGTAGAGCCTACGTGATGGATGGTTCACATCAAAATTAGGCTCTATATGATGGATAATAGACATTGAAGCTAGGCCCCACATAATGGATGACCCATATTGAGGCGGCCTCACATGATAGATGTTCCACATCAAAGGTCAACCCTGAATGATGAATGAACCAAATCCAAGGCGAGCCCTGCACAATGGGCAACCCACATTGAAGGTGGGGCCCACATGGTGATAATCCACATCAAAGGTGAGCTCCACATATGGGCAATTAATAATGGTAGGTCACACATGGTGTACGGTCCACAATAAGGTAGGCCCTATATGATAGACTGTCCACATCAAGGTTTGACCCTTTTTATAAGGGCAACCAAACAAACTTGAGAGATAATTGCTTATAATGTTGGAAATCAAACATGTTTTTTAACTTTTTGGTTGACCAAATAAGTAGAAACTAAGAAAAAGCTACTTATGGTATAAGTAGCCTATCCAAAGTAACTTACAATCCAAATACATGCTTAGGGTCTATTTAGATACCACCAAATAAGTTTCTTTTTCTTCTTACAATAGTAGATGAGTAACATATTTGAGATAAGTTAGGTTTATGATCAATTATAAGTAACTTTTTTTTTTTTTTTCTTAAGAGTTACTTAACCACTTCAACTCAATAAGTGGAAACCACGACAAGTTACTTAGGGCTTGGGCGGTGGGATTAGAAGGAATTAGGTGGGATGGGATTCAAAAAACATAATTATTACCCATGATAGGATTGTCTCAGCTGCCATAGGATAAGATTAATGCCATGCTTTGTCAATAATACGGTGGCACAGTGAATAGATATACCCACCATCATTTGAAATTATTGAGAATAATATACATGTGTTATATCTAAACTGTTCATTTGTTTTGTAACCTCATTTTTTGGCATGGGCCTAAAAATGAGATAGATCGAAAACTTATGTGTAACGTCTCGGAAAAATTCGTACAGAGATCCGAGTACCACCTCGATCAGAAATCACGTAAGATTAATTCCTTTAGAAATTAAGCGTAAAGTAACTAGCGTTATGTTAGACTAGCTGTGAAATTGGCCCTGATCGCTTTAAATACGTTCTGCAAGACTCAAAACTTGTGGAATCGTTAACGCTATAACAGCATGAAATCTAGGATCAAACTCTAAATCCGTTTGATCTCAGGAACCCTTTGAAACTTTGTATTAAATCTAGACCGCGTGTCGAAAGTCCGATATCTACAATCTTAGACCGTTATGACCGCTTAATTGGACTTGACAACCGTTTCGAAAATCAAGCCCAACTGATGTTCTGAGGCTATTTCGTTGAGCCTGGAGCAAGGAGTGTGAGAAAGAGTGAAATTCTTTATAAATTAAATGTCATTTAAATAAATCTGGCACGTTTCGTTTGCGGGTTAAGTATAAGCATTCAGACCGTTGGAATTTGACCCAAATACACCCTCGGATCAGGGAACATTTCTCACTCAGGTCAGTGTACTTGGAATCCCCGATCGAGTCTCAGTGACCGCTGAACTGAAACTGATCCGCCACGTGCGATCTGAAAATCCGATCGAACTGAAAACTGAATGTAATCAGGATCCAGTGTCCATGAGCTTAAGTCTGACCGCATTCAGTCAGGGGACCTCCAGAAGTGTCCTTTTGGATCGGAAAAGACCCGATTTGATTATAAATCAAGTATACCTTGGTTTAAAGTCTATGTAGGTGACTTTTTAGCCTATATAAGGACCTTAAATCCTCTCATATCTCTCACCTACGAATTTGCAAGAAACCCTAAAAAGAAAAGAGAGAAAAAGAGAGAGAGATTAGGAGAGAGTTGTGAGAGAAAGTTCCTGTCGATCGATCCTTCTACCACACGTGCTTAGCCATCGTGTTCTGATCACTTTTCCAGTGATTCCGACTTCACTCTAGGTAAGCAAACCCTAACCTCAACCTGTTTTTGGGATTTCATAGATACAAGTAGCGAAGTAGCTGATTCATCTTATGATATAGGTCATCATACAGACGTTGTCGAAGCGTATAGTTTCTACTCGAATCGATACGCTTCTACGGCGAAAGGTGAGGATTGTAGATGCTTAGGTTGACTGTTTTCAAAGATTTCAATATCGTTTAATAGTAGATTATCGACAAGAATGTTGTTTGACATGTAGAACATGCTGTCTGATTTCCATTTCGACTGCGTACGGAGAATATGAGATTTAGGGTATTTTAAGTATTTATAGGAAATACTGTATACGTCTGTATTTTGCTGATATGATTGCCATGAGTATTTGTTGTGTTGTTATACTAGTTATACGTGTATGATCTGTTTGGCAAAGAGATTCGCCCTAATGCACACTTTGGGTTGACATACGCTATGCAGACAAATGTGTGTAGACTAAGTGTTTGTATAAATGTTTGTATTAGTATGGATTGAGTAAATGTTGTTGTAGATTAGTTTTGAGATTGGATTCTCAATTAACATGATGATTTATATGATTTTCCTCCATGTATATGGAATCCATGTGTTTGATAGATTTGCTTACGTTGTATGTTATAATATGTTGTTAACATGCTTTGATTGTTTGTATTTCATTTCTGTCATTCTCATATGATCACTGATGTAGATTACAAGTGCTTGGGGCTACATTCTAGTCCAGGCAGTCGGTAACAAATTTGAATTCGTGGTTGGCTTCTATTCGCCATGAAGGACGCGTCGATTAACGCGAGTCATGCTTTGGGTTGACGACAGTGGTTATGCCACACGAAGTGTTTTATGCATTTCATGTCGTTCAGCTTGAGATGCGCTCGTACTAGTCGAGCCCGTCAAGTAATCCGACTGACCACTATATGTTCACCTTGTATTGGTCATAACTGCTTGAACCTAGGATACTGAACTTACCAGTGGAAACCCTGATAACTATGGTACCTAGATCCATTAAGACTCATGAGTCGGGCATGGTGGTATGGGACGCCGTGGTCGAGCTGTTGGCCTACGCTGGGGCCACAAACCTCCCCGTAGTGACCAGTGAGTACCTTAGACTCGTGAGCCGATTATAGTGGTATGGGACACTACATTCGAGCTGTCGGCCTACTCTGATTGGTGACAAGCCCTTTGTAGTGACCTCGAGCGTATTCTGAGTCTACGTGAGGCGACGACCCTTCCGTAGCAACAAGAATACAACTAGGCCTGTATTGATAAGGTGATGGGGAGCGGTACAACGAGTGCGAGCAACAGCCCTAGCAGCCCTTGCAGCGACTTAGAAATATACTATCGTATGAGAGTACTAGGAGTGACGACCCTAGACAGGATCTTTGTTGGGATTGATATAAGGAAAGTACCCTAGTTTCCCAATCCTGCTATATGAAAAGGACTAATAACAACTCATTAATCATATCCATATCGTATTGTATGTGCCTGGAAGATGTGGAGCACTGAGGGAAGAAAGCATGCCGCGGACGTAAGATGGTGTCGCATGAGGGAGTATGTCGGTGAGGGCATCCATCATGTCATTTCATTCTTGCATTAACAACAGTATCTAGGAATGTCTGATTGTTTACGTTACTATTATCGCGTGATTGATTTGATAACATGCTAACCTTTGCTCTATGATTCCACTGAGTTGATCACTCACTCCCACGTTACGGGACGGTGTTTGCAACACCTACCAGACTCTATCTTAGATGTAGATAGCGAGGCGATTCAGTATGTGGAGCCGGACTACGACGAGGACAAGGACGAGTTCTCGTACATGCAATTTTTCGACGGCTTCGCGTAGGTGGCCTGGATCGGCGGGACTTGCTAGTTGGACCATATGACATTTTGATTTTTGGTTTGTATAGGTATATTGCGACTCAGAGATGTATTCATACTTTGGAGACAGATCGAGGTCGTTTTGTTTTACATACAGTGATATATATGTTTTCCAGTGTTCCTCTTGCGTTTTATCACTGGATCTGGAGTATGAATTGTAGTTTTGTTATAATCTCACTCATGTTAATGCACTAACTCAGATAACATTGAATCATAAACATATTTTTTGCATAAGTGATGGTCTGAAACTCGGGAGTCGGGTTTCTACATGACTCCCAAATTTCAGGGTGTTACATTATGTGGCCTCAAAGAAGTTTTCAACGCTAAGTATTCAATCACCATGGCTTTCTATGGTGGGGTCCACTTGAGCTTTAGATTTACTTGATTTTTTGGCCCATGCTCTAAAATAATCTCAAAAAATGGGTGGACAATATGAATATAGCCCACACATCGTGAGGAGGCCTACACAACTTGCTAATGTTGAGCGAAATTAGAACAGACCCAATGCAAGCTTTTCCATTCTTCCCAAACATTGAGTGAAATTAGCACAGGACCTGATGAATCCCATCTCACCTAATCCCTTCTAATCCCACTGCCCAAACACGCGCTTAGAGGCATAAGTAGCTTATCTTAAGTAACTTAAGATCCAAACACCCCTTTAATGTCTCCATGTAGAGATGTATACGAGCTAAATCGAGTTGAGCTTGGAACAGCTCGGCCACTAGCTGACCCAGTTTGAACTCGGCTCGGCTCGATCCTCGAGCCTGATTGGCTAGCTTGGCTTGGTTCGGTCAACAGCACAGGCCAGTTCGAGCCGATTCAAGACAAGATCGAGCCGAGTTCACTTATACAACATTCTCGCAAACACATGAACTGCAACTTTAAATTCTCATTGTATGTAAAATAGTAGCATCGGTTTTACAAGTATTTCATCAAACACTTTGTAGGCAATATCAAAATCAAGAAAAAAATGATATTTGTTTCATATATATGCCTTCCTTGCCACCAGCCGACACTTCGTTGAGTCATTTTGTCAAACACTCCATGAGCAACATCAATATCGAAGTAACCAAGTCACCGAACTAGTTCAATTTGAGTCGGGTTCGATCCAAGTCGAGTCAATCTCGAGCAAGCTTGAACTCGATTCAAAATTTTTTGGAGCTCAAAAAATCAACCCAACTCGGCTCGAACTCAGTTTCGAACCAAGTCGAATCGAGCTTTTTCGAGTCGAGTCGAGCAAACTAACCGAGCTAACTCGGTTAGTGTACAGCCCTATCTCCATGCATAATGAGATGACGCCATTTCGCAATGGATCGCCGACAGGAGAATTTCTCACAAAAAAATCAAAGGTATTCTCTATTAGGTCCGTTCTTGTGTATAGGAATATGTTTGTGATTGTCCCTTCTATAGGACTTGGATTGTAGCCGTTTTGTGATCTTCTATTACTACCAGAGAAACCATTAAGAGAAAGAGAGAGAGAGAAAGAAAGAGATGCATTTTCAGCCGTTACAGGAGACAAAAGGGAGGCCATTTCTAGAGAAGACCATCAATGGCCATAAGTTCCAAGAAAGGAGAGCTAATGGGCAATTGAAATTGATTTTTGGGACAGTTCCGGTGTTGCTGTGCAACTAGGGCTAGCAATGAAATCATTTCTAAACACCAAGTACTCTTGCATGTCTCAAGTGTTACTTGATCTAGTGGCCAGCAAAGTAACTAAGTTAAACTGTCCAAATCTTGGTCAGCACTATGGAGATCTGATTGACTGAACAATCCCAATTTCTGATTGACAGGGATTTTTATTGTTAAATTCAGATTGACTAAACAATCCCAATTTTTCATTGTTGAACTCAGTTGGACCATAAGACCATTCTTCATTTTAACCATCCCATTAAAGGCCTGAAAGTTCAATCTAATTTTTGAACCATCCAAAGTGGGGCCCACAATTTCAATGAATTTGAGGTACACGTATGTCACACGTACAATTTCTGAATGCGTGGATGGAAACCTAGAGCAGTAGGGTTGTGAATAGGTCAAGTAGACCACTACTGTATTAAAGTAACCAGACATAGGGTCTAGAGTCCTGAATTCAGAACCGACCGGTAGACCATCGTATTAAAGTAACCCGGGTCCATGTTGAACCAAGTTCAAAACCCCACCTTTTTGACAGCCTGGCATAAGAGCTTCGTCCCTTCAAATCTGGGTGGGGGACATGAGTTTATACGAGCCACATGGTTCGGACGTTTGGATTAATGGAGCCTCCGGAAATCACGTGTCCTGATTGAATGAAGCAATAATGAGTCGTGGGCATTTTGAGTGAAACTTCAAATATCTTGTGGCTCTAATGACCTTTTGACTATAGGTCGCATCTCATGTTCCTCATTTTGGTTATGCATGAATCACGGTTGCTTCATCTACTACAACTATTGTGGGATAATCATGTTTTGCAATTTTGTCTGTAGATCTACATAAAATCCACTGTACATCATGTTCTCCTTAGAGCCCAAAAAATCAGGCAGATCCAAAAAATTCCCTTTGGTCGCATCCTGATTTTTGGAGGTGCCGAATATTATGAATGGATTGGAATTATTATTATTTTTTTTAAAAAAAAAAAAAAGGCTGACACGTAATCTGAAAGGTTTTAATGGTGGTAATCTCCATCCTGACCGTTCTTGATTGTGTGACCTACCTGTGTTTTGGTTCAGCCTAATAATTGAAATTGAAGAGTTGCACCTTATGAATGGAGCTCATGGTATGCTCACATATAAAATTGTAGAATAAGAGAATATGTTATAGTACAATGAGAATATGCTTCTCTCTCAACGATTGTAGAGAAACCGGCCTCTTACAAGAGAAGTCAACTTTTCAATTTTTATTTTTTTCTTTAAAAGACAACAGTTTGAACATTGACCATGAGAGATGTCCTTAGCAACATGTCATAGGTGATATTACTAGTTTCAAACCCTTCCACAACTCAGCAACACGTGCCATCGAATGCATGGGTATGCATTCTCAACCGTTCATTTTCTGGAAAATTACGACAATGTGAGGCAATTAAACGCCTACTCTTGCCTTTTTACTTTCTTCTTGGAAGGAAGCTTGTTTTAAGCAAAACCCCGACACACATATGCAACAGAATGAAAGGTACATGCAACGTAATAAGTGCAATCTCTCTCTCTCTCTCTCTCTCTCTCTCTCTCTCTCTCTCTCTCTCTCTCTCTCTCTCTCTCTCTCTCTCTCTCTCTCTCTCTCTCTCTCTATAGAAGCTGTCTTCATAGAAGCCGATTGACTGGTGACCACTGTGGGGTCCACCATTATGTATGTGTTTTATCCACGCCGTTCATCCATTTTGCCGGCTCAGCAGCTCCAAAGTTGAAGTGGACCGCAACATAGGAAACAGAGGTGATTGAACACCCACCATTAAAAATATATCAGGGAACACACAAGTTTTGAATTGAGTCAATATTTGTGTTTTTCCTTCGTCCAGGTCCGTGTGACATGGGCCCTAGGAACGTTGTCCTCAATGAATCCTGTGGTGTGGTTCACTTCAATTTTGGATCTGTTTTATTTTTTGGGTTTATGCCTTGAAATGAGGTGGGAAAACGGATGGACAGAGTGGATATAAAACAAAAAATATCATGGTGGGGCCCACAGTGCCTGCCACCAGGGATTTCCCCATGGTTGGGTCACGAGGGAATACGATTTTGTCGATCATAAGGATTGCTTCTGCAGTACGATGTAATTTCAATAAAATGTTGATCGTGGAGATATTTAGGAGGCATGAGATCTAGGGCATCGACGTTATTGGCCTCTCAGTGGGTGGACCATGCCTGGTAAATCTCTTTCTTCAATGAGAGAATTCTGACCCTTTGTTTGATAGATCCTTGAGAAAAAGGTGTAGCAACTAGCAACTGTCCATATTCAACTGAAAAAGAAATTTCAAAGATTTGATGGCTGCACTAGTTGGATACGGGTGATTAGGCATACTTCAATCCACGGTACTGCCCCTTCGATCAATGGTCTAGATCAACGAAACCGTGTGGCCCACTTGCAATTAGAGCTGGGCATCGAGTCTAGTCGGCCAGTTAGGGCTGACCCAATTGATCTAGTTTTAAAATAGTCACGCCATCGACTTGACTCGACTCGGTACCGAGTTGAGCATGCCTGAACGGATCCGAATTCGAGTCCAACCCGATAAAAAGCACCTAGTCGGTTTGAGTTGGCACCGATTTGGAGAGAGAGAGAGAGACAGAGAGAGAGAGAGAGAGGGTGGTAATGGTGGTGGGTGGCTGTCAGACTTGGAAGAAGAGGGTGGGAGGGAGTAGAGAGGAGAGAGAAAGAGAGGAGGAGGGTGGTGATGGTGGTGGGTGGTTGCCAAGTTTGGAAGAGGAGGAGGATGAGGGAGGAAGAGAGGGTTTGGGATCGAGTGCGGCGTATAAAGTTATAGATACTTAAAAATTACGATTTTTTATTATATATATACCTGAATCCGATTCGAGTCAGTTTCGGATCGAGTTAAGTTTGACCGAATCGACTTTCAGGTCGAGTTAATGGGTAACTCAAACTCGACTCGGCTTGAGTTCGAATTGGGCGAAGCCTACTCAATTCAGACTGACTCACCCATTCGGTTTAGATCAAGTCGGGTCCGAACAAGTTGGATGAGTCAAGTTAGGCGAGTCGAGTCGTCCGATGCCCAGCTCTACTTGCCTGACGATATCAGGCATATCCACTAATCAAGGTTCATATAAAATGTCTATCTTATTTTTGTTTTTGGTAAGCTAGAGTTGGATTTTGAAAAAGTTAAGTTCCTATTATTTCTTTTTTAAGACACACCCCGCACCCACACACATACCACATGGGCACTGGTGTTGAGATATGTCTTAAATTTGAACGTTTACGACCGGTCGTGGGTGAGGTTCGACCGGTCGTGGGTCAGGTTCGACTAGTCGTAGTTCGCTCGACTCAAAGTCCAGTGAGCATAAAATTTTGGGGTCCAAGGTTCTCGACCGGTCGTGGGTGGCGCTCGACCGGTCGTAATTACGCAGATTCGTTCCGCGATTTTGTGAAGATTACGGATTTTTGAGTCCTTTCGCAACTGGGATGCGGAAGAGAAGTTGCCTAAACTATAAGTAGGTGTTCTTAAGGCTTTTCTAGTAAATGAAAAATAATTCTACGGCTTTTTAAAGGGGTTTTAGGAAAATCAAAGGGTGTAGCAAGGGTGAGATTCGAGGTTGTTCGAATCGGGTAAGTCCTCTCTCTTGTAATTTCTATTTTCATAATGGAGATCTGTCGCTTTGTGCCGTGGTTTTTTCTCGCAAAGGTTTTTCATGTTAAATCTGTGTGATTCCAAAGTCAAAATCCCCAACAAGTGGTATCAAAGCTATCGTTGGGGCACAAATCTGAATCCAAGAGATTAGTAATAATGGGAAGCGTTAGGTATGAGATTGAGAAGTACTCAGGGAAAAATAATTTTGAATTATGAAAAATCAAGATGATAAGTTCCTTAATCAAGCAAGGCGAAGATGGTGCTTTTGAGGAGTGAAAGTCTACTATGACTGATGACGAGTGGAATGCTCTTGATAAGAAGACTTTATCATCGATCCGTCTATGTCTCACGGATGAGGTTCTCTACAATGTCATAAGGGAGAAAACTGCAGCTAAGTTATGGGCTAAGTTAGAGGACATTTATGCGAAAAAATCCTCTAAAAATCGCCTACACTTAAAGCGACAGTGGTATAACTTCAAGATGGCAGAAGGTGAAGATCTGGAGACTCATATCAGCAACTTTAATAAATTAGTTTACAAATTGCTGGATATAGAGGAAGTAATGAAATATAAAGAACAGACATGTATGTTACTGAATTCTTTTCTGACGTCTTATGAGTCATTCAAGGACAATATGTGCAGCATGAATAAAATCCAGAGTATCGACACCATTATCTCAGCCCTTCAAAGGAAGGCTACGAGACAGCTAAACAGCAACATGAGAACATCTTCTGATGCACTATTTACAGTGGGTACGAATTCTGGACAAGGTATAGGTTCTTCAGGTTCTATATCCAAATCCAAGGGCAAAGGAAAGGAAAAGATAAAGTGTTGAAACTGTGGGAAGGAAGGACATGTGAAGAAGGATTGTAAAAATTTTAAATCGAAGAGGAAAGATTCTGAGGCTTCATGCAGGGAGTCCAACGCTGCTACGTCAGATGGACGTGATAGTGATGTTTTATCTGTGTCTTCGCTCAGACATCCATACGATGATCGTAAGGACGAGTGGATGCTAGACACAGGGGCATCTTTTCACATGACTCCTTATGGGAGTTGGTTCACCAGCTACAGGGAGTGCGATGGTGGACAGGTATTTATGGGCAATGACATTTCCTATAATGTTGTGGCTGTTGGTTCGGTGCGCATCAGGATGTTTGATAGGGTGGAGCATACCTTGACAGATATGAGGCACGTTCCTAATTTGAAGCAAAATTTGATTTCTCTTGGTATGCTTGAGGCAAAAGGATGCAAGTACACAAGTATTAATGGTGCTCTTAAAGTATCTAAGGGGGCACGGGTAATCATGAAAGCACAATGACTCAGTAACTTGTACAGGTTGATCGGGAGCACTTCAAAAGGTGGAGCTTTAATGGATGTAGTGGATTCCACCTTTGCACGTGTATGACATGTTGGGCATGACCACATGAGCGAGCAGGGCAGGAAGGCTAAGACGTGTGGACAGAGATACAGGGCAGGTGGAGCAGTCACCTGTGAGAAAAATCACACGGCATGATTGTAGGATATCGGTGAGGTACATGGACGACTCTAATATCACAGGAGATTCATCTTTTATTCAGATGTCTCTAGATAAGCCTGGTGCTGAAAAGTGAAAGGTGACTATGGGTGATGTGATGGATTCATTGTACCAGACCGACATATGGGAGCGGGTGGAGCTTCCAGTGAGCCGAAAAACGATTGAATACAGGTGGATCTTCAGGAGGATATAGCATAGATACATGGCGAGGTTGGTAGCGAAGGGTTATGCTCAGAGAGAAGGGATCGGCTTCTTAGAGATATTCACACCGACGGTATAACATGTATCGATTAGATCCGTGATTGGCACTGGTTGACCAATATGATCTTGAGCTGGAAAGATAGATGTAGAGTCTGCACTTCTATAAGGAAAAGTGAAGAGCAAATTTACATGAAGCAACCAGAGCGGTTCGAAGTTAAAGGGGCTGAGAAAAGACTTTGCAGGAGGTCGTGGTTTGACCTATCGCCTAGGCAGTGGTTTGATTCCTTCGTGGATGAAGGATCAGGGGCTGCAAAGATGGTTCTTGGCATTGAGACTGAAAGAGGAGTAGGCTTTGGTAATCACAACAGGAATACCTTGTGTATAGGTATTGATCAAGGATGTGATGGGCCATGTAAAGCCTGAGAGCATTCTCTACGCGTCTCTCCTCAAGTTTTTCTTAAGACATGTCCCAAAATAGATGAGGAAAAGCAGGATATCTCATTAGCCTTATTCGAATGCGGTTGACAGTGTATGTCATGGTCTGGATTAGACTGATTATTTCACAGGCTATCAGTGTTGTGAGCAAGTTTCCCGGCAAATAACATTGGGTAGCAGTGAGATGGTAAGAAGACTACATCTTTCCTTTTAAAAAGACAGGAGCAAAGGTGGCTAAGCTTGTGGATTTTGATTCGACAGACATGCTCACCTAGATCGTTTTTACAGGGAAGTTCAAGTTCTGTGTTACTTCTCTAGGCTTGGTAATGGCGTAAAAGAAAGACGGAGTGTGCACAAGATAATATGATGTGATATATAAATAAGAGAAGATGTCAAGAAGCTATATAGTTCAAGATTGAAGACATGGTGGAGATTGTTGAGATATGTCTTAAATTTGAACGTTTACAATCGGTCGTGGGTCAGGTTCAACCGATCATGGGAGCGGCTCGACTAGTCGTAGTCCGCTTGACTCAAAGTCCAGCGAGCATAAAATTTTGGGGTCCGAGGTACTCGACAGATCGTGGGACATGCTCGACCGGTCGTGGGTGGCGCTTGACCGGTCGTGTAATCTATTCGATCAGTCATGGTTACACAGATTTGTTCCGCGATTTTGTGTAGATTGCGAATTTTTGAGTCCTTTCGTAACTGGGATGCGAAAGAGAAGTTACTTAAACTATAAGTAGGTGTTCCTAGAGCTTTTTTAGTAAATGAGAAATAATTCTAAAGCTTTCTAAAGGGATTCTAGGGAAATCAAAGGATGTAGTGAGGGTGAGATTCAAGGTTGTTCAAATCAGATAAGTCCTCTCTCTTGTAATTTCTATTTTCATAGTGGAGATCTGTCGCTTTGTGCCGTGATTTTTTTCCATAAGGATTTTTTATGTTAAATCTGTATGATTCCGCAGTCAAAATCTCCAAAAAGTGAGACACATGACCTCAATGTTTAAATTCACAAAATCTATCAGTAAGCTATGAGAAATAATTTTGAAAAAGTTATCCAAATAGAATTTTAATGTATTTAAGGCCACACATAAATTCTGTAGAGAGAGTTCTCCCCATTAGTCTCATTGACTTGCAGTATAAGTTATGAGCATTCTTGGGAGCTTATTCATCCACATATAAATGTAATTTAACTATTCGTGTGAGGTACATTGTCTTATGCATGCACCACTTCATTTGTGCGTTAAGTGAAACCTACTGTGATGATTGAGTGCTCTAAAAATCTGGCACTATACAATTATTAGATAGGATAGAGAGCACAGAAAACAATGGATGCTCACCTAGACATCTTCCATAATTGTTGGATCCGGTCTTTTCTCAAAGGCTTATTACTTTTGTTAGTAGGGACCTTTTGGATGCATTGGATTCCATGCACAAATTACACTGGCCCCACGAGTAGAGCTCTTTCCGTGGGATGCGGATTGCGTCCCACCCAGCCCGTCATGGCCAAGAACGGGTAGATCTGTGGGTGGACCCACCTTGATGTATCTGTATATCCATGCCGTCCATCCCTTCTCTCACATCATTTTAAGAAATATACATAAAAATGAGACAGATTTAACACTGAAGTGGACCACACCAAAGATGATTGTCGCATTTAATGCTTTATGTATTTAATGTAACCCAAGTTTATTATTTGATGTGGTCCACTTGAGCACTGGATTTGCCTCATTTTTGTGCACATCCCTTAAAATGATGTGAGAGAAGTGATGGATGGTGTGGATATACAGATACATCACGGTGGGCCCGCCCACAAAACTGCACATTTGTAACTAGAGACTGGCGGGGTAGGACACAATCCGCGTCCCTTTCCGTGGCATTTGTAGAGATACGGTCACATATCAATGGCATCCATGCCTAGGGACTAAGCAAAACACTTGGCATTTTTGTGCCTCTAGATTGTGTATCACATATGTGACATTTGTTTACGATCATCCGAACTAGATATCCTACCTTAATTAACCACTTTTCCCTTTGATGGGACTATCTTAGCTAACAAAATAAATGAACGTTTCATCATTAAATGAGAGCCGTTGCTGGTTTTTGTCTTTTATTTATTTGTATGCCGCCAAATAAATGATCCGAATTGTCAAAGTCCAAACATTTTGATTTTTCTACAGTTTTCCGATTCACATTTGGAAGGAGGGAATGGATGGTTTCAATCTCATCCAATGGGGCCACGTGTTCACAGTGATATGGAGGCAGTTAGGCACGGATGATATCATTAGCATGCATTGCTCCTTATGGCCCACGTGCATAGCTGGTCGGATGATGGCGACCATTTTTCGGTATAAGCAGACAGCAGGCTAATCACCACGTGGTTAGGGTCATCCTGACTATTGTTTTGTGAAGTTGAATTTTAACCATTATAATGTTTTCTTTGAACGGTCCACATTTATCTCCATATATCTAGGATCAGATCTATTGCAAGTTATGGATCGTGGTTTGTCCACAAAAGCACCCAGAAGATGAATGACTCTTATTATCTGAACAACAGGTAGGCCAGGGTTGAATCCCTCAAAATGAGATTGATGGTGTTTCCATCCAAACGGGCCTGATCAGGTTAAAAGACTCAGTGGCTCGACGCCGCTAGCCTAGCCTTGAGCTGGATTGTAGTTATGTTTGCAACTCGCCCGACCCATGGCTTAATTGACCTGACTGGCCTGAGTGAGGGGTGACTCATGGTATTGAACCTGATCAGGTCCAATCAAGTTCACTCAACTTGTGCTGGTCTTAAGAACATGCTCACAGCCCAAAAGTCAGGAGGGATGCAACATGGTGGGTCGGGTCAGTGTTGGTTCGACCTAAACCTGAATTGACCTCAAGAGGACTCAATTAAGTATCTTGACCTGACCCAGCCTGGTTTGACAAGCCGACCCGAACTCTATCTCAAGTTGGGTTAAGTCGGGTCCGGGTTGAACCGAACCAGAGAGACTAGTAATGCCCACGCCACGCCATGCCTTTCCCACGCGTGCAATCCCTTTGACTTTAAAGCCAGTAAAGGGAGTAGGCATTAGCATCATTAGTTTTTATAATCCATAATTATGTAATCCTGCTTAGATAATCCACCGACTAATTACCATGTTGAGGCCCACCTATTTGTCACTCGTCAAAATAATAGCCATCTCTCTAAGACGTGTTTATCTTCTAATGGCCCACTAATCACCTCAATTAATATTTAATACAAAAAATCGTACAAGACTCTCTTACAAAAGGGTAAATGATATGCTTCCGCTCTTCATTAGCCATTTAGCCTCTCCTCACGACATGTGTCGGTCACCAGTGCAAATCTCTTCATCTCCAAGTGCACGCCACCTGGACTTGGGCAAACGCTAGCCACTAAAAAGAAGATTCTTATAGTTGCCGTGCCGGGCGGACGCTCCGCACGTGGACACGTGCCCCCTGCAGGCAGGGAGACAATGGGTAGAGAAGAACGGCAGGGATTGTGCGAGTGGAGCTTTTTACTTTACTTTTTGGGACTCGAATACGAAGCTGACGTGCCATGGCCTCTCTCTGAAGGATTAATTCTCTGAAAGCTGTGTGGGACGTTTTTGTGGGTCCCACGGCCATGTGGCAAGAGAAACAGTACGTCCGACGTGGACTTTCTCATGGGTGGGCAAATTCCCCCGTTTCTATGTCAGCGTGGGACATGGGCGGCGCAAAAACTCGGTAAGAAATCGGTGAAATACCACGCGATTAACTGAATACATAAAAGAAAGTCCAACGAATAATATATGTGTTCCACTGCGTCCCTTGGCACGCTTCGCACGCGTTCAAACTGAAGAACATCATTCCGTAATTCAGATCAATGATCTGTTGCGCCCCACCTCGGACGGATCATTCCTAAATATCTGGCTACATATTACCCATCCACGCTAGGGTACGATATACAAGTGGCTATATTAGTTAATGTGATCGTATGGTGATCCTGCAACCACCAACTTAGTTGATGGTTCAACTGTTGTCTTTGCGTACACCCAGATCTATAGCTCAACTGGCAGACTGAGCGGAGATACCTCGTTTCAACACTTGAGGTCTTAGGGTCGATCCCTAGTGGGGTGGCTAAACATGGAGTGTGCCTACTGGCATAGGTGTCTACTAACAAGCTAACCTAAAAATTAAAAAAAAAAAAATAAAAAAAAAAAATAAAAAAAAACTGCTATTTCACGTAATGGGAACGAAAAATATTTGACTGTAAATGCAGAGAAAAGGAACCCTACACCTTGATGTAAATCCAAAATGCATGCAACGATATCAATCGGTAATGATTTGAAATACACGCCGAGCCGAGTCAAAGCGCATATGAGTCTTTACTTATGAGATGGTTCGCATCCTTGGGTATGCTGAACCGGTGCAGAAGGTGGCCAACATGGCTATATCTCAATACAACTCTCCATCAAATGATTTCTCCGCAGCATGCACTGGGGGTAAGAAATCCAACATCAGACCACACGCTACCTTCTCTTTTGCCCAAAAAAAAAGGAAAAAGAAAATTTGATTGTAGGAAGAAGACAATGAAAAGGCACAAGAGGATATTTAAAAAAGGATTTTTCAATTTTCTTTTTTAAAGAATTTGGCCAAACCTAACCCTAATCCCCCTTCTTAAAAGACCCAGCTATGACGTTTTAACTAATAGACCCGTTAGAGAGAAATGGTCACAACTTATAAATATGCTCGATAATGGAGGCACGTTTTGCACAATGAAAACAACCTTACCAAGTGGGCTACATCCAACGGCTATGATAAAAGCAATGGATAGAAAAAATGATTAAAAAATATTTTATCATGCATGCACAAGTATACATGTATACACATGCCTGGTTAAAGATTTTCGAGCTAAGTTCATCACCGGTTGTTGTCACGCTCCAAACTCAAAAATCAGATTCACAGGAATCTCGATCGTCGAATCTGGCACCGACAGCCTCTGTAGTGCCCCATTCTCAGCTCCCAGCGCAGCATACGTCAAATTTCGATCCTGGGATCCTAGAAGGAGGATTTTTCAACGTACGTTTGTCTTGTAATAAGTATAACCATAAGTTTACCCAAATCATAAAGGCAACATCATCATCACATATCCACTAATATAATCACTTGAATACAATGCTGAAAGAAAAATGCATATATCAAAATCAGAGCTCCAGAAAATCGTTGCACGCTCCAAGCTCAATGCTGCTGTAAACTAACGCCACCTGCACGCATCTATCGTGCATAAGCTTACAAAAGCTTAGAGGGTGGTGTAAGTGTGTGTAAGGTAAGTGTCGAGTATACAATAGAGTCCATAGATCATACATCATCGAGATAAGCAGGAAAAATGACAAGGTCATGAATCATACGATATCAGAGTAAGCAGAAATATACTGGTAAGTCCATGAGTCACATAATATCAGAGTACGCAATGCAGATCATAATGAGCCAAATATTATATATTGTAAATGCGATGCAATATGAGATGATCATGCCGGAATGTGAAGTCGGGGTGATAGTATGTAGTATCGCAGGCTACGGGGTCTATCACAAGGGAATTCTATCCAAACTAGTCTCATACCTAAATTTGAATAGTCAAACACAATGTGATAAACTCCTGATCTCAGGTTAGTAGCACGTCCCAACAGAAATCCTGGCCATTGCGAAGGTACATGTAACAAATAGTTACGCACCGCCAGCCCGAGTGGATAGTGAATGAATGAATGAATGAGTATGCAACTCCTACTCAGTAGCTTGTCAGCACAGTAGCCTGCCAACCGGTGGTAGCTCGCCCAGGCCTCAGCCCCGTACACATCACACCCGCCCACATCAGCGTCCGCCCACATGTACAATAGTGACGGGGTGTCATAATATCATGTCAGTCCTCATATCAAGTCCACATATCAGTACGGTTCCTCTCTGAGAAATCACCGGGGTCTATTACACTCTATTCCGACTACCTCCTCCCTAGATGCACAGCCCAGCGAGCGTAAGAGACCTCACTATCTTCCTGGCCAATGGTCTGTCAATACTTATCCGACACGTCGATAGCGGACCCATTTATGAGCTGGTCATACTCAGCCTAGCTTATAGCCTCCTCCCTCGGGCAGGTAAGGCTACACCCCCTCCCAACCGACCACGACACAGTGGGAGACGCGGCCTACTGATATTCGGCACTCGGACGCTCATGTTCCACTCGGTCTAGAGTTGGGGCTACTCCTGGCCTCAGAGGTTCTGAAATTTTCACCCAAGGACATCCTACGTGCCCCATAGTGCTAGAACTAAATATTTTTGGTGTCCCATCTAGCCATCCACGATGTGCCTGTGGAGGTCATAGCCTTGATGTCGTTAGGGCGTGCAGTGATCATGATACACAAATGCGAGATACATGAATCACACCGTCAAATCATGCAGCAATCCAGCGCATACAGCGTGATGATGTGGGATACTTCGTCTCATAATGAGTCTCGCAAATGGTCTGCCCAATGACATATGCTATGATCAGTCACTACTCATATCAAGCATACATATGATGCGTATGGTCATGAATCATGGAGTTATACTAGGCATGTTATAAAGTGATGAACTATCTTTACAATGCAGATGGGCCTGGACGATCTACACATAACTAGTATGGGCCTATCAATGGGCCCTAGGGAGAGTTATAATGCGGACATTTAACCAACATTATTCTTACAATGTGGACGTCAAACCAACATTGCTCCCAAGGCACGACTCGCTATAAATGTCATTACATAACCCATAGTAGAATCACACAATGCAATAGACCTTGTATACATCCCATTGAGCCTCGACCCATAGGCCTCAAATACATCAAATGAGCCTCCTCATATGGTCCTCATATATGTCAAGGTGGGCCTCAACAACAAGCCTTTGAATACATCACAATAGGCCTTAACCCATAGGCCCCAAATACTTCAAATGAGCCTCCTCATATGGTCCTCATATATATCAAGGTGGGCCTCAACAACAAGCCTTTGAATACATCACAATGGGCCTTAACCCATGGATCCCAAATACATCAAATGGGCCTCCTCATATGGTCCTCATATATGTCAAGGTGGGCCTCAACAACAAGCCTTTGAACACATCACAATGGGCCCCATCACATGGGCCACAACAATAGGCCTCGCATATATATCATATACATTAAAGACGGGCCTCACAGGCCAGCCTTATTGTCCAAAAAGACAGATGGACAGAGAATACATGCAACAGGGTGGGCCTCTGATAGATATGGGCCACCCACAAACAGTATAGTGGGCCCAAGAAGTTTTCAATGGTGGGCGTCAACACACTACTTATACAATATACTTCATGGTGGATCCCACCATACAACAAGTGGGCTTGATGGCTCAACGGTATGGACAGGTGGGTCCAGCGTCTAGCAGCTCGAATCAGATCCACCAATCTCGCTGACATCCACACAGCAGCATAGTCGTTGTGACCCACCATCTGTATTGGGGTGGATACAAAACTCACACATCAGGATAGGGTCCCACCCCACACATGCAACACGTGTGGGTGGTCCCACGTCCAGCCACATGGGCAAAGGATAACAGATACATCATGGTGGTCAAAACCATCTAGCACATCTGGACGATGTAAGTAAGGCACTTACATCATGGTGACCCACCGTCCAGGTGAATGGACGGTGTGAATAAGGCCCGTACATCACGTGGACTCCATGTGCACCATCTAGGATGGACGGTGTAGATACATACATCCGTGTGGGGTCCACGGAACTTGCTGGTGTCATTACACTACTAATGGGAGGTGGGGTCGCAACAATGGACGGACGACATAGGTTAAACGGATATATCATGGTGAGGCTCCACACACGTGGCTAAACACATATATCATGGTTAGGCTCCACACACGTGGCCCATTTAGATATATGTAGGCACATATCATTATAATATATGTTTATATATTATTTTATTATTTTATTTTCTTTGCAAAAACCTCATCCAGCGTCCATCCAGGTCTAGACGCTGGATGCTGACATACATCATGGCAAGGTCCACCATTCTCAAATGGTGGGGTCCACCTACGTGACCCACCCACTGGATGGCATCATCCACATGGATGACTTGGATATAATACATGCCCTGTGTTCAGATGAACGTGCTGGCGTTAACACAGCAGCTATATAGCTGGTATACGGTACCCAGCCCACATTAAAAGAAAAATGAATGAACGGTATGTATATAATACATAAATCATGGTGGCCCCACCACCCTTGCTGCGTCAGGTCAGCAGCTGCATAGGTGGGTTCCACTGTCCTCAAATGGATGGTGGATGAGACACATATTAGGGTGGGCCCCTCCAGCCAAATGGATGGACGTTTGAATGCAGCACATGCATCATGGTGGGTCCCACTGTCCAGTGAGTAGATGGTGTAGATAGAACACAAAAATCATGGTGGGCTCCACCGTCCGCTGGACGGTGGAAATAAAACACATACATCAATGTGGGCTCCACCTCCCGCTAGACGGTGGGGATAAGATACGTACATCACTATGGGCTCCTACGTGGGGCCCACCATCATGTTTATATGCCATCCAATCCGTTGATAAGGTCACACATACCTGGAAGAACAGGGGAAAATAAATTTCATCTTGATCAGAATCTTCTGTGGCCCATAAAAGGGTTTCAAGGGTAGATGGTTCACCCCACTGTTTCCACTGATGTGGGCCACCTGAGCCTTGGATGTGACCGAAACTTGGAGGGGGCCCACTTCAGGGAGGTACCCACCTCATGAACGGTGTGGATGACAAATGAACATCACGGTGGGGCCCACGGCCAGGCCGTGGGTTTGCTGCCCGTCCGCCCACCAACAGCAGGCGTTGCCTGCATCTCTGACACAATAGCAAATGCTGCTGTGTATGATATTTTTTTTTTTGAAAAAATGAGTTTTTCTAAGGTTTCTCGGCGTGGGGCCCGTATCAACCAAATCCACCCTGCCCAATGGATTCTACAGCCCGTAACCAATCCATCAAGTCCAATATTGGACATCTTTCAGCCTGTAAAAAAAAATGTAGGTGCATTTAAAAGGTGAAAATCACTGATTTCTGAAGTATGGCCCGCCAGAAAGTTGGATTGACTTCCTTTTTCAGCTCAACGACTAAAATGGGCTTGGGAACGAAATAGACGGCGTGGATTCAGTACATATGACAAGGTGAGGCCTATGTGAATGGCCCTTCTCCAATGCTTGAAAAAAACTACTCATATTTGTGCTTTCCTTTCCAGCAACGTCCAGACGTTGGACGTTTTTGGGGGTTAACAACATATTTAAGGTGGGGCCTATTTAAGAGGCCACCACATGATGGATGGTGTGAGTGCAATACATATAAGATTGGCCCCACTCATGGATGACTTGGATAAAATACTTACTTCGAGGTGGGGTCCATCCAAGTGGGCTATAAGGCCATTTCATCACACACAACAGTAAATAAATGAAAAGAGAGGGAGAGAGAGATAGAGTGGGACACGCGTGTGATGGAGGGACCCCGACACTATGGGCCCTCCGTTCCATGATCTACATTATAAATCAAGTGGGTCCCATTACATGTGGGCCCATAAAATCAAAGATCTACGGTGGAGATCCTTTCTCCACCCAAATAAAATGGTCTAGATGACCTCTCTAATGTAAAGAAATAGACATCATGATGGGGTCCATGGAGAATGGCCCCATCATGGAACGATCATGATGATCCTAGTGGGCCATCGGCCACATCTTAGGGTCCCAAGTAAGATCCAAACCATTGATCGGTTGGCCTCACTTGGCCCATCTTAAAAACATGAAAAAAATAAAGCTATGGAAGCACCCACCACTTGATCTTCTTGGTCCGTTGGGATGCCTATCTCCTTATGCTTTTTTTTATGGTGGAAGATGAAAGATGGATGACTAGGATGAGAGATCTTTGGGGAAGGAAAGTGGGCCACCAAAATCACTCTCTCACATGGAAGAGAGCTTGGACGTGAGAATGCTCTTGCTTGGCTTGGGAATGTTAAGAAATGAGAGGGAGAGAGAGTGTTGTAATGAGAGATGTGAGTTATGGGTGAGGTGAGTGGTTGGTTGACTTTGGGGTTTGCTTGACTTGTGGAGAAAGAAAGCATGGTTGCTTTGTACTTGACATGAGAGGTGTTTGATGAGATTGATTGATTGGATTGATTTGACATATTATAGAGATTCTCTTGAGATTTACAACACGCGGTATTTTTCCTCGAACTGAACGCGGGTACGCATCTCCTCGTCTGGGTATCGGATTGGTACACGAGTCGCGGCGTTGGAACCGCGGCGACTGTGCGGTCACAATAGTATAAGTCTCGGATTAAGCCGACTCAAATGTATAGGATACGTTT
Organism: Magnolia kwangsiensis; assembly: GCA_037074715.1. Taxonomy (NCBI): domain Eukaryota; kingdom Viridiplantae; phylum Streptophyta; class Magnoliopsida; order Magnoliales; family Magnoliaceae; genus Magnolia; species Magnolia kwangsiensis. Next base: position 165,799 of record CM073575.1, on the reverse strand, counting down.
TACGGTCATGCACAACGTCGATTACAGGTCGCAGATAGCCGGAATTTGACGGAAAGGATCGCGGGAAGCGACGGAACAGTACGGATTAGGATACGGGTCTTATAGTTGTACCCCTACACGTGTATATGAGCTTGGGCATACTTAAACACACCTCACAAGAGTCTATGTTAGGTAAAGGTTTATAAATCATTTAGCATCTTCCATTTCTTCTGATATGAGACCAAAGAAAATCACTAAACAAAACCAAGCATAAGCTCTTTTGCTTTTCAAATTCCCCAAGTTTTTGTTGAAATACACATAACACCAACATTAAGAGATTTTATTCGGTAGTGCCACTATTAGAGATGGGGCCAAATCAACCAAACATATTCTTTCAAATATGCTTTCATGAGCCTCCCATATATGACAACCAACATTGGATCAATCAAATCCTATCATGTTAGGTCACCACATATGTAAGTAGTGAGAGGTTCACAAAGCAATCCATCCTTATATTAGAAAATAGTAGGCCCCTCTTCTTAGATTAAAAAATAAATAATTAATTAAAAAAATCAATTTATAATGTGCAAAGACACAATTATACATTATACAATTTCCTATGGAATCTACAACTGCATTAAACTATTCTGTGATGAAGCATTATTTAGCATGTTGACACTCATTATTCTTACATGGGAGTAGTTGGAATGCACCAGTTAATTTTTATGACTTATTTTCAATATTAATTTAATTTTTTCATTAATGTATTTTAATTTATAAAATATTTGTTAGAAGAGGAGATAATCAATATTATTAGTGTATATGTGATAAAAAAAGATGTAAAAATTAAAGAGATTGTGAATGGAATAAAGTTAAAGGATAGAAGCAAAAGACAATTTTCAGGATGAAAAAATAAAAATAAAAATGATATTTATATTGTGAGATTTAAATGCTCATGTAGGAAAATAAAGAATATAAGAGTATATAAGAAGGATATGATTTTACGAGAAGAATGAGATGGGGATGTCATCCTTACTTTTATTATGATATACAAGTTTTTTCTTTTAAAGAATTGACTAGTTGTATATATTCATTTGACTTGAAAGATTTACAATAAAGAACTTTGAGTGGGCATCCAAAAAAAAAAAAAAAATCAACAACCAGACCTATTATAAAGGAAAAAAACATTAAACACTAATCAAAGGAGAGAATGAGGGGAAGCGAATAGGCCGTTATCTTTTCTTTATCACTCCCAACCCCGCCTATTTTTTACCATTGAAACTTAGTTTCTATATACAAGACATTCTGTATTTGAATTTTTTTATGAGTTTTGGTGCAATAGAAGCCTAGGTGATTCCATGATCATATCCCTCAACATAAACCTCTAAATCAATAAATTCCAAGTCATCGTCATTAAGATTAAAACTCTAACAAGAATTTCAACCTCTACCTTGAAGATGATCTTGAACACCACCATTTTTTAAAGAGTAGATCCAACTTTATTAGTATATCATTTGTCTAAATCCCCTAAAAGACCCATCTAGGTGAATCCCTTAGGATTACAACCTTCCATTAGTTATAGAAAATTTCGTTATTCTTCCATCACATTGGTCATCTCAATGGAGCATTGTATGCAAGGTGTTTAATCTTAGAGCTGAAGTATTGACAAGCACCGACATCAACGATCGATGGAGCATAAAATGAGCTGATTAAAGCATGAGAGAGTATCAATCAAGCAATCCAAAAAGGTACTACAAAAAGAGCTCAATCTGACAAGTAAGTTATCAAAATGTAAGAGTCCACACACTCCTTCCATGTATAGGATTGAGTATATAGTTTGTAACCCAAACTCGTGTGGGTTCTTGTGTTGGACCGTTATCACCACCAACACAAGTGTGTATGTGGGTAAGTAGTTATGTAGGCCACCGACACGGGTGAGTATGTGGCTAAGTCCTTGTGTAGGCCATCAATATGGGTGATTCCTTACGTAGGCCACCAACACATGTGAGTACGTTGGTAAATCTTCGTGTAGGCCTCCGATGGGAGTGTAACACCCTGAAAATTGGGGGTCGTGTAGAAACCTGACTCTCGAGTTTCGAACCATCACTTATGCAACAAATATGCTTATGCTTCAATGTTGATTGAGTTAGTGCATTCACATGAGTAAGATTATACCAAAACTGCAATTCATACTCCAGATCCAGTGATAAAACGTAAGCGGAAGACTAAAAGATATATATATCACTGTATGAAAACAAAATAATCTCAAACTGTCTCCAAAGTATGAATATATCTCTGAGTCACATATGCATAAATCAAACCAAAAACAAAATGTCATATAACTGTCCAACTAGCAAGTCTTGCCGATCCAGGCCACCTACGCAAAGCCATCAGCGAACTGCATATATGAGAACTCGTCCTGGTCCTCGTAGAAGTCCGGCTCTACTTCCTGTATCGCTTCGTCATCTACAACTAAGACAGAGTCTAGTAGGTGTTGCAAACACCGTCCCGTAACGTGGGAGTGAGTGATCAACTCAGTGGAATCATAGAGCAAAGATTAACATGTTATCAAATCAATCACGCGATAATAGTAATGCAAGCAATCAAACATTTCTAGATACTGTTGTTAATGCAAGCATGAAATGACATGATAGATGCCCTCACCGACATACTCCCACATGCGGCATCATCTTACACTCGCGGCATGCTTACGTTCCTCAGTGCTCCACATCTTTTAGGCACATGCAGTGCGATATGGATAATGATTACCGAGTTGTTATTAGTCCATTCATACAGCAGTATTGAGAAACTAAGGTACCTTCCTTATATCAATCCCAACACAGATCCTGTCTAGGGTCGTCACTCCTAGTAGTCTCATACGATATTATATTTATAGGTCACTGCAAGGGCTGCCAGGGCTATTGCTCGCACTTGTTGCACCGCTCTCCCATCACCTTATCAATACAGGCCTAATGTACTCTTGTCGCTACGGAAGGTTCGTCGCCTCCCGTAGACTCAGAATACGCTCGAGGTCACTAAAAAGGGCTCGTCACTAATCAGTGTAGGCCGACAGCTTGAATGTAGTGTCCCATACTACCACAATCGGTTCACGAGTCAAAGGTGCTCACTGGTTACTACAGGGAGGTTTGTGGCCCCAGCGTAGGCCGACAGCTCGACTACAGTGTCCCATACCACCATGCCCGGCTCATGAGTCTTTATGGATCAAGGTACCATGGTTAACAAGGTTTTCAATGGTAAGTTTAGTACCCTAGGTTCAAGCAATTGTGACTCATACAGGATGAACATATAATGGCCAGTCGGGTTACTTGACGGGCTCGACTAGTACGAGCGCATCTCAAGCTGAATGACATGAAGTACATAAAATACTTCGTGTGGTCTAACCACTGCCGCCAACTCAAAACACGGCTCGTGTTCATCGACGCGTCCTTCGTGGCAAATAGAAGCCAACCACAAATTTAATCCGTTACCGACTGCCTATACTAACATATAGCCCCAAGCATTTGTAATACAACATCAGTGATCATATGAGAGTGACAGAAATGAATATAAACAATACAAGCATGTTGACACATGTTATAACATACAACGTAAGCAAATCAACCAACACATGCATTCCATATATATAATGAAATCAATTCATATAACCAACATGGTGGAATTCATATACATCAGCATATTAATTGAGAATTCAATCTCAAAACTAATTCACAATACCATTTTCTCAATACATACTAATACAAATATTTATACAAACACTTAGTCTACACACTTTAGTCTACATAGTGTATGTCGACCCAAAGTGCGCATTAGGGCGAATCTCTTCGCCAAAATAAAACATACACGCATTCCTAATATCATAACATGACAAATACCCATGACAATCATTTTAGTAAAATACAGACATATACTGTACTTCCTACAAATACCTAAAATGCCCTAAATCTCATATTTTTCGTACGCAGTCTAAATAGAAAATGGACAGTATGTTCTACATGTCAAACGGCGTTCTTGTCGATAATCTACTATTAAATGATATTGAAAGCTTTAAAATCAGTCAATCTAAGCGTCTAAAATCCTCACTTTTCGTCTTAGACGCGTATCGATTAGAATAGAACGTTTACGCTTCGTCAATAACGTTATAGCGACCTAATTCATAAGATACATCAGCTACTCCGCTACTTGTATCACAAAAATCCTTAAAACAGCTACAGGTTAGGGTTTTCTTACCTAGAAGTGAGTTGGAATCACCGAAAAAGTGATTTGAAGGCAGTGCTTTGGTACGTGCAAAAGCTAGAGCAAACAGCGGGAAGTTCTCTCACAAATTCTCTCACTAACTCTTTCTTTCTCTCTCACCACTTTCTAAGGTTTCTTGCAAAATTGGATGAGAGAGATATGAGAGGGTTTAAAGCCCTTATATAGGCTAAAACCTAATCTAAATAGACTTGGGACAAAGGTATACTTGGGTTATAACCAAATCGGAACTTTTTCGATCCAAAAGAGCATTTTGGGAGGTCCCCTGGCCGAACGTAGTCGGACTTAAGATCATGTATATCGGATCTAGCACACATCAAGTTTTCAGACCGGTAGAGTTCTCAGATCGCATGTGGCGGTCCAGTTTCAGTTCAGCGGTCACGGAGACTCGATCGAGGGTTCCAAGTACACTGACCTGAGTGAGAAATGTTTTCTGATCCGAGGGTGTATTTGGGTCAGATTTCGACGGTCTGAATGCTTATACTGACCCTACAAGTGAAACGTGCCAGATTTATTTAAATCCCATTTAAATTTTTATGAATTTTACTCTTTCTCACACTCCCTGCTCCAGACTCAATGAAATAGCCTCAGAACATCAGTTGGGCTTGATTTTTTAAATGATTGTCAAGTCCAGCTAAGCGGTCATAACGGTCTAAGATTGTGGATATCGGACGTTCGACGCGTGGTCTAAATCCAATACGAAATTTCAAAGCGTTCCTGAGAGCAAACGGGTTTAGAGTTTGATCCTAGGTTTCAGGGTATTGTAGCGTCATTGGTCTACAAGTTTTGGGTCTTACAGAACGTATTTAAAGTGATCAGGGATAATTTCACAGCTAATCTAACGTAGCGCTAGTTAACTTACGCTTAATTTCTAAAGGAATTAATCTTACGTGATTTCTGATCGAGTTAGTACTCGGGTCTCTGTACGAATTTTTCCGAGGCGTTACAGGGAGTGTACACTTGCATAGGTTAAAGATGAATCCGATTTAAAACATCCAATAGTGAATACCGGTATACTCAGGGAGAGTGCATCCATTGGGAATGAAGTAAAAAAATCAAACCACTATACATGCTTGTGTTTGCAATTGTGAATTGCATATATTCTTATTCATGCTTATGTGTTTGATTAGGTAAATCATATGAATGCTTGAATTGAATTGTATATTAAGGACTTTAATGCACACACAATTTCACTATCAATTATAAACTAGTTGCATAATTGACATGTCTGTAGTAGTTTATGTGATGGGATCCACTTTTGGCTTAGAAGCCTTAGTGTTAATTTATCATGCTTAGTTTAATTAGCATATTGGTTAAAGTAAGTAATTGAGTTTTTATTGATAAAATTTTATTTTGTCCCAATTTACTGCCTCCCCCCCTAAGACATAACTCCCATTTTATAGCGCTTTCAAAGTTCTGTGTGCCATGATAGACTATTCCATACAATTTCATTATTAACTTAAAGACAATATATGAGAGGATCCATAAAGAGTTAATCTAGTAGCTATTGAGAAAGAAAGGACCCTTGAGCGGTAACAAATGTGAGAACCACTAGTATAGAGGCAAGTGAGTTCCTCATTGCTAACCAAGGGTTAACATTAAGCCCATGCATTTTCATATTAGCTAATGTGACATTCATTGAAAGAAACCATATTATGTTTATTATCTGTATATATTTTTGATCTATAAGATAAGCAAGATTGTAAACATAAAGTAAATTTATACATAAATTGCATTAGAATCTAAAAGATTTAATATTAGTCAAACTGAAACAAAATATTTTAAGTACAATTTTAATAATAGTAAAAATGATGAATTAAATAAGATTGCTAACCAGAAAGTTTTCTAAAATAACTCCTTTTGATATTTTAGAGGTCGTTTGGATGTCCGTAAAGTTCTTAAGTTGTAAGGACCTGTTTGGGAGCGTGGATTTGGAACCCCCTGGATTCGGAACCCCTAGGATTGGAAACCCCTTGGATTTGCAATCCTCACAGTGTGTTTGACACCCTGGAGTATGAATCAACTTTAATCCAAAAATACCTATGCATGGTATATTTACAGGGGTTTTAATTTAATTACTAAATCAACTTTAATATCTCTAATTAGTGAGATATATAAATTTTGACATTATGGTTGTGATAAGCCCATTGAAATATATGTTTTGCCTGAAAATGATGAAATTCCAAGTCTCGGATGGACCGCAAGCACAAGATCATGTCTGAGTGACTAACCAATGATTTTTAATCGTTAATTAATAGGGACAATGTTTGAACGATGCTGGACAATGTTTGGACAGTGCTGATTTACATGGACAATTTTTAGATGGTTCTGATCATCATTAGTGGGCCATGTGCCTAATAGAATGATAGTGTACAGTGACACACATGTCACACCTGCAACTATTGAAATGATTTTAGGTGTAATCTAAGCTCTCACCGTGGATTGCAAAGCCCCTCAAAGAGAGGATTAGAAACCCCCTGGATTTGCGACCCCCAGTTACTTTATGCGTTAAACAACAACCCCCTCAATCCCCTCCAATCCACGGTGCCAAACGACCCTTAAAGAGATTATAGGGACTATTTGAATGCATGTTTTATATATCAGAACACAATGGTTAATATACACTCATGATATGTGGGACCTACCATAATGTGTATGGTACTCCAATCTATCCATCATGTGCTTGACTTAATGATCTAGTATAACTCTAAAGAAACAACTCGTTGATTATCAAATGAACCTTACAAGGGAAGAATTAGACATACACCATTAAAGATTTTGGGATTGGATTTAGGGCTAACTGTAATGGGTGGAAAACATCCAATCTATTGAGTGTATGCATCCTTAAATTTATATGCTAGATCCCAATTTGGATGAGGAATAGCCAGGGAATATGCTCTTGTTCAACTCTCTTGACCACTTAAGTCTTTTTTTTTTTAATATAGACGATTTTTGTAGGCTTAAAATAATAAAGAGGTTGAAATACTTCAATCACTGAGTTATTTTGAGCATCCTGTATCCGCTGTGAAACTCATCATTTAGACAGCTTTGGCCATTGAAATGCGCCCTAAACCAACGGCTGTAGTCCCGATGTATCTCATTACAGAGTATGTCACGATGCATTCTAGCAAACCTTCGAAAGGAAAAGAGAATTTTATGACCACTTTTTATCCAGTGGTTTTTATGAAGCAAACCAAACTTAACATACCAACTTACACCTGCACGTGCAGAGACCCAATTTGAGGACAAAAATACCCCTCGTTTTCCACTACCCTTTCCACTACTGCTTTCACTGTCATTTCTTTCACCCCATTTCCTCACTCCGTTTCAATAAGAAAGACAAATAACCCATTTTCTGGGGCCCCCTTCCTTATTAGCATTGGATTGCATCCTCACTGTACATCAACATTTTATTTTCTTCTGAAAATGGTCGGTCCAGTGAAAAAAGCATGCATCACAGGTATATTTTAAACTTAGTTGGGCCCACATTGAATTTATGTAGTATATCGATGCCATCCATCCATTTTTTCATCTAATTTAAGGGATTGAGACCCAAATCGAAGCATATCAAAAGATCAAGTGGATCATACCACGGGAAACAGTGGGGATAATGATTTCCATCGTTGAAACCATAGTAGGCCTAACATTGATATTTGTTTGTTATCAAACCTATTCATAAGGAAAACACAATTATAAGCTTAATCCAGAACTTCTATGGCCCCTAAGAAATGATCGACAATAGAAGTTTAATTTAAAATTTTCATGTAGTGTGGTCCATTTGAACATTGGATACGTATAGATTTTTAGGCTCAAGCTATGGAATTATCTGTTAAGTTTGCCCTACTGATTTTTTAGTTTACCCCATTTTGAGGGTCAATTATTACATATTAGACCCTAGTAATTACTTAATTTTACGAACATGATACCATTTAACAACTTATTTTAATCGTGTTTATGATGCAAGGTGTATTTAGGAGCCTGGACTGAAAAAGGGTACTAAAAGTATGGATTTAACGCTTCGAAGTCACCGAGGCAAGAGATGGACCCTAGGGAACCGAGATCGAAGAATTTACATGCAAGAAATTTGAGAATATCACGCCACTCATGCTAAACGGGCCCAAAAATTTTTTAGAATGCAAGATCATAGGGTTCCCACCATCTGTTCGGTTCGAAACTTCATATATGGCCTAAAGACCATAAATTAACCATTTGCGTCAAATTTTAGCTATTGGATCCCTGTGGAAGTGATACAACGAACAGATCAACCCATAAATCTCTGATTTGGGGCCCACCTGATACTTGGATATGCTTCAATTTTGATCTCAAACCCTTAAATGGGGTGGCACAATGAATGGTCGAAGCGATTTTTCTATACGCATCATGATGGATCACACGTGGGACCCGTGTGCACGATGCACAAGTGCACCGGCAGTGCACCGCATCCCATAACTAATTTTTCTGTGCTTAGCGTCTAGTGAATGCACCTGTCCAACGCTGCATTTTCTAGTGGGCCCCACCCCTTATCCATATAGACGATCTGGACCGTTTATTCACTCTCAGGGATAGAGACGACCATGTCCATGATAGCCTTTTGTCCCCATGAAAACTTACACACGTGGATCGCATGAAAACGCAAGATGGACGATGAATTGATTTTATACAGTGGACCGTATCAAAACTTGACAAAAACCACTCCTTTTCGACTGAAATTTCACTATAAATCCAATGAATAGGGTGGATTTCATCAAAAACATCACTGTAGGGCCCACCGAACATGGCAGCATAAAAACTTTCTAAAACGGATGCCCAGACGCATCTGGGAGTTGCAGGGATTTTTGGCCTACTATCCTTGATCGGTTGGATGATCCGAACCGTTCAGAGGAATCCCAAGTCAAAAAAGACCAAAACCATGATGTCAGGATGGAAGATGGGATGACCACCATTCCGAAAATTCAATTCAAACGTAAAGAGTTGCGCTTTCTCTTTCATGGTTGCACAACGAGTTGCGTACAAGCTCCCAGCCACCGACCTATCCTTGCTTCTATATAAGGGAGAGAGAATGGGACATAAAGGGCATCCTTGGAGGCTATCTTTGGACGTGTGGGGTAAGCATGGAGGCATGGCGAGACCGTGAGGCATAAGAGGGAGCAAGGGAGAGAGAAGACGTGGAGAGGCTGGCTATCAAGAGTTTTTCCTTCCTTTTCTTCTTATTATTTTTTTTATTTTTCTAAGAGGTTTCTAGTGCCATCATGTCTATGTTAGGCTAAACCTCTTAGCTAGGGCTAACAGGTGAAGCTTGTCGTATGATGGGATTGGTTTTACGACTTCAATTAGAGCTGGGCATTTTAGATCCGATCCGGTGGATCTGACCCAATTAGACCTGATCTGACCTGATTTGAACAGAACCAATGGTTTGGATCGGTCAGGATCGGGTAGCCCCATCCAGATTCGAAACAATTTCAGGTCGGGTACGGATAGCGCCTGTTCCGAATCAACCCGATCCGTAATCCGATCCAATTCAGACCGATCCAATCTAGACCGTCCGATGTGGAATATGTAATTATAAGTTTGAAATTGAAGTGGTTTCTTTTCAAAGTCTCAATGGCAAGAAGACAGCTAACTAAGCTCTCCTTCTCCGATATTGCTTTCCCTCCTTTCACCTCTCTACATTCATATTTATAGAGACCTTCTACCCATCAACATCCCACACCTCCTCAATACAATCTCTCTCTCTCTCTCTCTCTCTCTCTCTCTCTCTCTCTCTGAAAATGGATTCTTCTTCTTCTTCCTTCTCTTGTACTGCCAAAGTAATGCTGGTAATGTAGGTATTATCAACCTCATCAATGGCAGCCTCTGCAAATAATTTCCAACAAGACTTCGATATCACGTGGGGTGAGGGTCGTGCTAAGATTCTCGACAATGGGAATCGTCTAATCCTATCTCTCGACAAAACCTCTGGCTCTGGCTTCTAATCCAAGCATTCCCATCTCTTCAGTGAGATCACCATGCAATTGAAGCTCGTCCCCGGCAACTCCGTCGGCACCGTCACCACCTTCTACGTGAGTTTCTCCACTTCTTCACATATCCAAGCTGTAGACTAGTGGGCCCTACCGTGTAGACGATGGTTAGCTCATCATTCCTTTTTTTCTTTTATCAGGGGAGAAGTAGCAGGCGAGCAATGGATCTTAATCTCACCTTATCATTGCAAGCAAATCCACTAATGTCAGGTTCGTCTATATATGCTTGTGCCTATATAAATCAATGGATAGGAATTCCCTGTACCGTGTGTGGACCCAAGTAGCCTCGTATGTCAAGGTGAAACTACAGGATAGGAGTGACAATGGTGGATTGAAATTGGACCCAAAAGAGCCATTTTCAAATGATCCTGACCTTTAAAATAAGGGCGTCCAAAGTTGATGGCCATACCATTGTTACTGTAATCATCCATTTAGCATGCCCATGATCGAGTTGCTTTTTAGTTATACATTCATGTTTATTTTGGGGCCATGTTCCTATTATTGATGTAAAAATCCTATCTGACGGTTGTTTTTAATCATATGTGGGCCTACTTGGCCCACATAGGAATTTGCACTTACATAAAGGTGAGGAACTCTCCTAGAGCCTGTCACGGGAAGTTCTTGATACAGGAAGCTAGGTGTGGCCCACCTGATGGAAGCATCAGTGCTCATCAACTCGGAGCTCGAGGAGCGTCAGTTCTCGTCTTTGCACGACACGTACCTAGAGCTGCTATATTGTCAGCTAGCTATAGACAACAAACTGTCAGCAATACTTGAAGCTTCTTCAAGAAGCTATAAGCTGGTGTGAGCTTTAAACAAGCAGTACATTTTTCTCCTACTGAGTAAACTATGTGGGGGCCGTCTTGAATTTTTTAGTTTATCCACACCGTCCATCAGTTTTTCCAGATCATTTTAGGGGATGATACTAAATTTTACGTATACCTAATAATCAAGTAGATCGCACCATAGGAAACAATGAGAGTAATGATTTCCACACCATTGAAAAAATGAATGATCCGAACCTTGCCTAATCTGATCCGACTCGGTTTTCCTAACCGAGTCAGACTCGGATCGGTTCAAGCTAGCAGGGGTTCGAATCGGTTCGAGTTAGATGGCCCGGACTCGGTGCCGGATCAGATCGAGTTCGGGTCTGGCCCAACAAATTTCAAATTGAGTCGAGTTGGACCCAATCCGATCTGACTCGGTCCGATGCCCAACTCTAGCTTTGATTCATGTTACTTGAACTCTTTTTTATCATAGTTTGATTAATAAGAATGCTTTCAGTTTTTAATAGTTTGTTGTGACTTAAATTATAATGGATCTATGATAGCTTTGAACATGTTCTTAGCATTATAAGGTTTGTGAATTTAGGAATCCTGTTGTTTACCATCGTCTTCTGGGGATGGTTGGATGAAGAAATCCTTCCTAACATTCATACATCCCTTAGATTGGATGTGAATTTGTTAAATTATGTTATTTACTTTGTCTCATGGGCATGATTTTGTGATGGAATCAATTCTAATTCTCATACCTATTTTCTCTTGAAAACTGGATCAAAAGAAGTTCAGATTGGCTTTTAATGAAATATCTTCCAACTGGATGAAGATAGGACTCTGATTCCAGTTGTGTTTATGAATTGAGCATAGATCTCTCTGATCTTCACAAGTGGATCCTTGGCATCCTAGTTTTTTACCTTTGAATTTTACAAGTTTTAGTTTAAATAGTTCAGTATTATCCTCCTGAATTATTCCAGATTTAGATTTATTCTTTGCCTAGTTTTGAGTTCTAGTTATTTTCATATTAAGTAGAAGGTTTAGTCCCTGTGAATTTGACCTCAGTCTTACCGAGATTATTACTACATCACAACCATATACTTGGGGTGTGAACACCCCGGTGAATTTCATATTTTTCCTGCTGATTTTCTAGTTTGTCCTGCTAAATTTCATGTTTCCCCGCTAATTTTCTAGTTTGCCCCACAGATTGTCTAGTTTGTCCTACTAAATTTTATGTTTACCCTGCTGATTTTCTAGTTTACCCCGTTAAATTTCTAGTTTACCCCGCTGAATTTCATGTTTCCCTCGCTAAATTTTATGTTTGCCCCACTTAATTTTCAGTTTTTCCCACTGATTTCATGTTTGCTCCGCTCAATTTTTAATTTTTCCCATTGAATTTCATGTTTCCCCTATTAAATTTCATGATTTGCCCTGTTGAATTTCATGTTTCCCCTATTGAAAATCAAGTTTTCCTCCCTGAATTTCATGTTTCCCCCGCTCAATTTCATACTTCCCTCAGCTCAATGTCTAGGTTCCCTCCCTCAATTTCTAGCTTGCCTCGCTAAATTTTCATGCTTCCCTCGCACCATTTCTAGTTTGCCTTGCTTAATTTTCATGATTGCCTCATTCAATTTCTAGCTTGTCTCGCTGAACTTTCATGCTTATCTTGCTCAATTTTCATGCTTGCCTCATGCAATTCTATGATAGACAGCGTCGCTGAATTTAACGAGCACCAAATGAAGTCATTCATATCTTTGAAGCCCTGATCCATATAAGCACTTAGACCTGCACATGCGGACACCCAAATTCAAGATGAAAATACACCTCTTTTCACTGCGGTCTTTCCACTGTTGCTTCCGTTGCTTTCACCCCTTTCCACTGCTGCTCTCGTTTCTTTCACCCCTTTCCAGTAAGTAAGACAAAACATCATTGTGGGGCCCGCTTCCTTAACAACATTGGATTGCATCCTCCCTGTACATCAACATTTTGTCTTCTTCTGAAAATGGTCAGTCTAATAAAGAAAGCACGCACCACAGGTATATTTTAAGCTTGCATGTGGGCTTTTAGTGTATACATAATCCGTTGAAAGCGGAAGAGTATTACATAATCTGATGAACATGATATATTGCAAATAAAACATTATTGTGAGGCTAGCATGGGATTGAGCAGGGTAAACATGAAATTCAGCAAGCCTAACATGAGATCAAGTGAGCCCTAATATGGAATTGAGTGAGCTTCAAATGGAATTGAGTGAGTTTCACATGGATTTGACTGATTAATGCATAAAATTAACTAAGCCTAACACATGAAATTGACTAAGCCTAACACATGGATTTGACCGAACTTCGCATGCAATGCAATTGTATGAGCCTAACGTTTTTTGTTTTTTATTTTTTAAGATGTGTACCTCCGACTATCGTAGTACCGATCAAATGCAGGTTGAAGAGAGGTGCTTTGGAGTGAGGGAATATTTTGAACCTTTTTAAAGATTGCAGATGCAACCAGTTCGTGGGATTTCACGTAACCCTAGCCAAGATAGAAAATGGCAAATGTAGAAAGATGATATGTAGATGCTTCACAGATATTCCAGTTAGGAAAATGATAAGAAAAACCTCCGTACGTTGGTTTTTCATCGCAAGGGAGTGAAAGACAGTTATTTTGAGAAGGAAGCGTCTGTTTTTTCGTTAAGGGGAGTGAAAGCAATGCAGTGAAAAGAGGAAACGGATTGGCTACTCCCCTTGCCACCAGCCAATGGCTGGTGGTTGGTGGTCTGTGGACCCCACCATGATGTATGTGTTTTATCCATTCCGTTCATCCATTTTTATAGGTCATTTTAGTGCTTGTTCCAAAAAATGAGAGGGATATAAATCTTGGGTAGACCACACCACAGGAAAATAATATTGATTAGATATTAAAAATTAAAATTCTCCTAAGGCCCAATGTACTGTTTATTTGACATTTAATCTGTTGATTAGGTCATACATGCCCAAATGAAGGGAAAAACCAAAAATCAGCTTCATCTAAAACTTTTATGGCCCCCTAAAGGTTTCCAATAGTTGATGCTCATTCAACACTATTTCCTATAATGTGGTACACTTGAGATTTGGATATACCTCGTTTTTGGTCTCATACCATAAAATTATCTGCAAAAATATATGGACGGCATGGATGAAATACATACATCATGGTGGGGCCCACGGACCACCGACCATCTACCATTGGCTGGTGGTGAGGGAGTAGCCAATCCATTTATGTGAAAAGAGGGGTATTTTCATCCTCTATTTTGGTGTCCATGCGTGCAGGGGAGTAGCCAATCCGTTTCCGTGAAAAGAGGGGTATTTGCATCTTCTATTCTAGTGTTCGTGTGTGCAGGTCTAAGTTCGTATATTAAGGTTATTTTTTCTCATAAAATTCAATGGGTAAAAGATAGACTCCACGTCGTAAAATTCTCGAAAGAAAAAGGGCAAAAAAAAAAAAAAAAACCACGATACTACGTCAAATTGCCATAGATGATGTGCAGGCACTTCGAAATTACTTTAAATTTCAGCATACGTGATAAAACTAATTCAAATTAATCTGTCTGAATCGTATGTACCAGTTTATATTTATCATGAAGAAAATTTTCCTTTTATTATTTACAAGAATATCAGATTGGTGGACATTTATTGGACGGTTAATAATGAAAAATATCCAGTGGTCTTAGTTCATTAAACGAGTATCCACTAATCAGAGATTAGGTACGACCAATCAATCTGACTATTAGATTGCAACTTACTGAAAGTGATTTTCACAATTCATACGGTTTAATTTGAGTTAATATATACCGCATGTACCATTTCTAAGTGCCTGCGCATCAAGCGTCATATACAGTTAGAGTACGAAATAACTCCTAAAGAAAAAAGATATCCAAGAGCTTTTGCGTGGCCAATCAACATTTTCTCCGCAAAAAGCAAAAAAACAAAAGAAAAAGTAACAAAAGAAATAGAAAAGAAAACCAGCAAAAAGCGGGCGCTCCGGAAACGGCTAACGCGCGCATGCGAGTACACTCCAAAGTACACTTCCTTTTGTACTAACTGTTTCAAATGCGGAAAATACAAGATCCAATCCGTTTATTATGTGGGTACCTTCTTTTGTCTCTCATGAAGTGAAATTATACGCTTTATCATCAAAAAATGGTCCACAAAATTACTTTGAATACTGATTTCACCCAAAACTTTTTAGCCGTCAATTTCAATGATTGTATGTGGCACATAACATGAGCAGATCTAACTGAATTTTGGATAATGAGATGTGAAAACCAAGAAGAACTTATAATCTCTTTGGATGGTAAAATTTTTAAGTGTGGAAGCGAGTAAGCTGTCAAGGACACTAGCGCGAGTCATTTAGGAGGACTGCTAGGATACTCCAGGTGCATAAAGAAAGGAAGGGGGAAAGCACTGAGCGACTTACCCATTTCCTCGGGCGAGTTATTGGGATGCTGACTAGGACGCAGGGCCGCATCCACTTTTCTCCTCCATTAGAATCAATAACGCGATTCCAACGCCACAAGAACTTGTGGCTGAGAATCGCTTCCCCTGATGACGTGGCACTTCCAGCTCGTTAAACAGGCGAGACAAGTTACGACGACGAGAGAAGAGATCGAAGCGCAGCGAACTGCCCCTCGACCCCGTACTTACCGTGTATCGGATTTCAGATTTTTCAGGAAGAAGAAATGCCAGAAACCAGAGACCCCGCGATTAAGCTATTTGGGAAGACGATCCCCCTGCGAGCGACTGATGATGTCCTGTCCAGCGCAGGCGACGGACCGGAAGTTCTCGAGACTTCTTCTTCGCAGGAGCAAAACCCGAAAGGAGGAGGAGAAGAAGAAGAGGAGGAGGTATAGAGAAAGAGATATTCTTCTAGGGTTTTCCGCTCTGTTCTTAGATTACTGGCGGTTTTTCTCTGTGTTCGAATTCCAATTTCAGTCTTCTTTCTATGGTTTTTAAAGGTTGTTTTGATCGTACGTCTATTTCTCTTTCTGGAGGTTTCTGTCGTTTGATTTTGCATGGAATCGGAGGAAATTTTGGGGTCGTAGTTATTATATTTTTTTTTTTCTCGGATTCTTCTATTCTTTGATGAGTATGGAGAATTTCTGTTCAATTTGTTGGGTTGAATTATGGTTTCATTTTCTTTGGAAGCAGAAATCTTTTACTTGTCTCTCTGTTTCTCTGGTTTTTTTTCTTTTTTCCTGATAGTACTGTTCTGATGTGATTTTATTTCGGAGGATCTTTGATAGAAGTTTGTAGGTTTTTCCAAGGGGTGAAATGACTTTCAGATTGGCTTCTTGAAAGATAACAGCGAGATTCTTTAGGTTTTCTTCCACAATTCTTTGTAAGTAGTTCTGTTTAAGAGGAATTCGATAGGTAACATATGACTTCCAGTTCCTCGTCGGCACACTCACACGGGCTTTTCTTTCTCTTTTATTGTGTTTTACTTTCATTTTTGCCTTTTTGAGTTACTAGGATCAGAAGTTTAGATTTTCATTATCAGTTCTAGTCAGAGTCTGGTCGTATTTCTGGACTTTCTTCAATAGAATTAAGGAATATCAGTTTCTAGAAAACTTCCTTATGATGAGAAAGTGCAGGATCTTATGATCTTTTTCCTAGATCGATGAGTTTCTGGTTCATATCCCCGTTAGAATTTTGGTTTTTTCTTATACGGTAGTGTTCCATGTCTTTTGTAAGCTTGATTTGTACTGATTGAAACATGGAATGCAGAGATGTTATGTTGATTTAAGAACTATTTGTATATGCTCACATGCCTTTTCTGATTAATCTTGTTAATTTGACCCCTTCTGTCGCGACTTACCATTTGTTAGTATCCCATCATTAACTATGACTAGAATTACTAGAAGATGTTACTGTTTCCTTTACCTTAGCTGCTTCAATTACACAAGGGTGTGTTTGGATGTACAACCAAATTGCAGTTTGCCAACAATATAGGCTTGCAATTTGGGGCAGCTTGGAAAATAAATGGAATTCCATTTTCCCAGATCTTCCACCCCAACACCGGAAGGCTCCGCACATTTCTCACTTGTGTTTTGAGACCAATCTATTGTGTTGGCCAAGTTAAATGGGAACTTCCAAGTGTATCCTAAGGTTCTTGTCACGATATTGATGGCTGAGGGTTTCTAATGCCGAGAATGCCATGGAATAACATGTAGTTGCTGTTTCTTACCTATCTCTATGGGTTTTGCTCACTTTATTTTATCATGACTAAAACAGATCTTCACGGATCACTAGTGTTGGGAAGTAGGCGAACTATGTCTGATCTGTGTGTTCGTTGGTAGATGCCAATGGAAGATATATTGGTGTTTGTTGTGTCTTCCTACTTCAATAATGCCTCTTTTTTTAAAAATGAATTCTGCTGAAGTTAGAAAGAATTTCCTTTCAATTGGTTTTCGTAAAACATTTACTTTCTTGGTTGTGCTTCTTTTCTTTAAATCATGAGATCAGATCTTATCCACTTCTGAATAGTAGAAGATTATGTGTAACTGGTATTTGTTAGTTCAATCTTCTGTAGTGTGAAATAATTGGGAGAAACATGCACAACATGCCATCCATACCGATTTCTGCTCATATTTTGCCTTCAAATTGTGATGGGTACGCTAGTTGATTAGATCTGGTGCATACAAGGTAGAGAGTTTGCAATGAATGACAGTGACCTTTGCTCATGTGTAAATATTTATTTTCCTTTTGCCTTTCTATTGATGTTTCTCATCTCAGTGTCGATTTGAAATGACAGGATACATTGAACAAAAATCCCACTGAAGCTAAACAGAACGATCAAGCAGCCCCAATTCCTGAAGAGTTAACAGAACCCACCACATCTTCAAGGATAAATGAGACCGCAAAGACAACTTCTGCCCACATAGAACCCACAACTGCAAATGCTTCAAAGACTGAGCAAGAACAGAGCGACACAAGTATCTCAAAAGAGAAGACTCTAAAGAAACCCGACAAGATACTGCCATGTCCTCGCTGTAACAGCCTAGATACTAAGTTCTGTTACTACAACAATTACAATGTCAACCAACCACGCCACTTCTGCAAGAACTGCCAGAGATATTGGACGGCTGGTGGGACAATGAGGAATGTGCCCGTGGGAGCTGGGCGTCGAAAGAACAAGAACTCTGCCTCACATTATAGACACATGACCTTGTCTGAAGCTCTCCAAACAGCTAGAACCGACATGCCTGAGACAATTCATCGTGTTCCTCTGACACCCAATGGCACCGTACTCAGTTTTGGCTCGGATTCACCTCTCTGCGAATCAATGGCATCTGTCTTGAGCCTTGCAGAGAAAACAATGCGCAACTGCCACAGGAATGGGTTTCATAGAACAGAAGAACAGAGAATTCCAGTCTCCTGTGGAGGTGGCGAAAATGGTGAGGAGCAATCCAGTGGGTCTTCCATCACAGCTTCAAATTCTGCCGAAGATGGAAACCGGGCCAATATGCAAGAGCCAGCAGCAGGGAACTATCAAGGCTTCCCTCCTCAGGTACCTTGTTTTCCAGGGACTCCCTGGACTTATCCATGGAATTCAGCCCAATGGAGCTCTCCAATCGCACCACCTGCTTTCTGCGCTTCGAGCTTTCCGATACCATTTTACCCTGCCCCAGCTTATTGGGGCTGTACGCTTCCGGGCGCTTGGAGCGTCCCTTGGATATCACCCCCATCCTCTTCTCCTACTGCTGGATCCAGTCCTAATTCTCCAACCTTAGGCAAGCATACAAGAGAAGGAAACACACTCAAGCAATGTGATTCGGAGAAAGAGGAGACACACCAACAGAACAATTCAGAGAGATGTCTTTGGATTCCTAAGACATTGAGGATTGATGATCCTGGTGAAGCTGCAAGGAGCTCTATATGGGCAACGCTGGGAATTAAGAACGACAAGGCTGATGGAATCAGTGGTGGAGGTCTTTTCAAGGCCTTCCGATCAAAGTCAGATGAAAAGAATCATACCACTGAGACCTCTCAGGTCTTGCACGCCAACCCTGCAGCATTGTCAAGGTCACTTAACTTCCAAGAGACCACGTAAAAGGTTTGGTTAACAAGGAAAAAAAAAGAAGAAGAAAATCAGTTGTTGTAAATGTTGGGAGGAAGGAGCTTCAACTTGTTGAGGTGAGTTTTCATGACTGAGATTTGCCACAATTCCCTGCTTGATTTTCGCACATGCAATGGGTTGCACTTGAAAATTGGTTAGGAATGTGAGCAAGACCCAGGAATATATCCGGCTTCCTCAGTAGAAGAGCCAGTCTTGAAGCATCTCAAATGGCTGCTCTTTTGTAACCTTAGAACATGTGTTTGTTTTACTTAGAACTAATGGTATGGTGAGTTTGTGTATATGCATGTTTATATGAGATAGTGACAGAGATGGTGAGAAGGTGGGGGAGAGGGATTCTCAGATGTACTAAAATAAAATTGTGAATCCAAGTGAAGGGCTTTTTTTCCCCTATGTTTTCTTGAAAGGACTCAAATCTCTCTTCATTTCAAAACAAGATACATTTGACCTATTGTGGTATGTTGTCTACAGTCTCTACATTGAATTGCAGAAATGGGGCCGTTTTATGCTCTTTCTTTTAAACTGTTACGAATGTAGACAGCATGGTTCTCTGATTCCAAAATATGGAAGATGGGAGTTGAATCTACCTTCTCCCTCTTCGTAACCGCAGACTGGATAGCGAGTTCGCAAGAGCAATGCCCTGATGCAGCACCTATTTGAATCCGAGTTATGCACCTAGCGGATTTTATTCTTAGGTTTGTTTTCATCATCCATACCTTATCTGCTAATAGAGTGAAAAGAACTTAAAATATCGGGTGCAAGGAATGAATGCTGCCCTTCTTTGGCTGTTTGGAAAGATCCAAACATCTCAATTGTATAGGCCCTGATGAGCCCAAGGTGGTATATGCCATTCCTTACAGTTTGTGCTTGAAATAATACATACATAGAAATCCGGGTTGGGAAAAATAAAGAATAAAGAATAAAGGTGTACAGATAAGCATGAATTTTTTGTATCACAAAAGGCCAAGCATCTATCTCTTTCAAGGTCCAAAGCAGCCCAGACAAGTCATGGAAAAACAGGTGGAAAGCTGAGGATGAAGATAACTTCATGAAAAGCTTCCTTCACTTTTCCCTTTTGGAATGACATAGAAGAAACATTACAAATTTTCAACCTTCTTCACCTTTCTATGCTTGGATGGGGTGCAATTCCATCTAGATTGATCGCATCTGGGGCCAACTCTGCCGTGTATATTGCATCCAATCCATGCACAAGATACGTCTGCCAATATGTATCATATGCATGGTTTGGATGGCATATTCACAGCACGGTGGGCCCCATTTCCAATCAAGGGTGAGAGTTCTACCTCAACTGTTTCTTGTTGTGTGGCCCACCTGAGTCATCAATTGACATAATCTTTTGGCCAGTGGCCAAAGGAGGAAGTGTGCTTTTGATTGACGGAGTGGATGTCATCAAAACATCATGGTGGGGCCCACAAAATCGTTACATCCGTCAGATCAGGTCTGCAAATGATCTCGATGAAACATCCCCACACATCCTCAAGTTTGTGAAAAAGGTATTCTACACATGGTTGGGCGGAAAATGGGCTGAAAGCTGTCCAAGCCCAGATCATGAGCTATGGACCTATGTCCAGGCCCAGCCTAGCCCAGCCCAGATCTGCCTCCCTGTAGGCTACAATCTCAGGCTGCGCCTGGGCTCCTTTAGGTATTTGCAACTTGCAGGCCCAACAAAATACCGGCCCAAAAGTGGGCGGGACACATGCTGCGCTGGCCCATTTGCCATCCTACTGTTTCACTACCATCCCTTGCTAAAATAAAATATTTAAAAATATTTATTATAAACTACAAAATAATTTTTAAAATTGAATATAAAATTTTAAATTGAATTATTTTAAATTCTAATTTTTCTGATAAGGGAATGACGTGCTATTATCACAGTGCTGATAAGGGATTCTCTCTCTCTCTCCCTCTCTCTCAAGTCATTCAGTCTCGGATGATGGTTACAGATATTTGTGACGCTACGGCCTCATGGGGGAGTTGTATGTGATACTCGGGGAGTGTATGACGCATGATAGACTCGTACTTGTACACGTGGCGTGCATTTGTTCGAGTTAAACCGACCAAATTGTGAAACACACTGTCTCCAGGGTACAATCCTAAAATCAGAATGTTTGAACAATTTTAATATCTGATTCATTTACAATTGTTTGTTGAAACAGGACTGTTGGATATTTTCCATTTCATCTTTAACCATCCACTAATACTATAATCAGATAATCAAGTAAGCTTAATTTTCAATTAATGATACATCTAAATTATAACTCATAATTTGGACCGTTCAATTTGACTTAATTGTATGCCTTGTATACAAGTTCTAAGTATAACGTCTAAGAATGACACTAATTCAATGCACGGCATGTACTAACTCTAGTAAAAGTGATGAGATTTGCCTAATCATGGTCAAAAGATCATTGATCGAACAATCTTGTAATTTCAAAGAATTGAGAATTTGAAATTATAACCAGTAATGATGTACAAATAAGGTATGAGTACAAGTTAATATGTTATGAAATGTAAAATAAATTGAGGAGTATGCAAATATATACACTAATATTCTCCCTTAAGTTGGAGCATGAATATCATACATGCCCAACTTAAACATAATGCCAAATAAACTAGGTCTAGTAATACCTTAATAAAAAATGTTCACAAGAGTAAATAATATCATTAGACAACTTTTCTTTTATAAAATGATAATTGACTTGAATATGCTCGGTATGTTCTTGAGATAACGGAATTAGAAATGATATGATTAACCGCTTGATTATTATAAAATAAAAGGATAGGTCACAAGATGGTAATTTTAAAATCATGATGAAAAGATCAAACCCAAGGTATCTCACTTGTGCCATGTCCCATAATTGATATTCAATCTCAACACATGAATTTATAACAACTTTTGTTTTTCCATATAAAAAAATTGCTTCTAACAAAAGTACGAAAGTCGGATACATCTAATGACCCCTTAGACTTGTTTGTTGATATACATCCTTAATATTTTTTTATTTTTAACCATTCAATAAATGTCTACCAATCTACTAGCCAAATAATTAAATAAGTTTCTTTTTATTTTTTATTTTTACGATTCATTTATACGAGATGTCATAATTTGTCTAGTTTAATTTTATTACTTTTATGCGGAATGCAATTAATAAGTAATTTTTAAATGCATGTGTATCATATATCCACACTACTAGGGTATCTAAAAAATTCTCTTGCCGTATACAAAGTTCCAAGGAGAAGGGCAGAGTACCAGACTTATTAAAAAGGGTGAAGACCTATTTAAGTCAGGAAAGTTTTATTTTTGTTTTTTTTCTTATTATTATTTCATTTTACACACGCAGCCTACACCCACCCAGTCAAACACGATCTCGTGTTGAACCTCTGAGGCAAAGATAAGGACCCAAAATCATACTCCGGCGGAGTATGTTGTATGATACTCAGTCTCTTAAAACTTATATACATTTAATATGTAATTCAAATTAAACTGATTAAATTATTAAATCCCACTGTTGATATATCATGAACCAATAAGCATGCTTATTTGCTTATCTGCCTCTCAGATTGTGGGAATTAAGAAATATTCATCCATCCTATTTCAACAGTACTCATATATTGGAAGTATAGGATTTTTCAACCAATCTAGTTCACAATCTAGTCTGTTTAATTTGAGTTAGTATCTTAACATATTATCATTTTCTACGTGAGTTACACCTTGATCCATAGTTCAATTGGCAGGTTGAGCGAAAGATACTTTGTTTTAATACAGAGGTCATGGCATTGATTCCCTGTGGGGGTGGCTAGCAGTGAAGTGTGAAGTGATAGTGAGGTGTACTAACCAGCTAACTAAAAATAAAAAAATCCAAATAAAAGGAAATGACTGGAAGGTCACATCAAGTGATCATAATTGGCCGATCAATTGATACCTAGTTAAAACGCTTTAAAAAAAAATAATAATAATAAAAGATAGCTCAAAGTTCATTAAATGATGTCCATTTATGTATGTCAGTGAGTGCATGTGCATGGCTCTCATGCAATACGTGTGGATTACTGCGAGCGTGTGTAATTATTTAGAAGGCTAGAAAATAAATGTTAGCGCTTTGACGGGCGCAAAAGAAAAGAAGATTGAAAGATTAGTTTGGATGGAAAGTACGAGCACACCTCGTTGGAGCATTTTAGGTGCGGACGTAGCATTACTTTAGACGGTGGGGCCCTCACCGTAGGGGCCATTTTGATTTATGTATTTTATATCCACCCTCAATCATTCGTTTTTTTAGATCATTTAAGGGCAAGAACTCAAAAATGAAGCAGGCCCAAATATCAGGTGGACCATACCATAGGAATAGTAGTGATTGACCATCAAAAACTTCAAATTTTTTGTGGGCCCCAAAAAGTTTTGAATCATGCTGAAATTTATTTATTTTCCCTTAATCCAGATTTTTATGACCTTATCAACAGGTTGGATGGAAAGTAAACATTACGGAAACATTAAGGTAAGCCTTAGGAAGTTTTTTAATGGTGGAACATTCAATCACCACTGTTTCTGATGACAAATGATATAGCAAAACGGATGGACCAAGTGGATATAGAATACATGTATAAGCGTGGCCCCACAGTAATGGCTGCACCATCTGTTCTGAGGCCGAGGCAAACCTAATCGGCCGTTCCCCACTACCGTGACTCCCTTGAGGTTTGCCATTGGAAAAATTATTCTATTGTTTTAAGTGATTTTACTTTTGTAGCCCACGAACAAGGTGAAAAGGTTTTAAAAAGAAAAAGAAATAGATAAATTTAAAAAAAAAAAAAATAGAAAAGATAAAGGACCACACTAGAAGGGTCTGGACTCATGTGTCTGCTTAACCCCATTTAAAAATTGTGGTGACTGTACCCCTTTTCACTTTACAACGATGAATAGCTATCTAGCATTGTCAATGAAGCATATCTCCGATGTAACCCTGGTTACTATCCACTTGTAATTATTTATATCCGTTTCCTCACACCACGGGCCACTAAATGTCATCACGCGTCGGTATCATGTACCAAATGATAGATAAAATTGTACTCACATGTCAAGAGTAGTGCTTACACTTGATATAACACAGTGAGATTAAATAATTTAGAAGACATCATGTGGCACTTGCGAGTTAGATATGTACACATAAGAAAGCATTAAATGTTAAAATTATATCAAAAGTAGAGAGACGTGCATATGAGAAAGCATTAAATGTTAAAATTATATCAAAAGTAAAAGTAAAAATTTCATTAAAATAAGTTTCTTTTTTAACATTAAACTTTAAATTCTTATCAAAACATATTTCTATCTAGCATTAAATGCTAGAATCCTACCAAAACTAACTCTCTATGAATAGCCAAGTGATGTAAAGAGTTCTCTAACAACCTTCCTATGTGAGAATCTAATAATAGATAACTCTGATCAATGAACTATTCGAAGAAGCGAGTCTCTCCCTTGTACACATGGTAGCATGTAATAAGCTAGCTAGTATGAAAGAATCAAAGAGATTTTCATAGCCGATCACTCAAATCCATCACATTACTGAAGACTATGAAAGGTCACCACCTCTTAAAAGCCTATATAAATAACACTCTACGAGGATTCCACATGTCTTATGCTATCACAATTAAACTTATCTTTATTTACCTGTCCACGATTTTAATTTAGCCTACATTTTGGTTTATAGCACATGCTTAGTTACTTTTAATTTTTACTTTATCTCTCCACCCTTCATCCATAGCATCTCACTAGATCGTAAGGAATATCTCTCAATTTCGAACAAAAGGTTGCGGGGCTTCCCTGATATGTACTAGATGGTTTCATTGGCTATCTCACCACGAAGTTTGATCCACACTAAACGATGAACGGATAGTTAATTCATGACCATCTTATCACGTGCTTGGTTCCTCTAAGACTGCGCATAGGCTGTCACTTCAACAACGAACATATTGTCAATGATCTGCCCTTATCAGGCATCTCGGTACGAGGCCAATTTCCAATCGAGCAGTGAACGGACAATCATCCCACTACGAAGCTCAGTCTGCGATTTGACAACAAATGGATTGTCATCCCTTAAGTTGATCATGCGGGCCACCATTGTAAATATCATCAATAAAAGAATATTTTCGACTTATATTTTCTTTTTATATTGTTATTGTCAAATTATGGTAACAAACCATGTTGAAAGAGTAAGTCCTTAAATTTATTGACACAAAGCAAAATAAATCAATTCAGAAAGGCTAATCCTCACCATTCATAAATCGCCTGATCACTTATCATATTCAGTTTGACTCAATGCAAGGGCACTATCAGTTTAATCAATCATTGATTTGAGTAAACTCTGGTAGGCTTGTACTTCATAATTATATATAAAATCCAAATGCAAGCCCTCAATCATATGTATGGCTCATGTTTGATTGATTTGACACAATAATAGTATACATCATGGATAGGTGATAGCCAAAGTACTCCCTATAAATAACGTTAATAGATAAAAATATCATGTGCGTTATCTATCTATGATGAGGCCCATCGATTGAATGGTTTAGATCAATAGTACACGTGCGGTGACATGTGCACTAACTATGAAAATCATAATCCTGGTTGCAGCTGCATTTTAGGATTATAGCAGTATGCATGGCATACGTTGTGTGAAACATAGACGAGGATTGCTTCAACACTCGGGCACATAGGAAAGTTACTGAAATGGGAAGTTGTGTGGGGCCCATAGACGGCCATAAAAAGTCCACTCCATCCATCATAGGCTTATTACCACTTAGATGAACTATAGGCACAAACATCATCCTGATACAAAACTTTTGTGGCCTCACAAAGTTTCCAATGGTGGGCATACAATCCCAATTGTTTCATATGAAGTGGCCCACATGAGCTTTGAATCTACCTGATTTTTAAACTTATCTTCTAGTGTTGTGTTGCAAAATTGATGGATACAGTGGATTTGTCACATGCATCTCTGTTGGCCCCCACACAGCTTCCGACTACAAGAACTTTTCGTGCCCCTAAGTATAAGCAATCCGTGTCCATGCAACACACACTCATGTGTGTGCGTTCACCCATGGGTTGACTTAGTTTTAATATTAATTTCAATTACTCTTGTTTGGGTGCAATCGAAGTCTTTACCGCAAATAACAAATTGACGATATCTAGTGGTGACTCTTGGATGTTGATTGCCTACGAAAGCCTTCCGTAGAAACTTCTTACGATGAGAAGTTGTTGGCACTCAGTTTGTTTTATGTCACGTGTGGTATGTGTGGGCATGCTAAAATCAATATAATGGCTCGATTCAAAACCCCGAAGCATCAAAATAGACAGATATGTCAAATTTGACAGTATATAATTGAATATTATGAGATCAGTCTCCTACTCAACTACTAGTAGAATATTTGTGATGATTATGCGATAATCAGAGGGAGGGGTTCTTCCTCCGAAGATGGGTTATGCAGGTGTAATCAAACAAAATGAAAAACTTACCATTAGTCATTGAAAACAACTGAAAGAATGATTCTTCTGAAAGAACTACTTGTATTAGATAAGAATCAAGTCTAGTGTATGAGCATAAACTTGGATTACAACTAAAAATTTATCGCTACTAGATTTTCACTACTCCTAAGATAGACTTAGCTAAGATAAATTGATAAATTTGATTTGTTTGTTGGATTTTATTGTGTTGTTAGACGCTTGGCTATATAGATTTTCTCTGCTATTTATAGATTCTTCCGGGAGATGAGAATCATCCTGATGATCTGTTTCTTAGCTGTTACGATGACTCTTTAGTATTCCTATTTAATTGCTATGATGTTTCTCCTTCCTCATGGCAGCTTAATCGTTGCCATATCAGCCTTTCATATTTTCCATTTCTTCATGTCCCTTTAACTGTTCTTCTCCACTCGATAACTTTTTACCTCTTTTTGCTCAACCGCTCTCCACATCTTTCTGTTCAACCACTTCTTGCTTAACCATGTTTTTCTCAGCTGTCAACATTATATATATTACCCATGCCATGATACATGTCCTTTCCTAATTGGATTTCTTAAGAATGGTAAGAAATAGGGTACAATATAAATTAGGTGGGGCCACTGTGGTGTTGGTAGGAAATCTACTCCTTCCATCCCTTTTGCCAGATCATGTTAAGATATGTGCCCAAAAATAAACCAAATCCAAAACTCAAGTAGGTCGTGAGATAAGAAACAAGGAGGATTGAGTGTCCTTTTGTGGAGCCATGGAAGTTTTTGGATCAAGCTAATATTTGTGTGTTTTCACTCCATCCAGTTGGGAATGACCATACAAACCGTTTGGATGGCACATAAGCATCAAGGTGGACCCCAGGAAAGTTTTAACAGTAAGCATTTCTTTCCCCACGTTTGTTTTATAACATGTCCTAAAGTGAGCTGGAAAAATAGATGGACGAATGGACATCATGGTGAGCCCCACCTAGCTTCCTAACGCAGAAACTTCCTATGAGAGCCTTCCACAGGAATCTGCGTCTCTCACTTGTACTGTATACATGGTAATATCACAGGGGCACTGATACGATGTTACCCGGGTAACAACTTAGCGGGTGTTATCCTTACTGTAGGGCCCACCTTAATCATATGTTGTATATCCAATCCGTTCATCTATTTTTACAACTCATTTTAGGACTCAGTCCAAAAAAAATAAGCATATACAAATCTTAGATGTAGCACACCAAAAGAAACAGTGTCAATTGAACATTTACCATTAAAAATATCCCAAGGCATACTATAAGCAGATTCATAATATTTATTTTTCATCTACTATGTAGATAAGGTCAATTAGAACTGGATGAAGGGAAAATACAAAAATTAGCTTGATACAAAAGTCGTAGCCTACAAAAGGCTTTTAACGGTCATTCACCACCTTTTCCATCAAAGATTTGGATCTGCTTAAGTTTGTGGACAATGTCCTTAAATGATCTAAAAAACATATGGGCGGCCTGGATATGAAACACATTCATCAAGGTGGCCAACACAATAAGGGTAAAACCCACTAAGCTGTTACTCTGGTAGCTGTTGTGTAATGTGTTGGGCACTGTGGGGCCAGCATGATGTATGTGTTTTATATATGTTATATATATAATTTTTGGGCTCATCTTTGGGCATGAACCTAAAACTAAAGTAGATTCAATGCTCAAGTGGATCGAAGAATAGGAAAAAAGTGAAGATATCATGACACCCAATGTTGAAACCTTTTTAAGGCTGATGTAGAGAGGGTCGTGGACAGTTTCATGACCAAGATGGATCAGAAAAGGCCCAATCGGAAGTGGAAGTGATCCGGATCATCAGAACTTAAAACGGATGTATCTCGCAAATGGGAATGAGCTATCGGTTGTGCCATATATAGGGGTCTACACGAATAGAGCTAGCTCGGTTAGCTCGCTTGACTCGACTCAAAAAAGCTCGATTCAACTTAGTTCGAAGCTAAGTTCGAGCCGAGTCGAGCTGATTTTTTGAGCTTGAAAATGAGTTCGATCAGGCCCCAGCTCGACTCGACTCGAATCCAGCTCGAATCGAACTAGTTCGGTGATTCAGTTACTTTGTCATTGATGTTGCTCACCAACTGTTTAATAAAATGCCTCAACGAAATGTGGTTAATGGCAAGGAAGGTTTGGTTGGTGGCAAGGTGGCAAGGAAGGTTTGGCCAGTGGTAAGGAAGGTATGTACATAAAATAAATACCTTTTTTTGTCTGTTTTTTTTTTTTGTTTTTTTTTTTTATATTACTTAGAAGGTGTTTGAGAAAATATCTGTAAAACCATTGCCCTTGTTTGTAAAACAATGGGATTTTGAAATTGCAGTTCGGGTGTTTGTGAAAATGCTTCAATGGCGAACTCGGCTCGATCTTGGCTCAAACTCGGCCCAAGATGGCCTGAGCTGTTGACCGAACCGAACCGAGCTGGCCAGTCAGGCTCGAGGACCGAGCCGAGCCGAGTTTGAACTGTGGTTAGCCACTATTCGAGCTGAGTTGAGCTGAGGCCAACTCAACCCGGTTCAACTCAATGTACACCCCTAGCCATATATGATTTTGGGGTAAGACGAGCTACTGTAGCCGCCCAACTCGGATATGCTGGGTTGCTCACACCAAATTTGCAAAATACCATTAGATAGACAGTCGAAATCTTGTTTTATTTTTCTTTTTACTATTTATAATAAGTTTTAGTATGAGTATAACTCTTCAACCGTTAGACTTTAGGAGTTGCACCCAACATGGAAAGTAATTAGAATAATTGGGAGAATATCATGGTTCAGCCAAATAGGACACTTATTATTTTTGGCTGAAAACCATGCGCACTAGTAGACATCGCTACCATCTGACGTAGGGATGAGTCTGATGAGGTCGATCACCGTCTTCCTCAAGGATAACTACTCTGAATCCACGGATCTTCTCTGGACTCCTCACAGAGACTTCTCGAATCCACGAGGAAAGAAAGCAAAAGAATAGAAATAAATTCTAATAAAATTTGAAATTGATTAATGAATAAATAAAAATGAGTTTACATGCCTTTAAATAAGGGAACCAAGCAATAGGAAAGAAATCAGGCTCAAACTACAACTAAAACTCCTAGAATCCGCGACTTACTATAAATAGTAAACTTACTATTTATAGATGGTCGTGATGTCTACTAGTGCACAAGGTTTTCAGCCAAAAATAGTAAGTTTTCTATTTGGCTTCACCAAACCGTTCTTCTAATTATTCTAAGCACTTTTCATGTTGGACACAAATCCTAAAGCCTAACGGATGAAGAGTTATAAGCAAACTAAAACTTACTATTTATAGTAAAAATGAAATTAAAACAGGAAAACGACCGTCGATCAGGGGGTTTCTCGCAAATCCGGGCTGCGCAACCTAGTGTAGTGGGTTGGTTGGCTAAAGTAGCTCGTTCTACTCCAAAATCATATATTTTACGTCAGATAACTCATTCCGGATTGCAAGATACGCCCAATCTAAGGTCTAATGGTCTGGATCACTTCTGTCGTCGACCGTGCCTTTTCTGATCCATCTTGGCCATGAAATTGTCTGCGACCCGCTCTACATCACCATCTATAAATTGTAAGTTCATTATTTATAAGAAGTTAAAATTTTTAGGAGTTTTAGTTGTAGTTCAATACCAAAACTTCTCCCATGGCTTAATATCTATATTTAAACAGTTGTGAACTTGTTTATTTCAAGCATTAATTAAATTATGAAATTTATAGAATTTATTCTCTATTATTCTTGTTTTTTTTCCTCGTGGATTCGAGAAGTCTCTACGAGTAATCTAGAGAAGCTCCGTGGATTTGAAGAAGTTATCCTTGAGGAAGACAACGATCAACTTAATCATGTTCATCTCTGCATCAAAGGCCCATTGTAATATTTATTTTTCATCTAACCTGTTGATAAGTTTGCCCTAACTTGACCAAAAGAAAAACATAAATATTAACCTAGTGACTTTTGTGGCTCCCAGTAAGTTTTTTATGGTGGATGTTCAATCATTACTGTATCATGTAGTGTGGTCCATTTGAGCTTCATATCTATTTTATTTTTGAGTTCATGCTCAAAAATAAATGGCAAAATGGATGGACAACATGGATATAAAACATATACATCACGTTGGACCCCACAACACCAAACACATTGACACACCACCACCGGTGGTGTTGGCAACACCACCTGATAAGCATCAGTCACACGGGAAGCCACCTAAAGAGAGCTGATTAGACGTGGTGCCAGCCACCGTGGAGCCTTGACTATAGGGCCCACCTTGGTATATGTATAGTATATATACATTGTTTATTCATTTTGCCACATTATTTTAGGGATGAGACAAAAAACGGAGTAGATCAAAATCCTTAGGTAGACCACACTGCACGAAATAGTGGTAATTGACCATTAAAAACTTTTTATGGGCTGAAAAAAATTGGATTAAGTTGATTTTATTTTTTTTTTCCTTCCAAGTTTGTGTGACTTACAAGTTTGAGGCCAAATAAGCATTCCAGTGGGCTCTAAGAAGTGTTTAATGGTATGCTTTCAATTATTATTGATTCTTGTAGTGTAGTGCATCTAAGATTTGAATCTACTTATTTTTTTATTTTTATTTTTTGTCTCATGTATCAAAATGATTTGACAAAACATATGAACACCGTGAGTATACTACACATACATCAAGGTTGGCCCCATAGTCAAGGCCCCACCGTGTTGCACCTGATCAACTCCAAAATAAAAAATAAAAAATAAAAAATGCTGACCTAACTTAGAAGGTAGATAACCTATAAAGTTGTGATGACAAGATGATATTAACCATCTATTTTTCCATTTGTATTAGTTGACTTCAAACTGTCCATTTATAGCCATTAATTGGATGATTTAAATTGCTTGATTAGCATAATTTTAGAACTTGATAATTTTGCCCATTTCCCTTATAATGTAAAGTAATAATGTTGTTGTTTTACTGTTACCAAACCAAACACAAAAATAATTGGCCAAATGTAGATGTAATAAAGAAAGTGATTTATAATTATTTTTCATATAATTTAATGTAATGTTTTTATTTAAATAGTGACACTAGTTTATTTCAATGATGAATTGACATTCAAGTAATAAAAAATTTATTATCATTATAATTTTATTATGAATAAATCAAATAATATAAAATTACCATTATTATAATAAAATACAACCCTTATTACAATATATATATATATATATATATATATATATATATATATATATATATATATATATATATATATATAAATCATTGCTCATTTTCTATATATCACCATGGTAGTGGACAAAATACAGGTATCTAGCGTGGACCTGGATTAGAAGGCCAATTAAGGTATACTCGTGAATGGACCTAAATTTTGAAAATTTTCTATTAAGGTGCAACTTGATCTGGACCGTTTATTCTGTTAATGCACCGGCTTGGCAGTTGGCACTGAAGTGAAAGCCCAATTACCGAACGTACTAGGCTTGATTAACACGTGTTGGGCTTGGGTTGGTCCTAGCCCAGCCTAGCCCCCACAGGATTCAGAAGTCACCGTCTAAGAGTTTCAACTGGTTTATGATTTAAGATGCTGAGTACGTTTGGTTGTACCAAAATACCAAGAAATCCTGGTGCAACCAAACGCACCTCAAGGAAAATAAATCAATAAACAGTAAGCCCCTTTAAAAAAGACTTACCAATCTGGCATCCACTCTCTCTCTTGTTTATGCACCCATCTTTCTGTTCTCAGTTGTACAACTTTACAAGCTTTATTTACATATGCACACATACTTTCAAATGAGGTGCATTTACAACTACCCAGATGCTGACTGTCTGGGGACTGGCCATCAGGCTTACCTAGTCCTGTGGAACCCACAGTGATGTATGTGTTTTATTCACACTGTTTATTAGTTTTGTTAGATCTTTTCAAGTTATAAGACAAAAAAGTGAGGCAAATCCAAAGCTCCTGTAGACCACACCATAGAAATTAAACAGTGGGAATAAAGATGTCTACGATTGAAACCTTCCTAAGCCCACCGTAATCCTTATTTGCCATCTAACATGTTGATGTATAAGGTCATGCATATCTGGATATGGCATATTACAAGTATCAACTTATCTAAAACTACTATAATCAGAATAAGTTTTCAACTGCAGGTTTTCATTCCTCATTGTTTCTTATGTTGTGGTCCACTTGTGCTTTAAATCTGTCTCATTTTTAGGCTCATGCCCAATGATAAAATGGATGGACAGTATAATAAAACACATGCATCACAGTGCACCTCACAGAATTAGGTCACCACGGTGACTGGATATCCACATAATCCAATCCAACTATATATCTAGACCATCCAAATTGTGGGTCCTATGTGGATGGACGAAAAATTTAAATAATGTTAAGCAAGTAACCATCCAATTAATGGTGGTCAAATGAATGACTAAAATAAAATATTGTTGTTAGCTTAATTATAAGTCCAAATTTTTAGCTTATGTTCCACCAGTTAGACCGTGCAGACAACTGTAAAACTATGCAATGTGTTTGTTTAAAAGGTCGCAATCTTTTCAGCAGTGCAAAACTAACATACGAGTAGCCCCAGGTACGACAGGAAGGAAGAGTAGTAGGGTTATTTTCTTCTTTTTATTATTATTATTATCTTACGAAGAGTAATAGAGGCATTTTCTTCTTTTTCTTTTTCAAAAAAGTACACGACGACTTCAATACTTTCATAATTAAAAAAGAAAAGAAAAGAAAAGAAAAGAAAAAAGAAAAAAAACTCCCAACTTACTTTATGCATACACGAGAAGGAACGGGGATTGCATAAATACACATCCAGGGAGGAAGTAGACTCTATGTGAGGTCACAGTATTCATCACATCCAAAACTCGTGTAGGCCACAGCCCATAAAATCATACCTAAAACCACTAAAATCTCATGTATGGTCCTCTTGACTTTTGGAATGGGATGAAGTTTTAGGTGTCTGTCGATCATGGAGGGAGCCATATTAAATGTGTTAGATGGCATATATATAAAACACAATGAGCCTACAAACAATATGAAAGGTCTAATTGTGAGTATACCCATCCCAATTGCTTCCTTTGTGCTATGACCCACTTGTGTTTATTATGGTCAGATTTTTTTATATGGGAGCCCCATCACAGTGGGTCCCAACATATAGATGCACTGGACCACCAAACCAGGGCCACCCTTGTGCGAGAAGGGTGTCTTCAGGAAATTATTCAATTCAAATCTAGCAAATGGGTAGCAAATCAATAAGGTGGGTGTACATATCAACTCAACCGATGGTCATCTAAAATACAATTTGCAAGAGCTGACCTCAAAATTAACAATCTGAGTATCTGAGAAAGATACGGTCCTTAAATTAATAAAATACCAGACGACCCGTACGTAGCAAAAGTCGTTTTAGAACAACCCAAAAATGATCTTATAGTGCACCAAAAAGTCGTTTTTCATTTTCACTTTTCGTATTCAAGAACCATCCTTTCCTATTGTTAATAGGATGTCTCATTTCCTACCTCTAGAAAAGCAATGCACTTACACAGATCCGAGACAAAACCGGTTTTCCTATACCAGGAGCGGTTTTTTTCTTTTTTGGCTTCTTGCATCTGATTAAAGAACAGCTGGATTCTCGAAACTGAGAACAACCCATTTCTCAGTTAGGCGAAAGAAAAGCTGTTTCCTTTGCTCTCTACTTATAGGCGAAAGAGAAAGGGTTCTCCGCCTGCATCGATCGTCTGATAAAATCAGAGCTGGAATTTCGAATCCGACAAGTACCCAATTACCGAAATCTCGAAAGGAATCATGGGTCGATCTTACTTTCTCACAGTCCTCCTAATTTCAACTGTGTTGGCTCTCTGCTTCTCTCAAGGTAGCTGTTTCTCTCTCTCTCTCTCTCTCTCTCTCTCTCTCTCTCTCTCTCTCTCTCTCTCTCTCTCTCTCCCTGGTTTGCTTTTTCTTCCTTTTTCCCCCATTTTATGGAGGCTTTTCCCTATTGTTTTGTAGGATCTGGGAGGAAAGTGATGAGATTTGAGAAAAGGTCTTCTTACAATCAACTAGAGGTGGGTTTTTTTCGTTCATTCACCCTCTTCTTTTTCTTTGCCTTTTTTTTTTCCTGCAAGATTTTGTATTTCCAGGGTTTCTTTGATGAAAGAGATGATCTTGAAATCATGCTCTGCTTTTTGAAGGTGAAATCGGAGAAAGGGAGGGAGGTAACGGAATTTGCGATGGATTACGAGGATCCAGGGGCCAATACTAACCCCAGAACTGGATATCTGCTCAAACCTCCTCCACCACGCCGGCCCTAATCCATTATCCTTAATTAATCAAATTAGGAGCTATTACTTGGTTTTGTTTTAGGCAATTTTCTGCTTTTCTTTACAAAATAAGTCACTGTTCTGACGCTTGGCAGCATCTCAAGGTGCCACGTATAATTAATTTGCATTTTCTTTTCATGGTTAATAATGTCTTAATTAAGGATTTGAATTTGATTAAGAGCTTTGGCCGAACTGTGTAATGTTCCTGGTTTGTCAATAAATATTATCTAGACAATGACACCAAATTTTAATAAAATCAAAAGCAAGGCTATCTAACAATAACAACTCCTGTGAATTTGGTAAGAGAGGCTTGAAATTCGTTTTAAAGCCATTTTCTATATAAAATACACCAGTAACTATCCTTTTAACATATGCATGGCAACATATGTCACATATGAGTGATACCGTTTATATTCAACTACCCCACATGCACCAGAGGAGCCACTGACTTTAAAACACTCTACATCTACCATGCATCACATGTACATGGCACATGTAATTGTTATGTATGCTGCCATCTTATGCACACACAGACATACTGACTTAGGCCATTTTTCACTTTTAAAAAAATAAAAAATAAAAATTACACGAATAAGTTGCTATTTTATACACTCAATTCCCTCATCCTTGTCTCTTATGCATTGGTCTTTGGTCCAACAAAGACGTGGACTCCACTGTGGATGGGGCAAATATTTCTAAAGAAACACTGATCAATCAGCTCAGTAATTGAAGTGGTTGATTTTGAACTAGTTCGTATAGTTGGGCCAATGGTAACCATCCCATTTAATAGCCATCAAATGGATGGTTAAAAGGAAAAATGTGAATGGTCCAAATCCAAAGGTGAAATCATATGGTTATTACCATCCTTTCAATATAATTTTAGGTTATGCTCCATCTACATTTGGAAATTTCCGGGCAATAATACCATGTTCAGTTGCGCAGTCAACATCATTTTTTAATGAAGTCACCGGCATGCTGAACTATCACAAGAAAAACATTAGTCAAAGAGAAGTGATCACCTACCGGCACTGCCCTACTCCCACGGCAGCCATACAATTCATTAAATATTGATTTATTCCCACCCACCATTCAATCCATCCAATGCTAGAGCTGGGCAGAACTGAATTGACTCGCCTAACTCGTTCAAACCCAACTTGACTTGAACCGAGTAGGCTTCACTCAATACGAACTCAAACCAAGTCGAGTTCGAGTTATCCAGTAACTTGACTCAAAACTTGATCCATTAGACTCAACCCAAATGGAAACTCGACTGGGGTTGTCGGGTAGGGTAAAAAAAAAAAAAACAATCTAATTCTTCATCCACCCTACCCGCTGCATGCCCCGATCTGAAAAAATCTAACCCTCCTGTCCGGCACCCATCGACCTGATCTAAAAAAACCCAAACCTCCCGTCCGGCACCCATCGACCCAATCTAAAAAAACTCAAACCTCCCGTCCGGCACCCATCGGTCATCCTGTCCAGCAGGCGGCAGCAACCCTCTGGCCTCCTCTCTCTCTCTCTCTCTCTCTCTCTCTCTCTCTCTCTCTCTCCACTCTTGGCAGGCAGTAGCCAGCGGCTGATCGGGTACGTTTGTCTAATTTTTTTTTAAAAAAATTTATTTAAATGTTAAGAATAAATAATGGACTGATTAATGGGGTTTTTCTCCTCAGTTCAGATGAAAGATAGTGCAGCCGGTTGAAAATCGGAGTGTTTCACTATGCTGTTCGAATAGTCAAGGAGATTGCTCGACCAGTTAAGTGAAGAATGCTCGACCAGTTAAGTGTAGAATGCTCAACCAGTCGAGGGTCACTCAACTCAAAGTCCAGCGAGCTCAGTTAACAATGTTCGACCAGTCGAGGGCTTGGCTCGACCGATCGAGTGAACAGTCTCGACTAGTTGAGCAGCCTGCTCGAGCAGTCGAGGCTATGCAGATTTGAGTCTGAATCTTGCGCGGACTGCAGAAATCTGAGGCCCTTTTATAAGGGGTGCAAAATGAAGTTTCTTAAACTATAAATAGGGGTGCTTAGGGCCTTTTTAGGTAATGCAAGAGGATTTCCTAAAGCTTTGCAAGGGTTTGCTAAAAGGGTTAGGGCTATCAAAGGTGTGTGTGTGAGAGAGAGAGAGAGAGAGAGAGAGGAAGCTTGTGGAAGGGAGGTTATGCTCATACAGGTGATTTATTATATATCAGCGTTTCCACATCCTTGTAATTGATGAGATCTTTCCGTTTTTCTTTTATTTTCTTATTTTTTATCCACTCCCGCATGAGTTAAGAAGGTTGTAATGTTTTACTTCATAGCGGATTGTTGATCTGGACGAGGTCCCGTGGTTTTTACCTCTTTGAGGGTTTTCCACGTAAAAATCTCTTGTGTGGTGTGGTTTATGCTTTGATTTATTTTATTGCTTTATTATCCCATAATTTTGGTTTGTTTTGGGAGGCTAAATCCTAAGGTTTTGTGCAAGGCCCCCAACACTGATGTCGGTCATGGATTTTGATCCAATGAAAGTTGTTCCATTCCCAGTTTTGAGCCCCACTCGGGCAGAAGCAATCGGATGGGGGACCTATCGTCCCCCTCCACCATCCTCTGTCCCAGTGTGGGATTTCACCATACACAGATTTCTTGCCAGAGCGTTTTGCTAGAAAGTTTCCTAGGACTAGATGTGGTAACTCAATCCGAATCATAGCCAACTCAATTCGACTCAGTATCTCTGACCAAGTCGAACTCGGTTCAGGTCGGCCCAGTCAACAGGCCCATTGGACTCGTTCCCGAGGTGGATCGAGTTCGGGTCAGGGATTTGACAAAATTGAATTGAGCCGAGTTGGACCTAACTTGGTTTGATTCGATTCGATGCCCCCCTCTAT
The DNA here is from genome assembly GCA_037074715.1 of Magnolia kwangsiensis. Classification (NCBI taxonomy): domain Eukaryota; kingdom Viridiplantae; phylum Streptophyta; class Magnoliopsida; order Magnoliales; family Magnoliaceae; genus Magnolia; species Magnolia kwangsiensis. The sequence goes on along the minus strand of CM073575.1, from coordinate 127,928 downwards.
CCAATGCCCAAAAATACCTTGTATCACGAGTAGCAGTGCGGGCGTTTGTAAGTAATCAGTTTTCGAGTTGTAATACTAGTGTTAATAGTGGTAGGATGATGCTAAGGGGTTGATTTTGGAGTTGCTTATGCTATGGTGGGGTGGACCCATGGGAAAACTCACAGGTGAGGCAGGACGTTTCATGGGCACACACGCATGGATGTGTCGAGCCAAATGGGCCTTGGTTTAGCATACTACCTCTATCATTTCCAATGAACATGGCTATTGGATTGTGATGCGTGGACTATTCGGTCCCGATTTTAAGATGAGTCGATAATTGGATCTGTTTCAGGTCTAACAATACGTGTCACTTTGGAAATATATGGTTCTAACCTAGTCCAAAATACAGCCCTAAGATAGGCTTGTTATCAGCCCAAAACTGGGTTCAGGTGTTGGCTTGGTGCAACAAATTAAATTTATTTTAAATCCTTTTGTTAGCTCCTCTTGGAAAGATGGTAATCTCTTGCCGTTCAATATTCTTTCAACGGCCGAAATGGTTGTATCGTTGTTGAGTTGGGCCTGTCTATCTTGTGGTTCTGCTGAATTGGATCATGGGCCACCGACGAAAGCCAACCCCGGTGAGATGAATTCTACTTGGATCAATTAGCTCATGTCTTCATTTTCTTGGATACGGATGGTGGATCATTGTTCACTTGGGCTGGCCAATTTTTATTCTGCCCCACTGTTTTTAATCAGTGGTGTCTCCATCATGCTACACGTATCCTACATCCATATCAATCCAGAATGTATCGTGGCCACATTATGTATAGAGCATGGCGTGAAATTTACAGCCAAAATAATCCTAACCATGTGATGTCGCTCATCCAATTTCTACTGTTGACTAGTATATTTTATAGCCCGCTCATCATAAATAACCATCAATTCGATGGATGAGCGATCCATCCATAATGGGTGTCTATCTGGATGTTCCAGATTGACGTGTGCAACTTCGATGTGACCATCGGCCATCCAGTGTGGTCTTGAGACATAGCAAATCCACGGTATGGACTATCTGTTTAGACCAAAAATCAGATGGCTATGATTATCTCCTCAATGTGGCTCTTGACGATGGCTACAAACCATCAGATGGGCAGTCCAGATTAACCACAGTACGAGACAAGCGTAGAGCGGAGAGAAGTGGTGAGTGGCGTACAAACCTTAATTTAAAAGAAAAAAAAAGAAAAAGAAAAAAAGGAAGAGCTCATGTTTCTCAAAGTCTGGAAAGTTAGGTTGTCCACCACTAGGGCTGACTAAGGGCCTGGTCGAGTCCGGCTCCTTAAAATAAAACCAAGCCGATGCCCTGCCAAGGGCTCTAACCTCATGCTGAGGCAGGAAAAAAGGCATGTCTCATCGACCGCGGAAGGCCTGGTAACGGGATGACCTGGGGCTCGCTCAGGCAGTATATTGAAGTGCTCAGGCCGGCTAATTGTGCTGGGCATATATTCAAAATATTAATTTCGGCTGGCCCAACCACCGTACGTTTCCCTGAAAATGTCAATTAAAGAGAACAGGTCACATATGGTCTACCGCACCACCACTTATGCGCCCATACCATTTTTCCTGCCAACATATCACTTGCGCAGGACATCAATGCCAAGAAAACACGAAAACTCCACTCAACTTGATATGGAACCAGTAGATGCTATTCAGATGATTTAAATAAATAAATTATTTAAAAAAAAAAAACTCAGCCAGTTTTTTCTGGGTTTTTCAGTATTACTAAATAGTATATAAATAATGTCTGAGTTGTGCCATGTCTAGTTGAGTTTTATCAAAATTTTCCTAATATTGTTCATTCCAATGAATTTTTCTGAGTTAAGAGTTGGGGCTTTTTTAGTTTTGACGGAGTCATAACTTGATTGGGTTTTTCTCGATTCTGGGTGAAACCTGTTGGAGTTTTTAAACTATGGGTATTACCCACCATCAAGGTCAGTCGTCTTGAAAATTTGCTGATGAGAACATTAGTTGTCCGTTAACCATAACCATCTGGCTCACCTGATGATCGGGCCGATTCTTGGCATAGGTGATCTTCATGGCAGGGTCTGCCGTTTTGACGGTACTGATCTCCTATACAAGTGTCATGTTGGAGAGAAAAACAGTACGGTACCCCCAGGTTGTGGTACCTTACCTGTGTGATCAGTTCCAACTAAAATGATAAAATGATGACCAAAATTTTAAAAATAAATAAAAATAAAAGACGAGTGCCCATTGGATGTGCAAATTGAACACGTTTGGAAAGTAGAACAAATGGGGAATGAATATTTAAAGGTATTTGCTTGCGACGGGGCCAACTTATTAGCTTGACCGCTAAAAATGGTAAGATTTTAAGTTATAGTATCTAAATTTCATATTTCCAGCCATATCATATCTATACCTATCCATCCATGTACAGAGGTTCGCTATGGTTACAGGCGTATGGAGCCCAGCACATTTGTCATCCACGAGCACAGATTCCAATACGAAACACTTGTGTGAGATCCAAGTCTTCCATCTTGTAGGGCACACTGAAAAGATCTTCAGTCACAAAAAGTTTTTGAGTATTTCAGTACTCCTCAGGTGGACCACATCGTACAAACAAATAGCTGGTTATAAAACAATCCTTTTTATAATCATTCACTTGTGTGGTACAATGTAAAACCACACGAGGAAAGAAATTACATTTTGATGTTCAGGCCCAAAGATCGAAACGGCCCACTTAATTGAAAGCTCAGATCTTGGATGGGTGGGGCTCCACACGCTCGTGGCCTATCACATGGAAGTCCATGATTCGATGTGAATTGATACTGTAAATGAATGCATGCAATGTATGCCCGAATATCTTCAATGTATGGACAGCACATTACACATGAGAATTTAAGTATCTATGTGTATATATAAGCATAGCATGTATGGTATGGATGAAAAAATCCAATTTCGCTACAGCTCTAAAAGAGTCATGCCTCGCCCTTACTTTCTGACGGTCCTCTTGATTTCAGCTGTTTTGACCCTATCTTTCTTTCCAGGTAGGGATCTTTTTTTTTTTTTTTTTTTTTTTTTTTTTTTTTTTTTACTCCTTTCTTTGTTTCTTTTCCTTTTTCCTATGTTTGGTTTTCTTTTTCCCTTATTCTTTATGTCCTTCGTTTGGTAGGAAATGGAAGGAAGGATATCAGATTTAAGAACCGAGTTTATTTCAATAAGCTCGAGGTGAGCTGTTTTTTCTTTTCTTTTTTTTTTTTTTTTTAGAGGAATTATGTGGGGTGCTGTTGCATCAGCACATGAGTGTCCTAATGTGCCGGCTTTGACATGTAGAGCCTATCATTTCGGAATATGGACCGTTGATCCGAAGATCCCGCAATGGATGGACCACCCAACGAATGTTTTACAGATAAACAATCAAACGGTTGGATCACAGTCAAGTAAATGAAGAGTTAGAGAAAATAAGCAAAAACGCGTGTATGACGACTGCACGCGGTAGGACGTGGTAGTTTACTGACGTGGACAGCATGGATCTTATGGGCAGTCTCCGTCATGTGGGGTGGTTAATGACAATTATAAAAAAGCCTGGCCTGAAAGCTTGCTCAAACAGTTCAAAATCCCGGGCCTAGGCAGCCCTAGGCCCGTCATCTGACAGCCCTAGTTAGCTGTGGGCACGCCCCTCGATGACTGCTGTAGTCATGCCAAAGCAGTTCGAGGATAAACCAACGTTCCCAAAGTGGCAGCCCGGTACGATATGGATGGAATCAGCTCCGTCTGTTACAGTGGACCCCACCTTGATGTATCCGTTCTATATCCACGCCGTCAATCTATTTTATTAGCTTATATTAGGGCATGAGCCCAAACGTAAGATAGATCGAAATCCCTGTATGAAGGGAAAATACCAATAACCCCCCAGAAGGTTTTTAATGGTGCGCGCTCAATCACCACTGTTTCCTATGGTGTGGTCCACCTGAGATTTGGATCCTTCATTGTTGCCAATATACTGTAAAATCAGCTGGAAAAACAGATGGACGGTGTGGATATAAAACACATATCACGGTGAGCCCCATAGTCACGGATCCATCCACGTCAGTGGTTCCCTTGATCCACCGAATCTGCGTCCATGACAACCTTCCATGACATGTGTAAAAAGCATACCAACGGTGGCCCACTTGTCCGAAACGGATGAATCAATACCAATTACAATATGATGCAGATCAGTCCTCTCTCTCTCTCTCTCTAGGCTATGCATGGAGCATCATCTTCAAATGCTGATGTGTTTTTATTTTTATTTTCTGTTGGGTTACAATCTTCAGGTGAATTGGGAGAAAGGAAGGGTGGCGATGGAATCTACAATGGATTATGAGGATCCCAGGGCCAACACTAATCCTAGAAATGGGGATATATTAGCCCCTTATGCACCTCCCTCTCATTAATTATAATTGAGTGAAATAATAGGCGTGGAGAGGAGGTAGAACATCAATAAGGTAAGAGTGCTAATGAGAAATCACCGTTGACATAAAAAAGCACTTCTCAAATTTTGTTTTCTTTGAAAAGCTCTTTTATGCTCCTGAGGATGTTCTCTTTTTCAGACTCTTGCCTTATTCCAATTCTACTGGTCCAACCCTAGCTTTGCCTTATTTCAGTTCTATATATTAGTCATTTTGGTAGAATTTTTAGCTGAAATTAGATGGATGTTTTCTTCTTCTTCCTCTTTTTGTTCTTTTTAAGTTTATGTTTAAGATTTGGATCCCAAATTTTCACAATGGTTTTCATATTATCAACAAATGCTTTAAATTTTTAGGAGTTACTAAACAAGTTTTCCTAGGGTTGAATGATAGAAATGCTCAACTCTTTTTCTTTTTTTCCCCCAATACGTGAGAGCGGAGCTTTGTGGGGACATGAGGTGCATGCAATGATAACCATTAAAACAATTTACGCCATTTAAAAGCATTGGCCCTCTTTGTTTCATGGATTACGGCTTTGATCGGATATTACCAACTGCCAAATCATTGAAATGGTGTGAATAAGCCCAGGTGGGTTGACTGGCATAGTTTCATGGGGCCATCATGTGTATGTGTTATATCCACACAGTCAACTCATCTTGTATGATTTTTTTATTTTTTTATTTTTTGAGAAGGAAACAACTTCATTAAACCAAAAGGAATTGAGGGAACAATGTACATCTTCGGGTGACCCTACAACAGAAAGTGGGTGGGCCTCATCTTGTATGATTATTTTATGTAATTAGATAGAAATAAACTAGATACAAATTCAAAATGGACCACACCATAGCGAGTAATAGGAATTGGATGTCTACCATTGAAAACTTACATATAAGTATTGAATCTTTTTTATTTATGGTATATGCCCTAAAATGATATTGCAAAATGAATGGATGGTGTTGATATAACACATATGCATGAAATTACATCAAAATGTATCTAACTAAAGAAAGTATTTTGCAGGTGAATAGTGAAAATGGATGAGAAGTAGTATATAAGAGCAGTAGTCAATTTTTGTGGTAAGATTCCTTTGTGTTTACAATAATAAGGAATATGGTGAGATGTATATCTGATTATTGTTATCCTTTTTATTCTATTAGAATTTGCTCAATTTATGAATACGTGCAGTGGTAATTGTTGTCCTTCTTACATTAAAATTTATTCAAATCTTTTTTGTGGTGCCTAATAATCCATATCGTGATGGACCTAACATTTAGGCCCAGTCCACATGACATCAAGAAAATTGAGCCCCATCTCAGGCATACCCAGCGTGGTCTCATCCATGGTAGTCAATACCAAATGTTACCAAGCTCATTACAGACACACCTTTGGAAGGCCTGAAGATAGGCCCATTAACAATCTTCGGGCCTGAAGTGGATAGAGAAATTTTTTTTTTTTATTTAAAAAAAAATAATAATAAAAATCCTCATGGCAGTAGACTGGCTTGATTATTGAGGTCTACCATCTTTGGGGCAGATGTTTGATATTAATGAATTGGATTGCATATGTGCACAATCTGATGATGAAGGTGGATTTAATCAACACATCACCGTGGGCCACAAAAATCGTGTCCACCAAATTATGGCGAAAACATTTTCACTGAATAATTTTCGTATATATATAAGAGATGGATCAAAGTTATGATCTACCCATGCGAAATCAAAACCGTCTAATAGGTTGGCCCCAACAACCGAATCCGGATTCCTAAACGTGCAGGGACACGTGGGGTCATCAAAGCTGTTGGTGATGAAGCCCGTCCGTTAATTGGTTGGCTTGATCCCCAAACCAGATGACCAGTAGTATGCACCTGGTAAGAGAGCAGGGATCCAGAGTCAAGGAAGTGGGCCATGCGGTAAAACGGATTTTGTTTTATTTGTTGAAGCATGGAGCGAGTTTCTCGGTAAACAATTGCAGGTTCAAACCTTTGATTTTTGAACAGAAACAAACGCGTTGAGATTGAGTCGAAGAGGACGGCTCCTTCAACCGTCCCTTCTCTCCAACACACTCTCCATTAGCCTATGCCTCTGACCCTTTCAGGAATGGCCGATGAAATGGACGATTAATATCATTTCTAGAAAAATGTTTAGATTGCTTCTTCTTCTAAAGAATAACTTCCATTAGGCAATGCTAACCATCCCATTCAGGACTTTTAAAAAAAAAAAAACACACACACACACACACACCACCACACACTCACACCGTAGTGGGATTTCACCACCTATGGGTACTTAGAACCCTCAACCAGGTGTTGAAACTCTTAAGAGTCCACCACCGGTCCCATTCAGGATTTTGGAAACACAGGCAGCTGTTAAAATTTTAAAAATGAAAAACAAACAATTCCTCAATGGAGAGAAGAACACTAGGTTGTTATAGTACTCCTAGTTGCTTCCGTTCACTTAGTCAGGCCAATCGATTGATCTGAACTGTCCATTAAGTCCAGAACAAGATTGTTAGGCTACCTATTAAAAAAATTAAAAATTGCAATGCTTTGATGATCCAATCCATCCTTGATTTGAGCTTATTTTCTATAGCCATCATTTTCCAAGACATGGATGGGATGGCTATGATTCCCTAACAAAATTGATTCTTTAGAATCATAACCAATCCATGATGAACCCTAACAGATGGATGGATCAAATTGTTGATTGGACACTTTTTCTTTTTTCTTTTTTGTAAAAACCTTGACTGTCCACATTAAAGTCCACAGATAAAATGGTTTGTATTTGCCAGAACAGTGTGATATTTTCACGGCAGTCCAGAAAATGTGTGATGAAGCAATGATCAGTCTAGATCAATGGATTGGACAAAGTGTCCAAATGGAAGTAGGAGCACTGTAACAGGATTACTTAGCAGTGCGTCTACCACCGAGCCATGCATTAAGACCGAACCAATGGGTCAGATTGATTGATTGGATTATCCAGATTTTGAATTGCGAGTTAGCTTGTTGTTTATCTATTGTATCATCCACCTAGTTTGATGGTCGAATGCTCAGAGCGGACGTGTGGAACAAGGCCAGTCGCATGATTTTCCCCGTTGGATGTGAAGCATATATAGGCTAACCATCACTTTGAACCGATATTCCACCTCTCCTGCATATGGGGCCAAGTCCAGATCATCTGTCCAACAACCACCTGAGGCTATCATGTTCTGGACAGCCCAAGGAACCTAGTGTGACCCATCAGTGGTTCCTCACAAATGAGGAGGAGAAGCAATGAAAGGATATATACACTACGTGCTGATCATAAAGGGCCCACCTTCTTTACCAGTTATGGACATTGAACAATCCAATATCCAACGGCCATTCACATGGCACGCTTTGGAAGTGTTTCTGGATGGTCCATCAGGTGGGCCATATCATGGAGTATCCAACATCCAATAGTCACACCTAGCAAATGGTCTTAACCATCCGATTGGTCGCCTAAAATGATCTCACAGCATAGAATTTCTGTGCAGCCCCTGCTTATTAGCGTTCCTGATCTGATACACCAGAAGCCCACAAGACATCTAAGCCTTGTGTAAGGTGGGCCATGCCGTGTAGATTCCCCGGCCCATCAAACAAGTTAACTATCAGATGGCCACAAGATGTACCAAGAAAAAGGGTGATTTAGAAAAATGCTAATGGCCCCCATTCAACAAAGATAACGTGTGATATCTGAACTCCTGAAAGGGAATTCGCTCAGAAAAAATAAATAAATTTAGAAGAGGTATGATGAGTTAATATCCATAGACAATTTAAACTGTTGATCGCGTCCCAAGTAATCCTAACCACAGGATCAAATGGGCAATTAGATCCACATAGTAGTTAGGTGGATCGCTGGAAGTGGGCCATCCATCTTTGAATTCGTGCCAAGGCACCCTGAGATAGTGTGAACACTGTCAGATTCTGTGGGCCCACCCATCTGGTCCTTTCATTAATCCAGACCATTGGTGTTAGCATCTCACAATGGATCAACCATACCCCAAAAATCACCTTGACAGGTTTGATTTGTGGCCAGCGAATCGACGGTTAAAGAAGAGAAACGCAGCAACGGTCAATATTCAACTAAGAAAGTCCCAAGGGTAGTTGGCTAGTATCTTTCAATTGAGACAACAGACAAATGCTCTGGTCCAGACCGGCTATAATTCATGTACAAAGAGGTAATTTCGGGGAAACTTCTTAGTCCTTCGGCCGAAACAACCTCCCTTGAACCACCCAAATGACTCAAACACCAAAAGACAAGAAAAGCAGGCCTTTTTCACTCCTGCACTTGCATTGCATTTCCCTTGAAATTTTCCACCTGTCAAACCAATCCCACAAGTGCAGGACAACAGAAGCTTCCTCCGGCAAAGATTTTTTTTCTTTGTTTTTTCTTTTTCTAAGCCTGACCCCTTGCTTGTGACCTTCCCTTCTTTGAAGTTTGAACGCTACTTCGATGCCTTCAAACACCCTTTGTATAAAATCACTTCTCCTGTCTCAGGTTTCTCACCACATTCTCGTTTATTCTTACAATCTCTCTATATTTCATCCAACTGCCATTAGCCCAGTTCTCAAATCTTCTCACAGTAGCAGACAAAAAAATTCAATGGAAAAGGCATCAACAAACACTCTCTCACCCTCTTTCTCATTAGCTGATTTCCTTGGGTTTCTCTTGTTTCAAAGAATTCTCAATTGGGTCATCAGATGTCAGAAATCATTTTACAAATTCATGTTTTCCGTCACAAAATCGAACATTTGCTGCGGAAGAAAAAGCCCGAGTTCTGAAATCAATGAGACGATGAAGAGCACATCGTGCAAGCAGCTAAATGAAAAGGGAGATGTAAAGGTGAGCAGTGAAGATGTCGAGATGGTGATGAGGAAGCTGGGTATGCTTTGTAACCCAGACGGTGAGATGCTCAAGGCTTGTTTCAGCTCAGATGAGCTTTCTGTCCTGTTCGAGGAGAAGGAACCAAGCTTGGAGGAAGTAAAGGAGGCTTTCTCTGTGTTCGATGAGAACGGAGATGAATTCATAGATGCAAAAGAATTGCAAAGAGTTTTATGTAATTTGGGTTTCAGAGAAGGATCGAATATCGATGTGTGTGAGAAGATGATCAGAGCCTTCGATGAGAACGGAGATGGGCAGATTGACTTCAATGAGTTTGTGAAATTCATGGAAAACAGCTTTTGCTGAGTTGTTCGTTGTTTCTTTCTTTCTTTCTTTCTTTTTTCTTCTTTTTGTATACTCGAGAAAAATCACAGAACAATTCTAATCCAACTGTTTCATTTAATTTTGATTGTCTTATGGAATTACAATTGAAGCTGACATCCATTCCTGTATGTGTGAGTGTGTTTGTCTTTGCAAAGGATGTAGAGGCAAAAACAAAAGCATTAATTATCCATCTTCCCTTTGCTCTGAGAATTTCCAATCGATATGAACTCAGAAATAAGATTATAAATTTCAACATGATCAAGTCAATAATTGATGTAGAGCGAGTCGCGGACAGTTTCATGGCCAAGATGGATCAGAAAAGGCCTGGTCTATGATAGAAGTGATCCGGACCGTCAGACCTTAGATCGGGTGTATCTCGCAATCTGAAATGAGTTATCTGACGTAAAATATATGATTTTGGGGTAGAAAGAGCTACATTAGCCAACCAACCTGTCTATGCCGGGTTGCGCAACCCGGATTTGTGAAATACCCCTGGATCGACGGTCGTTTCCCTGTTTTATTTTCATTTTTCTATAAATAATAAGTTTTGGTTTGATTATAACTCTTCATCTGTTGGGCTTTAGGAGTTGTGTCCAAAAGTGCTTAGAATAATTTGGAGAACGGTTTGGTGAATCCAAATAGGACACTTACTATTTTTGGCTGAAAACCTTGCGCACTAGTAGACATCACGACAATCTATAAATAGTAAGTTTACTATTTATAGTAAGTCGCGGATTCTAGGAGTTTTAGTTGTATTTTGATTCTGATTTTTTTCCTATTGCTTGGTACTTTTATTTAAAGGGTTGTGAACTTGTTTTTATTGATTCATTAATTAATTTCGAATTTACTAGAATTTATTTTTATTTTTCTATTTTCTTTCCTCGTGGATTTGAGAAGTCTTTGTGAGGAGTCCAGAGAAGTTCCGTGGATTCGGAATAATTATCCTCTTGAGGAAGACGGTGCTTGACCTCATGTCCTCCCCCCCGTCAATAGTAGGAAACAGTCCAAATTGAAACGGAAAAAGTTAAATACGGGTGTATTTGGTTGTACCAAATATCATGAAATTTCATGAATTTTTCACCAAATTAGAGTGATTAATCATGAAGTATCATGATATTTGGTGCAACCAAACACACCCTAAATAGAAGAAAGATGGGCAGAAATGGTAGAGTTCCTAGTTCTGATTTTGGTTTTCTTATAATTCTAAAACTCGTCTGGAAGTGTAAGTTGATCGCTGCAGCAGCATGTGTGGGAGTCCGACTAAGTTGGTCTACTCTGTGGCAACTACCATCCTCTTAGTGTGTTCTTACAATTTAAAATTTTTGATCAGGATGTGTTAATCCAATACAAAGGACGTTAAGAAAACCATCTATAATGCCCTTTCCACCATAAATGGGGCCATGTGTGCCGTGATCTGGACCATCCATCTGGTGCATCACACAGTGGATTGGCCACGACAAGGAAAGTTGCTGTTGTTGGACGAAGCAAATGGACAGTTAAACATACTGAGCAGGATTCCACTTCCAATGGTACTGTACATGAAGTTCAGGAGGATTATGACTAGTGCTCCAGATTTAAGAGACATCGAGAGGTATCTTTCTCCTGCTATTTCATCAAACTACAACCTGTTGCTCTCCTCAAAGCTATTATAATACTACAGAACCAACACTACCACACACTCTTTCCTTTTCCCAGCAGCAGATTTTGTTGGGTTTCCATCTTTCACAGGATTCTCAAGTGGACCAGCAGATGTCAGAAGTTATATTTCAAATTCCTGTCTCTCTTCAAATTCTGCAAAATCTAATATTTCAGGCAAACAAAACAGCCTGAATTCCTCAATGGATGAGAGGATGAAGAACATAACATAGCAATTTTGCTTCAACAACAAGCTAGAATGCTGAATGGAGAAGACGTAAAGATGGCAATGGTGAAGCCGGGGATTTCTTGTAACCCAGGTGATGAAAGAGTTGAGTGTCGTAGGTTCAGATGAGATCTCTGTCTTGTTTGAGAAAGAAGAACTGGGCTTTTGAGAAGTAGAGGCTTTCTCTGTGTTTGATAAAAACAGAGAAGGATTCATAGATGCAAAAGATTTGCAGACAGTTCTATATGCTTCCTTGGGCTTTAGAAAATGACCCATAATCCAGATCGCTCGATCCTGAACAGAAAACAAAGGTGTTTTGTGTTTTAGTTAACATTGATCCAAATCCAACCAAAAGGAGAAGAATGGATAACTAACCTGAGGAAAAATATTCAAATAAGTCTTTTTTTCCCAATTCTACACCATATCCTTCTTGCCATGACACATGTTTAACTGTTACATACTATATGTTTTTTTTTTTTTTTTTGAGAATTAACAAAAGGTTCGTTGAAGTAACAAGAATGATACATTAAGAAATAGGAAATGAAAACCTCATCATCGAGGTCTGGAAATGATACCCTTCGCCAAGACATCAGCCAAGTCATTTACCTCCCTGCTTACATGAGTAAAAGAAATGTTTAGCCTTGAGGAAAGGTGGCAAATCTCACCGAAACTGAAAGAGAATTAACAAGGCTCAGACGGAACAGAAGATGTCCATCTAGTAACATTCAGGATCTCCTTCTGCAGGTATAGGACCAGAGAAATCCTTATAAAAGATGCTCAAGCCTTCCCTATGGGCTAATGCCTCCACTTTAGTGGTGTACACATCAGCAACTGAGTTGAAGAAAGATGATATCACAAGTCTTGTTTCTCAATAAGCAATGAATCCAACTAGGGCCCATGTAGACAAGGGACAGGTCTGAAAGTTTAGTTTCTGAAGCAGGAATCCCCATAAACCGTATGCCAAAAAATTCTTCCCTTGCCTTTAAAAAGACCGCCTCCCCAATATTCAATAATAACACCAACCTTGCCTTCGAAAACCCAAGATATCTCGAAAAGATTTAAGAAGTAGGCCCAAATCAATGTCAAAATACAGCATGTAGCTATCCAGATATTAAGAGATTTGAACACGTAAACTGGTGAATAAAAGTAAGACTGAAGGGAATTTTGGTGGTGAAGATAAAACAAAGGGACTCCAACTCACCAGGCACCTGCATAGAGTAAGAAATGATGACTTTAAATACATGTTAAGGGCTATTAGTAATCCCACAAGCAAGTAAAGATATTGTGCAAAATTCTCCTTTTGATTCGAGATTGAAGTCAGCAAAGCCTGTTTTATAAATATTCAACCAAGTCCATGGATACTTGATCAGCCAGTTGTGAACATTGGCAATTGGATGAAGTAGGAAATATTAAAACCAGGCTATTAGGCTGTTGAACAAAATAAAACCTGTTGGAATAAAAAGATATTTGGGGGTTCTTACACAGCATCAGACTGATAAGAATCTTGCAAAGATGCATAAAAGTCATTGGAATTTGAAAGATCATCTTAGTAAAGAATCCACTTTTGTAAAACGGTTTTCCCCTGCAAGAAAAGATTGAAAAAAAAAAAAAAAAACAACAACTCCACCTTGAAAAGATATTCATGGAATCTAAAACTCTCATGCAAGGGAAACCATTATTTAAATAGTTAGCAAAAAATTAACAGTGACAAACTCTAATAAATTAACAAGTTTACCATGTCTTGTGAACTAATTCCAATCATGTGACCACCAAATGACTTCCTGAAGCTGAACAAGACAATAATCTTCCTCCTTGCCAACAGAAAATTTTGAATCAAAACATTATTTGATTGAAGAAGTCCTTCACCAGTAGTACCCACAAGAACAGGTTCCACTTTCAAAACAATGGAACCGATTGGCATCTCTAATGATTATTTTCCTGTCTGTGATATCCGAAATGAATTTTGTAGCCATATGACAATCCTCACACATCCGAAGGTTCTTAATAACATGGATTGGTGCTCCCAGAGGCGTGTTAATAAGACCAAAAGCTATTGCTAATTTCTCACTGTGATACTGAAGATACTCTTCCTTCTGCTCATCTTCAACATCATGCAGCACAGTAGCAATGTCAGGAACATATCCTATTAGTTTTATTTGTGCTATTAACTCTGCAAGTTTCTCGTAGATTTGGCTCCACTGTGGGTGTTTGTTGTCTTCTGAAACGAAAACATGTGTGCTATTCCTCACCTGTATCCAGCTAACCCCAGGTTCTTTCTTGATGTCCCTTCCCCTCATCAGCTTCCGAATCCCTACAACTCCATCCCACCTTCTCACTTTAGCATATATATTAGATAATAAGATGTATGTTCCTACGTCATCCGGATTCAACTGAAGGATAACCTCTGCAACTTTCTTTCCTAAGCCAAAATTCCTATGGACTTGACATGCAGTAAGCAGGGTTCTCCATGCAACAACATCCCACTGGATGGGGGTAGACCTAATGAAATTCTCAGCTTCATCAAGTAGCCCAGCTCTACTCAGAAGCCCAACAATGCAAGTATAATGCTCCACACCAGGTCTAATTCCCATCTCTTTCATCAAATGGTTGAAATAGTAAAACCCGTCATTCACAAGACCCAGGTGAGCACAGGCAGATAGAACCCCAACAAAAGTCACATAATTTGGAACTGTTCCTGTTGTCAACATATGTTGAAAGACTTTGAGGGCTTCATTACCAAGTCCATGACGGGAATATCCGGATATCATTGAATTCCACGAGACAACATCTCGATAAAGCATACTTGTAAATACTTTACACGCATCATCGATGCTGCCACTCTTCGAATACATGTTGATCAAAGCATTCCCAACAACTAAATGAGCCTTAAAACCAAACTTCTCCACATGGGCATTCAGTAGATCTCCATGCCTCAGCGCAGCCAAACTTGCACAGCAATTCAACATAACAGCATAAGTTAACTCATTAGGCTGAACCCCATCTACCTGCATATCTAAGAATATGTTCAGGGCTTCCTCGAAGCTCCCATTTTGGAAGTAAGCTGTCATGATGGCTGTCCACGACACCACGTTTCGCACAAGCAAGCGGTCAAAAGCATTCCTAGCGCTTACAATCTTACCGCATTTCCCATACATGTCTATGATTGCACTACCAACATAGATATTCCACTCCATATCTCTCGTCAAGATTTGGTTATGAACCTGCATACTCAATTTCAAATCTTTCAAACAACCACAAAGACCAAGAACTGTCACATACGTGACATGGTCCCAGTACACAAGATCGTTCACCATCTTACCCAAAACCTCCAATGCCTCATGAAAATACCCATGTTCCAAAAACCCATAAATCATTGAATTACACGAAAAAATATCCACTCCCGGCATGGCCTTAAAAACACTCAAAGCCCCGTCCACATCCGAAAATCTCCGATACATATAAATCAAGGCATTTCTAACATAAGAATGGTATATCAATCCAGACTTCATTACATAAGCATGGCATTGCTTGCCCTCTTCGAAAGCTCGAATGTCAGAACATGAAGATATAACGGTTGCTAATATATACTCATTGGGACGCAGGAATCCGACGTCATTCATCGATACGAACAAGGAGAGAACTTCTGTAGCAAGACCATAGTGGAAATAACCCGCCATCAATGCACTCCAAGAAACGATGTTCCTTTCGGGCATTTCATCGAACAGTCGACGCGCCGAAGAGATTTGGCCGCATTTCGCATAGAGATTGATGAAAGCGTTAGTCTGGAATACGTTTTCATGAATTTGGGTGGTTCTGATCAGGTGAGCATGGAGCAATTGGCCGAATTTGAGATTCTTTTGAGGAGGAGCAGAGGCGTTGCTTGATTTGAATAGAAAAGGCGCGTTCTTAAGGAGGAGAGAATAGCCATCTGATGTGGGCTTTGGAGATCGCATAGGTCCATCCGGGTTCGGGTCTATCTGGCTATCATGCGTTATTACTTTTAGTGGCGGTGTAAATGGGCCGTCATGGGCCCAGATGAGGATTTTCTTTAACTTGGATTGGGCAGCCCAATCTCGAATAGGCCAAACCAAAAACTTCAGATCGGGTCGGATTTCGTTGGAATGAGGTCCGATTGGGCTCGGGCTGGAAACCCTCAGGCCAATCCTAGGTCAGGTTGGGTTCTGGTCTCGTTGAGAGTGCGAATTAGGTGTTACCGGGTAACAGCTTAGTGGGTGTTACCCGTATCGTGGGTCCATCTCAATGATATTTTGTATATCCACTCCGTCCATCCGTTTTTCCAGCCCATTTTAGGAAAGGGGTCCCAAAATTTATGCAGATCCAAATTTCAGGTGGACACACCACAGGAAACAGTGGTTATTGAGTGCTTCACTATTAAAAAGTCCAAAGGGCCCATCGTATGGTTTTCGATAAACATGTTTATCGGCAATCCAACCTTTTGATAATGTCAAGAATATCTGGATAAAGTTAAAATACAAGTATCAGCTTGACCCAAAACTTTTGTGGCCCACAACATGTTTTTAATGGTCATTCATCACTGTTTCTAGCAGTATGGTCCGGCTGAAACTTGGATCTTCTTAATGCCGGGACGTCGTCCTAAAATGAGATGGAAAAGCATACCAACAACATCGATATACAACAAATACATCAAGGTGGGCCCCATGCATTTAGGGTAACACTCACACCCCCTAAGGTGCCACCGGGTAATAGCTAATCCACTCTCCATGGTTAAAAGCTGGCACTGGACAACTTAACTCGGCAAACTAGACTTATCCGACTCGTTCATACCCGACTTGATCTGAACCGAATAGGTGAGCCGATCCAAATCGAGTAGACTCGCCCAATCTGAACTCACACCGAGTTTGAGTTCAGTTCACCCAATAACTCAACTCAACACGAAATCCAACTCAATACTAACTTAACCCGATCCCAAACTCAACTTTTATATATATATATATATATATATATATATATATATATATATATATATATATATATATATATATGGGAAAAGGTACTATGCGCTCGAGCTCACGATAAGCTTATCGTGAGGTCGAGCTGTGTGGGCCCCACCGTGATGCGTGTCAACCATCAACATCGTGCATTTGATGGGTACCCTTTAAATTATGGGATATCCAAAAAATCAGCCATAAACGGAACTCAGGTGGGCCATACCATCTAAAATCATGTGAAGAGATCGTTAAAACATATAAAAGCACTTTGTGGGGCCCACCTGAGTTTTGAATGCTGTTGAAACTTGGTATGACCCCTAATCCTAGTGGGACACACATAATGGATGGGATGGATTTGCAAACCACATCTTGGTGGGACCCAAAAAATGATTATGAATGTTTTAATGGTGCATGGCCCCTCTCCACTTTTGTATGTGGTGTGGTCCACACAAGTCACGGATTGACTTGATTTTTGAGACCTAGGTCCACAATGGAATTGTGCATCTGACTGATGGGGTAGATGTTCGAAACGCATCACGGTGGGGTCCACACATCTCGACCTCATGGGACGGAGCCATGAGCTCGAGCACATGATACCTTTTCCCTAGGGCTAAAAGTCGAGCAGGTTGGGTCGGGTTGGTGCTCAACCCTAACCCAACCCAAGGTTCATATGCCTCAACCCAAACCCAACCCAACCCAACCCAATCTCGGGTTAGGAATTCTCAACCCAAGCCCAACCCAAGCGAGCTCGGTCGGGTTGATCGGATCGGTCGGGTATATACATGCTAATATTTTCGTTGTTACATTAGTTTATTATATTTCAATATACGACTTATTTTTCATATCTATAATTTTATTAATTATAGATTAGATTATTCATTATAAAGAACTTTATTTTTTCTTTTAAAAAACAAGCTAAAATATAAGACAAACTACTCCTTTAAAAGTCATGTAGAGCATAGCACAAAGTCTATTTAGGAGAGAGAAATCCGACATATCTTGTTAGCTTGAGTCCTTAGAAATGATGCGGACAAATGAGACTCAACATTACTAGTGTGCCTTCGATACAAACGATCCACACTCAATTATAATTTATAAGTAACGTATATATTGATCGGGTTTGGGTTGGGTCAGGCAACCCAAGACCTCAACCCAAACCGAACTCAAGTTTTATCAGGTTGGTGTTTGTATAGCCCATGCTTATGATCAGATCCGAAATATCCTATCCGAGCCCAACCCAATGTCAAGTCGGTCACGGGTCGGTCGGGTTGAACTTACCCAACTTTCAGCCCTACTTTTCCGTATATATATATATATATATATATATATATATATATATATATATATATATATATATATATATATATATATATATATATATATATATATATATATATTGTAGGGAAGCGCGGAAGGTGAGGCTTCAAGATCTGACGGTCTACACGAGTTTTGGAACCCTCACAAAGCAGAAGATAGACGCTCCAACGGTCCGTCTATCTACTACTGGAGCAGATGGATCTATTCACACCTCTGATCCTACTGTATAAGTGGCCCCGGATCACGATCTACGGATTAGATCGTTCCAAGGACAAGCCAAAATGGACAAACTATAGTGCACACTATATCTCTGTATACTCTCGGTGTTTCGTATGATTTAATATATTTGCACGAGAGAGTCTCTTCCTTTTATAGAGAAGGATAAGAGATTGGATGAGACCAGATAATCCGGTCTTATCCATATCTCTTATCTTATCCCTATCTCCCATCTAAATTAAATTCATATTTGATTTTGATTTTGGACACATGTTCAGCCAACGTGTGTACACACATGTACACAACAAGTATCTCTTATACTTGTTGTGATAACACATGTTCAGCCAACGTGTGTACACACATGTACACATGTATACACATGTTCAACCAACATGTGTACACACATGTACACATGTACACTTGTTGAGATGTACACGAGATGTTCAGCCAATGTGTGTACTCACATGTACATCTACACAACAGCTATATAGAAGTGGCGGAACGCGTACATACTACATTCGATCCTTTCATCACATCTGATGAGTCTTATAAATCTAAATGATCCACTTGAAGCAGAACCTCATGAAATCTCCTGGTACCAGTTTTTGCTTTGAACCAAGACTTTGGTGGGCCTGTAAAAATTCAAACAATATCTTCTCTTGATTTAAATTTCTCTTTGCTTTGGCCCACTAGAATCTTAGATCAGGGTGAAAATTTACCTCCTGAGGTTTCATGGGATTCCGCATCTCATGGACCGTTTGGATTCGACACCCATGACACGTGTGCAAAAGTGCGCACGTGCGTAGGTGAGCATACCTTTATTTAAGTGGTGTAGTTCAATACAACAACTATTGACAGATATATGTTAGATGTACACGCATGTATTTCAAAACTATTGGTGTACATAAGGTGTATGAAATCATAAAGGTCTACATGATCACTTTGGTCCATCATAATCGGGCGTACATGCACATGGTATACGTGTATATTACATCTAATCCACCATACACATGACTTTGCATGTATGGAATAAAGTTATTCTTAATGATGGGCCATGGATTCCAATTCAACAAAAAAGGATGGGCCACTTACCTTTTTAGATGAAAATTAATCGGAGATTCGCCGTTGAATTCTCTGATACCACTGTAGGGAAGCGCGGAAGGTGAGCCCTCAAGATCTGACGGTCTACACGAGTTTTGGAACCCTCACAAAGCAGAAGATTGACACTCTAACGGTCCATCTATCTACTACTGGAGCAGATGGATCTATTCACACCTCTGATCCTACGGTATAAGTGGCCCCGAATCACGATCTACGGATTAGATCGTCCCAAGGACAAGCCAAAATGGAAAAACTATAATACACACTATATCTTTGTATACTCTCGGTGTTTCGTATGATTCAATATGTTTGCACGAGAGAGTCTCTTCCTTTTATAGGGAAGGATAAGAGATTGGATGAGACCAGATAATCCGATCTTATCCCTATCTCTTAGCTTATCTCTATCTCCCATCTAAATCAAATTCATATTTGAATTTGATTTTGGAGGAAAGAAGAAGCCGGATAACACATGGGATACCCACTAATGATTGCTCACAAGTGGGCCCCACTGGCCTACGTCCAATCCAACACATATATATATATAAGGGGGTGAGCATAAGACGGAGTGAGTGAGCAACCCAATGTCAAGAACTAGAGCGAAGGGCTTCCCGATGGGGAGAAGCCCGAGTGGGAGTTCTTTCTGGCTTCGCCGACTGAGAACACACACACACACACATGATGTTTCAAATTTGAGATGCCATGTGTCTAATGGAGAGGCCGCAATTTTGGCAAGTGCACCTGGGTTTGGAGTTGTTATTTCAGCCTTGTGGATACCTGTTGCACCTGACCCGACTGGGTGCTGACTCGACCTAACTCGGTACTTGTGATTGGTGACTGGGTCGGACTTGATTCGGATTAGTCCAGGCCACACCTGGACTTGGATCGGGTATCACGCCCCAAACTCAGAAATCGGGCTCACAAAATTTTCGATCGCCGAATCCGGCGCCGACAGCCTCCGTTGAACCCCATTCTCGGCTCCTAGCGCCCATTCACCAGGTTCCGATCCTGAGATGCTACGAGGAGGATTTTCAACGTCATTTTGATTCGTAATAAGTATAACCAAAGGCATAACCCACAAACAACAACCAAGAACTCCATTACATTTCCACTATTATAAAAAACTTTACAAGTACAATGAGCATAAAGGGAAATACAATGATGAAGAACAAAAACTCCAAAATGATCTGCAAGTGCTCCGGTCTCAGCGCTGCTGTGCCCCAATGTCACCTGCACGCAATGGTCTTGCATAAGCTTATAGAAAGCTTAAAGGGTGGTGAAAGTGTGTGCCCAAGGTAGTAATATGAACATGCAATATCAGAGTAATGCGGAATATGCAAATGGATCCATAATATCATGAGTCGTACCAAGGCTATGCGATGCAAGACATGAATGATATCGGCCATCCCAAGGCCATGGGATGTGAAATGCAACTCAAGCATACAACTCCTCATCTATGTCCACACATCGATACAGCTCAAATCTGAGATATCACCGGGGTCTAGTACACTCTAAACCAGATCGCCGCCTCATCGCGCGCAATAAGGTAAGTGGAAGAGACCTCACTATCCGTCTGTCAATCTCGGACACGACTCGTCGATAGCGGACCCATTCCTCGAGCTGGTCAGACTCAGTCTAGCATTGCCCCTTACACTCGGGCGAGTAAGGCCGCACCCCCTTTCAACCGACCACGTTACAGTGGAGAGCGCAGCCATCTAATAATCGGCACTCAACGCTGATCTACCCACTCGGTTTAGACGTTGGAGCAACCTCTTGGTACCATAAGGGTTTAGGGACTTTCACCCAGGGATATCTATAGCACCTCATGTAGAGCAAGATTTTCGGTATCCAATCCTACCAACAACGATACGCTTGTGGAGGCTACGACCCTAATGTCGATAGGGCGTACAGTAACCATATCACACAATGAGAAATGCATGAATCACACTATCCAATCATGCAGCAAATCTTGCGCGTATCGTGCGCTCATGCAGGGCAACACCGCCTAATCGAGGTCCCATAAACAATCTGCCCGAAGGCATATGCTATGATCAATCACTTCTCATATCAAGTACACATATAATGCGTATGATCATGAGTCATGGAACTATACTAAACATGTTATAATGAGATGGACTATCCTTACAATGCAGATGGGCTTGGATGGCCTATACACAATAAGTACGGGCCTAACACTGGGCCCTAAGGAGAGTCGTAATGTGGACATCCAACCAGCATTACACTCGTAATGTGGACGTCAAACCAACATTGCTCCCAAGGCACGATTGTCGTAAACATCGTTACATAATCAGTGTTGGGGTCACACATTGCAATGGACCTTAGGTACTTCCCATTGGGTCTCAAATACATCAAATGGGACACGTCATATGGGCCTTTTATTCATCAAATGGGCCACATAAATGGACTACACCAATGGGCCTTAGGTATATTGCAATGGGTCATAACCCATGGGCCTCGGAGTACATCATAATGGGTCAAATCACATGGGCCTTGTGTGTCTTAAATGGGCCTAATCCCATGGGTTTCATACATATTAAATGGGCCTAATCCTATAGGCCTTATCTATCAAGTGGGCCTACATCCATAGGCCTTATATATCAAATGGGCCCAAATCAATAGGCCTTATTTGAATCAAATGGGCCCAAATCCATAGGCCTTATATGAATCAAATAGGCCTAAAACCATAGGCCTTATAATATATCAAATGTCCAATTCCAGGGGACTTATAATACGCCAAATAGCCCTAATCCCATGGGCCTTGGAATATATCAAATGTCCAATCCCATGGGCCTTATAACATGCTAAGATGGGGTCCACACGGATTATGGATCTGGCCCATTCTTAAACTCATTTCACAAAATGAGCTGTTAGAATGGATGGGCAGATTGGATGCAGCACCTACATCAAGGGTGGGGCCCACAAGTCCCATCATCAGGTAATTTATAAAATATAATATAATATATATATATATATATATATATATATATATATATGTATATAGTATATACAATAATATATATATATATATATATAACCCCACACGTACACACACACCCACACGCATGCATACGTACACACGCCCACACGCATGCACACATACACACACTGCCCGTGGGTTCCACCTCCACTGTCCGCTGGACGGTGAGAGGAAAACACAAATGTCAGGTGGGCTCCCACCGTCTGCCTGGACGGTGGGTATAAAACACTTACATCACTGTGGGTCCCATGTGGGGCCCACCTCAATGTTTAGATGCCATCCAAACCGTTGTTAAGGTCACCTGAACCTGGATGAAGAGAAAACACAAATTTCTTATTGATTCAAAACTTCTGTGGGCCCAAAATTAAGTTTCAATGGTAGAGGTTCAAACAACACTGTTTCCAATGATGTGGGCCACATGAGTCTTGGGTGTGGCTGAAACTTGGAGGGGGCCCACCTAAGGAGGGGGCCCACCTCATGAACGGTTTAGATAGCATATAATCATCAGGGTGGGGCCAGGGCGGGAGCCGTGGGTGGCTGCCCCACCGTCCGTCCGCCATCTGCACGCAGCAGCGTGCTGCTGCAGTTTGTCAGAGGCAGAGGCATTGCCTCCTTTGTTGTTTTTTTTTTTTTTTTTTTGAAAAACCACTGATTTGTGGATTTTTGAGTGTGGGGCCCACATCGCATAAATCCACTCTGTCCACTAGCTTCCCTGGCTCGAAACAAGCCCAACGAGTCCGCTATTGAACCCATTTAGGTCAGTAGAAAAATTAAAATTAATTTAAATGGTGAGAGTCATTGTTTTGAGAGGTATGGCCCGCCCAATGATCGGATTAGCTTCATTTTTCGGCTCAACGCATAAAATGAACTCGAAAAAAGAATGGGCGATGTGGATTGAATACATACATCAAGGTAGGGCCTACACCGATGGTCCACCCCCAAAGCTTGAACAAAGCTTATATTTATGTTTTCCTTTATACAGGGACGTCCAGCGTCCCAGACGCTGGACGGTCTGGCCGTTGCAGGAAGGTGCGTAGAGGTGGGCCTGTTTAGGTAGGCCATCACATGGCTACTCATACACATACAAGGTGGGCCCCATCTGTAAATGGATTGGATCCAATACATGCATCCTAGTGAGGTCCAACCAAGTGGGCCGCACAACCAAATTAATATCTCATAAAATAAAATAAAAAAATGAAATAAAAGAGAGAGAGAGAGAGAGAGAGAGAGAGAGAGAGAGAGAGAGAGAGATGGAGAGTAGGACACACGTGTGATGGAGGGATCCGCCATTATGAATCCTCTTTGTAAGAGATCATACAATAAAATGGGCCCCTTTACACATGGAACTAGCAAAAATTGAATTCAACGGTGGAGATCTTTTCTCCACCAATATAGACGGTCTAGATGACCTTTAAATACAATGAAATAAACATCATGATGGGATCCATGGAGAATGGCCCTATCATGGACGATCATGATGATCAAAGTGGGCTATCGGCCACATCTTAGGGTCCCAAGTGAGATCCAAACCATTGATCGGTTGGCCTCACTTGGCCCATCTCAAAAATATGAAAAACTAGTATTAACTAGCACCCACCGTCCGATCTTCTTGCTCATATGGGTCCCTTAGCTCCTTAGCTTCAACTTCAATGGATGAGATGAGGAATGGATGGCTAGGATGGGAGATGATGGGATAGGAAAGTGAGCCACCTTGGAGCTTGGGAAAGCTTGGAGAAATTCTCATAGTATGGAGGGTTTGAATTTTTTTGAAAATGAAAAAGAGAGAAGGAGTTGTAAAGAGAGAGATGGGTGATGGATGGATGTGGTGAGTGATGGGTGTGTAAGAAAACCTTGACTTTTGTGGCCATTTGTGTAAGAAAGGCATGGGAGGTGTAAGAATTTTTTGACCTTGAGGGCTTTTGGTGTAAGAGAGGTATGGGCTTTGTAAGAGATTCTTGACTTTTGTGTTTGCTTGGGAATGGGTGAAAGGTGTGGTGTACCTGACATGTGATGTATTGATTGATGGGATTGATGTGACATCTCGTAGAGATTCTCTTGGGTTTCGCAACGCAGCGCGTTTTCCTCACACCGAATGTTGGCCCACATCTCTTGACCAGGGTATCGCCTCGGCGCGCAAGTCGCGGCATCGGAACCGCAGCGCTGGCGCGGTCGTTATGGTAATGGTCTTGGGTTGAGTCGATACAGGTTGACGGTATATGAATCAGAGTCGCGCATAAATATCGGTTAAGGGTCGAAGATTGTCGAGATTCGATCGGTAAGACCGCGGAATTCTATAGAACGGTACGGACCAAGATACGGGTCTTATTTTGGGTCAGGCATGTTGGACTCGGTACCGAGTTGGGTCAAGTTCGGGTCACGTTTATTTCAAAACCATATCGAGTCAGGTCAGCCCTAACTCAGTCCGACTCGACTCGATGCCCGGCTCTATCTGTGGTTGAGGCCTTGAACAATGCAACCCTACGCAAAGTCTACTTGGTTTGGATTGACTCATTTTGAACAATTCTATATTGGCATTTTGAGAATGAAACCCACAAGGAATCTTCATGTTCTAATCTTCTAGACATTGTTTGCCGTGATCTTCCATTAAACAATGTCACGTGATCTCTTGTCATTAGGATTTTTCCAATGCTTCAAAAAATAAAAATAAATTCACCCATTCTTGCAGGCACTTCAATGCTATACTGAGTCTAAACTACTCCACCGTTGCATGGTCACATGAATTATGTCATTGGATCTGTATTTGCTGTTTAAATATCCTTTTAGAAGAGTTTTCCTGATTGGATACTGCGGTTAGGATGTTTTGTGATGGACATTCTAGGACATTTTTCATCATCCCCAGTGGGCTTGGCATCTTCATGATCATGGAGGTTTTTTGTTTAACACACGCACTCACACCGCAGTGGAATTTCACCACGATGGGTACTCAAACCCATAAACTCGTGTTGAAACTCCTGTGAGTCTACCACCGAGGCATGAGTAAGGACCCAGATCATGGAGGGTTTGAAATGCATGTATTGCAGCATCTTACTTAGTTCTTTCAAGGCACTTTAGAGGGCTTTGCAGATGGCATAGAACTTGTCATCTCTGGAGATGCTTAGGTTCATGCTCTTTTGCACTGAATCTTTAATGCATTAACTGATTTCTCTATTTCAAAGTCAATTAATAGCTCTGTTTTTCTCACAGCAATTTAGATTGTTGTCAAGAGCAAAATGAGTAAGTTCTCTTTTAACTAAGTGAGAGACTGGACCATTTTCAAGATTGTTATTTACCAGTCGTCAAGTACATTAGCTCACTGGGATTTGCTTAATTATTAGGGTCAACCATCTTGTTTGTTCCAGTCTTTACAAGCAAATATGTTACATGACAAAGAAAAAAGTCTAATAAGGTTTTGTTTCAGGCAGATATGTTAGTTACATTGGACACTACTGTAACTACTTCCCAATATGATAACCACATTATAATCTATCATCATAACACCAAACATGGTTGATAGTATTGTATGCAATGGTAATAAATAATACCCCCTCTTTTTCTTTTTTTCTTCAAATGGAAACTTCTCCTGGTATTTATGTGCCAGCTTGTCCCCAACTTGGGTAAAGGAAGGAGGTTGATGTTAAATAGGCAGCTTATTTTTGTACTTGTGCCAAGTAATCATGAGAATTCCCATTTTGAATCTTGATTGGTGAAGCAAGATTCGTAAAGCCAAAGTCCAAATAGCAAGACAAGACTAATGATGATGATGAAATGGTTTTATTTTCATTTCATATATATACTGTATTTGTAGTTAGAAATAGGAAGTATTCATTGAGTTATTTTTATTTTTATTTTTTTCCACTGCTTTTTAGCCATTATTGGCAATTCCCTTCAGAAATAGTAAATTGATACCACATTTTTGTGTTGATAGGCATTGTTAGATTAATCATTCATCTTGTTTGTTGCTTAAGCAGGATGAATATTCCCACCAGCATCTGTTACAATTTTTTTTTTTCTTTTGATTATGAGTTTGGTAACCACAAGTTTGGTGTAAACACTCAATTGTAACAAAAAATCATGGATCAACCACACCTTATTTTAATGAGATTAGGGCATCCAGAATATGGAATACCTGAAACTACCAGTATTGGCTCCTAGAGAAAATCTCTGGCTTACATTTGATTATTTCCTTTTTGCTGTTGTCGTATTCACAAGCAGTCACAATTACCTACATCAGGATCTGAAGTTAACACATATAGCATATGTTGGGACGAAATTAGGTGATCATACTCTATTCTCTAGATGCAGTTTGCAACTGTGAGATCATGGATTCAATCCCAGTTATACTGCTAAATAGAGAAATGTTTCTGGCAACGACATGCCTCAGAATTCCCTTGCATTTGTTCAGTCAAAAAAACTTTACATGTGTGGGCCCCAGCTTCTGGTGATCCAAACCACTCATATGATGGGTCCCATGGTGAACATAGATATCTCCAAAATCCCCCATCAGATGATCTTGTCC
Source organism: Magnolia kwangsiensis (assembly GCA_037074715.1). Classification (NCBI taxonomy): domain Eukaryota; kingdom Viridiplantae; phylum Streptophyta; class Magnoliopsida; order Magnoliales; family Magnoliaceae; genus Magnolia; species Magnolia kwangsiensis. The sequence goes on along the minus strand of CM073575.1, from coordinate 101,288 downwards.
TATTTGTTGGGCATTAAACGTGGATTTTTATTTATTTATTTATTTGTAATGGTAGCTTTTCATCAGATGACTAATATCATCTAATGGAAAGTTAGATACTAGGAAATGGCGAATCCTGTGTTGGCTTCCACCAAATCAACAGCTTCGATGACAGAAAGTTAGGTCCTGCATGCCTTAACCATTTCTGGGTCACATGGAGAAATTGTCTCACTTGATCCAGGATCATATGATACCTCCTTTTATGTGCATTTTCTTCAAGTAGAATTTACTGTTCATGTGCAAGATGTGAGCTTTCCATGGAGTGGCCCACACTGTCCAGACGTTCTGGCCTAAAAATCAGACCGTTTCATTCCTCAGGTGGGCCACTTTACAAAACAAATAGATGGCTGGAAAATTAATTTTAATTGTTCATCTATTTTGGATATTGTGGTCCACACGAAAGGAGCGAAATGGTCTGCTTTTTAGGAAGAAGATGTAAATGGCGTGTTCCACTCGGTTCTTGCACACATGTGCCATGCCATGCTAGCAAGTGATCTTGAGTGTGGATGGGCATGGCTCTACACACGTGTGAACTTAGCAGAGCTGCAGATGAGAGTATCTAGTAAGGTTAGATAGCCTTTTGTTTTGATAACCTTGTTGAATGTGAACGACTTGCAGTTTGCATCCCATATGGATGGCATGAGAAAGAAATGATTCAGTTGGGAAAAGAAGGATGTGTGTACAGGTATCATCATAAATGCATGGCATATGTGCCGTTGAAGGAGAATCTGTTACTGAATTTTTTGCGGGCCCATGAGGAATGGATGTTTGAAAAGTCCCCTTTCCCCCCTTTGTTCTGTCATCTCCCACTCATCATATCCATGATTCTTCTCCCACGCATTTTTTATTATTTAAAAAAAAAAAAAAAAAAGAAAAACCTTTGGAAGGACCCTTTATTAAGAAGATTAATACCATAGAAACACTATGAATTTTCTTTTCCAGTTTGGAAATTAAGGACCACTTGTATTATCGCGAGAGATCTAAATGGAGATAAAGCCACAAAAGATATATATCCTTGTTCATCACTTTTTTTCAACTGGGTGATGGTGCAAAATGAGACAGGAAAATTGAAATATGTACATGCATTCATAGTTCTAAAACTGTGGTGGGTGAACACCAAAATCGGGTGAGTCAACTTGATTCAACGAGATTTAGAGACGAGTCTGTTGGAAACTTGCCTTGACTCGAGTACTTTTTGTTCGAGAAAGTAATGACTATGATAGGAATCAAACATGCAACTACAAGGTAGGAGTACCAACTACCAATACATTACTGATTCCTGTTGTAAATGAACCCCACCGAAATTTGTTACTCATGCCAACAAATTCTTCAAACGACCCATGTTTGGTATATACGTTTTGTAGTAAATGGTTTTTTCTGAAGTTTAAAATTAGCATTAAATTTAGTTGAGAAGATACATATATATATATATATATATATATATATATATATATATATATATATATATATATATATATATATATATATATATAAAAGAGGAAGAAGAGAGATTTCTTTACACGCTGCATAATATCAAAGGTGGGTGCAGCATGATGGAAAGCCAACATCGAAGGTGGTCATCAGGTGATGGGCAATCCACATCAAAGATGAGCCCCACATGATGAACCACCCATGGGCAGTGCAGGATGGACAGTCAACATCAAGGTGCACCCTTCATGATGGACGGAGGACATCAAAGATGGCAACCCCAATCAATGGTAGGTGCTGCATGATTGACAGTCAATATACAGTCAACATCAAGGTGGCCCCGTGTTGCCCCCCCACCCCCCCCCCCCCCCCCCCGATGGACTGTCCACATCCAAGGGGGCCCCTGTTGGATACGGGCCAGTGGGGCCCACTAGTAGGCAAACAATAGATCATCTGATACCATTAGAGTTGTACATAAGCAAAGTATACTCGTTAATTCGCTCAACTCGACTCGACTCTAACTTGAGATGAGTTAGAGCCGAGCACGAGCTGATTTTTGGTGCTCGAAATCATTTCGAGCCGAGCACAAGCTTGACCCTTTTCAACTCGGCTCGACTGGAGTAGTACTCGAAATCGACTCGACTCGGTACTTGACCAGGGAATATATATATATATATATATATATATATATATATACTCAAAAAAAAAAAACCTAAGCTACTCACTCACCCACCCTACCCGTCCCTTTCCCAGCACCCATACCCTCTCTCAGCCCGTTTATAAATAAATAAATAAATAAAACCTAAACCCTTAAAAAAAAAAAAAAAAAAAAAAAACACCAGCGCCCTTCCTTCCCAGCGCCCCTACCCTCTCTCAGCCCATCCCTACACTCGTTCGGCGTTCATCCGGCCCATCCCAACATACCCTCTTCTTTCCTCTCTCTCTCTCTTACATTGCGCTGCAGCTCGTCCCTACCCTACCTAGTGCCCCTGTCTGATGGCGCTGCTTGTCCCTACCGCTTGTCCGATGTCGCAGCTCGTCTTTGCTGCTCATCCCTGCCCTACACACACGGTGCCGGTCATTCCTGTCATAGCTCGCCTGGTAAGTACCTAATACCTTCAATTAAAGGATCACCTTTTCAAAAAATCAAGAATATCCACTTAACAAATGGACCACACTTGTATTTTTTACTATTTATCAAGATACAAATATGTGTTTATAGTGTGGATTATCTTATGAGTATATATGGAAGTTATTTTCTAGGTTTTATCATAACTTGGACTCGACTCGAACGAGCAAAGCACGAGCTGGGCATCTGAGCTCGAAGCCCGAGCCGAGCTGAGTACAAGCTGGGACTTTGGCAGTGCGAGCCGAGCACGAGGCACAAGCTGGGCAATACTCAGCTCGGCTCGACTCGTGTACAGCTCTAGATACCATGGGCCCACCGGCTTTTAGGTCCAACATGATGAACGACCACATCAATGGTAGGGCCACAGGATGGATGGTCCACATCAATGGTGAACGGTTGAGAATGGGAGATAGTATTTATTCCCCAAAGCTTTTGTTTTTAATTACATCATGAGATGCCATTTATCTTGGCTGTGAATTAGCAAGGAGAAACAAATAAATAAAAATTAAAATAAATAAATAAATTTTAAAAAGAAAAAAAGAAGAAGAAAAATAAGAAAAAGGAGCTACAGCTGTTTGATTTTATTTTTTTCATTTACATTCCGAGGACAATGTTGTTGGGACTCCTAGTTGAAGTAGCAGATTACATCCGAGGACAATGTAGTTGGGACTCCTAGTTCAAGTAGCAGATTACAGGTAAGCCTTGCAGAATGCTTTGATTTTTTTTTTCTTTTTTTTTTTTTTTTGGCCTTTTCTGTAGTTTTGCTTACTCTCGTAAAGCCCAACAGAAAAAGGGGAAATAGAAGAAGAGTGATATGGTACTTTACTCAAATGTATCTTTATTCTTTCACACTGAAGTGGTTTCATATGAAGTTGGTGGGTCACAAGGAAGAAAGGAGTGAGGTTGCTTCCGACGATTATTGCAGATGTTTCTGCCATCCAACAGTACATTAGTACCCTCTCCTACCCTCCTTTTTACCATTAATGGCACCTGGGTTTTTAGAATCAGCTCTCTTTTCATCGACTCAATTTTCCTTTTTCCCTTCTCGGGGTCTTCCCTTCAGGTAGCTCCAACTCCAAGAAAGTCTATGAATGGGGGTGAAATGGGGTTGTCAAAATGGCTCTCTATTAGTGATGATTCATTGGCTGATGCCTGGGATGTTGATGTTGTTGAGTCAGACAAGTAAGAAGAGTGATGGTTTGACTGTGGCACTGCCATCATCAATGGAGGGTGGTGATAATAACCAGTGTGGGAATCATCTCCTGCCCTATCCCATTGCCTGCTATTGCTGAAAAAGTTTGCCTTGTCATGAATCTTGGGACCTGCAAAACAACCACCACAGAGATGATGAAGAAAATGGGGAAAAGTAGGCCTATTTACCTGCATTGTTTCTTCCCTGGAAGACCGATACTTGGGGTGTTTTTTATTAAAGTATTATTTTTTTTAAGTAAATTTCTAGCCCGGTTATACCCTCCATTGTTTCAAAATCATATTTATAAAGCAGAAGAAAAAAAGTACTGTAGTTACATTGATTTTCCAGGTATGTGAACAGAAGAAAAAAAGAAGAAAGGTTTGAGAAACCTGACATAAAAGTATGGATAGGCACGTTAAAACCGAGGAATGCTGAATGCATGTATCTTCTAGACAATAAAATGGGAAGGGGGCGGCAATGCAGACACCATGGAGCAGAAAGAAATGGTAGACCTCAGAAAAGGAAACCAATGAGAAGCAGGGGCACAGAAACCCATATGAAACATTACTTGCCCAGCAAAAACAGATGGGAGGAGGGTCAAAAGGACATACCAGAAAGGAAATCGAAAGGTGCCTGTTCTCCACAGGACCCACTGTAAGAAGAGAGCTTGTTGCTGGTTGAACCATGGAACAAATCCCTGTAGCTTGAAGCTGAGTCTTCTCCTCCATTGGTCATGGGAACTGGGCCATTTGGAACATCGACGGCAGTAGCAAACGGGAAGGAAGATGGGTTGCTGAAACTGGAGAGATTGAGGGAAATGGGTTCTGTTCTTGTGGTTGTATCTTTGCAGGCAAAGCTGCTAGCATCTTCCAACCTTCTCTGAACAGCTTGACTCAGCTTCCTCCTCCTATAAGCACTGGACTGCTCTCTGTATTTTCTTGCCATGATAACATGCCAATGGTTCTTGACTGCATTATCAGTCCTGCCCGGAAAAAGCCTTGCAATCATAGCCCATTTATTCCCATACAATCTATGAGCAGCCATTAGCCTGTCTTCCTCTTCTTCACTAAAAGCTCTTCTGTTGATCCTGGGATCTAACTGGTTAAACCACCTCAATCTACAGCTCTTACCTTCAAATATAAGAAGAAAATAAAAGGATTAGAGTTTTAGACATCAATGTTCAAACCAAGAAACTCGCATTAATTTTTTTTAAATAATTTTTTTAAAAAAACACTGTAGCAGTAGCATGGTTTTCTTTTTTAATTCTAACAGTCTTGTTTTTTTTTTTTTTTGGCTTTGAAAGTTACCTGATCTTCCTTCCAGCTTCTCTGCTATAAGATTCCAGTTCTGAGGGCCATAAAGAGCTACGAGTTCCTTGAGCTTGGTGTCTTCTGCAGGCCTCCAATGGCCTCTGGCACAAAGCTTAGACTGCCCACTGTCTGGTTCCTTGCATCCTCCTGAATTTTCATTTGGGTTTTCTTCATTTGCTCTGTCATCTTCCATGGCATTGTCACTGGAATCAGAGCCCTTCCCATCACCCACCTCGCTGTCATTGTTGTTGTTGTTGTTGTTGTTGTTGTGGGGATGATGGTCTTCCAAGCTACTGCTGTTGCAGTTACCCATAAAAGGAAAAGCCCAGCAGGTTCTCCTACCCTTCTCAGCGCTTTTGCAGTAATAGCTTTCTCCTGAAGAAGAGGCTGCTGAAGCTCCTACGTAGCTGGGAGTAATGGAGAGAGAGCCAATATCTGCAAACACCCCCATTGAAGAAGGAGAAGATGAATAGCTCCTCCTTACACCGCCATAGGAATTCTCTTGTGGGGGATAGATATAGTTGCTAGTCATGCCTTCATTTTCATGATGGCAGATGGTGATGCTGTTGAACTGTTGCAAGGTCATTTTCATTTGCCAGATAGAAATGAAAGGAAATGAAGATGGGTGGGGGAAGAGATTGACAGAGATTGACAGAGATTGAGAGAGAGACGGAGGGGGGGTAGGAAGGAGGGCTGCTGATGGGTTGCAGAAATGTGTATCCAGAGACGATGGGTTGAAATGAAAACAACTTGAAACAGCAAAAGTGTTTTAACAGAAACCCACACGGCTCCTCTCTCTCTCTCTCTCTCTCTCTCTCTCAGAGAGACCTCACCACCCTGACTGACCCTGACGTTTAATTTAAGTAGTTTCTTTCTTTCATTTTAAATTCCCCCTCTTCTTTAACTATCATTCACACGTGTGAACGTCAACTCATCACACATGCGAGGGTGAAAGTTAAGAGCCTTTCATCTCTCTTCGGATCTATTCTCCTTGCTGTCTCTCTCGCTCTTGACAAGAAAAATACTATACTGTTCTGTCTGCTAGCTGGAGGCTGCACTGGCCTATACAGCTTTCTTTTCAAGGGCATAAAATGAACTTTTGACACCACACCTCCTGTAGACAACAGTAAATAGCCTTTCTCTCCCTCTCTCTCTCTCAACTTTTAGAGAGGTTAACCTCAGCTTCAGTTAACACACCCGAAGTAGACAAAAGGACCAGGGCTGTCAATGGACTCTCTCCGGACTGGAAAGAAAACCCCGGCAAGAGTTAGGGGGGTCAATGGGCTGGGCTCACGCGTGGTAAAATTAAAATTTTTAATGGGCCAATCCCATCCACCGAAACACATGGAGGTAAATCAAGTAAAGCTTTCCCATCTTGATTATTTCATTCATTATTTGTTATAGATTACACTCGCTTCTTAATGAGTATATCATTTAATCCTTGTTGAATTAGGAGATCGATCATCTTAACCTTTCATTGTTTAAAATTATTTTTTTCAAAATATTACTCAACATCAAACTTAGGATTAGAAGCTATTGATACTATACCTTCAGATTCAAACTGTATCCAAACATTAAGCTTTGATATTACTTGTTAGAGAACCGTGGAAAGACACAGAGATAGATTAAGTATTTCAATCACATAATCAAGTCCAACCACAAATACCCTTGACAACCCTATTGAAAATGCCTTTTGTCCTATTTGAATTGAACATGAATCTATAAATGTGAGATAAATTGAAGGGAAGCTTGCTAAGGGCCTTGCACAAAACCTTAGGATCTAGCCCTCTAGAACAAACCAGAATTATGGGATAATAAAAGTAATAAAATAAATCAAAGCATCAATCATATAACACTAAAAATTTTCACGTGGAAAACCCTCAAAGAAGTAAAAATCACGGGACCTCGTCTAAATTAACAATCCACTATAAAGCAGAACGTTACAACCGATCACAAGCACACACCACTTGAATCAAAACTTCTTCACTCACGAAAGAGCGGATAAACAATAAGAGAACAAGAGAAAAACGGAGAGATCTCATCGATCACGAAGACATAGAAGCGTTAAGAAGTGGACTGTGAAATAGATCATCTCTACGAGCAGAATTTTCCTTTCACAAGCTTCCTCTCTCTCTTTCTCTCTCTCCCTCTCACCTTTGATAACCCTATGCCCTTTTAGCAAACCCTTGTAAAGCTTTAGAAAATCCTAAAATATCTTGGAATACACCCCAATCCCAGATACATCCCTTTATATAAGAATAAAGAGGTAGAACCCAAATAGAAAATAAAATCCGTAAAATCTGTGTTTCCGCAATCGCATCTATAAAACTCTTCGACAATATCGAAGTTCTCTCGATAACAGCGTCGATATCATCTTAAGGTCTCTCGATGATATCGATAGAACCAAAAAACTGTCTAGCAACCAGGGGTGAAAATATCAACAATTATCAATGTCATCGAAGGTCTATCGATAACAGCGTCGATATCATCTAAACTCTTATTGATGATATCAACATGACAAAAAACTATCCTGTAACCAACAGAAAAAATCCTGTCAATTATCGATGATATCGAAACTGGTTCGATTTCATCGATTCCACTAATAAGGAGAAAATCTCCATCAAATCTCTCCATTTTCGACTTAGGAAGAATTCACCTTTTTCAAGCCAGTCTGGTTTCTTCAAACCTCATACTTGCCCTTGAGCAAAGCCTTGGTCATCATGTTTGACCCATTATCGTCCATGTATACCTTCTCAAGCTGTAACACCTTCTGTTCTAAAGTATCCCTGATCCAGTGATACCGAATCTCTATGTGCTTAGTGCTAACTTGGATTCTTACTCAAGTGAATAGAACTTTGACTATCACAATAGACCACATGTTGCTCCTGCTTCATGCTAAGTTCCTGTATGAACCTCTTCATCCAAAGCATCTCTTTACATGCCTCATTAACTGCAATGTATTCGGCCTCTGTAGCCAACAATGCTACCACCTTCTATAGCTTGCTCTGTCAAGAAACCGCTCCCCTTGCAAACGTGAACATGAATCCTGATATAGACTTTCTAGAGTCTATGTCACCTGTCATATCTGCATCTGTGTAGTCCTTTAACACAAGTTTTTCGTCAACATAGCATAGGCTCAACCTGGATGAGCATCTTAAATACCGCAGTATCCATTTCACCGCTACCTAATGCTCATTGATAGGATTGACAAAATACCAGCTGACAACACCAACCGCATATGCTATGTCTGGGCGTGTACACACCATAGCATACATCAAACCTCCTACGGCTAACGCGTAGGGTATCTTCTGCATCTCATCTACTTCTGTCTTCATCTTGGGACACTGTCTGTCGCTCAATCTAAAGTAACCATCCAGTGGAGTACTGACCGACTTTGCTGCATTCATATTGAACCGCTCTAGGACTTTCTCAATATACCACTCTTGTGATAACCAAAGCTTCCTTCTGCTTTTGTCATGGGTTATCTCCATTCCTAGGATCTGTTTAGCCGGGCCCAAGTCTTTCATCGCAAAAGACTTGTTCAACTCCTATTTCAGCTTGTACATCTTTTTGATGTCTTTTTTCATGATGAGCAGGTCATCAACGTATAACAGAAGAACTAAGAAATCACCATCTGAGAACTTGCGCGTTAACACATAGTGATCCAACTCCATTTTGTCATACCCATGCTATAGCATGAATGAATCGGACTTCTTGTACTATTGTTGTAGAGCTTGTTTTAGCCCAAACAAGCTCTTCCTCAGCATACATACTATATGTTCCTTGCCCTTGACTTCGAACCTCTTTGGTTGGTGCATGTAGATCTTTTTTTCTAGGTCACCATAGAGAAAGACAGTTTTAACATCTAATTGCTTTATCTCTAGATCCATGATAGCCGCCAACCCACGCAACACCCGTATGGATGTTATTTTCACTACTGGTGAGAATATCTCCTCGAAATATATGCCTTTCCTCTAACCAAACCCTTTTACCACAAGTTTGGCTTTGAACCTCATCTGCGAATTCTTCTGCTCAACCTTCTTTCTAAACACTCACTTGTTGCTCAAAGCTTTCTTACCCTTAGGCAGTTTCGCCATGTCATAGGTGTGATTCTTATGTAAGAATTTTATCTCCTTTTACATAGCTTTCAACCACTTTTCCTTATGCTCGTCGGCTAGGGCCTCAGAATAATCTTCTAGCTCTCCCCCATCAGTTACCATTATGTACTCATACGGCGAGTACTTCTTGGACGGCTGTCTATCCCTTGATAACCTCCTCACATGTGGCTCAGCAGGTGGATCAAGTGGGGGCTGCTCCCCCGGTCCATCTTCTGTAGGAACTCCCTCATCCTCTGCACCTTACTATACTCCCTCGTTATTAGGCACCACGGGAGGAATAACCAGATCCATGTCCTCTAACTCACCTGAACTAGGCTGGTTCTTATCTGTCTTACCAATGTCTTCTATACACTGATCTTCAAAGAATACCACATCTCTACTCCTGACGAGCTTCCTCTCGATCAGATCCCATAATCTATAATTAAACTTTTCATCACCGTACCCCAAGAACATACACTATCTGATCTTCATATCAAGCTTGGACCTCTCATCCTTTGGTATGTGAACGGATGTCTTGCATCCAAACACCCTAAGGTGACTGTACGATGGATCCTATCCAGTCCACACCTTCTCAGGCACTTCTCCATTCAACGGGGCTAATGGAGACATGTTTATCAAATACACCATCGTGTGCATTGATTTTCCCCAAAATATCTTAGGCAATCTCGAATGGGATAATATGCATTTGATTCTCTCAACAATGGTGCGATTCATTCACTTTCCTACACCATTATGATGGCGGGTCTTGGGAATCGTCTGTTCATACCGTATACATAGAGACTTGCAGTACTCATGAAAGTCGCTAATGTATTCACTACCATTGTCAGTGCGGATGCACTTTAATAATCTACTTGTCTCTCTCTCGACCATAGCATGAAACAATTTAAACACACCAAAGACCTCGTCCTTAAATTTCAATGCATAAATACAAACCCTCTTAGATGCATCATTTATAAAAGTAACAAAATACACTGCCCCACGTAAGGTTTTTATCTCCATAGGACCACAAACATCAGAATAAACTAAATCTAATGCATGCACTTTATTAACATGAGAAGTAATTTTAACGAATGAAACTCTATGTTATTTCCCTAATAAACAATCAAGACAGGTTTTGAAAGGTGTACCTGTCACGTATAGAAGAAGTTGCTTCCTTGTTAGTAGTTGAAGCCCCGCTTTTCCTTTTCCTTTCTTGTCATTCTTCTTACCACGACATTCATGCTTGTAGTGGCCCTTCTTGTCACAATTCAAGCATTCGACATCTTTTCTGTTACTCGACTTGCCTATTGATTTATCTCGGGCATTTCCGTCCTTCTTGTTCTTTCCTCTCTCCCGTTCCTTTGTCAGAAGGACCTCTTGATAAGTAAACCCCTGAGACTTCCTCCTCGTCTCCTCATTGAAGAGACGACTAATTACTTGTTCCATAGATACCTTTCTGTCTGGCACGGAGTTGCTGAAAGACACCACCAATATCTCTCAACTGTCAGGCAATAAACTAAGCAATAACAAAGCCTGCAATTCATCATCCAAGACCATCTTCATAGCAGAGAGCTGGTTCATTATATTGCTAACCCCATTCATGTGCTCAGACATAGAACCATCATCCTTGAACTTGAGATTCACAAGTCACCTTATCAGAAAAATCTTATTACCGGTTGTCTTCCTCTCATACAGCCCTTCCAATTTTGTCATAGGCTAGCGGCTGAGGTCTCTATAGACACATGGTGGAACGCAGAATCATCCAGTCATTGTCTAATAAACCCCACCATCTTCCAGTCCAACTTCTTCCAATCATCATCAGACATATCCTTGGATTTTACTGATATGCCTAAAATTGGAGAATATAGGTCCTTGCAATAAAGCAAGTCCTCTATCTTAGCCTTCCATATGGTCCAGTTAGAACCATTGAGGCTGATCATCCTTGATGAGCCACCTTCCATAATTTCAAACCAATCTGACCCGTTCAATAAACTTTGCTCTGATACCACTTTGTTGGGGGCCTTGCATAAAACCTTAGGATTTAGCCCTCCAGAACAAACCAGAATTATGGGATAATAAAAGAAATGAAATAAATTAAAACATCAATCACACAACACCAGAAATTTTTACTTGAAAAACTCTCAAAGAGGTAAAAACTACAGGACCTCTTCCAGATCAACAATCCACTATAAAGCAGAACGTTACAACCGATCACAAGCACACACCGCTTGGATCAAAACTTCTTCACTCAAGCAAGAGTGGATAAATAATAAGAAAATAAGAGAAAAATGGAGAGATCTCACCGATCACGGGGACGTAGAAGCGCTGAGACGTGGACTACGAAGTAGTCACCTCTACAAGTAGAATCTCCCTTCCACAAGCTTCCTCTCTCTCTTTCTCTCTCTCTCTCTCTCACCTTTGATAACCCTAAGCCCTTTTAGCAAATCCTTGCAAAGCTTTAGAAAACCCTAGAATACCCTGGAATACACCCCAATCCCGAATATACCCCTTTATATAAGAATAAAAGAAGTAGAACCTAAATAGAAAATAAAATCTGCAAAATCTTCGTTTCCGCAATGGCATCTGCGGAACTCTTCGATGATATCGAAGCTCTCTCGATAACAGCATCGATATCATCTGAAGGTCTCTCGATGATATCGACAGAACCAAAAAACTGTCCAGCAAACGGGGTAAAAATTTCAACAATTATTAATGTCATCGAAAGTCTATCGATAACAACGTCGATATATTTCATCTAGACTCCTATCGATGATATCGACAGGACAAAAAACTGTTTAGTAACCAGCAAAAAAAATCCTACCAATTATCGATGATATTGAAACTGTTTCGATTTCATCGATTCCACCAATGAGGAGAAAATCCCCATTAAAGCTAACTTCATCACCCATGGAAGCAAATCTTTTTCACATCTTTGTTAAAGAAAAGTCTTGAAATTTTATTTTCCATATGCTCTAAAATAATTATTTAAAACATTACATCCAAAGCAAACTCTTATTTCTTTCATTTGACTTTTTGAAATGAGAGTCGTTTCTTTCACTTACTACATGGTAATATAAAGAAAATTTATAACAATTACAAATTACTTTTCTTAACATTAACTTTCTTTTACAGCCAATTCTTGTATGTGATTTATTGATGATAAAATAATAATAATAATAACATATTTACAATACTTTAATGTTAAATTAATTATTATCCAAATATGTTGATTTCACCATTTGAATTTGAAATTTTTATTAAAATTATGTGAAAGTACAATTATGATAAATTCCTTTTTTTATCTCCTAAATACATATGGGATTGACCAATCATTCCTTTGTTTGGTTATTCAATTGTAAAATAATAATGATAACACAATTCTTTTATATTATCAACCAAATAGCCTTGAAGGTTGTATTCTCTTATAAATAATAAGGAAAAGCAAATGCAAACACTTTGTTACAGCATATATACTTCTATAAGTAGAAATGTCTTGTCAATGCAACTTCGTTACATTCCTTAGCGTGTATTCTACCCAAACAGACCATCAATGACAATGCCATAAACAGGTTACGTGTGACTAATGAAACTAGTCCAAACCAAGAATATCATTGAATTCAATCCCGTTTAAAACACCCCCACACCTTTCGTTTGTTCGTTTTTGGCCTCGGCCTTGGACACAAGACCCACTTCCTAAAATCTATAGTTACAAACAAAACCCCAGACCTTTTGTTTTCATGACACAAAACTCACCTCCAAACACCTCTCAGCTACAACGTAATAAAAGACCATGTTCTTTTTTTTCTTCTTTTTTTTCTTTCTTAATCCTTTTGTGTGAGGCATGTTAGCAACAACCCACTTTCTAAAATCGCTAATCATTCAAATCAACTTCTGCAATGAGTAAAAAAGCTACTGTCTTTAGGAAAGATGAGTAACTAAAGTAAGCTAAACGCAAATGCAAACCAGCCCTGGAAATAAAACACAATAAAGGGATGGTGTGTTTCCACCAGAGGAATGTACTCGCCCTGCACTCCCATTTCCAAAAACGCCAACACGTTAAAAAGAAATAAATAGAAATATATATATATATATATATATATATATATATATATATATATATGAGTTTTAAATACTATTTCCCAGCCTCTGGAAAAACCAGTGTCAGACGTTTCATTTAATGAGGTCACAGGGCAACAGGAATGTACTATCCTGCTGTGGAGAAGGAACTGAGCTGGTGCAGTCAAGAGCTTTGAAAATAGCTAATTATGGAAAATAACCTAACTAAACGATGCAAGAAAAGGCAAAAAACAGAACTGGGAAACTCACAAAGAGATTGGGCCCATTTTAGTTAACCTTCCAAGTCTCAAGGGCACCCACCCTAAAACCATGAGCACCACCCAAACCAAGGTGGCATGACATCTCTACAGAGTCTCCTTGCTGATGGTATAGATGATGCTATCATTTATGCATGCATATGTTTAATGTTTTATGGTAGTTTTGTTATGTGTCTACACCCTACATGCATTAGAAAGAAAATGGGCTACTGTTGGCAATGGAATGATTGAGGTTAGAATACAAAAATACAGATTAAGTTAATAAACCCAAAACGCAATTTGGAATCTTGGATAACCTCCTGAAATATGCCCACGAGCATGCCAAGGCTTACTTATCGGATGGGATCTAGACCATTCATCTTGTCTGTCCCACTGTCTATATGCCATGATCCAAAAATCAGGCCAGTCGGGTCAGCATGTGGGCCATATGCGTACAAAGAAATGGTTGGTTAAAAAGAACTGACCAATGGTCTGCATGCATGTGCTTGGACAACTGGTGACTGGATTGGACTTAAACACATACCATATTAGCAAGTGTTGGAAGAGTAGGACTGGCTCTTGAGAGTAACCATTCATTAATGATATAAAGATGTGTTCTCAGTGGGGAAAGCTGGTCAAAACAACAGGATAACGCTATTACTTGTGTTGGTGAGGGAAGGCCTGTAAACTTTTAATAGATCTTCATGTGGGGCTAATAAATGTTGAAGACTCGGCTCATTTTCAGAGGAGCTACTTGATACTCTGGCGTAGTGTAATGGTCGATGAGTGGACACTCAGGAAATTATACACGTGGCACACATCATTTCAAACTGAACCCTCCAATTATGGTACCCAGTGTAGAAAGACAACCATACTGAAAATATATTGGTTGAATAATCTTAGACTGATTTGTGGACATCTTTTTACTGATTTCGGACCATTGGATGGTTTTTGTTTCAAAAGTAGCATGATCATTAGCTTTAGATCCATCTAAATAGGGGTTCACTAATTAGACAGTCTAATTTTGAGTTATTTGTATTTCAAGTGTATAACTTCTCATTGCCTGCGTATCAATCATTAGACTCTGCCAGAGTATCCAAGTTTTTTTTCTCTTCCCTTCTATTAGACCATGATGGGCCCATGAGGTTTTCAAACGAAGTTGACAAAAAACTGCATATGCCCCCTCCCATCTGTTACGTACAAACCTGTTAGAAACATCTTTCTTTCTTTCTTTCTTTCTTCTGCAGATAAGCAAATTGCACCAATTAATTAACATAATCTGAAATTCACACTAATTGATCTCTCTTTTATTAGCATGGGTATAACCCCATCTAAAGAAATTTTAAAAGAGGGTTACCGATATCATCCCATGCATTGGCCCACCTACTCACTCACATCGGCTGGCTTATTGGGGAATTCTATGTCATCAACATTGTCGATCGTGATTGGTCCAAATGGTCCCCAAGAAAAGACCCAAATGGGCCATGAGGTTGTTAGGGGGTCACTACTACATTTGTGTCTTACATGGGGGTTGTATCAATCCTAGTCCATCATGTCAAGGGAGTTACTAATGATGGGATAAGATGTAGGAGTAATATATACTTGTAATATTTCCACATCTTTGAATTTTTGGAAAAGCAATCAAAGGAGTTCTCCATTGTAGAAATGGTTCTGTTTTAGTTAAGAGAGGTTAACATGCAAAAGGAAGTCCAAAAGAGGGGATTGAGGTGGATATTAGTGCGGGGAGGGTGAAAGAGAGGCATCCAACGAACCCCACAATGTCCACACGTCTTTCCAGACAAAGGACAATATCCCATTCAGTCACCAACTTTTCAAACCACCCAAACAAAGGAAAAGGGAGAAAAATCATGTGTTGACAGGCTAATATCTGCATTGGAGAATATCTTGCTTTCATCATGCAATCTCCACCTCTGCACAAATCAAGTTTGTTAGCTTCTTCCAACCATCTTTATCTCACGTGTCCCACCACCCTCACATCTCTCGCACATGGGGCCGTTTGTTGCAAGTCCCTTTGATTTGGTTGGTTCAAAGTTCAAACCTTCTCTTACTAGGTGTTGTAAGAATCCAATGAATGCAAACGACCTTCCACATAACAGACTCACACCTGTAGGAGGATAGGCAGCGGCTTCTCTAATTTCACCACCTAAACTTACTGCCTTGTAGAAAAACAATATGCATAAAAAGACCTATTATTTCTTCTTTTTCTTTTTAAAATTTTTTCTAACATGGGTCATGTAAATCACATTCTTTGCTTTTGTTTGGCCAACTTTAAAATGTGAGGAAAACTGTGATCTACAGCAACAATCAAGATGATGAGCTAAAGCACTGAGTTTGCATGGTATAGCCCACCTGAGTATTTTTATCAGGCTGATTTTTTTTGTCTTCTCTTCATCCCGGTGAGTTAGTCTTGATTAATGGGTTTGATGGAAGACACACCAACATGGCGTTTCACATACAAGCCAATGGTTGGCAACCCATTCACATTGTTTCCTATGGTATAGTAGATACCTTAATTTTCAACGGGGGGTAACTTTGTGTATTCAAGAGGCGTAAAAAGATATTAAAAACAAAGCTAGTATTTTAGAATTTTGAAAATGTGCAAACTATACAACATCCATTTAAGATGTCATCTACGAGTGCTACTCAACGATTTATACACACACACACACACACACACACACACACACACACACACACAAAAAAAAAAAAACAAAAGCTAAAGACATGGATGGGCATTGGCTGTCTCTCACCAACTGTGCTGGGTAACTTGCACCCTCCAAGGATTACTTCTGCAACCAGACAGCTACATGGGTGGAGCTTTAATGAGATAAGTCACCTTGTCTATTAGGCACGCTGCCCAATTCTAACCATTGAACCCAAAATCATGACCATCCAAAACTCCACAACAGACTAAATAGGAAATAATTAGGAAGGAATGATCACCATTAGTTTATATGATGTACCTCATCATGGTGAAAAACCGCCCACAAATCATAGTATTTCAAGACTAACTTCGTCAAATTACGTAAAATTAGAGGCTTTAGGTAAAGTTTGGACAATGGTATACTTGAGAGTTGAATTGGCCTGATTTTTCGAATCAAGGCCATACAACGTGTGGTTTAACTGATGGGTAGCGTTACTTTGTGCACCTTAACGAGTGTACATGGCAAATGTACCCGTACCTATGAGTCATCCACGTTGGCATTAGTGTATGTCTATGATCTATATATAGCGTTTTCATGTACAAAAATCCATATGTATATACATATATACGTATGGTGTATGATTTGCAATCCTACCTGAGGCATGAGACGTGGACAGTTAAGATGGGACCCATATAAGATGAAATTGCTTTTGCATTCGCCAACCAAAACCGAAAACTGTAAAAAAACCAAAGATGGGTATGGCTGCAGAAGCTGTGGGTATGGTGAGAGAGGTTTGTTGTAAAGAAAGGGAATAGCTTACTAGGACATTCCAAAGTTGTGTGTATGAGTGGTTAGATGGGACATGAATGAAGAAACATGGCATGAGAAAGAGAAGGGGGCCGGCCTCAAGGCAATCAAAGCTTTATGAAAGCCGCAGATACATGAAGAAAAAACAAAGTGTATTAAAGATGTGGAGAGTAAAAAAGAAAGATGTGGGAATGGCCCACCAAATAAAGAGTGGGGCTGGTCCATAAGATTCTGTTGGGTTTGTCCCCTTGGAAGTATGTGAAAAGGAAAGAGGGATGGTGCCTGGTGGTGAACCATCACAGTAGATGCCTCCCTGACCTTACTGTTGGTGTTGGGAACCTTAGACCCTTCAATACAACAAGACAGCCCATCCCTCTGAAAATGGTGTTCAATAAGAAAAAGCACAAAGTTGCTCTGTGAAAGCATAAATAGAAACACTTGCTGTGGGGGCTGTACATACCAACATCACAAATCAATTGCTTTGTCATTTCACCCCATCAATCCATGTCTACGCAGTATCCCTCCGATTTCATCGTGTGAGGGCCACTGTTTTATCAGTACAGATCGTCGGTGCGATCTGGGTCCCATGAACAAATCTTGGTCCTTTTTTGTTCAGTTGAATATGAACCATTGCTCTAGTACTATTTCTCTATTTAATGGTTTATATTTATTGTGGGTGAAAAACAATAACAGTTGGACTGTCCCATTGAGGTGATTTTCGGAATACAGTCCATCTTTAGTGGGTCACAATAGATCAATGGTCTGGATCGCTTAACAGAAATTGTACAAACGGAGAATCAGAGGATGATGTGCATTTCCTTGGGTCGTAGATCATGTAATTCGTAACTGAAAACATGGGCGTCCCCTCTCACCTAAACCATGTGCTTCAAGTCAGAGAACATTTTGCCAAATAACATGGCCCTACCATTCATTTATTAGAAACCCTTTAATGAGTCTCCATAAAGACTCACATGTACGACCGTATCATGCATGTATTTATATTTATATCATTATTAAATTTATATATATATATATATATATATATATATTATGATCCATGCTTTGCGACGAATACTCAGATTTTTAAGTTCTAAAAAATGGGGACCATGCTTTTCAATAATCCAGACCATTGGTCTACTGTGCACCACTGTGGATGGACTATGCCCATAAAAATCCCATCGACCAAACAATCCTAACCTTTAGATTTGTGGGCCTACGAATACGCACCGTAGAAGATAAATATAGTGATGGTCTACCTTCAACTGAAAAGAAGCTTAATATTGGTGCTAGGATTTCACATGTAAGATGTGTTTTAGGGAATGCTCCTATGATCGTTGGACAAAACATACAATTATATAAGTGGGTTTTAGAGAATGTTCCATTGATAGGGTCCACTTGGCAGAACTGAAAGCCAGATATCATGCGCGGAACAATCCTATAGTATACATTCGACTTAGATAGAATCTCAACGATCAGGGATCGATTTTCAGGCGAAACAGGCTTTTTTGGACCGTTGCTCTAAGTGGCTTTGTATATAGATGACTAAATGCGTGATGAAGGAAGTTTCTTACATACGGACCATCTAGGGTGGGGTATTTTTTATGAACGGTCTGGATCATCACATCGCGAGGCAGAAGGGGAGAGCAGAGCGTTGCTAGCAACCTCATCATTATTTATTTGGAAACTCGGTGAGATTATGACGATCCAAACTCATGCACAGAGAAATTGTGGACGTGGCACACATCTCAATCCAAAATCGTCCAAATCATGAACCGACTACAGATGGATTATATATCAAAATCCATTGATATAACAGTTGGTTGATCGTGGTTATCTGATGATAATTAAAATGAAAAATAATCAACGGTCCAAAGTCAACAAATTAATAAATCTTTCTAAGATCAGAATTATCTAATCAATCTGATTTCGGGCATATTCCATTTAAAGTGGGATCCACTCTTTGGACGGCTTACTTTATGATAAAGGTATGCAGACCGTGCTATTCTTTTCCGCATGTGTATAAAGTATCAGACTCTGTCAGAGTATCAAATAACTCCTCTTAGGAGCCCAATCTTACTGATCAGTTATTGATAGAGCTTTGTTGAACCCACACGCGTCTGTTTACCCAAATTGTGTGAAGAATCAGAACCATTCATCAAGAGCGATCTAACATTAGACAAAAATCATGCCAATCAACTATTTCGTTGGGTAAAATGTACGGAACAGTGGACGGATTAAACGAAAATTTCCCACAATCGACATTAAGTGGACCAGCCAAAATTTTGGAGCAAACTATCTACATGGTGGGCCTACCAGATGTACAGTTCAGATTCCCCACATACATGGCAGGTGGCACGTGTGGGCATAGCACATTGATTTAGCAGCTTTGATCCGTATATGGTTACATATTCACAGATAATAATAGCCTTTACGGATATCTTAAATTGAGGAATTATGATCAATAAATACAGTATGGTACCATTTCCAGTTTACAATTATGAGAAGTAGGGCCCATGGTTCAAAAATCCAGACCATTGGTCTGTTTAGTACCACCGTGGATGGACTACAGCATCTACAACTCCCGAATTAAATAATTTTGTCTTCTAGATTTGGGGTTTATAATAGATGTTTAAGATAATAAAATAACGTGCACACTAGTCAGAGTTAAGGACTATTCATCCAATGTGATACTTGGACTGTAACTTAGGTTAGCAACAGTGGGCTCCACAATTTAATCAGTTTGACTTAAATTAAGATATGCCACGTGTACCATTTCCAAGTGCTTGTGTATTAAGCATCATAGGCAGGCAGAGTATAAAATAATTTCCTTTCCTCCGACGACCGACAACCGACACTTAAAATAATAAAATCCTAAGGTCTGGAAGGGTGGGGCTAGTGGTGGTCTTGTGGTACTACTAACTCCCGATTTTGTAGCATGACATGTATAACAACCTAAGACCCACACCGTATGGCCTTCGACGTTTCACTGCTTTCGATGCTCCCCTCCGTATGGTTTTTCTGCCTCCCTTTACAATAACCCCCAAAAATAAAGACCCACACCTTTCTATGGGCATTTACAGGCTACATATATCCACAAAAGGAATTACATGGTTCTCTATCTAATGATACTGTTCAACGGTCTGGATCATCTAACTATGGGCTTCACTAGTGAGAACTGGACTCCCATGGATAGTGCACACATCCACATCTCATGGATCATATATTTCCCTAAAGGAATATGTGACTGACTTCGAGATCCAACCCGCTTCCTGCTGATAATGTATGGATGTGAATCCCATGTAATTTTAAGTATTTTAATCGTACTAGGCCACATGCCACGTGTGTGTTCTTTAAATATATTTCCTTCACAGTTATGGGTGTATGACCGATATATTATGAATAGAGTGTTTCTGGTGTAAAAATTATTTGTCAATGACAATTTGCACTATTGATGTGATTTGAGGATCACACTCGTACATGCATGTATATGACTCATTCCAATATGTTATGTGTGTGACCATCTAATTTCCAGCATCGGACATAGATGCAAATGAGCCACCATCAATTTCTAGCATGCACGGCATGCACTTACAAATATGCAAATTTATCATTTACTCATTTTTTTATAAGATCTTTAGATGTGTTATAATCTATCTTTTTCCTATTTAAGAGTACATGACAGACAATAATGATACAATTAGTTAATTAGCCACTTAGCATTATGCCATTGATGGTTAGTCTTGCAGAAATTTTACTTGAATCCTCCTATGCCTGCATCCGGGAAAACAATATGTCATATCAAAGTGAAGCCTATGACTTAAAAGCATAACAAATCAGTGATAAGACAACTTCTAATCTCACACCCGCAAATGCAAAGAGCTACCATGTAATCTCTTCCAGGAAAAAAAAAAAAAAATACTAGCAGGGAATTGCGTAATGCATGGTGCACATGTCCACTCTTTAACATGCCCTAAAGATGACTTGCATTTAAAAACACCATTCCTATGAGATAATCTATCATTCACTTTTCTTTTTGACCACTAACTATCTAGGTTGTGACCCATCGTACCCTCAATTTTGGCTTGAAAACAAATAACACCATCCCTTATATGTTCTTCCAAATTATACCTTCCATTGTTAAAATAAGGTCAAAAACACCTAACTGTTTTTTTTTTCCTTGGATGAAAAAACAATAGCTATAATTAAGAGTAAAATCGCTTCATAAAATAACAATATTACGTCTACCAAATCCCCCATACTTTACCCTTATCTCTAACTTTGGTCTCTCCTCTCTCCTCCTAAACCCTAAGTCTAACCCTACCCTCTCCCTACTTAAGGATAAAAAGGTTCTTTTACCATATCCAATAGTCATCCATAACATATATGACTGTAGACACTGAAAAATCGGCGCCACGCTGATTTTGTATTTCTTGTTTGATTGGGGGTGATAAGTTGATTATGGATATTGGAGTTGCCACTAGCCGAAAAAATCTTAAAATCCCGCGGTCGGCTAAAACTACAAAATACGTAAGGCGAAGGAAATCCAGGTACTTCCCAACCTTAGATTGACTCCTAGTCTGCGATCCAGGATTCAGGGCAAGGGATCTCGGTTATAAAGAGGGAAGGTGTTAGGCACCCTCTCTACCCGTACAAATGTATGGTCTCTACTCAGTGTGATAAAACAATCTCAAGGGATGATGGATGCTGTGACCGTGATGGGACTAGACACACACATGGATTTCTGATGTAGCAAGATTCGAGATTTCGTTAAGCCATGGAGCATATGTCCCACTGTATGTCTAGAAAGCGAATGCGATGATGCTCATGTAAACAGGTAAAGAAAAGATGGACTAAATCACTAGAAATTTTTGATGTGATAGGATCCGGTGTACGGCAAGTCACAGAGCATACGTTCACTAGAGATCTAGAGAAGCAGGGGGATTGAGAAGGGAATAAATGTCATGATGAATGCTTGTATGTAGAATAGATCTTTGGCTTGATCTTGAGTAGGGTAAGACATGAACCGGACCATGACCAGATCTGGGCTAAGCTTATAGGTTGGAAAGGTTGAGAGGAAGGCTAGGGGATGGCTAGAAAGATCAGATCTATGAAGGCTTGGGAGCTCCTTCCCTTTTCCTCACTCTCTCACTCTCTCTTCCTCACTTTCTCTCCCTTGGATGAGAAGGTCCCCCCCCCCCCAAGGGGATGGATAGAAAGATCAGATCTTTGAAGGCTTGGGAGCTTCTTCCCTTTCCCTCACTCTCTCACTCTCTCTTCCTCACTTTCTCTCCCTTGGATGAGAAGGTCCCCCCCCCCCCCCCCCCCCCCCTATTTTTTTCTCTAAATGTGAAGAGGAGAGGGCTATTTATAGCCTTCTCCAATGGCATTGCTGTAAATTCTGGGTTTGAGAGGGGTAAAAGGTGAGGTGGTAAGTTATGATTGGTTATGGAGAGAGGAATGCCACATGGCACTCTCTCATTAGCCATGAGGGGCGGTAAAAAGGTAAATAGTGAAATTTAGGAGGGTAATTTTGTAGGAAAGTTGACTTTTGGACGCTGGGACAGCTGTCCGCACGTGGCCCGGGGGCAGCGGCACTTGAAGTACCACAGGCGGCGGTCGACTACCGCCCGGGCTCAGTTCAGGCCGATTTCACGCGTGCGAACCTTGTACACTATGCGAGTTCACTCGGAAGTTTCCTTTTTGAATTTTTCAGCTCAGAAAAATGGGTTTCGACTTGGATAATGATGATATGAGCCATGGTATGGGGCATAGGCAGGGTTACACGTGTGATGAATGGTTTGGATCGTGGTTTTGGATTACGGATTTGGGTTTTAGGGGCTTTGGTTTGGTTGAGTATGATCATAGTTCCTAAACGGTCTTAACCTTTTCAAGATATAGCCCTGGTGGGGTGTCTACAATGACATAGTTCAAATATGTTTCAATGACAGATTTTAACGACAAGATATATAGTTTTTTTTTTTTTTTTTTGAATAACCCGTGCATGCATGGTATTGATTAATTTATGATATGTTACAACTTTAGCCCTTCAATAATTCAAACCGTTTATATGATGCCCCTCAGTGTAGATTGGGGATGGTAGATAAATTAAATTAAAATCCCTTTAGAATGGAATATCTCTTCGTTTGATCATGGACTAGTCTCCTTAACCTTGTAGTAAATTGAAGGGGTTGATTGTGTCTTTGAGCAATGTATGTGTTTTAATTGGAGCATGTTTCATTAATCCAGTTCATTGAAAAGAACAACAACAACAACAACAAAAAAAATCTACCTTAGATGGATTATATATGCCTCCAAATCTCCTTGAAAATACAATCTCAACCTTTCAATTTGTTCACCTACATATAAACATTCAAGACAGAAATAATAAATGTGCACGTTCATTTGGAAAAGGCCCTAATATTGGTTCATAAGATCTTTCAAACCCTTACTGGAAAAGGATTGGCTAGTGTACCACACACCAACAACCTGACTGGTGTGTTAACGTCACCAAGTTCTATGGATCCCATCATGAGATATGTGTTATATTAAAACCGTCCATCCATATGGCGAGCTCATTATAAGATTTGAGAAAAAAATATATTAAAACAGATCTAAAGATCAAGTGGACATTGCAAAAAGCAGCAATGGATTGAGCAACTATCATTGAAACCCTTTTGGGGTCACACGAGTTTTGGATCAATATGATATTTGTTTTTCCTCTCCATCTAGGTCTTTGTGACCTTATAAATAGATTGAATGGAAAATAAATGTTACAGTGAGCTTATGAATATTTTAACGGTGAGAATCATCGATCCAGCTCCTATTCATGGTGTGGTCCAATTGAGCTTTGTATATGATTCATTTTTGGGCACATGTTCTAAAAGGATTTCTCCCAATCGATGAACACTGTAGATATAATAAATACATCATTGTGGGACTCATATAACTTTGATATCTTTTGAAATGTTTGTACACGACGGAGCTCGAGGAGAGGAGCGTCACCGCTCATCTTCGGGAAATGGATTGGTTATTGTACCAAACACCACCAACCTAGCTAGTGTGGGTACACAGGAATAAAAGCATTGACACTCCTCCAGCTCCGAGTTGTACTTACTATTGATAGGAGTGTATATCGAGCTAAACCGAGTTGAGTTGGCCTCAACTCGATTCGGCTCGGTCACTAGACAGACTCAACTCAAACTCGACTCGATTCGATGACCAATCTAGCATCTCCAACTCGACTCAGCTTAGTCAGCAAATCGGACCAGTTCGAGCCGAGTTCGAGCTCCAGCTTTCGAGTTAAGTTCGAGCTCGAGCTTTCCAACTAAATTCAAGTTCGACGAGCAGAGAGAGAGAGAGACAACAAGGAGCTGGTCGGGCGAGCAGAGAGAGAGAGAGGCAACAAGGAGCTGGTCGGGTGGGATGATTAGACGAGCAAAGAGAGAGAGGCAGCAAGGAGTTGGTCGAGTGGACCGACTGGACGAACAGAGAGAGAGGGAGGCAATAAGGAGCTGGTCAGGTGAGACGACTAGATGAGCAGAGAGATAGAGAGAGAGAGAGAGAGAGAGAGAGAGAGAGTTGGTCGAGGAGGACGACTGGACGAGCGTAGAGAGAGGGAGGCAAGGAGCTGATCGGGTTCTTTTTTCAAACAAAATGGGGAAATAAGAAGGGCGTAGATGCTAAAGTTTTTTAAAAAAAAACCTTTGTATACCTACCTAACCGAGTCGAACTGGGTTCGAGTTACATATCGAACCGAGTCAAGTCGAGCTGGGGCCAGCTCGAACTCGACTCGAACTCATTTTCGAGCTGTAAAAACCGACTCAACTCGGATTAAACTCAGCTTTGGGCCGAGACGGGTCGAGCGAGCTAACAAAGCTAGCTCGGTTCATGTACACCCCTAACTATTGAAAGGAGATCAAAGTCATATGGGCCCACAATGATGTATTTATTAATATATCCACACCATTTATTCATTTTGTGAGATCATTTTAGATTTTCATCTCAAAAATGAGTCATTTCCAAAGCTTAAATGGACCACACCACAGGTAGTAGGGTAATAATGATTATCACCATTAAAACTTTCATGCGTGTGTGTGTGTGTGTTCCATCCAATCTATTCATAAGGTAAAACGTACTGGGATGAATAGGAAATACAAATATCATATTAATCCAAAATTTTTGTGGCCCCAAAAGAATTTCAATGGTAGATTATCACTTTACTGCTTTTGACCATGTGGTCCAATTACTCTTCATATTTATCTTCTTTTTTTTTGGGCTCTAGCCTTAGGATGAGATTGCCATGTAGATGGACGGTTTGCATATAACTTATACCTCACGATGGGACCCACAAAACTTGGTGACATCAACACACCATCTACGCCGGTGGTGTGCGGTACACCAGCCAATCCGCTTCAAGCCTCGTCACAAAAATAAGGGACGCGGATTAGCTACTGACAGGCTGAGCAGCAAGACTCGCTACCGAAGTGATGTCACCAACTTATGTAGGCCCTACCTTGATTATGTTTTGTATCCACGTTGACCATACATTTTGAGAGACCATTTTAGGGCATGATACAAAGATTGAGGCTGATCCAAGGCTGGACTGGGCTCCATCATAGAAAACAATGGAGAGAATGATGCCCACCATAGAAACCTTCTGAAGGTCCACCATGATGTTTCTTTGAGATCCAACCTGTTCATGTGTTAAATCAGACATGAAAGAATGGAACACACAAATATCAGCTTGATTGAAAACTTTTGTGGCTGTTAGAACTTTTTTACGGTGGGCGTCACTCTCCTCACTGTTTTCTGTGGTAGGGTTGACTAGAGCTTTGGATCCAACTCGTTCTTTGGATTATGCCCTAAGATGATCTCTCTAGATGAACGGTATAGATACAAAACATACATCATAATGAGGCCCACATAAGTTGATGACGTCACTTCAGTAGCCAATATCGCTACTCAACTTGTGGATCGGTATCCAATCCTCGTCCAAAAATAAGCAGGTTAGGGAATCAAGTAATTATTACTCCTGCTTGAAAAATAGGATCTCGAAGGGAAAGAATGTTTTCTAATACCTTGTAATACAGAGGTTAGCTACCCCCAGACACACCTCTGCTGACCTGGCACGTGTTGGACATCCGGTCCATGTTTCAGGTGGGACCCAGGGTTCATCTAGCAGGCCGTAAGTTCATGATAGATAGGCCGCACATGTACTGAAACAATCAACAGTCTGAAAAACTATTTCCCTAGTTTTTCCAAGGCCATCAGTACCATCATATGGGTGGGCCTATCTTTATTAAGTAAATTTTGGTCCTCTGATTTATGCAGTGGGTCCCACATGATACAAGTGAACACACGTGTGACATTGACATGTTAACGGGGTTCCAACCCAGCCTACGTACGGGAAAAATAAAAATAAAAAATGCTAGCCACGTAAAATACTTTTATAAGCTGACACCGTAATGGATGATATATTATAAACAGGGCCTCAGAAGTTTCTTAAAATTTTCATCCTCGGGCTACACGTCATTCAAATTTAACTGTCCATATCATGGGTCTCCGTTTATGATTATTTGATTACCTTCCTTTCTTATTAGTGGACTTTTATTTGGTGGTCAATAATAAAAATATCCAATGGTTCTATTTCAGCAACCAAGTGTCCGCCACTCAGAGGTTCGAATTTTTCAACCCTTCTGATTTTGGGTTTGTGACTCGATAACACTGGATTCCACAATTTAGTCGGCTTAATTGAAGTTGATGTGCACCATGCATACAATTTCATTTCTTGGTGACTATGTATGAAGCGTCATACACTGCCAGAGTATCAAATAACCTCCTGTCTAATACGCAGGTCAGTGCATAAATCTTCCATTCAGTTTTCTCCCGGCCGTACACGTTGACAGAAACGTCAGGTGATCCAGACTGTTTATTAAGTGGGCCACCACCTGAGTTACATCAAAATATAATAACCAAATGGATAGCTCTGACCATCCAGTTGTCGCGAGTACTTGGGGTTGAATGTGGCCTGGTACAATAACCATTACTCTTGAAATCCACTGATTGGATGGCTATCATATTCAAATTCCTTGATTTTCAAGAGATGGCCTATCCGCAAGGTGGCCCACTGGAGCAGTAGTGATGATTGTCAGATGTGCTTGCGACGTGTATTGCAAGGAGAGAAAAGCACAGCCACACCGTACTTTTTTGCAATTAATATTACTCTGAAGGACCAGGAGAGCTTGAACTCAAATCTCATTTCTTTAGAGGGATGCGTCTCTACCATCTCAATTAACTAGCTGGAGACAAAGTCGCTGATTCGACGGTTACCATAGTCCGATGTCCTTGACTTTCAGGACGTGGCTATCCGCACGGTGGCCCACATTAGCTGTATGTGTCCGCTGGGTGCACTGCGAGGAGGGAACGTCACGGCCTGACAGTACTCATTCACAGTCACCTGCATATATACTATAATTCTTGCACGCAATGTAAACGCTAAACATATAAAGTAAAGTGCATATATTGAGTTAAAGATTTATGAGGTATTTGGCTGTACCACATATCATAACTTTTCATCATCAATCAGTCTTCTCTTGTGCAACATATTCTGAAATTCACAGGGTTGTGATAGCAATTTCAGATAAGGACTTTCTAGAGTCTTTATCCATACCTTAGTGGCATACTTCAGAAATTTCAACACTAGTAGTGAAATCTCACTATGATGCGAGTGTGTGGGTGAGTGAGGTGTGTGTAAAAAAAAGAATAAAGAAGAAATAAAACCATTGTTTTTTTCTATTTTCTTCATTTTCATGGAATATGGGTAACAAATTTAACCAACTGTTTAGATGTATTAGAAAAAAATAATAATAATAACTCAAAAGCATATATTCTTTAATTGGTTACAAAATGATTATAATAAAAAGGTTTTATTATCAATTTTGATCATAAATTTCATAGGATATTTCATTGGTTTTATAATCTCTAACAATAACTATGATCAAATGATCCTAATAAGTTGATCAACAGGTGATACAATGGGCCATAAAAATCATTTTTCAATCCACCTTTGATTCATCCTAAACAATCACTCTTGACTTGATGATCCTAGCCATCCAACTAGTGGCCACAAATGGATGGTCAAGATCATTAATGGAAAAAGATAAGACAAACTTATTTAGAAACATTTAGAAGGCTCATGCTATATCATATGTCCATATTTGATGTGTGTGCAAGTGTAGATGGGAAAGCCATGGGCAGCCATGACCTTCCCTTTGTATTATAAAATTAAAACCGATAAGCTAATTGACATTATCATGTAGTAATCATTAATAGTTTGGTAATTTACGGAGAGCTGTGAACTTTGGGTTTTCAAAGGATATCTTTGGAGATATGTGGGTTGTAGTTATAATTCATAAATAAGGCTAATGGGACTGGCTCATCACCAGCCCAGATTACAAGCCCAAATAGTCCTGTAGGCCAAGCTTAGAGGGCCTTACGACCCGTGAGCTTCCGCGGTACTTTTCTAAACCTATGGCATTTGACCTGACAAAACGGATGCAAATTGCGTGGTAACCTAACATGGTGAGCTTTGATTGGCCCGCATGCAATTCTCATATATATAACCCCATGCAAATTGTATTTGAAAGTTGTTTGATGAGTATATATCTAATAACACGGTATGGTCCAATTAAATCCCATCACATTGGGCCACCATAGATGGATAAGATCGACATATCAAAACGGTTTTTTTTTTAATATTCCTGGAGGGTATGTGGCTTGATAAGAAATAAATAATAATTATTATAGTAACAGTACCTAGGAATAATTGGAACCTTCTAACTGTTGTCATAAAATACGAAAACCAGCGGTGGCTGTAAAGACTAGCTAATTCAGAAAGAAAGAAAGAAAAAAAAAAAAAAAAAAAAGGTTATTAGATGGTTGAGACAGACCAATCGAAATAAATTTCGGTCGGGGAAAACCAACGACATAGCATGCAGATCATCATACAAATGTGCAACGTGTATGGCAGACAATCCGGAGGTACGAAAATACGGTGTGTCGAGGGGCACGGGATGAGCATACGGTGGAAGGCAAAGAAGCCGTATTCGTATTTAAAATGCTTGAATTTCATTTACTCGCTTCCCAAAATATTTTGAGTACCATCAGAAGATAAAATGACAAAAACAAGAGAGTATGAATAGAAGGGTTACAGGTGCTTTTCGCTTTTAATTACTTGAAATAATCTCTTCAAAGCGATCGACAGTGAAAGAGAGGACAGCTTTGATTTCGTTGAGATTTCCCTGCATTGATGGTGCAACGGACAGTGCTTTGCTAACGCAGGGGTTTGTCAGCATCCGTCTCTCTCTCTCTCTCTCTCTCTGTCTCTCACCACGAATAAGTGAGGGTGCATACCCACGTGTATACCGTTCTTTGTGCTGTTGCGAACAATCAAAGCAGGCCCAACGGTTCAGCCACGTCGGGTTTGCGTAACCAAGCCTAATCATGCGAGTGCGTGACTATTTGCTGACGTGGCTGGATGACTTAATTTAGATGAGATCCACTCCGTCCAACAGGTACACCACCCCATGTTAGCCCTTGATCCCCAACATCACACTGAAATATTTAGTGTGTAAAATCTTCCTGTAATATGTAAATTTACTTGGTGGGGTCAACCTGAGTTTCGTATAACGTGATTTTTAAAGGGCTGCTTCTTCTTGGTGAGAAGAGTCGCATGAATGGATTGGATGGCATATAGAAACAACGGTGGATGGTCCATCCCAAGTCTTCCTCGTGATGTAGCCTACGGTTTCCAGGGTCAACATAAGGCAGCGCATTGACGGATGGCGTGGATCTCGTGCATGTTACCACGTGGTGATCGGTCAGCTGTAGTCCGTAGAAACAACCCGCGTGTAAGTACGCCCCCTTTGAAGTAGATGATGATTGATGATGGAAGTTAATTGCTCGCGCGTGGGGGATTGAACTGGTGATTCTCAGCACACGTGCCAACGTATGAGAAATGTACGACATCTGAACTAGGCATCCGGTGTAACTAAATATGAAGATCCCCTTCGCCGTCGATCAGGCCGAGGAGGAGGGACATACGCGTATGAGGAGAACGGACAATCCCAAATAAATCACCAGCGTTAATTACCTTCACCGTGGAGCCCACATTAATAATATATGTTATGAGTAAAAATGAACTAATCAGATGTAAGAGACTGATGAGCAGATTTTCGCATCAACAGTATGTTATATATCAATGCCGTTCATCCCTTTTTCGAGCTCATTTTAAGATATGGTCCTAAAATCACACCACAGGAACGGTGATTGAACCCTCTCCGTTGAAAACTTCCCATGCCCCACTGTAAGAAAATATCTAATATTTATTTGTCATCTGACCCTTTGACAAGGTCGAACAGACCTAGATGAAGGGAAAATACAAATATCGCTTGAACCAAAACTTGTGGGGCTTAAAAATCTTTTAATGGTCATTCGGCACTTTTTACAGTGGTGTGGTCGACTTGAGACTTTAATATTCTTAAAATTTGAAATAAATTCATAAAATGATCTAAGAACACGGATGGATGGCATGGAAATGCAATACATTCATCAAGGTAGGCCTCATACGGTAAGGGAAAGACCCACTTGGTTGTTACCCAGGTAACAGCTAATCCGCTCCCCTGGGCCACCTAATGACTAGATGAGAAATCAGAATAGCGTTATCGAACAGTATACCTTCATGTTGACCCCCAAAACGTAAACGTCTTGGATCTCGTACACGTGTGCAACATTTCACATCTTCTCTCTCTTCCCTGTCACGTACATGAGAGTAGGAAATTTGGGATCAGTCCCACTTCAGGTCCCACTTCTCTTCAGGTCCCACTCAGAAGTCGTCTGCCCATTTATTTAATGGGTTGACATGTGACCCGACTCATGATGGGCTTTGGATCATACGGCAATTCAGGTCAACTGGTGGTAGACTCACACGAGTTTCGGCACGAGCAACCGTTGTGGTGAAATCTTACCCGTGTGAGTGCATGTCTACAAGAATAAATAAATAAAATTAAGATGAACGGGTTCAGTTTCAAGTCAGGCCTAGTCATAATGTGCACGATTCAACTCGATTGACTGAGTAGACGACTCAGTATCAAGCCAAACTGGTTGGTAACAAAATCCGAGTTGACTTGGACACGTTACTCGCCCGAGTCTCTTAAAACCATGCAATTTATCACATGGCTAGGTATGAGTCTGATACAATAATTACAATTGAGTTTTTACACCACTAATGTTTTAAACCATGCAATTTATGGAAATTATCAATTTCGATGGTTAATAACGAAAATGACTGCTAGTCTAAATTCGACAGCTATAATAAAAAGATCAAGATACCTCAATTACTGTGATATATATATATACACACACACACCCACAAAATTTGTACAATTATATTGTCATAAATAATGGATGGACAACCGCATTTTAGAAATAGACTAGTTGCAAACTATTGCTAATGTCTGGCTCAAAAGAGGAAAAAAACAACTACATGCTAAATTAATTATTATTTATTGAGTATTGTCAAATTGAAATTTGGGTTTATGAGAGGATCTATATGTACTTAACTTATTAAGTAATTGTCCAGCTTTGAAATTTGGTATCTAAGTTAGCTAGATCCGACTCTCAATCTCGCATTGTGATTATTATTTTTTTAAAACAATCTCAACCATAAATATAGTAAAAACTACATTACAATAAATTCAATATTCATCAAATATAATATTTAGAATCTCGGAAATTTTTATTTAATTTTTGGGTGGCCCAATTTGCAGATCCAGGTATGATGTACAGCTGGATGATAAGATATATGTGAAATAACAAAATGATTAAGAATTTAATGCTTTATACAAGTTAATGTAGGATTACTATCATTTTTAAATAAGTGAAAAATGAGTTTTTACTTAATTAGGTTTGTAGATTATTGGATAAATGGCTTAAATTATTAAACTACAATACTCAAAATGAATAAATGAGTAAGTGACTGCATACCCTACATGGTTGGGTTTAGTATGTGTTCTATTATTAGATTTGAGTTGGTTAATGAATGGAAGATTAATCTTAAATATATGAATAAAGAGAGTGTGCGTATACGTATGCATATATATACACTAAAACTATACAATTATCAATCAATAATACATACTAAATAAATTAATCATGCATATCAATGACCACAACTTGCACACTTTATATATATGCATGTATACATAAATATGTGAATAAATAGAAAGATTATGCATAAATACTTAGATGAATGCAAGTGTGCATGTATGTAGATACAAGCACCAAAATCTCATGTCATTATAGTAATTCAGGTTAAACCTTCGTATCTATACTTGATGGGTCTAAATTTTTTGTCTAAAGCCACTAAGTATCAAAATAGGTCCATTGATCGACCAGGTCTACAAAACCCATTTGCATGGTAAGTAAGGTGACTAATATTACTATCATGCAGCAGGTGTCTAAAAGCTTATAAATTAGGGTCGTTCATACCATGGAACCTGGTATCTATGTGCCATGGGCCCAAAACGAAGCTAGTCCCATCTTCAGGTGGGCCACTGTATGCATGGAATATGTGCACACCATTGTTGAGGGTCAAATACTGCATATTAGACCCCATTTATTACCTGAATTCACGCACATAATGCCGTTTAATGGCCCGTTTTGCCGTGTTTGTGATACAGGGTGTAGTTGAAAGCATGAAATGCAAAAAGTTGCTAAAAGTATGAATTTAACACTCTGTTGACGCCACAGGTAAGGGACACACTCCAGGGGATCAAGATTGACAAATATACACGGTCAGAAATCCGAGAAAAGTTAGAAATTGAAGCTCAAGTGGCCTGAAGGACGTCCAGAATGCAAGATCACGAGGTTCCCACCATCCGTTCGGCTCGAAACTTCATACGTCGCCTGAAGACCATAAATTAACCGTACATATAAAATTTCAGCCATTGAAGATCTCGGAAAGTGCCCCAACTGACAGATCAGCCCATAAACCGTTGATTCTGGGCCTACCTGATATCTGGAACTGCCTCAAAATTATTATTGACGCCTTAAATGAGGAGTCAAAACAGATGGACGGTGCAGATTTCTCCAAAATATTGCAATGGACCCCATATGAAATGAGTGTGTACAGTACACATGTGCACTCGCCGTGCACCAAAATTTCCAAAAGTCGCCGTCGGTCAGCTCAAAAAAAAAAAAAAAAAAAAAAAAAAAAAAAAAAAAACCTGCGGCGGACGCACGGCGCTGGCCGTTTTTGCGATCAGTTGTGGGCCCCACACGTGCCCCATAAGCTCGATCTGATCCGTCCACCGTGTAGAGGGCTTCGAGCACTACAAAACCATGTTATCACTTTTTACCCATGCGTGCACACGTGTGAGATACAGAGGCCACAAAAGGGCTGCTCGGTAGCGTTCAAAACTGATTCTTTTGTGATTTCTTCTCTGGGACACGTCAATGGACGTTCAAAACCATCCATTCTTGACTGAAATTTCGTTCTGAATCCAATGGACGGGGTGGATTTTTCAGAAAATGCTTATGTGGGGCCCACCGACCACAACAGCGAAATGGTGCGAAAGGTTTCGCACATCCGCGAAAATCGATTTTTCCAGGCAGTTTTGGGCCACCATCTTTGATCATATGGCAGATCTGAACCGTCTATCATGTAGAGGACCCAAGAAAGTACTAAGGGGCGGTGTTTCTTTGGAATTTGAGCGAGAAAAGTGGCGTGTTTCGAGGCACCAAACTTGGCTGCGAAAAAGCTTTCAATGGGCATGCATAGCTTTCCAAATCCGTTTCAAATCCGATTTTCACCACTCCAGCAGCTATATAAGGAGGTTTTGGACGTGGAGCAAGGAAAGGGGCTTCCAGATTTTGAACGTGAAGAAGTGAAGAGAGAAAGACAGGGAAAGTTTGTTTTTATTTCTTTTCTTTTTTTTTTTCTTTCTTTTTCTCTTTGTTGATTTGGAGCTAGCCATTCATGTTGTCAGGCTAAATTCCTTAGCTAGGGCTAAGGGGTGAAACTTGTAGCGTGATGGGAGTGATTTGCTTATGCCTTTTGTTTGAATTGAATTGGCGTTAATTTTTGTTTTATTAATAGGAATATTTTTAGTCTTTAATGGTCTGTTGTGACTGAAATTACAGTGGGTTTGCGATGGCTTTGAATGTTTCCTGTTCCTTTTTATGTTTATGACGTCAGGAAGCCCTGTTGTTCACCATAGTCTCCTGGGCATGGTTGGATGACGGTACCCTTCTTAACCTTCATACATGTTGATTGGTTGGCAATTAGTTTAATTCTATTGTTTATCATAGTCTCCTGGGCATGGTTTGGTGATGGAATCCATTCTAATTCATACACCTTTCATCTCTTTGAAAACTAGATCAACGGCAGTTCAGTAATTTCTCTGATTTTTGATGCAAGCATAAGTTCTCCCTGATCTCTACAAGTGGATCCTCTGAATCCCTAGTTTCCTATCTCTGAGTTGTTTCATAAGTTTTAGATTAATTATTCTACAAGTATTTCACCATTGCTAATTGATTTAGAATTCATCTTAGCCTAGTTCTAGTTCTATTTAATTTTAGATAACGTACAAGTTTCAGTCCCTTGGGATTCGACCTCGGTCTTACCGAGTTATTACTACATCACAACCCTGCACTTGGGGAGTGAACAAGTTTTTGGCGCCGTTGCCGGGGACTGTCGGCTACGTTTTTCTGAAATTAATTAGTTTTAGGATTAGTTTAAGATTAGGATTTTTACTAACTTTAGTTTTAGGTTTAGATTTTTCTGATTTTTTTTGAACTAACTTGTCTTTCCTGTTTTGTAGGATTCTGAGATAGAAACTTCTAATTTGGTGATATCTTTTCTAATTTCTTTATTTTTTTTCTATTAGGGTTTTTAGAAATTTTATAATCTTAGACTAACTGTTTTAGAAACTAACTTGTTTTGTTTTTTTTTTTTTTTTTTTTTTTTTTCTTCTGCAGGATCTTAACATAGGAACTTCTTACTTGGTAACACCCTTCTAACTTCTTCTCTTTCTTTCCATATTTCTATAGGACTTTTCTTTTGTTCTAGGATTAGACTCAGAGTCAGGGTTCTACCATGGAATCGTGGGTACATGCATACGCTAAGATGGATAGGAGATATTGGGGAATGCCCGAGGGTTGTGGAATTCAACGTATACCTCAAGATTTTTCTCCATCACAAACAGACATTGAGAACCGACTAGAACGTTATCTTCCATCGGTTAATAGGGCTGTATACGATCGTAATTATGGGAATGAGGATTATTACCAACCAGCAGATTCTCCCACTTATGATCAGTATGACTATAACCAGTGGAAACATCAAAATTGGGAAAATGAACCAACTACATGTTATGATGATTATTCTCTTAGATCCCCTACCTTTGAAATCCATCCAGAAACGATCCAAGAGGATTCATATCAGCGTAATCTTTCAGCCTGTCTTGTGGAAATGAGAAAAGTAATGGAAACAATGAAAGGACTCGATGCGCGTCTTGATAGGATAGAGGAGGCTCGGTCATCCCAGCCACGACCTAATCTAAAAATACAATGCGAAGAAAGTGATCCGCACTCACTTTTAAAAGAATCTGGAATTTGGAATGAGGAGTTGGATTCCGTAAATGAGCATGTGGTTCAATTTTCCGATGAGTCAATCTCGATGACTGTCCGAAAGAATGGTGAAGATACATGGGTGTCTTTTAAATACATTGATGATGACACAGTTTCCTTACATGACACACAAGATTTCAATGATGAGGAAGAAGTTAGTTTATGCAAACCTCAACCCATGTTAGGTGTAGAATGTGAGGAAAGTGATCTCATCCCGAATGTGCACTGCACTGGACTAGACAATGATGCGTATTGGGATGATGGTCATGAATGTGCAGCCCAAATTCTCCCTGAATCAATCTCAAATCTGGTCCAGGTCAACGATCAAGACGTGCACGAAGTGATCGGTCAGGAAGATCTACTCCACTCATCTGACATGCCTGATTTAAATGTGGAGAATGAACCTCTTACAACCGACTCTTCTAACTCTTGTGAGGCATGTTTAGACCACTCCCTTGAATTGAATGATGATATGATTCGGGAGGAGGAGTTGCCCGCTACGACTCTGCAATTCGAAACCACTCAGTTGAGGCCACCATCTGAGCTGCAAACAATTGAGAATTCAGCGCCTCAATTGAGTAATTTCAATGAACAGAGTGATCACATCAATGCTTCACTTACTGATTTTCAATCTTTTTGTGCAGGACTGGAGCAAGAGAGCGCACCTCCATCCACTTTCAAAGATGAGGGATTCTTTACGCAGATCATCACAAGCCACAAAAACGAGTCACACTCATCTGAATTTCCCAACTCGTGGGATTGCTTGGCACACTTTGCGGTTTCAAACGATTTCATGTTAAAAGACAAAGTGGATACCTTGCGAGACAACATCTCGGTAGTCATCACTGACCAAACGAACCCTTATTCTGAAACCCTCTCTTCCCCTGATCCTAAACGTCTACTAGTAAAGGAAGAGGAGTTGAATCTAAAACCGAAGTTTGAAACTTCGGAATATGTTGAGACTACATTACTTTTTAAGAAGTTTTCTAAACTTTATTTACTTGTAGTCTTTGATTCACCATGTAATACTAACGTTGAAACTTCTTCTGTCTTAGGTGAATCGTATATATTACGAATACCTCCAGCAATTCAATGGAAGATTTCTTATGAGGTACATAAGTCTTTCTGGAAAGTCATGCTCCAGGGTGCCCAAGCCTATTGCAAAAAAGGTTTTTGGATGATCTTGTTGAGGAGCTTACTAAGAGACTTATCAAGATATTGGCCAGAAGGGGAACCTTGCGGCATGATCGATTCAATGTTTGTGGGTAACATTACTGCAAACCTTCACGAGACTACAACTCGTCCACTAGGGGTAACCTAGGGGTTTAAAGGCTTGTTGCATACGCTAAATGCAATCGAGAGCACCTGCGAAAGTGGTATAGGTAGGATTTTATTTTTGTTATTTTTGTTCTGCTTTCTCTCTCATGCTAACAAGCTTCCATGCCGTGATCTATTGGAAACTCTCTTGCTTCGTTATTCAGGTACTATCTTCCCATCACTTCTCATTTACTTTCATTGTCCCATGTGCATTGCATGCTCATATCTTTTACATTGAGGACAATGTAGATTTTAAGTTGGGGGTGGAAAATTAGGTAACCTAATCAGTATTTTCTTGGTCTTGAGCAACAATTGTGAAAAAAATTTTGAATTTTTCTGAAAATTTTTATGAATTCGAAGTGATTTTGACAGATATTCCTAATTTAAATTTTCAAGGTACATAATGTTGGATTTATGACTCTTGAATTCTGTATCTGTTAGATTTCATAGTTAAGTGAATTATTAATCCATGATTAGAAGTTGTAAACATTGATTAAATCATGATTTCAGGACACGTCTTGCTTACACATTAAGATTTCAGTTCCATATCGAAGGATTAACTTGGTAATCACCAAGCACGAAGGGAACCAGTCTGAAATATCTTGCCATCAGGGTATAAAAATTGAACAGGTTGGGCAATTAATCTTCACCATGGGTTTGCTCCCTACAGGTGAAGGTTTGATTCCCCAAGGTTAAACATTCAAAAAAAAAAAAAAAAAAAAAAAAAAATTTTTTAGGTAATTGGTCTTTTGCCATAGGTTTGCTCCCTATTGGTAAGGATTTGATTCCTCTTTTTGGCATGACTATTAATGGAAAAATAAAAAGTTGAAAAGATCAAAAGATGAAATTTATGAGGCAAGTTTGGTTTTCATGAATTCTCTTGCTGGTTACCAATGAGATCTTGAAATAACAAATTCAATCTTAATATGATTAGCTGAGATTACACTATACATCCATGGATCTCAATGTTTAAAATTTTTCTAATTGAAGGATTAATGCTTTACACTTGATTATGAAGTCTACAGTGCGCTTGAGCTCAGGAGAATACAATTTCTAACATTTATGAATATTAAATTTCTCGTATTTTGTTCAAAATCTCACTTGATTTCATAGAAAGTTCTCCTATAATTCTCAACTTATTTTTCGCATATTTTGCTCGGGACTAGCAAAATGCTGGTTGGGGGTTGTGTTGAGGGTCAAATACTGCATATTAGACCCCATTTATTACCTGAATTCACGCACATAATGCCGTTTAATGGCCCGTTTTGCCGTGTTTGTGATACAGGGTGTAGTTGAAAGCATGAAATGCAAAAAGTTGCTAAAAGTATGAATTTAACACTCTGTTGACGCCACAGGTAAGGGACACACTCCAGGGGATCAAGATTGACAAATATACACGGTCAGAAATTCGAGAAAAGTTAGAAATTGAAGCTCAAGTGGCCTGAAGGACGTCCAGAATGCAAGATCACGAGGTTCCCACCATCCGTTCGGCTCGAAACTTCATACGTCGCCTGAAGACCATAAATTAACCGTACATATAAAATTTCAGCCATTGAAGATCTCGGAAAGTGCCCCAACTGACAGATCAGCCCATAAACCGTTGATTCTGGGCCTACCTGATATCTGGAACTGCCTCAAAATTATTATTGACGCCTTAAATGAGGAGTCAAAACAGATGGACGGTGCAGATTTCTCCAAAATATTGCAATGGACCCCATATGAAATGAGTGTGTACAGTACACATGTGCACTCGCCGTGCACCAAAATTTCCAAAAGTCGCCGTCGGTCAGCTCAAAAAAAAAAAAAAAAAAAAAAAAAAAAAAAAAAACCTGCGGCGGACGCACGGCGCTGGCCGTTTTTGCGATCAGTTGTGGGCCCCACACGTGCCCCATAAGCTCGATCTGATCCGTCCACCGTGTAGAGGGCTTCGAGCACTACAAAACCATGTTATCACTTTTTACCCATGCGTGCACACGTGTGAGATACAGAGGCCACAAAAGGGCTGCTCGGTAGCGTTCAAAACTGATTCTTTTGTGATTTCTTCTCTGGGACACGTCAATGGACGTTCAAAACCATCCATTCTTGACTGAAATTTCGTTCTGAATCCAATGGACGGGGTGGATTTTTCAGAAAATGCTTATGTGGGGCCCACCGACCACAACAGCGAAATGGTGCGAAAGGTTTCGCACATCCGTGAAAATCGATTTTTCCAGGCAGTTTTGGGTCACCATCTTTGATCATATGGCAGATCTGAACCGTCTATCATGTAGAGGACCCAAGAAAGTACTAAGGGGCGGTGTTTCTTTGGAATTTGAGCGAGAAAAGTGGCGTGTTTCGAGGCACCAAACTTGGCTGCGAAAAAGCTTTCAATGGGCATGCATAGCTTTCCAAATCCGTTTCAAATCCGATTTTCACCACTCCAGCAGCTATATAAGGAGGTTTTGGACGTGGAGCAAGGAAAGGGGCTTCCAGATTTTGAACGTGAAGAAGTGAAGAGAGAAAGATAGGGAAAGTTTGTTTTTATTTCTTTTCTTTTTTTTTTTCTTTCTTTTTCTCTTTGTTGATTTGGAGCTAGCCATTCATGTTGTCAGGCTAAATTCCTTAGCTAGGGCTAAGGGGTGAAACTTGTAGCGTGATGGGAGTGATTTGCTTATGCCTTTTGTTTGAATTGAATTGGCGTTAATTTTTGTTTTATTAATAGGAATATTTTTAGTCTTTAATGGTCTGTTGTGACTGAAATTACAGTGGGTTTGCGATGGCTTTGAATGTTTCCTGTTCCTTTTTATGTTTATGACGTCAGGAAGCCCTGTTGTTCACCATAGTCTCCTGGGCATGGTTGGATGACGGTACCCTTCTTAACCTTCATACATGTTGATTGGTTGGCAATTAGTTTAATTCTATTGTTTATCATAGTCTCCTGGGCATGGTTTGGTGATGGAATCCATTCTAATTCATACACCTTTCATCTCTTTGAAAACTAGATCAACGGCAGTTCAGTAATTTCTCTGATTTTTGATGCAAGCATAAGTTCTCCCTGATCTCTACAAGTGGATCCTCTGAATCCCTAGTTTCCTATCTCTGAGTTGTTTCATAAGTTTTAGATTAATTATTCTACAAGTATTTCACCATTGCTAATTGATTTAGAATTCATCTTAGCCTAGTTCTAGTTCTATTTAATTTTAGATAACGTACAAGTTTCAGTCCCTTGGGATTCGACCTCGGTCTTACCGAGTTATTACTACATCACAACCCTGCACTTGGGGAGTGAACAACCATTCCAGATCATGCATGTTGTGAGGCCAATTGGGATTGGACTATAGCGCAAAGGTACCAACCATGCATGCACGGTACAGCATACACATGACGGAGGTGAATGAAGGTAAAAATAATATGACTCCCCATTGTTAATTTATTAAAAGATTCAAAGATTGCTTTTTTAAAAGATTCAAAAGCCGAACAAATTCTACCAACTTAGGCGATGGTAGTGATGATGAAATTTACTTGCAATTCATGAGTTTGTCATGGCACTGACATTTCTGAGAGAGACCCAAATCATACATCTGGTGGGGCATGCCATGTTTGTGCGTTGAGAAAAAAGAATGATCCAATTCATGCTTGTCACGCCCCAAACTCAAAAATCGGATTCACAGGAATCCCGATCGCTGAATCCGGTGCCGACAGCCTCCGTAGTGCCCCATTCTCGGCTCCTGGTAATCATATGCCAGATTCCGATCCTGGGACCCAACAATAAGAATTTTCAGAATGAATTTTTTTTTTGTAATGAAGCATAACCACAAGCATAATCAAGTCACAAAATAACATCACCACATATCCACTATATCAAAAACTTTAAGTATAATAGGAAAGGGAAATACAAGGTAATCAAAAACTGCAAAATAGCCAGATTCACACTCCTGTCTCAGCACTGCTGCTGTCCAATGCTACCTACACGCAACGGTCGTGTATAAGCTTACAAAAGCTTAAAGGGTGGTGTAAGTGTGTGCGTAAGACAAGTGCCAAGTATACAGTATCAGAGTAATGCGAAAACATACGGGTAAGTCCATAAAGGTTATCAGTTGTACCAAAGCTATATGATGTAAGGCATGAATGTTATCGGCCATACCAAGGCCATGCGATGTGAGACATGAATGCTATCGGCCACACCGATGCAATGCGAGACTTACATAGCCGAATGTCATATGCGAAATACAATCCAAGCAAGTCGGTACTCATATCAGTACAGTTCCTCTCTGGATATCACCGGGGTCTAATACACTTCGCAGTAACTATCACCTCCCTAGCTGCACGGTCAAGCAAGTGGAATAGACCTCACTATCCGCCTGAGCAGTAGTCTGCCCATATATACCCGGCT
Organism: Magnolia kwangsiensis; assembly: GCA_037074715.1. Taxonomy (NCBI): domain Eukaryota; kingdom Viridiplantae; phylum Streptophyta; class Magnoliopsida; order Magnoliales; family Magnoliaceae; genus Magnolia; species Magnolia kwangsiensis. The sequence goes on along the minus strand of CM073575.1, from coordinate 59,931 downwards.
CGTCGATAGCGGACTCATTTACGAGCTGGTCAAACTCAACCTAGCTTATAGCTCCCTCACTCAGGTAGATAAGGTCACACACCCTTCTAACCGACCACGACACAGTGGGAGACACAGCCTACTGGTATTCGACACTCGGGCGCTCGTGTATCCACTCGGTCTATACGTTGGAGCATCTCCTGGTACCAAAAAGGTTCTGGAACTTTCACCCAAGGACATCCTGAGTACAATGCTAGAACCAAGTATTTATGGTATCCGATACGATCATCCACGATATACCTGTGGAGTCACGGCCCTGATGTCGCTAGGGTGTGCAGTGATCAAGTCACACATATGCGAGATGCGTGAACCACACGTCAAATCATATAGAAATTCAGCGCGTACTGCGCGATCATGTAGGGTACTTTATCTCATAACGAGTCTCATAAATGGTCTGCCCAATGGCGTATGCTATGATCAGTCACTAGTCATATCAAGCATACATATGATGCGTATGGACATGAGTCATGAGATTATACTAAGCATGTTATAAAGCGATAAATATTAACGAGTATGGGCCTATCAATGGGCCCTAAGGAGAGTTACAATGCGGACATTTAACCGACATTTTACTTACAATGTGGACGTCAAACCAACATTGTTCCCTAGGCACAACCCGTCATAAATATCATTACATGAACCATGGAAAATCACACATTGCAATGGACCCTAAGGTCATCCCGTTAAGCCTTGACCCATGGGCCTTAGATACATCAAATGGGACGTATCACATGGGCCTTACATTCATTAAATTAGCTGCATTAATGGGCCTCACCAATGAGCCTTATGGACATTGTAATGGTCCGTGACCCATGGGCCTTGAAATACATCAAAATGGGCCTCACAACTTAGGCCTTATACGTATCAAATGAACTTAATCTTATGACCTTATCAAATGGGTATAATCCCATAGGCCCTATATATGTCAAATGGGCTTAATCCCATGGGCCTTATATATGTCAAATGGGCCCGATCCCATGGGCGTTATATATGTCAAATAGGCTTAATCCCATGGGCCTTATATATGCCAAATGGACTTAATCCCATGGGCCTTATATGTGTCTAATGGGCCTAATCATTTGGGCCTTAGATATATACCAAGGTGGGCCTCAATGGACGGCTACAAACCAATTAAGATGGGGTCCATTAGAACTGTAGATCTATCTTGTATTTTTTTTTCTCAAGCCTATCCATTTAGGCTTGCCAAATGGTTGGACCGTTTGGTTGAAACACATGCATCAAAGGTGGGGTCCACCGAACTATGGATCTGGCTCATGAGCTCTCAAAATGGATGGACGGTTAGGATACGACTCATGCATCATGGTGGGGGTCCACTGACCGTCCAGCAGCCCAAGGAAATGGCTGGACGGTATGGAAATACATACATTGCAATGGGCTCCACTGTCCGGGCGGACGGTGGAATTAAGGCACATGCATCATTGTGGGTCCCATGTGGGGGGGAGCACCATAATGTTTACTTACCATCCAACCTGTTGATAAGGTCATAGAGACCTGAGTGAAGAGAAAATACAAATTTCAGCTTGATTCAAAACTTCTGTGGACCCCAAAAAGGTTTCAATGGTAGAGTTCAATCACCACTGTTTCTTATGGTGTGGGCCACCTGAGATCTGGATGCGGCTAAAATTTGGAGGGGACCCACCTCAGGGGGTGGTCCACCTCATCGATGGGTTTGATGGCAAATAACATCAAGGTGGGGCCCACACCTGGAGCCGTGGGTGCCCTGGTGTCCGCCCGCCCAACAAGCACAGGCACTGCCTGCGCCTCTGGCTAGCAGCAGCCTTGCTGCTTCTTTTATATATTTTTTTTTTATTTTTTTTTGAAAAACCTGTATTTTTGAAGTTTTTTGTATGTGCGGCCCGCTCCAAGTAAATCCACTCCAATCATTGGATTCCACTGCTCACAATAAATCCAACGAGTCCAATATCGGGCCTCTTTCATCGTGTAAAAAGAAATCTAGAAAGATTTCAATGGTATTAATACTATTTCGACACTACGACCCACTAAATACTCCGGTCAACCTCATTTTTCGACTCAACGCCTAAAATGAGTTGAGGAAGAAGATGGACGGCTTGGATTGAATACATATGTCATGCCCCAAACCCGAAAATCGGATTCACATGAATCCCTATTGCCGAATTCGGTGCCGACAGCCTCCGTAGTACCCCATTCTCGGCTCCTGATAATCAAATGCCAGATTTCGATCCTGGGATCCTATAAGGAGAATTTTCAGAATAAAATTTTTTTGTAATGGAGCATAACCATAAGCATAACCAAGTCACAAAACAACATCACCACATATCCACTATATCAAAAATTTTAAGTACAATGCGAAAAGAAAAATACAAGGTGATCAAAAAGCTCCAAAAGGTACTGATATGCACTCCTGCCTCAGCGCTGCTGCTATCCAACGCTACCTGCACGCAACTGTCGTGCAAAAGCTTACAAAAGCTTAGAGGGTGGTGTTAGTGTGCGAGTAAGGAAAACGTCAAGTGTACAGTATCAGAGCAATGCGGAAGTATGCGGTAAGTCCATATAATCAACCATGACAAGGCTATGTAATGCAAGACGTGAATGCTATCGGTCATACCAAGGCCATGCAATGCGAGATATGAATGTCATCGGTCACACCGATGCAATGCAAGGCCTACATACCCGAATGTCATATGCGAAATGTAATCCAAGCAAGTCGGTACTCCTCAAGTATACATATCAGTACAGTTCCTCTCTAGAAATCACCAGGGTCTAATACACTTCACAGTGACTGCCACCTCCCTAGCTGCATAGTCAAGCAAGCGGAATAGACCTCACTATCCGCCTGACCAGTAGTCTGCCAATACCTACCCGGCTCATCGATAGCGGACTCATTTACGAGCTGGTCAAACTCAGCTATCTTATAGCCCCCTTGTTGAGAATATGGAGTCACATTGGGCCGCCTTCAACCGGTCGTGGGGGAGCCATGACCGGTCGTGAGAGGCGCTCGACCGGTCATGGGTTCGAGCCCTGGCACGACTTAAAGTCCAGCGAGTTGTGCTGTTTTTTTCCCGAGGCCTAGGACTGGTCGTAGAGGCCTACGACCGGTCGTAGCGGAGCCAGGACTGGTCGTAGGTTACACAGTTTGTTCCGTAAAACTGCGGATTTGAGTCATTTCACAACCGGGATGCGGAAGGGAAGTTGCCTAAACTATAAATAGGAGTTCTTAGGATTTTTCTAGGGTATTCTAAGGAATGAGAAATATTGAAAAATATTTCTAAAGGTGTGGGCTCAGGGTTTTATATTCTTCCAAGGGAGAGGTTAGTATTTTACCTTGTAATCTTTGTTTCTTCATAGTGAAAGTTTGCATCCGTGATTTTTTACCCTAGTTTAAAATTTTTTCACGTATATCTTGTCTTGTGGTTTGTTTGGATTACTTTGATCTGTTTCTAGTTTATATTTCTTTTCGCTTATCGTTTGTGGGTGAGGCCTGAGATTGGATGTCGGCTCACTGCGTTATTGGCGTGCTGCGCAACAACTAGTATCAGAGCTATTGGTTTAGTTCTATTGGGAACGATGGCGGAAGATGGAAAAACTAGAATTGAGAAGTTTGATGGTTCAAACTTTACCTTCTGGAAGATGCAGATGGAAGATTATCTGTATCAGAAGGACCTCTACATTCCTCTAGAAGGAAAAGAGAAAAAACCATAAAAGATGACAGATGATGAATGGTTTTTACTGGATAGGAACGATCCGACTCTCTTTGTCTAAGAGCATCGCCTTTAATATATCCAAGATGAAAACGATAAAAGAATTAATGGAAGCCATAGCCACCAGGTATGAAAAGCCTTCAACATCCAACAAGGTTCATCTTATGAAACAGCTATTCAACATAAAGATGTCAAATGGTGGGAGTGTGGCTGAACATCTAAACAAGTTCAATACAGTCACGAGTCAGTTGGAATCCGTTGGCATCGTTTTTAAGGATGAGGTCAGGGCACTATTGATCTTATCCAGTCTGCCAGACAGTTGGGACGGTTTGGTGATTGCTGTGAGCAATTCTTCAGGGTTGACAAAGCTAAAATTTGATAATGTGGCCGGTCTAATTCTCAGCGAAGAATCTAGAAGGAAGGCATCAGGAGTTTCAGGGGATTTAGGGAATGCTCTAAACGTTGAAGGAAGAGGAAGATCGTAGAACAGAGGAGATAATAAACACAGGCGTTCTAAGTCGAGGAAGAAGTCCAAGGGACCGAAAGACAAAGACGGGTGTTGGCATTGCGGAAAGAAGGGGCACATGAAACGTGATTGCAGGGCGCTTAAGAAACAAGATGGAAGCTCTCAAGGCGGGAAGGATTTAGTGAATCTGTCTAAGGAGAGCGACACAGAGGCGTTGATCTTGTCTCTCGATATAAGGAATGAGTCATGGGTTATAGACTTAGGTGCTTCGTTTCATGCCACTTCATGTAAGGAAGTTCTGCGTGATTATGTGTCAGGTACTTTGGGAGAGTCTACCTGGGTGATGATGAGCCGTGCAGTATTGTTGGAAAGGGGGGCGTTCACGTCAATCAGAAAGACGGAACGGTTTTGAAACTGAAGTATGTCAGACATGTACCGAGTTTGAGAAAGAATCTGATCTCAGTGGGGCAGTTGGCCGATACCGGTTATGTGACGACATTCACCAGTGATTCCTGAAAGATCACAAAGGGTGCCTTAGTGGTATCTCGAGGCAAAAAGGAAGGCACCTTGTACGTGACTTCAGGATCATATGGTTCACTCTCAGTCGTATCAACTGGAGTGAATGAGCAGTTATGGCATCAGAGATTGGGACATATAAGTGAGAAAGGGATGAAAGTGTTGTTGTCAAAAGGGAAGCTACCAAGGCTGAAGTCTCTTGACTTGAAATTCTGCGAGGACTGCATATATGGTAAGCAGAAGAGGGTAAGCTTCAAGAAGACAGGACGCACTCTAAAGACGCATCAATTGGAGCTTGTACACACTGATGTGTGGGGACTGGCACAGGTATCATCTCGTAGTGACTCACGTTATTTTGTTTCCTTTATTGATGATGCTAGTAGAAAACTGTGGGTTTATTTCTTAAAGCATAAATCTGATGTATTTGATGCGTTTAAGAAGTGGAAAGTTATGGTAGAAAACGAGACAAGTAAAACAGTAAAGTGTCTCAGATCTGATAATGGAGGAGAATATTGTGATAAGAGATTTGAAGAATATTGTGCAGCAAGTGGAATCAAACATCAGAAAATGATTTCAGGGACACCACAGCAGAATGGTGTGGCTGAGCGCATTAACAGGACCATCCTTGAGCGCGCCAGGAGCATGAGGTTACATGCAGGGTTGTCCAAGACCTTTTGGACAGATGCTGTAAATACTGCCGTATATCTTATCAATAACAGTCCCTCAGTACCATTGGATGGTGGGCTACCAGAAGAAACGTGGACTGGGAAAGAAGTGAACCTTACACATCTCAGAGTGTTCGATTGCACTTCATATGTTTACATTGATGCAGAGCACAGAAACAAGCTGGATACGAAGTTCAGGAGGTGTACGTTTATAGGCTACGGGCAGGATGATTTTGGTTATAGGTTTTGGAATGCAGAAAAAAGGAAAATCATCAGAAGCAAGGACGTAGTCTTCAATGAAAAAGTGATGCATAAGGACAGTGTGTAGGAAAATAAGGCCGAGAAAAAGGAATTCGTAGAGTTGGAAGAGTTACTGAACATGGGTGTTACAGCGCCACAGGATGATCATGCACAGGAGCATCATGAGGCAGAGCCACAGACACCGGTTGTGAGGAGGTCTACTCGGGAGAGGAGACCCACGGTCCGATACTCACCCTCCTTACATTATCTACTGCTGACAGATAATGGTGAGCCAGAGTGTTTTGAAGAGGCATTACAGTCAGATACACGGGTTAAGTGGGAGAAGGCCATGGATGAGGAGATGGACTCTCTTGAGTCTAATCGTACATGGGAGCTAGTCACTTTACCTAAAGGTAAGAAAGCTCTTCATAACAAGTGGGTTTATAGACTGAAAGAGGAGCATGATGGTTCGAAACGGTACAAGGCGAGATTGGTTATAAAAGGTTTTCAACAGAATGCAGGTATCGATTTCACTGAAATATTTTCACCGGTAGTAAAAATGTCTACGATTCGCATGATCTTGAGTATAGTGGCTACAGAGAACTTACATCTAAAGCAGCTAGATATTAAGACAGTCTTTCTTCATGGGGATCTTGAAGAAAAAATATATATGCATCAGCCAACAGGATACGTGGCACCAGGTAATGAGAACAAGGTGTGCAGACTGAAGAAAAGTTTATATGGCCTGAAGTAGGCCCCGAGGCAGTGGTACAAGAAGTTCGATTATTTCATGTCGGGAAATGGTTTTAGGAGATGTCATGCAGACCACTGTTGTTACTTGAAGAAGTTTGATATGTCGTACATCATTCTTCTTCTGTATGTTGATGATATACTTGTTGCCGGTTCAAGCATGAAGGACATCTTAGATCTCAAAAGACAACTGTCTAGACAATTTTCCATGAAGGATTTAAGAGCTGCAAAATAAATCATAGGCATGAGGATAAAGCGTGACAGGGAAAACAAAAAACTGGTTTTGTCACAGGCAGAGTACATAGCCAAGGTACTTGATCGATTCAATATGGGAGGTGCTAAGCCGGTTAGCACTCCATTAGCCAACCACTTCAAGCTATCTAAGGAGCAAGGTGTAAAGACGCAGGAGGAACGTGACTACATGGCCAAAGTCCCATATGCGTCAGCGATTGGGAGTCTCATGTATGCTATGGTGAGCACGAGGCCAGACATTGCTCAAGAAGTGGAAGTTGTTAGCAGGTTCATGAACAACCCCGGGAAGAAACATTGGAAAGCTGTGAAGTGGATCCTCAGATACCTGGTGGGTACTAAGGATGTAGGGCTGTGTTATGGTGGATCGGAAATCAAGCTACAAGGGTACATGGATTCAAATTTGGCAGGAGATATCGACAGCAGAAGAAGCACTACAAGTTATGTGTTTACTCTGGGTAGTGCTGCAGTTAGTTGGGTCTCTCAGTTACAGAAGATAGTATCTATCAGTACGACAGAAACAGAATATGTTGCGGCTACAGAAGCATATAAGGAGATGGTGTGGATGCAAAGTTTTATGAAAGAGTTGGGTAAGAAGCAAGTATATTGCAAGCTGTATAGTGACAGTCACAGTGCAATACACTTGGCTAAGAATTCAGCCTTTCATTCAAGGACCAAGCATATTGCCATCAGATATCACTTCATACGTTCATTACTGGAAAATGGATCGATTATTCTGGAGAAGATTCATACAAGTGAGAATCCTGTAGATATGCTGACCAAGGCGGTCACAAGGGAGAAGTTGAAGCTCTGTTCAGCTTTGATTGGTCTTTAGGTTTGAAGACGGGGAGGTGGTGCACTCCAGATGAAGAAGACGAAGGTTTATGGCAATGTGTCTCTAAGTGGGAGATTGTTGATAATATGGAGCCACATTGAGCCGCCTTCGACGGGTCGTAGGATGGCTACGACCGGTCATGGGGGAGCCACGACCGGTCGTGGGAGGCGCTCGACCGGTCATGGGTTCGAGCCCTGGCACGACTCAAAGTCCAGCGAGTTGTACTATTTTTTTTTCCGGGGCCTAGGACTGGTCGTAGGAGAGCTACGACTGGTCGTAGGGGCCTACGACCAATCGTAGCGGAGCCAGGACCGGTCGTAGGTTAAGCAGTTTGTTCCGTGAAACTGCGGATTTGAGTCCTTTCGCAACCGGGATGCGGAAGGGAAGTTGCCTAAACTATAAATAGGGGTTCATAGGATTTTTCTAGGGTATTCTAAGGAATGAGAAATATTGAAAAATATTTCTAAAGGTGTGGGCTCAGGATTTTCTATTCTTCCAAGGGAGAGGTTAGTATTTTGTCTTGTAATCTTTGTTTCTTCATAGTGAAAGTTTGCATCCGTAGTTTTTTATCCTAGTTTGGAGTTTTTCCACGTATATCTTGTCTTGTGATTTGTTTGGATTGCTTTGATCTGTTTCTAGTTTATATTTCTTTCCGTTTATCGTTTGTGGGTGAGGCCTGAGATTGGATCTCGGCCCACTGCGTTGTTGGCGTGCTGCGCAACACCCTTTACTCAGGCAGATAAGGCCACACCCCTTTCCAACCGACCACGACATAGTGGGAGACACGGCCTACTGGTGTTCGGCACTCGGGCGCTCGTATATCCACTCGGTATAGACGTTGGAGCATCTCCTGGTACCAAAAAGGTTTTGGGACTTTCACCCAAGGACATCCTAAGTACCCACAGTTCTAGAACCAAGTATTTCTGGTATCCGATACGGCCATCCACGATGTACCTGTGGAGCCACAGCCCTGATGTCGCTAGGGCATGCAGTAATCAGGTCACACATATGCGAGATGCATGAATCACACGTCGAATCATGTAGAAATTCAGTGCGTACTGCGCGATCATGTAGGGCACTCTATCTCATAACAAGTCCCGTAAATGGTCTGCCCAATGGCGTATGCTATGATCAGTCACTGCTCATATCAAGCATACATATGATGCGCATGGGCATGAGTCATGAGATTATACTAAGCATGTTATAAGGCAATGGATAACAACGAGTATGGGCCTATCAATGGGCCATAAGGGGAGTTACAATGTGGACATTTAACCAACATTGTACATACAATGTGGACGTCAAACTAACATTGTTCCCTAGGCACGGCCCACCATATATATCATTACATGAACCATGGGAAATTACACATTGCAATGGACCCTAAGGACATCCCGTTGGGCCTCGACCCATGGGCCTTAGATACATCAAATGCGTCGTATCACATGGGCCTTACATTCATCAAATGGGTTGCATTAATGGGCCTCACCAATGAGCCTTATGTACATTGCAATGGTCCATGACCCATGGGCCTTGAAATACATCAAAGTGGACCTCACAACTTGGGCCGTATATGTATCAAATGGGCTTAATCTTATGGCCTTATCAAATGGGCCTAATTCCCATAGGCCTTATATATATTAAATGGGCCGGATCCCATGGGCATTATATATGTCAAATGGGCCTAAACCCATAGGCCTTACATATGCCAAATGGGCTTAATCCCATGGGCATTACATGTGCCACATGGGCTTAATCCCATGGCCTTAGATGTGCACCTAGGTGGGCCTTAATGAATGGCCACAATTAAGTCAATATGGGCCCATACACATACCAAGGTGGGCCCTACTTACACCATAGATCTGACTCATTTTTAACTCAGGCCATAATATGAGTTTATAAAATGAATGGATGGTTTGGATGCAACATATGCATCATGGTGGGGTCCACATATGCAGTCACCAATTGAATGGACGGTTTGGATATAATACAAACATCAAGGGTGAGGGTCCACTGACCGTCCAACAGTCAAGAAATGGCTGGACGGTATGAGAAAACACATGCATCGCTGTGGCCTCCATCGTCCGTACAGACAGTGGTAATAAACCACTTATATCATTGTGGGCCCCACGTGGGACCCATCATAATGTTTATAAGCCATTCAACCCGTTGATAAGGTCACAAAGACCTGGATGAACAGGGAAAACAAATATCAGGTTGATTCAAAACTTCCGTGGGCCTTAGAAGGGGTTTCAATGGTAGAGTTCAATTCACACTATTTCCTCTCACATGGGCCACCTGAGCATTAGATGGGCCTGATTTTTGGAGGGTGGCCCACTGTGCTGAGGGCCCAGCATATGAATGGATTGGATGACAAATAAAGATCAAGGTGGGGCCCACGACTGGGGTCGTGAACTGTTGCCCGTCCGCCCGCCAGCGTCGCTGGCACGGCCTGCTGCGCCTGACAACAGCAGCAGCAGCATGCTGCTGTTGGTTTTAATTTATTTTTTTTGAAAATAATTTTTCTATGATTTTTCAAGTGTGGGGTCCGCATCTGATGCATCCACTCCAGCCATTGGATTGCATGGCTCAATACAAACCAAATGAGTCTAATATACGGTATTTTTTTTGACTCAAGGTGGGCCCTAGTCAATTTTTAACGGTAAAGACGATGTTTGTTATGCTATGGCCCGCCTAAATATCAGATCGACACCATTTTTCGGCTCAATGCCTAAAATGAGTCGGGAAAGAGGATGGACGGCATGGATTAGAATCATACATCAAGGTGGGGCTTATGTGAATGACCCTTCACAAATACTTGGAAAGGCCAAGCTCCTTTTGCATTTTAAGCCCAGCAACGTCCAGACGCTGAACGTTTTTGCATCTGTCAATATATTCAAGGTGGGCCCCATTTAGGTGGGCCACCACATGATGGATGGTGTGAGTTCAATACTTATAAGATAGGCCCCTACTTTTAAATGGCTTGGGTCGATACATACCTAATGGTGGGGTCCATCCAAGTGGGTCACACGTCCATTACGTCACACACACACACAACAAAAATAAATAAATAAATGAAAAGAGAGAGAGAGAGAGAGATAGAGTGGGACACGCGTGATGGAGGGCTCCGCCACTATGAGCCTTCCCTTGTATTCAATCGTACATCAAGTGGGCCCTAATACAAGTGGGTCGAATAATTCAAAGATCAACGGTGGAGATCTTTCTCCACTAAAAATGGATGGTCTAGATGACCTCTTTAATGCAAGGAAAGTAAACATCATGATGGGGTTCATGGAGAATGGCCCCATCATGGAATGATTTTGATGATCAAGATAGGCCATTGGCCACATCTTAGGGTCCCAAGTGAGATCCAAACCATTGATTGGTTGGCCTCACTTGGCCCATCTTAAAAACATAAAAAAAGTAGTCTATGGAAGCACCCACCACTTGATCTTCTTGTCCGTTGGAAAGCTACTCTCTTAGATGTAAGACCCGTATCCTAATCCGCACTGTTCCGTTATTTTCCACGATCCTTCTTGTCAAATTTCGGCAATCCGTGACTTATGATTGACGTTGCGCATGACCGTAAGTCGTATCCTATTCATTTGAGCCGGCTTAATCCGAGACTTGTATCATTGCGACCGCACCGTCGCCGCGGTTCCAACGCCGCAACTCACGCACTGATCCGATACCCAGACGATGAGATACGGACCCACGTTCAGTTCGAGCAAAAACACCGCACGTTGCAAATCCCAAGGAATCTCTACAATATGTCCCATCAATCCCATCAATCACCTCTCATGTCAAGTACACCCACCCATGCTTCCTTTCTCCACAAGTCAAGCAACCACCTAAGTCAACTAACCTCTCACTTCACCCATCACTCACTTCACCCATCACTTACCTCACCCATCACTCACCTCACATCACTCCATCTCTCATTAATCACATCTCTCTCTCTCATTTCTCAACACTCCAAACCTCAAGCAAGAAAGCTCTCCCACGTCCAAGCCTTCCATGGAGAGAAAATGTGCATTTTTGGTGGCCCACTTCCCATCTCCAAATCCCATCATCCTAGCCATCCATTTCCCATCTCCACCATCAAAGTGAAGCTCTAGGAGACCGGCTATCCAACGGACCAAGAAGATCAAGAGGTGGCTGCTTTGATAGAGTAGTTTTCATATTTTTAAGGTGGGCCAAGTGAGGCCAACCGATCAATGGTTTGGATCTCACTTGGGACCCTAAGATGTGGCCAATGGCTCATCTTGATCATCAAGATCATTCCATGATGGGGCCATTCTCCATGGACCCCATCATGATGTTTACTTTCCTTGTATTGAGGAGGTCATCTAGACCGTCCATTTCTAGTGGAGTGGGATCTCCACCGTCGATCTTTTGTTGATGGTCCATATGCAAGGGGACCTTTGATGTATGATTGGATGATTGAAACGGAGGGCCCATAGTGCCGGGGTCCCTCCATCACGCGTGTCTCACTCTATTTCTCTCTCCCTCTCTTCTTTATTTATTTTTTTTCTTGTATGCTAATGTAGCTATGTGGCCCACTTGGATTAGCCCCATCATGAAATATGTATTTTATCCAAACCATCCATGGGTGGGGCCCATCTTAAATGTACATCCATTTAGGGTGGCCCACCTAATCAGGGCCCACCTTGAATGTATTTCATGCAACCCAAACAAAAAAAAAAAAAAAAAGAAAGAAAGAAGAGACGTCCAGGCGCTGGACGTCACTGGAGTAAACCAAAAAAAAAAAAAAAAAAAAAAAGAAAATATAAAGGCCAATGGGGTGGGCCACTTGTACGGGGCCCACCTTGATGTATGTATACAATCCGTGCCGTTCATCCTCTTCCCCAACTTATTTTAGACGTTGAAACGAAAGATGAGGAAGATCCGGATATCTAGTGGGCCATGGTGTTGAAAATACCATCAATACCATTGAAATCCTTCCAGATTTCTGTTTACACGATGAAAGAGGCTCGATATTGGACTCGTTGGATTCGTTGTGGGTTGTAGAATCCAATGGAAGGAGTGGATTCTTCAGACGTGGGTCCCACGCAATAAAAACCCTGAAGAAACAGGTTTTCAAAGAAAAAAAAATTTTCATTTTTGAGGCAACAGAGCTTGCTGCCTCTGCTCATGTCAGACACCCCTAGCGGGCGGGCGGACAGCGGACGCCAAAAGGGGGTCCCACGGCTGTTGGTGTGGGCCCCACCTTAATGTTTACTTACCATCCGATCTGTCCATAAGGTGGCCCACCCTCTGAGGTGGGCCCTCTCCAAAAATGAGGCACATCCAAAGCTCAGGCGGCCCACACCACAAGAAACAGTGGTGATTAAATTCCACCATTGAAACCTTTTTGGGGTCCACACAAGTTTTGGATCAAGCTGAAATCTGTTTTTCCTATTCATTCAGGTCTGCATGACCTTATCAATGTGTTGGATGGAAAATAAATATTATGGTGGGCCCCGCATGGGACCCACAGCAATACATGTGCCTGAAATCCACCGTCCGTACGGACGGTGGAGCCCACTGTAATGTGCTTGTGAGCGTGCGTGGGTGTGTACGTGTGTGTGCGTGTGCGTGTGTGTGTGTGCACGTGTGAGTGCACATGTGCGTGTGCATGTGGGTATGTGTGTGTATATATACATAAATATATAATATTATATATATTACCTATAATATTATATATATATACATACATACATATATATATATATATATATACTGTATATAGATTATATAGCATATTAAAATGATGGTGGGCCTTCATGTGACCCCCGCCATGATGCATGTGTTGCATCTAAATCGCCCATTTATTTGTTGTTGTAAAATTATTTCATGGCTTGTGCCAAAATGAACCAGATCTATGGTTCAAATGGGCCACCATGGTATGTGTATAGGGCCCATGTTGATCCATTTATGACCATTCATTTAGGCCCACCTTGGTGCACATCTAAGACCATGGGATTAATCCCATTTGGCATGTGTAATGTCCATGGGATTAAGCCCATTTGGCATATCTAAAGCCCATGGGTTTTGGCCCATTTGATATATACAATGCCCATGAGATCCGGCCCACTTATTCTATATAAGGCCCACGGGATTCAAGCCCATGAAATACGTATTAAATCCCATGAGATCAAGCCCATTTGATGTGCATGGGGCACAAATGGAGTGGCCTAGTTGATATATTTAAGGCTCATGTGTATGGGCCCATCTAACATATTTAAGGCCCAAGTTGTAAGGCCACTTTGATGTATTTCAAGGCCCATGGATCATGGACCATTGCGATGTACATAAGGCTCATTGGTGATGCCCATTAATGCGACCCATTTGGTGAATGTGAGGCCCATGTAATACGACTCATTTGATATATCCAAGGCCCAGGGATCGAGGCCCAACGGATGTCCTTAGGGTCCATTGCAATATACGTTTATCATGGTTCTTGAAATGATATTTATGGCAAGCCGTGCCTAGGAAACAATGTTGGTTTGACGTCCACATTGTATGTACGATGTTGGTTAAATGTCCGCATTGTAACTCTCTTTAGGGCCCATTGATAGGTCCATACCTGTTGGTATTCATTGCCTTATAACATGCTTAGAATAATCTCATGACTCATGCCCATATGCATCATATGTATGCTTGATATGAGTAATGACTGATCATAACATACGCCATTGGGCAGACCGTTTACGGGACTCGTTATGTGACTGAGTGTCCCACATGATCGCGCAGTACGCGCTGGATTACTGCATGTTTTGACAACGTGATTCATGCATCTCGCATACGTATGACTTGATCACTGCACGCCTTAGCAACATCAGGGCCGTGGCTCCACAGGTACATCGTGGATGACCGTATTGAATACCGGAAATACTTATTCTAGCACTATAGGCACTTAGGATGTCCTTGGGTGAAAGTCCCAGAACCTTTTTGGTACCAGGAGATGCTCCAACGTTTAGACCGAGTGGATACACGAGCGCCCGAGTGCCGAATACCAGTAGGCCGCGTCTCCCACTGTGTCGTAGTCGGTTGGAAGGGGGTGTGGCCTTATCCGCCTGAGTGAGAGGGCTATAAGCTAGGCTGAGTTGACTAGCTCGCAAATGAGTCCGCTATCGACGAGCCGGGTAGGTATTAGCATACTACTAGTCAGGCGGATAGTGAGGTCTTATCCGCTTGCTTAACTGTGCAGCTAGGGAGGTGGCAGTCTCTGCGAAGTGTATTAGACCCCGGTGATATCCAGAGAGAAACTGTACTGATATACGTATTTGAGGAGTACCGACTTGCTTGGATTGCATTTCGCATATGACATTTGGCTATGTAGGCCTTGCATTGCATCGGTGTGGCCGATGGCATTCATATCTCGCATCATGCCTTGCATTACATAGCCTTGGTATATTCATGGACTTACCACATACTTCTGCATTGTTCTGATACTGTACACTTGGCGTTTGCCTTACACACACACTTACACTACCCTCTAAGCTTTTGTAAGCTTATGCACGATAGTTGCGTGCAGGTAGCGTTGGACGACAGCAGCGCTGAGACAGGAGTGCACATCAGGACCTTTTGGAGCTTTTTGATCACTTTGTATTTTCCTTTCTTCTTTGTACTTAAATTTTTATTATAGTGGATATGTGGTGATGTCGTTTTGTGACTTGGTTATGCTTATGGTTATGCTCCATTACAAAAAAAAATTTCATTCTGAAAATCCTCCTCGCAGAACCCCAGGATCGGAATCTGGCATTTGATTGTCAGGGGCCGAGAATGGGGCACTACGGAGGCTGTCGGCACCGGATTCGGCAATCGAGATTCATGTGAATCCAATTTTCAGATTTGGGGCGTGACATTAGAGCTTCACTTTGATGGTGGAGATGAGAAATGGATGGCTAGGATAATGGATTTTGAAGTAGAAAATGGGCCACCAAAATCACTCTCTCACATGAAAGAGAGCTTGGACGTGGGATGCTCTTGCTTGGCTTGGAAGATGTTGAGAAATAAGAGAAATAGGATGGTTGAAAGAGAGGTAATGGATGGGTGTGATGGGTGAAAGGGTGAGTGATGTGTGAAGTAAGTGATGGGTGAGGTGAGAGCTTGGTTGACTTTTGGGCTTGCTTAACTTGTGGAGAAAGAAAGCATGGGTGTGTATACTTGACATGAGAGGTGATTGATGAGATTGATTGATGGGATTGATTTGACATATTGTAGAGATTCTCTTGGAATTTGCAACGCGCGTTGTTTTTCCTCGAACTGAACGTCAGCTCACATCTCTTAGTCAGGGTATCGAATCGGTACATGAGTCGCAGCGTTGAAACCGCGACGACGGTGCGGTCGCAATGATATAAGTCTTGGATTAAGCCGACTCAAATGTATAGGATACGACTTACGGTCCTGCGCAACGTCGACTACAGGTCACGGATTGCCGAAATTTGACGAGAAGGATCGCGGGAAGCGACGGAATAGTACGGATTAGGATACAGATCTTACAACATACATCAAGGTGGGTCCCGTACAAATGGTCCACCTCCAATAGCTTGAAACAAGCTCATATTTGTGTTTTCGTTCCAGTGACGTACAGAGACGTTGGACTCTTTTGGGCTTAAAAAAAAATATTAAGGTGGGCCCTGCTTAGGTGGGCCATCACATGATAGGTGGTGTGGGTACAATGCATATAAGGTGGGCCCCACTCATGGACGGCTTGGATAAAATACTCACTCTATGGTGGGGTCCATTCAAGTGGACCACACAAACTCATCATCATCACATAAAAGAAATATAAAAGAGAGGGAGAGAGAGAAAAGAGTGGGACACGCGTGATGGAGGGACCTCGACACTATGAGCCCTCCATTTCAAGCATCCAATCTACATCAATGGGTCCCATTGCATATAGGCCCTCCAAATAAAAGATCAACAGTGGAGATCCCTCTCCATCCAAAATGAACGGTTTATATAACCTCTTTAATGCAAGGAAAGTAAACATCATGATTGTGTCCATGGAGAATGGCCCCATCATGGAATGATATTGATGATCAAGATGGGTCATCGGCCACATCTTAGGGTCCCAAGTGAGATCCAAACCATTGATCGGTTGGCCTCACTTGGCCCATCTTAAAAACATGAAAAACTAGGCTATGGAAGCACCCACCACTTGATCTTCTCGGTCCGTTGGAAAGTCACTCTCCTTATGCTTCACTTTGATGGTGGAGATGAGAAGTGGATGGCTAAGATGAGAGGTTTTAGGATGGGAAGTGGGCCACCAAAATCACACTTTCTCTTGGAAAAACCTTAGACGTGTGATACTCTCTTGGTTGTTTGGAATTGTTGAGAAATGAGAGAGAGAGAGAGAGAGAGAGAGAGAGAGAGAGAGAGAGAGAGAGAGAGAGAGATGAGATGTAAGGAGTGATGGAGTGATGGGAAGTGAGTGATGGAGTGATGGACATGTACTTGACATGTATGGGTGTGTAAGAGAGAGAGAGGGAGAGAGTTGACTTTGGTGGTTGCTTGGAAATGAGGTGAAAGGTGATGTGTACTTGACATGAAGTGATTGATGGGTTGATGGAGTGATTGATTGATTGATGGATTGATAGGACATATTGTAGAGATTCTCTTGAGATTACAAATGTGTGGCATTTTCTCGAAATAAACGTTGGCTCACATCTCTTAGTCAGAGTATCGGATCGGTACATGAGTCGCGGCGTTGGAACCACAGCGACGGTGCGGTCGCAACGATACAAGTCTCGGATTAAGCCGACTCAATTATATAGGATACGGCTTAGGTTAGGGCACAAACATCGATTATCGGTCGCAGATTGCTGGAATTTGACAGGAAAGATCGCGGGAGTTGACGAAACAGTACGGACTAGGATACGGGTCTTACAATGCTCTTAATTAAAGATTCTCACATCATCAGTGCACTGGAATCAACTGATAGGACATTTTTATCTTAATCACACATAAAAATGGCATATGGATGCTTGAAGATACAAATGGTACTAAGATAGTCACGGCATATGTGGCACAAATACACATTGCTAGATTTAGCATGAGTGGGGCATTTGAAGATTGGTAGTTGCATATGTGGCACATATGGGATGTTTGAAGATATATATATATATATATATATATATATATATATATATATATATATATATATATATGAAAAAAGGTACTATGCGCTCGACCTCACAAGTCCATCCCATGAGATCGAGCTGTGTGGGCCCCATCGTGATGCGTTTCAAACATCTACCCCATCAGTCAGATGCACCATTCCATCGTGGGCCTAGGTTAAGTCAATCCGTGACTTTCGTGGGCCACACCACATACAGAAGTGGAGAGGGGCCGTGCACCATTAAAACATTCATAATCCTTTTAATGACCCACCGAGATGTGGTTTGCAAATTCAGCCCATCCATTATGTGTGTCCCACTAGGATGAGGGGCCATACCAAGTTTCAATAGCATTCAAAACTAAGGTGAGCCCCACCAAGTGCTTTTATATGTTTTAATGGTGTCTTTAGATGATTTTAGGTGGTATGGCCCACTTGAGTTCCGTATATGGCTGGCTTTTGGGATATCCCATAATTTAAAGGGTACCCATCAAATGCACGGTGTTGATGGTCGACACGCATCACGGTGGGGCCCACACAGCTTGACCTCACGAGAGCTTATCGTGAGGTCAAGCACATAGTACCTTATATATATATATATATATATATAGTGGCACATATGGCTCTAATGTATAAGTAAACAGAGGTGTTGATTAAAAAGAGACTTTTCTAAAATCATGTGTTGGTTTTCTCAGCAAATGTGCCACCAAATTTCAAACAATCAGTCTTTAATTAATTTTATAAAATTCTAATTTTTATGAATGAATGGGTCAGATCAAGTATGTTTAAAGAAGTTAGGAATGTCAGTCCTAAATGAAGATTGGAATGTCAGCAAAACCCATTAAAAATCTTTATTATTCATTAATAAAGAAATTTTTATTGCAAAATTCCATTGAAATTCGAAGTTTATCTAAAATAATAAAATTCACGCACTAAAATTACTAAATTAATTACCTCCATATTACTAGATTACCCGCATGTTTTTTTTAAAAAAAAGTGATAAATTTGAGAATTGTCAGGCCATGTGTGACATCAAATTCAACCCGTCCACTATATACAATCCACCATGATGATCATTGGAACAAAAGATCTGGTCAATTAAATCATCAGATGTGTTATACGTGAAATAGAATGTTTTTGTGCAATGTGTGTTATTTTCTACAGTACGGCCCACCTTTTGGTTGGATCTGGCAGAAGTTCATTCATTGGATCTTTGTGATAAAATTCATGTATTGGATGAGTTGGTGTCATACACGTACAATGTGGACCCCACAATTTCCGACTTTATCACTTTTTTTAAAGAAAAAACAAAGGTAATTTTGCAATTTCAGCCCCATGAAAAGTACTCAACCTTGTTTTCTATTCTCGGAAGCACCATTTCAAAACATTCAGACTGCTAAAGAATTTTGTGTTAAAAATGTCATTAATAAATACATTTATAAGTATCTACGTATAAAGTGGTTTATTTTTACTCTCAAATAAATTCTGCTTTAAAATCACAATAAATTTGTAATAAAATACACCAAAAAAAAAAAACATTTAAAATATTCATTTTAAAAATCACATGATACTGTCACAAGTAGGGGTGTACATCGAGTCGAACCGAGTTGAGCTGGCCTTGGCTCGACTCGGCTTGGCCACTAGCTAACCTCAACTCGAACTCGGCTCAGCTCGGTCCTCGAACCTGATTAGCTAGCTCGGCTTAGTTTGATCAACAGTTGGGCCAGTTCAAGTCAAGATCGAGCTAAGTTCACCATTGTAATATTTTCACAAACACTTGGACTGCACCTTTAAAATCTTTTTGTATTTGAAATAACAGCAATAGTTTTACAAGTATTTTATCAAATACCTTCTAAACAACATAAAAATCAAAAAAAAAAGTGATGGTTTCACATACATGCCTTTTTGGCCA
Organism: Magnolia kwangsiensis; assembly: GCA_037074715.1. Classification (NCBI taxonomy): domain Eukaryota; kingdom Viridiplantae; phylum Streptophyta; class Magnoliopsida; order Magnoliales; family Magnoliaceae; genus Magnolia; species Magnolia kwangsiensis. The sequence continues at coordinate 40,432 of CM073575.1, read as the reverse complement.
CTGGCCATACTTCTTTGAGTCATTTCATCAAACACTTGGTGAGCAACATTAATATCAAAGTAATCGAGTCGGTTTGATCCGAGTTCGGCTCGATCCGAGTTCGGTTCGTGGGTTTGATCCGAGTCGAATCAAGCTAGGGCCAACTCAAACTCAACTCAAACTCATTTTCAAGCTCAAAAATTCAACTGCACTCATCTCAAACTCAGCTTCAAACCGAATCAAACTTTTTCGGATCAAGTCGAGCAAGCTAACCGGGCTAGCTCGTTTCGTGTACACCTCTGGTCACAATAATATCATCCAATTAATTTTCCTTAAAAGTTTTGTGTTAAAATCCGGGCAATATCTATCGCAGTGCCTATCTACCACTACATACATGTGTTCCACGTCCAACCAGGTAAAACCTTCCAGCCAGTGAGGACGATGACAGTGAGTTAGACGCTTCTGACCGTGTGGATTGAAGCACACGTGTAGCACACGGTCCAGATTCCTGTAAGTAGTTTACCACATTTTTAAACTGGTTAAAATAGTGGCGGCTTGTCCTCCTTATTTGTCTAGAGTTATCCAGACCATACAAATTGAGGGGACACAACACTGATGGTGCCAACAAAAATAAAAATCCAATTATTGATCAATGCTAACGATCAAATCGGTGTCTTCCAAATGGACGGTTAAGAATAAAGCAGTGAGTGATCCAAATGGACGGTTGAGAATGAAGGAACTAGATTATCCACACTCATATCCATAGCTCAACTGGCATACGGAGTGGAGATTCCTCGTTTCAACGCTTTAGGTCTTGGTGTCGATCCTTAGTGGGGTGGCTAACATGGAGTGTGTGTACTGACATGGGTGTGTACGAACAAACCGACTCAAAAAGTGCCAAAAAAAAAAAAAAAAAAAAAAACTATATTATCCCCTCATTATGAGTTTTGGGTTATGCACCGTCCAGAATAGGATAAAGGTTATTATGAGCGTGCCATATGCACGGTGGCTGAGTCATTTTCTATTCTACGACGTGGTCAATCATCACAGGATCGAGAACGTGCCACGTTAGACTATCTTAGATGATATGCAAGAAAGTAGCATTTCCGGACAAATATTATTCATTGGAGTGTAGCCTTTAGGAAATGGATAAATCTTAATGGCACGTATGCTTTCTTGAAATGACTAAGGATGATGTTTCTGCATCCATGTAACTTCGTAGACCTCTACATTCTAATTAGGTCAAAATTGGTGTGCACCTACTCACACCACATTATATCACTGATGTTTTCCATATGATAAGGTGCTACCGTACCACGTTACGTTATGTTACGGTACGGTGGCACCTTCACACCCGCCGCGGATTGCCTGCGACCTCTTGCGGTCAGATCAGCTAGTTAGGAAGAGAAAATGCCTACACCGTGATATTTACTTTACGTGTCATCCACGGTTTTATCATGTCATTTCCTACTAGAAAGAACGGAAAACACAAAAATATTAGTTTCATGCAGAGCTTCTCTGTTTCAAAGGCAAGCATTGAATTCCCAGTATTTCATGATGTATTGCCCACTCGAGTTATGATACTCCCTCGTTTTTTCAGGCTAATGTCTTAATATGAGCTGTCAAAACGGATGGGTTAGATAGATTTATCACAAACATCGCGGTGGCACACGTAGCTTCCAAAGGCATGGGCGTGACATGCAATCCGCGTTCATTTACACCGGGGATGCATCCTTGATCTGAGCCGTTCATGTACCATGGCAGATATGGTATTTTGACCATGCTTTATTGATGACGATGACATCTGAATACAGGCCATTAAATAGCATCTTCAAATACAATCACGGTTCAACAAATGCTTCTTAAGAAGGCCGGGACTGTCCAGAACATGAACGAATATCATCATTTAAGACGCAATCGGGTTGGAAACTGACCACCGTACGGCAATGTGTTACGGTGGCGTTGTAGCCTCTCAAATCCCTTCTTTGATTCTAAAAATAACATGAGTGAAATTAATTATGAGCCATGCAGTGGGCGGGAACCGTTTAAGGTAATGCATCAGGGCCGTTTAATTCCTGACACGCCCTTTAAGGTCTTGCATGGGGGAGCGGATTAGTTGAGACCCCGGCCTCACCCAAGACTGTGCGCCCCTTACCGTGGGCCCCACCTGATGTATGTATTCTGTATAAACGCCGTCCATCTGTTTTTATATACCAATTTAGGGCAATAACTGAAAAACGAAGTAGATCCAATTATCAAGTGGACGTGATTGAGCACTCTACCATTATAAAACCATACCGATCTGGTTAACTGTAACTGTTCATTTGATGACCAGCGAACTATCCATGGTCTAAATTCAACGGGGGAATCGCATCGATCAACCCACAAGATTTCCTGGCCTAGATCGTTCCAAGTTACTGATCAATGATTTGTACGGTCTGGATTGATATACTATATCCAATGCGTAGGTGATTGAGGGTTTCAGACAGTGGTATAGCCTTCGACGTTCACCAATCACCTGATCCGAAACCTCACAAGGGCGTTTTTATTTCTTTGTTTATTTGGGATTTTACAGAATCTCTACAAAGTTAAAGAGGCATCTGACGTTTGTCCAATCAATCTCAATCAACGAATAAAAACAATCGTCCATTTGTCATTTCCAAGAAGAAAAAAAAAAAAAAAACTATGGTTATTTATACCCTTTCTTTATTACGGGGAGATGTCCCGTACAGGCAATCCGCCATGTAGAGTGTTGTAGGGCAGAGCCAATTTTCAACGTTACATACTCGGTAGGGTGACGTAGGGCTGTCCATCTATTGGGACCCTATCATTCTTGGCTGTCCATCTAAATCTAACACCGTTATTTTTTGGAGCCCACTTATCGGATGACCCGGATCAATTAATCCATGAGCATTTTGAGCTGTTTCCCAATCCACAGTAGAGAATGTTTTGATGGGCAGTCCCGAGTGAAAAGTCCTCAACCACGACTTCTGTGAAGATAGATGGCTCCACCATATTTCGGTTCTTACGACTCTACCGTATCATTATTGATTATACCTCTTCTTTAGTACCGTAGGATGTTTGCTAGCCCCACACGCAATCTACCCGTAGGGGCATTGGACTGGAGAGAGAGGGGACTGCCTGTGACTCAGGGCACAGAGATCTTCCCGTGCCCGGGGCTTTGTGGGGCTGACAGAGATGTCTATGTCCAATCCACTCCGTCCATCTGTTTTGCACGACTATAATTGGACATAATGATAAAATTCAGGCTCATGTGGGCCATATCACACTAAACAGTGGAGATTGAACGCCTGAGGTGACATAAGTTTTGTATCAGGATGGTATTTGTGCTTACATTTTATCTAAGTGGTAGTAACTCTACGAACGGTTTGGATGGCATCTAAACGTTATGGTCGGCTCCAGGAAAGTTTCAACGATGAACGTTTCCGTTCCCATTGTCTCATTTGGTGTGGCCCACCTGAGTTTTGAATCTTCCTATTTTTAAAATCTTATGTTAGTGTGGTATTTCAAAACAGATGGACGGAAGGGATTTGTCACGGTCATATCATTGGATCCCACAGCCCCGGGTACAGGTATATCTATGTGCAGGGGTGACTGGCAAATGGCAATCCGCTTCCCTGGATAAGAGGGCCCCACCATGTTATGACCTGACGCAAGACGATTACTCCGATCAACTCGCCAAACGGGGCACCTTGTTTGACAAAAATGGATGGCTCTGAAAAATTGTTGACGGTCCACATTTACGGTTAGCGTGGCCTGATATCCATGCCATGTCATCTAAATGCCACGTTGTGCCCGAGATCCCATCTGATCATCAAGCTCCGTGGACGGTTGACGGGAAAGGCAGATTGCCTGTGCGCGGTAGCTTTGGGGCCCACATAAATGTCTGTCATAAATCCACTCCGCCCATCAGTTTTAAAAAACTACAACAGGACTGGAGCATTAAATTCAGGCACATCAAAAACTCATGTGGGACATGCCATACGAAACAGTGGGAAACAAATCGTCCACCGTTGGAAACTTTTTAGCCGCCACTGAAGTTTTGTATCAGAATGATACTTGCGACTACAGTTTATCTGAGTGGTATTAAGCCTGTGAACGGTTCGGATGGTATATAAATATCATGGTTGGCTACGGTAAGGTTTCAATGGTCAGCGTTTCCGTTCCCACTGTTTCGTGTGGTATGGGCCGCATGAGTATTGGATCTTCCCAATTTTTATCATTCCCTCTATTCTTATCTTCTGAAACTGATGGACGGAGTGGATTTTTCATGGAATTCTCTGTGGGTCCCACGCAGCTTCCAGGCACAGGAGTGACCCTGTATGGAGAGCCCATCTTTTCGCACGATCAGGATGTTCCACACGAGTGGCAGATAATTTGATTTTTTATTTTTTATTTTTAAGCGCTGTATGTAATTGGTTTTTCCATATTTGTTTTTTTTTTTCTTTTTTTCTTTAAGATATCTGCTAAAAAGTAATTTGGAGTGGAAATGGTTGTACGCCTACCTTCGCTTCGCCGATAAAACTATCCTTTCTTTTCTACTTCGGTAAATGCAACGGTACAGCTTTGTACGGAAATATCATCACGGGGTTTAGTTGCTATTTAAACTGCCTGTGACGCTTGATACGTAGGTACTTCAAAATAATACACATGGCACGTATTAATTCAAACCTGAGGTCACAGAGTTACAGTATAAAATTCCGATTGATTGGTTGGACATTTGTTTTCTTTTAATAACTCTATTGAATACTTTTTTATTTTGACAGTCCAATAAATGTCCATCAATTTAACGTTTAGATAATTAAATAAGAGTAGTTTTCGAGTTCATGATTCATTTAACTGGTAGAATTTTGATCCATTTCTTCACATAAGCAAGAAAATCCAGCTTTCCTTCATTTTGATTGGTCATTTCATCCTAGACGGCATTTAATGCAACAGTTCCGTATTATCACATACTGGATTTAATTACAGGAAATCAGGATTTCTCTGCTCGTGGTAAGCAAAAGAATCGATTCTAACTAATACCATAATTTGAGCTTTTTAACTTGAATTATATGTATGCCAAGTATGTAAATTTTTAGGGCCTATCTATTACGTGAGCTTAGATAGAGTTAGGTGGGATGGATCTGTGTTTAGTCTTGCAAAGTCCATTCAGCATTTGAGGAGAATAAGAAGGGTTGAATTTAGGTATGATGGAATTGCATGTGAAATTTTTGGTGGATTTTAAAATCCACTACATATGTGGGTCACATATTGATGCATGCACTTTATCCATTCATGTTGTCCATCCATATATAATATTTACATATGACATTCTAGTTATATATGTGTACAAGTGGCCAACATATGTTGTGAACTTTGTTAATTACAAAGTTTTATTTAATCTAATGTTTTTCGTATAGTAAAAATTTTATTCAAAACATGGGAGTTAGATGGCATAACACTTTGATATTTCCAGACATGCAATTAGTGTACAATAATATTGTTAATCCCATCTAATATAATTCCATACCATTTAATTCCTCATACCAAGTAGGCTCCTTGTAATTTCTAGTGGCCTCATCCATCATGCTCTCTACAAGGGTGTTAAACTATTCTTCTCATTTATAAAATGTAAGATGTTCTTTGAATGTTGGTGAAATTCTTTAGATTTATTTAAATTACCAATTACTAAGGTAATAAAGAGAAAAAGTAGAATAATTATAAATTTCTTTGCGTAAATCTTGACACCATATATATTTGATGGTTGTTTGGCTTGAAATTTGGTTTTTAATGCATGGGCATTCTGAAGTTGTATGCAGCTAGATTTGAACTGAATGTTTATAACCCCCAAACATCAAAATGGATAAGGAGACTATGGACATAGTCTATAATCAAGAATTTAATAATTTAGCTACCTATAAAAAAGAGTAGGCATTTTGTAAAGACAATAGTTCATTCTTCTAATAGGTTCTTTTTACCTTTCAATCAAAATGGCTTTTATATACACGTAATTGTAATCGTAGTTTAACAACATAATAAAAAAAATAATAGTATTAATAATATACCAAAAGTTGAAAGTAATTTTATTAGGGATTTACGTAATCGCACTTACAATCAGATATTAAGAACGACAATCATTCTATCACTCAATAGATACTAATTTTCATAGTAGGATGGTCGTTTAATGGAGAATGACGGTCATGTTAATAGACGATGGTGATCATCTGGCATAGAATGACGATCTATTATAGCAATGTGTCGATTCAGCATAACTACGTAGCAACATAACGACATAGCAGCATAGTCTTGTAAATTTTGACATGGAAACATAATAGCATAGTCGTGTAGAATTTAGTATAATGATGTAGCAACGTAGCCATGTAATAGTATAGTAGGATAACCATATAAAATTTGATATAACCGCGTAGCTACCTTATAACCTTGTGAATATGCAGCACAGTGTTAGGTTAATTTCATTGATTCTAACCCCCCTCTTCTTGAGAACTCTGTTCTTAGTTTTATTTATACATTTGTTAACTTTTGTTATAGATGATATAAGATGGTTATGTATCCACTCCATCACTCTCTTATTTGTTAGGGGCCTTGTACAAAACTTTAGGATCTAGCCCTCCAGAACAAATCGGAATTATGGAATAACAATGCAATAAAAACAATCAAAGCACAATCGCACACCACATAAGAGATTTTTACGAGAAAAATCCTCAAAGAGATAAAAACCACGGGACCTCGTCCAGATCAACAGTCCACTATGAAGTAGAATATTTACAACATTCGTCACTCACGCATGAGCGGATGGACAATAAGAGAATGAAGAAAACAGAGGGATCTCATCGATCACGAGGACGTAGAAGCGCTGAGATGACGGTTCCCTTTCACAAGCTTCCTCTCTCTCTTTTCTCTCTCTCTCACCCTTGATAACCCTCTTGTGTTTTTCTCATACCCTAGAAAAACCCTAAAAAACCCTTTTTATAGTTTTAAGAAACTCCTTTCCGCATCCCTGTTGTGAAAGGACTTGGATTCGCAAAACCGTGTAAAATCGCGAAACGAATCTGTGTAGTTTTGACTAGTCGTAGCTCTCCTATGACTGGTCCTAGACCACCTACGACTAGTTATAACTCTCCCTCGACTAGTCGTAGACCTTGGAGAAAAAATAGCACAAAAAAAAACAGCACAAACTCGCTGGACTTTGAGTCGTACTAGGGCTTGAACCTACGACCGGTCGAGCACCTCTCACGACCGGTCGAAGACCTCCTACGACCAGTCGAGCAACACGATGAATTACTCCAATTTTTCACCCGTTGCTCCATCTTTCCTCTGATCTGAGGAGAAAAATCTCATCAAATTTTCTCCTTTTCGACTCAGGAGGAATTGTAACACCCCGGATTTTGCCTAACCTGGGATTTGACGTCCTTAGGCAGTGGGTCAATTAAAACACCTGAAAAATCGTTCAGAACCCAATTCCCTAGCCAAAGAAACCACTTAGGATAAATTTCTTTAGAAACTAAGCATAAGTTAGCTAGCGCAACGTTGGAGTGGCTGGAAAACAGTCCCTGATCACTTTAAATACGTTCTACAAGACCCAAATCGAGTAGAACCAATGACTCTAGAATACTCTATAACCTCGGATCAAACTCTAAGCGGGTTTGTCCTCTGGACCACATTGAATTTTTATATTGGATTTAGACCGCGCGTCGAAGGTCCGATACCTCCTATCTTAGACCGTTAGAACCGCCCCGCTGGACTTGACAATCATCTCGAAAATCAAGTCAAACCGATAATCACAGAGTATTTCGTTGAACCCGGACTGAAGCGACCGCGAATAGGGACGAATTTGGAATTTCAAATTCAAATCTGGCACACGACTTGACGCGTCAGTATTAAGCGTTCTGACCGTCAGAATTTATCCAGATTACACCCTCGGATCAGGAAAAATATCTATTTATTATCATGGGACTTTCAGCCCTGATCTATGTGCGGTGACCGCTGAACTGAAACTGGTCCGCCACGTGCGATCTGCGAATCCTGCCAGACTGAAAACTTAATACGAGGTACATCTGGTACCCATGAGCTTAAGTCTGATCGCAATCGACCAGGGGACCACCAGAAATCAGTTTTTGGACCGAAACAGCCCCAAAATGGATAGGCATTAAGTAAACTTCGTCCCGGAGCCTATTTTCGGCGTTTCCAAGCTTATAAAAGGGGTTGAAACCCTCATTCCTTCCTTGCATCCGAATTTCACAAACCCTAGAAAAGAGAGAGAGAGTTTGAGAGAAAGGGAAGAGGAGATTTTTCCCGCATCCGAGTCCCTGACAGTGCTGCTTCAACACTTCATTCCAATCACCTGGCTGGTGATTTTTTCACTTTTTCAGGTATAGAAAAATCCCAAAAACTTGCTGATTTAGGGTTTACGTAGATTCTGAGCATGGTAGCTAACGTAATCCATGAATCAGGTTCTCTTACCGCCGTAGACGAAGCGTACACGCTCCGTTCAAATTCCCGCGACCGTAAGAGACTAGGTGAGGATTTTAGACGCTTTGATTGACGGTTCCCAACGCTTTCAATGTCGTTTAATAGTAGATTCTTGACGGCATCGCCGTTTGACATGTACAAAATGCTCTCCTTTTCCCGTTTCGTAAGCTAACGAAGAATATGAGATTTAGGGCATTTTAGTCATTTGTAGGAAGTACTGTTTACATTCATATTTTGCTGATGTGATTGACATGGTTTGTCGCCGCATTAGAGAGTTAGGAATGATTGCATAATCAGTTTGGCGAAGAGATTCGCCTAGTTGCGCACTTTGGGTCGACATACTATATGTGGACTTAAGTGTGTAGTGTATGTGTTTGTATAAATGCTTGTACTAGTATGTATTGTATTGAATGATGTTATGTAGTAGTTTGAGATTGATTTCATGATTAAAATGCTGACCTAAATGATTTCCTACATGTTGACCTTATGCATGATTGCGTTACATGCATAGGAAGTATGCTTTGAAGATTTGCTTAAGTTGAATATGCATGAAAGGTATGCCTTGAAGATTTGCTTAAGTTGAATGTTATAACATGTGTTAACATGCTCACATGATGTATTTCAATTCCAATACCCTGGTATATAGTGTTAATGTAATACCATAGATGTGTGGGACTTGACTTAGTCCAGGCAGTCGGTAACCGAGCGAATTCGTGGCTGACTGGTCATAGCCACGAACGACGCGTCGATGAACATGATTTGGGTTGAGAGTTGGCGGCAGTGGTTAGGCCACGCGAAGTGTTTTACGCACTTCATGTCGTTCAACTTGAGATGCGATCGCGCTAGTCGAGCCCGTCAAGTAACCCGACTGGCCGATGTTTGTTCACCTTGTATGTATCATAACTGCTTGAACCTAGGGTACTGAACTTACCATTGTAAACCCTGTTAACCATGGTACCTTGATCCACGAAGACTCATGAGCCGGGCATGGTGGTATGGGACACCGTGGTCGAGCTGTCGGCCTACGCTGGGGCCACAAACCTCCCCGTAGTGACCAGTGAGCACCTAGACTCGTGAGCAGATTATGGTGGTATGGGACACTATATTCTAGCTGTCGGCCTACACTGATCAGGCGACGAGCCCTTTGTAGTGACCGCGAGCGTATTCTGAGTCCACGGGAGGCGACGACCCTTCCGTTGCAGTAGAGTACGGTAGGCCTGTATTGATAAGGTGATGGGGGAGCGGTGCAACGAGTGCGAGCAACAGCCCTGGCAGCCCTTGCAGTGACCTACGAAATATACATCGTATGAGATTACTAGGAGTGACGACCCTAGACAGGATTTGTGTTGGGATTGATACAAGGGAAGTACCTTAGTTTCCCAATCCTGCTGTTTGAATGGACTAATAACAACTTGGTAATCATATCACCATAGCATTGCATGTGCCTGGAAGATGTGGAGCACTCTAGGGAGTGTGGCATGCCGCGGTCGTAAGATGTTGCCGCATGAGGGTGATCGTCGGTGAGGGCATACATCACGTCATGTCATCCTGCATTAACAATAGTATTAGACTTGTCTGATTTACTGCTTTATTATTATCGCGTGATTGAATTGTGAACATGCTAATCTCTGCTCTCTTATCCCACTGAGTTGATCACTCACTCCCACGTTACGGGATGGTGTTTCCGGACACCCACCAGTCCCTTTTGTGATTGCAGATGATGGCGCGGCCTGTGAGGCGGAGCTGGACTTGATGATGAGAAGGAGGATTCCTCCTTTATGCGTGTTCTGATTGACGGGATTGCAGGGAGGTTGATTAGATACTTTGACATTTGTCATTTTAAATTTTTAGCGCCCTCATGTATATTCATTTTGTTTACTGTTGAAGTATACATGTATGTGTATAACCTGGTAATATATTCACACTCTGGAGACATACAACAGTTTATGTACGTTATACATACTATTACAGTCTTCCGCTTGCAAATTTCACTGTCTCTGGAGTATGATATGCTGTTCTGGCTTAATCTCACTCATGTTTAATACATTATCACAGACAACATTCAATCATACATATCCATGTTGCATAAATAACATTTTGAAACTCGGGAGTTGGGTTTTTGCTCGACCCCCCGATTTTCGGGATGTTACAGATGGTATCAGAGCATGATTTGGATTAAACCGGGCCTGGGTTATGGTCACGCGACGTACGCTGTCGCTTCCTTTGACTTATGTGGGTACGAGAAGGGTCTAGAAACACTTCTAGGATCCCAGGTTCGCCAATAGGCGAAGTCTATTCATTTCAATCGCGTGATCGAGTCCGTATCGCATCTAGGGTCGCGTAGAGCAACCCGAATAGCTCCTACGTTGTAGGTAATTGGGTCGAGCTGTTCTTTGAACAATTCTAAACCCGTTAATGTGAATTCTTGGGCCGTGGGACAACCACGACCCCTGTATTCAATCGCCAGGGCTTAAAAACCCCGTTTCACCAAAAATCTTCAAAATTCTTCCTCTCACCACCCCAATCTTCAATTATTTCTTATCCATTTCATGTTAGGCATCAATCCTAATGTGAAAATAACATAAAATCCTACTTTCACAAAATTTTACAGTGAATAGTAAAATTTCATGAAAAATGGCCATAAGGCCATTCTAACTTCACTTTCTTTAGCAACTAATAGTCTAGATGGATGTAATAGATCCTTCTACCCCAAAATCATATGCTGCATGATAGGGTTTTGTATTCGGGATTGAATATTGGACCCGAAAAGCCTCGAATGGATGTTAAAAATGTATTGGCCTCCCTAGGGCAATCTACAATGAACCAGAGTGTGCACCATACCTTTTTGGAATCCCTAGGGCAAGGGGAATCCATCCCATATGGCCTCAATGGCCAGTTTGCAACTTCATCGGCGATGCCATCGCCGGTTCGGCGATGCATCGCCGGTCAAACTTGTCGGATGGGTTTGAACTTTGGGCTGGAGGAGTTTGGGGGCTAGGGTAGCCCCATGGTATGCAGTCCGTACCTTGAAACCCCCTAAAAGATGTACTTCCTTCACAAACGGCCCCCATTTCAAGCTCCATTTTCGTTTTTGCTGCCCTATTCCAAAAATCATGATTTTAAATCACCCCCAAATCCATTCCTGGCCTAAAACGACCACATTCCATCATCCCATAGAATTTTTCAGCCCTTCCTCTTGAAGGTTTCATCGTTTGGAGCTCTTACAACGCCCAAATCGAGCTGAAATCGTGAGGTGCTCCATTCCCCTTTTTCATTCTCTTTTCTTTCTAAAAATACATCCTAGGGGAGCTTGAAGCATCCCTCTACAACGCCTAGATCTCCCTTTTCTAGTTTGGTTAGCCATTTCCTTGCATTTTCCCCATTTTCCATGGCTATTGTTAAGCCGTTTTAGCCTTTTTCTCTCTTTTCACCATCCTCCCTCTCAATCCTATTTCTCCATTTTCTTTGCTTAAGGGATACTGAAAATATATGGCTGAGAGAGCTCTAGTGAGCAACAGACAGTATTAGACTCGACAGGGATAAAGAAGGTAAGTCGGGACTGTGGTAAAGTCCTTTGGTAGAGTTAGGCATCTATGCCTTCGCCCTGTAGATTGTTTGATTTTTGTTTTAAGGATTTCTGTGTTTTGTTGTTGTTAGGTTTAGTGAAGTTACAGGTAGAAACTGTGTTTGTGTTGTGGTTTGGCTTTATCATAGCCGAATTTTGTTGAATGAAATGCATGCCGATTCATTTTGTTCTGAGGTATTGTCCCTAGATTGGGAGTATTATAACTCCCGGGATTCAGCCTACAAATTAGATTTTTATCCCACCCCACTCTCCAACCAAGCATGCCACTCCCTATCCCGCTATGGGACTAGGAATGCGGTTCCATTTAAGACAACTAAACGCTACCGGCTACATAGGCCCTAGGCGTTTTTGGATCTAGTGTTAGCACTCCTAGATTTGAAGGATCTGACGACATAAGAAATCCAATTCCAGTTAGACAAATCTTGACCCTAAGCGATAGAAGAATTCCCTGTAGTAGAAATGGAATAGAAAGCCATTTACTGTATAATCTTAGGCTTTGGATTATAGCTACAGAGTTACAGACTAGGCTACTAGTTGTCTTAGGCAGTGTAAGGCCTATATATGCTAAGGGATAGTAGGTTAGATTTGGTTGGAATGGGACTCCCTTCCTTCGGTAGATTCCTTTATGGCTTATAGACTTCTGTTGTTGCCCATAGGAAGGAACCATACACTCTAAGGGAACATTTATAACTCCCTCAGATTGAACTTAGAATGTACTAGCACACCCCTTAGAATTGCCTTCCCCAAGGACTTATTGCATTCGGGAACGCAGAGTAAAGGAACTACATGTAAGCGATGTATTCGCGGTTTGAGTCGATTTCTTACTCCTAGTGGTTACCAATGAATCCAATGCTCTGATCAAGCAGAGGATCGGCATCGACTCGGATTAAGAACTGATACAACGCATTTTCTGTCCTGATTAGACAGAAGGTTCAACGTATCCGGCTTAGACCCACTATACAACCTTTCTTCTGTGATGGCCCAACCATCTACAACTAAACAGGATCACATTGTCTTTGGGAAATGGCGAGGACTTAAAGCCAGTAGAGAATTAGACATCTTGCCACCAACTCATACCTGCCCCTGAATTCAATCATAATAGAGATTAGGCTCATCTCTATGATCATAGGTACCAATGCCATAGAACGCATCATTAGCAAGGAAGACCATATAGAGAAAGGTTGTTTCCATTTTAGGTCAAGGATAGCCCCTAAGTTGCGCCTCGTTCCGATATACGGAGCGATGCGTAGATTCTTGAACTTAAGTAAAATCAAGTTTTAAGGGGGGTAGAACGTATTAAGTTCAATCCAGTTAGGATTAGTCAACACTGCCGTTCGATCAGTGTGGCGCAGCGGAAGAGTGGTTGGCCTCTTTCCCACTGGCCCAGGATCGAAACATTTGATTTAGGTTATATGTACGATTAGGTTATTAAATAGGATTTGAACCTTCCTTAGAGAAAGTACTCCTTGCCCTTCGCCAATGTCGGGGACGACATTGTGTTTTAAGGGGGGTAGATTGTAACACCCCGGATTTTGCCTAACCTGGGATTTGACGTCCTTAGGCAGTGGGTCAATTAAAACACCTGAAAAATCGTTCAGAACCCAATTCCCTAGCCAAAGAAACCACTTAGGATAAATTTCTTTAGAAACTAAGCATAAGTTAGCTAGCGCAACGTTGGAGTGGCTGGAAAACAGTCCCTGATCACTTTAAATACGTTCTACAAGACCCAAATCGAGTAGAACCAATGACTCTAGAATACTCTATAACCTCGGATCAAACTCTAAGCGGGTTTGTCCTCTGGACCACATTGAATTTTTATATTGGATTTAGACCGCGCGTCGAAGGTCCGATACCTCCTATCTTAGACCGTTAGAACCGCCCCGCTGGACTTGACAATCATCTCGAAAATCAAGTCAAACCGATAATCACAGAGTATTTCATTGAACCCGGACTGAAGCGACCGCGAATAGGGACGAATTTGGAATTTCAAATTCAAATCTGGCACACGACTTGACGCGTCAGTATTAAGCGTTCTGACCGTCAGAATTTATCCAGATTACACCCTCGGATCAGGAAAAATATCTATTTATTATCATGGGACTTTCAGCCTTGATCTATGTGCGGTGACCGCTGAACTGAAACTGGTCCGCCACGTGCGATCTGCGAATCCTGCCAGACTGAAAACTTAATACGAGGTACATCTGGTACCCATGAGCTTAAGTCTGATCGCAATCGACCAGGGGACCACCAGAAATCAGTTTTTGGACCGAAACAGCCCCAAAATGGATAGGCATTAAGTAAACTTCGTCCCGGAGCCTATTTTCGGCGTTTCCAAGCTTATAAAAGGGGTTGAAACCCTCATTCCTTCCTTGCATCCGAATTTCACAAACCCTAGAAAAGAGAGAGAGAGTTTGAGAGAAAGGGAAGAGGAGATTTTTCCCGCATCCGAGTCCCTGACAGTGCTGCTTCAACACTTCATTCCAATCACCTGGCTGGTGATTTTTTCACTTTTTCAGGTATAGAAAAACCCCAAAAACTTGCTGATTTAGGGTTTACGTAGATTCTGAGCATGGTAGCTAACGTAATCCATGAATCAGGTTCTCTTACCGCCGTAGACGAAGCGTACACGCTCCGTTCAAATTCCCGCGACCGTAAGAGACTAGGTGAGGATTTTAGACGCTTTGATTGACGGTTCCCAACGCTTTCAATGTCGTTTAATAGTAGATTCTTGACGGCATCGCCGTTTGACATGTACAAAATGCTCTCCTTTTCCCGTTTCGTAAGCTAACGAAGAATATGAGATTTAGGGCATTTTAGTCATTTGTAGGAAGTACTGTTTACATTCATATTTTGCTGATGTGATTGACATGGTTTGTCGCCGCATTAGAGAGTTAGGAATGATTGCATAATCAGTTTGGCGAAGAGATTCGCCTAGTTGCGCACTTTGGGTCGACATACTATATGTGGACTTAAGTGTGTAGTGTATGTGTTTGTATAAATGCTTGTACTAGTATGTATTGTATTGAATGATGTTATGTAGTAGTTTGAGATTGATTTCATGATTAAAATGCTGACCTAAATGATTTCCTACATGTTGACCTTATGCATGATTGCGTTACATGCATAGGAAGTATGCTTTGAAGATTTGCTTAAGTTGAATATGCATGAAAGGTATGCCTTGAAGATTTGCTTAAGTTGAATGTTATAACATGTGTTAACATGCTCACATGATGTATTTCAATTCCAATACCCTGGTATATAGTGTTAATGTAATACCATAGATGTGTGGGACTTGACTTAGTCCAGGCAGTCGGTAACCGAGCGAATTCGTGGCTGACTGGTCATAGCCACGAACGACGCGTCGATGAACGTGATTTGGGTTGAGAGTTGGCGGCAGTGGTTAGGCCACGCGAAGTGTTTTACGCACTTCATGTCGTTCAACTTGAGATGCGATCGCGCTAGTCGAGCCCGTCAAGTAACCCGACTGGCCGATGTTTGTTCACCTTGTATGTATCATAACTGCTTGAACCTAGGGTACTGAACTTACCATTGTAAACCCTGTTAACCATGGTACCTTGATCCACGAAGACTCATGAGCCGGGCATGGTGGTATGGGACACCGTGGTCGAGCTGTCGGCCTACGCTGGGGCCACAAACCTCCCCGTAGTGACCAGTGAGCACCTAGACTCGTGAGCAGATTATGGTGGTATGGGACACTATATTCTAGCTGTCGGCCTACACTGATCAGGCGACGAGCCCTTTGTAGTGACCGCGAGCGTATTCTGAGTCCACGGGAGGCGACGACCCTTCCGTTGCAGTAGAGTACGGTAGGCCTGTATTGATAAGGTGATGGGGGAGCGGTGCAACGAGTGCGAGCAACAGCCCTGGCAGCCCTTGCAGTGACCTACGAAATATACATCGTATGAGATTACTAGGAGTGACGACCCTAGACAGGATTTGTGTTGGGATTGATACAAGGGAAGTACCTTAGTTTCCCAATCCTGCTGTTTGAATGGACTAATAACAACTTGGTAATCATATCACCATAGCATTGCATGTGCCTGGAAGATGTGGAGCACTCTAGGGAGTGTGGCATGCCGCGGTCGTAAGATGTTGCCGCATGAGGGTGATCGTCGGTGAGGGCATACATCACGTCATGTCATCCTGCATTAACAATAGTATTAGACTTGTCTGATTTACTGCTTTACTATTATCGCGTGATTGAATTGTGAACATGCTAATCTCTGCTCTCTTATCCCACTGAGTTGATCACTCACTCCCACGTTACGGGATGGTGTTTCCGGACACCCACCAGTCCCTTTTGTGATTGCAGATGATGGCGCGGCCTGTGAGGCGGAGCTGGACTTGATGATGAGAAGGAAGATTCCTCCTTTATGCGTGTTCTGATTGACGGGATTGCAGGGAGGTTGATTAGATACTTTGACATTTGTCATTTTAAATTTTTAGCGCCCTCATGTATATTCATTTTGTTTACTGTTGAAGTATACATGTATGTGTATAACCTGGTAATATATTCACACTCTGGAGACATACAACAGTTTATGTACGTTATACATACTATTACAGTCTTCCGCTTGCAAATTTCACTGTCTCTGGAGTATGATATGCTGTTCTGGCTTAATCTCACTCATGTTTAATACATTATCACAGACAACATTCAATCATACATATCCATGTTGCATAAATAACATTTTGAAACTCGGGAGTTGGGTTTTTGCTCGACCCCCCGATTTTCGGGATGTTACAGGAATTCACCTTCTTCAAGTCAGCCTGATTTCTATAAACCTCAAACTTGCCCTTGAGAAAAGTCTTGGTCATCATGTCTGACCCATTATCGTCCGTGTGAACTTTCTCAAGCTGTAACACCTTCTGTTCCAAAGTATCCCTGATCCAGTGATACCGAATCTCTATGTGCTTCGACTTGGAATGCTGACTTGGATTCTTGCTCAAGTGTATAGCACTCTGACTATCGCAATAGACCACGTGCTCCTCCTGCTTCAGGCTAAGTTTCCGTAGGAACCTCTTCATCCAAATCATCTCTTTACATGCTTCTGTGACTGCAATATACTCAGCTTCTGTCGTCGACAATACTATGACCTTCTGTAGCTTTCTCTACCAAGAAATCGCCCTCCTTACAAACGTAAACATGAACCCCGATGTAGACTTCTTAAAGTGTATGTCGTCTGCCATATCTGCATCTGTATTGTACTCCTCCGTCATCAGGCACCACGGGAGGAATAACTGGATGTATGTCCTCTAGCTCACCTAAACTAGGCTGATTCTTCTCTGGCTTACCAATGTCTTCAATACACTGATCTTCAAAGAAAACCACATCTCTACTCCTAACGAGTTTCTTCTCAGTCGGATCCCACAATCTGTAACCGAACTTTTTATCACCGTACCCTAGGAACACACACTGTCTGATCTTCATATCGAGCTTGGACCTCTCGTCCCTTGGTACGTGAACGGATGCCCTTCATCCAAACACCCTGAGATGACTGTACGATGGATCCTGTACAGTCCACACCTTCTCAGGTACTTCTCCATTCAATGGGGCTGATGGAGACCTATTTATCAGATACACCGCCGTGTGCATTGCGTCTCCCCAGAACGTCTTGGGCAACTTCGCATGAGATATCATGCATCTGATTCTCTCAACAATGGTGTGATTCATTCGCTCAGCTACACCATTATGCTGGGGGGTCTTGGGAACCGTCTGTTCATGCCGTATACCCAGGGACTTGCAGTACTCATGAAAGTCGCTGATATATTCACCACCATTATCAGTGCGGATGCACTTTAATGATCTACCTGTCTCTCTCGACCATAGCATGAAACAAATAAAACACACCAAAGACCTCATCCTTGAATTTCAAAGCATAAGCTCAAACCCTCCTAGATGCATCATCTATAAAAGTAACAAAATACAATGCCCCACCCAAAGTTTTTGTCCTCATAGGACCACACACATCAGAATAAACCAAATCTAATGCATGCACTTTATTAACATGAGAAGCAGTTTTAACAAATGAAACTCTATGCTGTTTCCCTGATAAATAATCAAGACAGGTTTTGAGAGGTATATCTGTCACGTTTGGAAGGAGCCGTTTCCTTTCTAGTAGCTGAAGCCCTTTTTCACTCATGTGACCTACCTGTGCCACATGTCAATAGCTGAATCTTCTACTGCGTCCAACCCACCCTTACATATACTGAAACTTGTCTTGTAAAGGGTGCAACACTTCTTTCCTTTGGCTGCGATCAACGAACCCTTGATGAGCTTCCAGTGCCCACCAACAAACCAGCTTTCATAGCATCATCATCCAAACTTCCCGTCGACATCAAGTTGAGGCGAAGGTCTGGGATATGCCTCACATCTTTGAGAACCAACGTGCAGCCTACATTGGTCTTCAAACAAATATCACCAACTCCTACGATCTTCGATACGCCAGAATTTCCCATCTTCACGGTTTCATAGTCACCTGACTTGTAGCTTGTGAAGAAATTCCTGTGTGGAGTCGCATGAAAAGAACCTCCTGAGTCAATCACCCAGTCGGTGTCCTGACTCGTAGTCGTGAGATATATATCGTGATCTGCTGAAAGAATAATAACAATGTCGTCATCTGAAGCGGCCGCAGTGGAATCAGATTCATCTTCCTTCTCATTTCTTTTTGCTTTCTTGTCGTTTTTAGCCTTACGACATTCATGCTTATAGTGGTCTTTCTTACCACAATTCAAGCATTCAATATCTTTTCTATTACTCGACTTGCCTCTTGATTTATCTCTGGCCTTCCCGCGTTTCCTGTTCTTTCCTCTCCCCCGTTCCTGTGTCACAAGTATCTCTTGCTGAGTAAACCCCTGAGACTTCCTCCTTGTCTCTTCATTGAAGAGACAGCTAGAAACCTGTTCCATGGATATCTTTCCGTCTGGCGCAGAGTTACTTAGAAACACTACCAATGTCTCCCAACAGTCAGGCAACGAACTAAGCAATAGTAAAGCTTGCAATTCATCATCCAGGACCATCTTCATAAAGGAGAGTTGGTTCACTATATTGCTGACCTCATTCTTGTGCTCGGCCACAGAACCACCGTCCTTGAACTTGAGTTCACAAGTCGCCTTATCAGAAAAATCTATTACTGGTTGTCTTCCTCTCATACAGCCCTTGTAGTTTCAGCCATAAGCTAGTGGCTGAGGTTTCCGTAGACACATGGTGGAATACAGAATTATCCAACCATTGTCTAATAAACCCTACTGCCTTCCGGTCCAACTTCTTCCAATCTTCATCTGTTATATCCTTGGATTTTGCTGATATGCCTAAAATTGGAGAATATAAATCCTTGCAATAAAGCAAGTCCTCCATCTTAGCCTTCTATATGGTCCAGTTAGAACCATTGAGGCTGATCATCCTTGATGAGCCACCTTCCATAATTCTAAACCGATCATACCCGTTCAATGAACTTAGCGCTCTGATACCACTTTGTTGGGGGCCTTGCACAAAACCTTAGGATCTATCCCTCCAGAACAAACTAGAATTATGGAATAACAATGCAATGAAAACAATCAAAGCACAATCACACACCACACAAGAGATTTTTACGTAAAAAACCCTCAAAGAGATAAAAACCACGGGACCTCGTCCAAATCAATAATCCACTATGAAGTAGAACGTTTAGAACCTTTGTTACTCACGTAGGAGCGGATGAATAATAAGAGAATGAAAAAAACAGAGGGATCTCACCGATCACGAGGACGTAGAAGCGCTGAGATGACGGCTTCCTCTCTCTCTTTTCTCTCTCTCTCACCCTTGATAACCCTCTTGTGTTTTTCTCATACCCTAGAGAACCCTTTTTATAGTTTTAGGAAACTCTTTTCCGCATCCCTGTTGCAAAAGGACTCGGATTCATAAAATCGTGCAAAATCGTGAAATGAATCTGCGTAGCTTCGACTAGTCGTAGCTCTCCTACGACTGGTCCTAGACCACCTACGACTAGTCGTAGCTCTCCCTCAACTAGTTGTAGGCCTCGGAGAAAAAACGGCATAAACAAAAAAAATAGCACAAACTCGCTGGACTTTGAGTCGTGATTGGGTTCGAACCTACGACCGGTCGAGTGCCTCCCACGACCGGTCGAGCGCCTTCCACGACCGGTCGAAGACCTCCTACGACCGATTGACCAACCCGGTGAATTACTCCGATTTTTCACCCGTTACTCCATCTCTCCTCTGACCGATGAGGAAAATCCCATCATTATTTATGGATAGTTATGTGACCACTCCATCACCCTCTTATTTATGGATGATTATGTAACAACTATGTTACCTTTTTTCTTAGTTATGAGGTGGTTAGGGAGTGGTTAGGCCATCAAGGGGTCATGGTTTCTCATGTCTCATCACATTTACATGGCGGTTATGGTCAATCGTCTTTGACCATGTAAACCATGGCCCACAACTATAGCCCATTAGCCATTGTTAGTCATTATTGACCGTAATCAGCCATTATGAATGTTGCTAGTTAATAATCAACTATTTCTATCATTAGTTTTCCATTGACCATATTAATGGCCGATTTTATAGTTTTATCGACCATAAATATATTCATTAAAATGTTGTTATCACATGACATCTTTTAAGCCATTAAATCTAACGTAGTTAGATCATCTGTAAACAATTAGATCTGGACACAAACCAAGCTAGCTTGGTTAACTTGCTTGGCTCGGCTCGGATAAGCTCAACTTGGCTCGAATCAAAAGTTGGGTTCAGGCCGAGCCAAGCTCGAGCTGGCCCAACTTCAACTCAACTCAACTCGAAGCTCAACCTAAATTTGATTCGGTTCAGCTTGGCTAGGTTTGGCTCAACTCGACTCCTGTTATAACTTATATATATATATATATATATATATATATATATATATATATATATATATATATATATATATATATATATATATATATAAGGAAAAGGTACAATGTGCTCGAGCTCACGGCTCCGTCCCATGCGGTCGAGCTGTGTGGGCCCCACCGTGATGCCTTTCGAACATCTACCCCATCAGTCAGATGCGCCATTCCATCGTGGGCCTAGGTGTTAAAAATCAAGTCAATCCATGACTTGTGTGGGCCACAACACTTACAGAAGTGGAGAGGGGCCGTGCACCATTAAAACATTCATAATCATTTTTGGGGCCTACAAAAGATGTTTTTTGAAAATCCAGCCCATCCACTATGTGTGTCCCACTTGTATGAGGGTTCAAACCAAGTTTTAGCAGTATTCAAAACTCAAGTGGGCCCCACCAAGTGCTTTTATATATTTTAACGGTGTTTCACATGATTTTAGATGGTGTGGCCCACCTGAGTTCCGTATAGGGGTGATTTTTGGGATATCCCATAATTTAAAGGGTACTCATCAAATGCATGGTGTTGATGGTCGACATGAATCATGGTGGGGCCCACACAGCTCGACCTCACAGGAGATTATCATGAGGTCGAGTGCATGGTACCTTTTCCCACATATATATATATATATATATATATATATATATATATATATATATATATATATATAGGAAAAGGTACTATGCGCTCGAGCTCACGATAAGCTTATCGTGAGGTCGAACTGTGTGGGCCCCACCGTGATGCATGTCGACCATCAACACCGTGCATTTGATGGTTCCCCTTTAAATAATAGGATATTCGAAAAATCAGCCGTAAAAGGAACTCAGGTGGGCCATACCATCTAAAATCATGTGAAGACACCGTTAAAACATATAAGAGCACTTGGTGGGGCCCACCTGAGTCTTGAATACTGTTGAAACTTGGTCTGAACCCTCATAAAAGTGGGAGACACATAATGGATGGGCTGGATTTGCAAACCACATCTTTCGTGGGCCCCAAAAATGATTATGAATGTTTAATTGGTTGTACGGCCCCTCTCCACTTCCGTATGTGGTGTGGCCCACAAAAGTCACAGATCGACTTGATTTTTGAAACCTAAGTCCACGGTGGAATGGCGTATCTGACTGATGGGGTAGATGTTCGAAAGGCATCACGGTGGGACCCACACACCTCGAACGCATGGGACAGAACCGTGAGCTCAAGCACATAGTACCTTTTCCCTATATATATATATATATATATATATATATATATATATATATATATATATATAAAACTTATATTACATATAATATTAAAAAAAAGGCTCGCTTGTATAAAAATTAAAAAGAAAAGGCTTGACTTTAAAAGGTTGAACTCGAACTTGGCTTGAATGCTCGAGTTCAAACTCAGCTCGAGTTGACTTGAGTTGTCGATCGAACCAAGTCAATCGAGCTCAAGGACCAAGCGAAGCCAAACTCGAGCTGGGATAAGTTGCTAGTAGAACTGAGCCGAGCTATGCTAAGCTCGGGTTGGGATAGGCTTTTGGTTGAATTGAGTCAAGCTGTGTCAAGCTTAACTCAGTTTGGCTCACATGTAGCTTTATCAACAACCATGAATTCCTATTTTTTATTTAACATCGGTAATTGTAATGGTGGCTGTAATGGTGGCATTTTTGTATTACTTTAATGACAAATCATTACATTGATACATTAATATCGGTATTTGGATTTGAGATTTATATTGTAATGAAAAAGTTTAGTGATTATAAATTGCATGGCTGCTTGAAACATAAGCATTTCACAAACAATTTCTATGTTTGATTTGGTGGTGCTAAAATCATATATAATGATGAAAACTCTTCATCACATTACTAAAACCTTTGGTAATTGGTAATCTGAACAAGCACTTGGCTGCAAAAGGTTTACAAGTGTGTACAAATAAAGTTTGAATGGAAAAATCCAATGAAAGTTACAAGCACCTTATAGGCAAACATCTATTATTTATTTATTTTTATTTTTTTACATGCAAATAACCTCACGTGTTATGTGATAGCAAGGACAATATACATGACAAAATACAGTAGTTAATACACATGTACTATTTGTATGGCCCACCGTGATCTGCACAAAACGTCTAATACATCCACTATGTGCGTCCAAGGCTCCACATTAAATAAATAACAATTTTTTTATTAAAAAAGAAAAAGAGCTGGCTGACCAACCACATGACAATGAACAATTGCGATGGGATATACATGCTTAACATTAAAAATCTCTAAGATTGTATGAGGCCAACCATGATAGGTGCAAGACATTCAATTTATTCATTATGTGTGCCGTTGATGCTCTCCTAATACTCAAAACAATTAAGTCATATTTTTATTCATTGTGTATGCCGTTGATGCTCTCCTAAAACTCAAAACAAATAAGTCATTTTTATGTGATTCGAAGATTTTAAAGAAATTTGTTATTCCAAGTTCTGTATGATGTGAATATCTAATGGAAAATACTTTACAATTAGGTAAATATAGGTAAATATAAAGGAAAATACTTTATGAGTTAGCTAAATATAATAGTTTGTTTATCTAAAATACTTTTACCCGCTTGTCATTGCCCTTTCAGAAAAAAAGAAAAAGAAAAAGAAAAAGAAAAAGAGAGATGATATTTTTTTTAGAGAGGATGAAAAATAACCTCCCGACCATGATTGTTGTTTATCATGATTTAAAAACCATAGTTTAAAAATTGGACTAGATTTGGCTGTTGAAGTTTGTTTGCACGTATGGAGTCTTGCCTGCACACGTTGTAATTGATAAAAGTGGAATTTGTATTGTCACACGTGTCACCCGTTTCAGAAAAGCACATTTGATGCCCGTGGTTGAAAAGTAGGAATATATAAATATATATATTTATTTAATGTGGAGTTTGGTAGGTAGTGTGTCATCTCACGTGTAGGCTTGGGATGTGTGAGAAGGGAGAGAGTCAAAGGCCAATATGCTCTGTTTTTGGTTTTGCTGAGAGTCTGCATTTTGTTTGTTGGCTTGTTTGTTTATACTGATGACTTCTGAAATATGCACGGACTGTAACTACTTTAGCTCACACGCGTGCAAGCACTTGCCTCATTTTTCTTCAGCTGATATGATCATGATTTGAGATTTTACACACGCACCCCTCCCCCCCCCCCCCCCCCCCCCCTTTCTTTCTATCACAATCATCACACCCTCATCTTGATTGGATGGTGATCAGAAGCAATACCTCTCCACCTTTTCCAGGGAAGCACGAGTAGCCCCATGAAGATATTCACATCATACAGTTGGGCTCTCTCTGACATTCTCCAGCGAAATGGGCCGGAGTCAGCAGAACCTCGTCTCACCCCATGAAGAATCGATCGTTACCAGCTCCAGCCCAAACCCTAAACTTCAAAAGCCCATGAAGAATCATGTCTGAGGTCAGCCCAATGAACAATCGGTCTGATCCAGGTCCAGCCCAACTGCTTGGCATAGCATCTAAACAATCAGGCCACAAATTTTATTATTATTTCTAATCAAGACAGGCCGGTCAGGGCCCACGATCGGCCCAATTAAAGCTAATCCCAAAGCCCAAAGCCTAATGAAAGTTGGAATGGGGATGGTCTTCACCAGCCCACCCAGTTTGTTGTTATGAGCTTTATAGCAAAAGGAAATGGTCAATTCGTTTGGATGCAATGCAATGCGTTTGACCTGAAAAGGATATCCGTGGAATCCTGCTTTTCCATCGTTTGGTGAATAAAAAGTTGCAGAATCCATTTTCAAGTTTATTCACAGAAAGTACAAATCTGTGGTACTGCAAAAAAATAATAATAAATAAATAAATAAACGTGTGGAATCAATTTTTTAGGCACCAAGAGGAGCTGAGCTACTCTTTCCATGACTCCATGGAAACTACACTGCAAATCCAAATGACTATGAAACTATTTGTTTTGGGGCATGCATTCTCTTAGAAAACTGTGTAAAATAATACAAATTCCCTTAAAGTCTATTTGTTTCACTGATTTCCTTGATAATTTTGTGTGCATATTTTAAATTTTTACATCATTAAACTAAACACGAGAATCATTAGTCAAATATTAAACTTTTTTTTTTATATAATTACTGTCTATACACCAAACCTATGAATTTACTATCAAATGAGTGGTAAAGTAATTTGTAACCATTGCACATTTCATTTAAACATTAATGTGATGTTTTCTTCATTATTTTTTTTAAAAAAATCTTCATTAAAAATTTTAAGAAAAAGACATTAATTTTCTTCTCATACTTTTTTCCAAAAAGATTAGAAACTTTTTTAAATATAGATTTCCATTTTTATAAGAGACTAGACTTGCAATTTAACTGCAAACCTTTCAACTTTTCCATGAAAAATAAAATTGTTGTTTGATTTCGTAATTTTACATTCCTGAGATTCAATAAGAGCTTTCCATTACCATATTTTGGGCTCTCTCTCTCAAACTTCATATTTAATGTTCATTTTTCATATCCATGCCTTGGATTTAATATAAATATACTAAAGCACAAGAAATCTTCTTTTTTAAAAAATAAAAAATAAAAATGTATGCTAGTTCAACAGCCAATTCCAATCCCGCTAAAGCGTACCAAGTAAACTTTGTGAGCCCATCATCATGTATATGTATTATCTACGCCGTCCATCCACTTTTACATATCATTTTAGGATATGATCCAAAATTGAATCATATCCAAAGCTCAAGTGGACCAATTCATAGGAAACACCGTCAATTGATCAAAAGTTAAAATCCTCAAAATGTATTTTTATTTATTTTTTTTTAAAAAAATAAAAATTTAGCAATCTCTAGCCCGCCCAAGGCAAGCCCATCATATAGACGGTTGGGAATTAATTCTCTCCATTCAATCTGCACGTGTCAGCACTTGATGTTTAGGCCAGCCTGACTTGTAGGACAGGAGACATGCGCATAAAGAAATCACCCGTTGAACATCCCATATCCCGCACGTGAGATGTTGTCAGTGAAGTGCTCTTGCTTTTCGCACATGAAGAAGAGACGTGAGGAATTAGAATTTCTCATAAGAAGGCGGTTACTCAATCCACAGCTATGCATGTGTGTCTCGAATACATAGAATCAAGCTAACTTACCAATTACCATCCATTCATTATTATAAACCATTTTTTTTTCCTTAAATAGAGTTTGGTATATCTATTTTTCCTGGCCATTGATCGCATGAATTAGATGATCCCATCAAGGTCATACCTGCAACTAACATTTATTCAAAAGTGGAGCCCACATGATGAATGACCCAGGCGCAGTGATTACACCTTTTCTTTTTCTTTTTCTTTTTTTTTCCTATAATAATTCTGAACCGTACATTTTCTTGGGCTTTTGAATGTTTGGCTTGTGGGCAATGCAATGAAAATGCGAGGCCCACGTATATTTAATTTGAATCTATGATTGCAACCTTTTTCTTACAGTTGATGGGACCATCAGTTTTCTCGATTGATAGTTTGGATTATTCCCACTCTTGATGGGCATATGCAATCAAAAGTTGCAAAGACTGATGATTAGATGCATTTTCCTCTGCATCAATATGGACCGCCCATTAATAATCACTGATCTGATCAAAGATTCGAGGAGGAAAATGTACCACGAAATTCATGGAAGGTCAAATCGATGATTAGACCCTTTTTCCCCTGAAATGCATTAAAGATCATCCAGCTTCCAAAACTTGGATGAAATAGTTAGGATAATCTGGTCAGATGATAGACACTTCAAATTAGAGAGACCTTTTTACTGACAATCAATATGGACAGTCAGATGATCAGGTCTAAGTGATTCTTGTGAGACATGTGCAATTATAAGTGGGGCCACGTTGTGGACAGTCCAGACTGATGATCAACCTTTTTCCCTATCAATCTGTGTATTTTCCTAGCAACTGAATGAATGGTTAGGATGATTTTATCAGAGTGATATGGAATAATCAAGAGTGAGGCTCGCATGATGATCCATATGAATAGATTCATCTTCCTATATTTATTGTAGACCTTCCTTTCTCCCTGCCACTGATCTGATAGATATTATGATTATACAATCAATTCAATCTCAAATTCTCAATGCTTGGGTCCTTACTCTTGCCTACCACCTCACGAGAGTTTAAACAGCCAGGTCAAGGGTTTGAGTACCCATAGGTGGTGATATCCCACTGCAGCATGTGTGTGTGGGGCGTGTCCATTTTCCCGACCATTGATCATATGGTCAGCATGATCTAATCAATGCGATTCTTGAGAGGCAAATGCAATCAATGTACCACATGATGCACGGTCCTTCGTTAAATTACACATAATAATAATAATACAAAAGGAAAGATGGTACGATTACAAAACATAAAATTAAGACCTTCCAAAAGCAAATGTAACAGATGAAGAATTGGGTTTGGGATCAGGTTACCTATAAAAAGAAAAAAAAATCAATTCTTAAATTGTTTAATATTGACAAAAAAAAAAAGGAGAAGAAATAATTGAATTTGAGAAAAATGAGAAGATTTAGAATCATAGGGAAAGAAATTGAGAAAAAATTAGAAACGGGCCCCACATATGAATGCTGAGAATCTAGCTTTGTTGGAGTTGGTACCATGCAAACTGGATGGAGTCTTTATGGTAATCCACTCCATCCCATTTAGCACCATGCAAGTGTGGGTGAGGCTTATCATTTCACGCTTGCATCCTTTAACCCATACCAATGGGCCGAGGACTCCTCATGTCACACTCACGCTATTTTACCCAAATGGAAGTGTGGATGTAACGAGTGAACATTTATCAACCTGCCCAAAATCTGCTAAGCATGCATTTTTTGAAGCATGCACCAATGACCATTAGCAGGGCAACAGTTCAACATTTTCCTTCACAACAAGGAAATCTAATCAGAGTCAGCAACCTATATTCATCACGAAGGCCATAACAGTCGGGCTGCCAGCTGTGTATTTTCTGCCATGCTCCGCTCCTCAAATTAGGTAAACCTCAAGCATTCAAGGGACCTAAATAATGTAAGTGCAAATGTTTTTGTGCATTTGTCACCATTTTTCGGGAGAGCCCTCAGCATGAGATAACATAAAAGTAGGGTCACTCCGGCATAAGGCCCAGTCACCATAGACCGAACAACATGGCTCTTCATGTCACACAATCACTGTCCAGAGTCGGGCAAAAGATGGCGCAAGAGATGAGAAAGTGCCCACAGAAGATATCAAGCACGTGGCTCACTTCTTACCATTCGTGTCTAATGTTGTATCCAAAGTGAACAATGTTAAGGCTGCATGCCACATGCTTGCCTATGGCCTGAAGCATATCTAAACTAAGTGACTAAGTGCATATATGCTTGAAATAATGCTACTTACGAAGTTATATATCATACATTTGTAACAATATAGCGAATTGTTTGTCATCTCAAAGAGCGGTAATTGGATTTGAAGCCACGGAAACCATGTGTTTCATACAAAATGACCAACAGGATGGGGCTATATATATATATAAGCTATCCCATTTATTTGGTAGTGGTCATTGATGCTGGAAAGATGACTTGTCTGTTCAAACCTATAAAATTGTGAGAGAGAAAGTTGTGTTCTAGTCTCAAGGCAGGCTGGTTAGGTGAAGCAACTTGGAGGGAATTCTTGGCACTTTTGAAATATCAAGAAAATTGTTCAACAAACCTTGCAAAACCCATCTTATGCACTCCATGTGACAATATGGAAGTGGCAGACATATTATTCTCAAACATAATCTTCTAAATCAATAAATTAGAGCACGAAGTAGAACCCCAAGATCAAATTGATGCAGAAAATGCAAATCACCACAAATTTGAGAATGACGAGATGTTAAAAGTGCATCTGACTATTGCAAGGAAGAGTGAAAGGGTGTTGATCTCAAACAAGACCCCAAAAATGGTGACAGTCTTTAACAGTGTTGTCTCAAAACCTGCAAATATAACTGGTCCTCGGTCAAGAGTGAGATCCAAAGGTGAGGACCTCCCTACACAAACTGAAACCTGATGGATGCCTTTGGCAAGAGAGTCTGCTGTGGAATTAATTATATCGGAATGCACTGGAGGCAATGCTTTAGCCTCTAAGCTAAGGGTGCAGTTGGTAACAAATTTACATTAGAAAATAGTCTACACAGAATGACTTTCTCACAATCATCTCTCAAAAAATAACAATCATCTTTCAAAAAGCAGTAGCCTGGACAGAGTTATATTTGGATGTAAATACTCTTGAAGAATATATTCTAGACCAAGGATAAAATAGCAGTTTCAGGATGCTCCTAGTCTGGGTATCATAACGAGTTGTATCACCAATACCGATACCACCCAGCCAATACGAGACGAAATGCTCAAAAAGAGTCCAATGTAAATACTCTGGCATTCGACGCAACTCAGGTGAAGCTGCCCCTGTAGCGCCCAAAACACCGAGGCATACACCTGGAGATTCCAGGTACCATTTTTAAATTTTATATAATACATTAATATTTAATTATGTGGATAGAAGTTTTTAATAATCAATTAATCAAAGTCGATCTATTGTATTCCTCTTAACCTTAAAGCCTCATATCCCCAATTTAAAATCCTAATTTCTCAACTTCCCCAAATCCTTACCCTAAATTTTCCATTTTCCCCAATTCCCCCAAATTCAACAATCAAAAACCGCAATTTTTACAGAACCCCTAAAATTTCAAAACCTTAATAGTCCAATTATTCAAAATCTCCAAATCCTCTTAACCTAAATTTTCCAATTCCCCCCAAAATCCCCAATTCGCCTTAAATCTCCTGTGTGACACTAACAAAAGTCCAAATTGCTTTCAAGAAGTCCAATGCGATGGCCTTTACAAACTATCGAAAGAAAAAATAAATAAAATTAAAAACAAAATGAAAAAGAAATGAGAAAAGTTGTTGAAATTTAGGAAAAGAACATCTAAAGCTTTAATCTTAAATGAAATAAGAAAAGTTGAAATTGAAATTAATAGCCTTTTCTTGTCTATTTAAACCATTATTGGGTGGTAAAATACACACCCCCCCCCCCCAAAAAAAAAAAAAAAAAAAAAAAAAAACATTGATCATTAATGAAGGCGACCACCTTTGCAAACATGTGATTAATAAATTAGTTTACCTAAACCATGTATGTTTAGGTGGGTTAAAGGAAAGGGTTTCCTTTGTTGCCCCTGGGAACTTGAGTTTGGACACAATGGCCACTAGCTAAAAGAGATGGGTTCCATAGATCTCAGTACCATGTTATTCCATGAGTACCTAGCAAGTTTTAGGACAAACCTGTAGTTAATCTTGTGTGGTAATCCTGTGAGGGGATCGTTGACAAGTCAGGATGGAAGGTCTCCACCATCAAGCTCAATGATGAGTTGATGCCTTTTTCCCTACCCCGCATGGGAGTACGAGTAATCATGGATATGTGATCTTCTTATTAAACATTTTCAACACTTGCATTGGAGAATCAATTCAAGTCTCTGGATCGGAGGCCCATCACGTCTAGCTCAAATTGACTTCAGGCATATAGAGAGTTCAAGTTCCTAATGTAATGTGCTTTGGCCAAGTTCAAGTTCCACAAACAGTGCAGGTGAGGCTGGATAAGCTCGGAAGGGATTTCCTATGCGGAGGTGTGTAGGCATATCACCCACGGAGGTGCCGGGTTGCACAACTTGGGGAGTATGAATCTAACCCTTCTCACAAATGGTTGTGGCGCTTCTGGACAGAGGAAGAGTTCTTTTGGCATGATTTCATAGCATGCAAATACAGTCTTAAGTAGGGGGGTTGGGAAGTGAAGGAATCATCCCTTTACACGGTTTCTTCCTTGA
Source organism: Magnolia kwangsiensis (assembly GCA_037074715.1). Classification (NCBI taxonomy): domain Eukaryota; kingdom Viridiplantae; phylum Streptophyta; class Magnoliopsida; order Magnoliales; family Magnoliaceae; genus Magnolia; species Magnolia kwangsiensis. Next base: position 9,641 of record CM073575.1, on the reverse strand, counting down.
GGAGGTCTATAGCGGCTCTAAGAGAGAAGTTTTAGGAAGGAGTATCTTTTACCTTTAGTGATGATACTAAAATCAGATTTTGGGAGGACACTTGGCAACTCCCCTTTGCATCAAGATTTTCCCAGCTTGGCCCGTCTTGTGCTGTCTGCGGTGTTTTCGGAACTCTTCGGGTTCGGTTGAGGAGCTGGTGGATTCCATAAAGGTGCCCGTTTCAGATTGCACAACCACTTCGAAAGTTGATTCTGATTGTATATCGGTTACCCTAGGGCTGTAATCCTTTTCGGTTTTTTTCCTTATATTCAAGCAGGCCTTTAATAAATTCCTATTATCCATCAAAAAAAGGCTTTGACCGTCCTCATGAGGTCATTTCAATGGCTCATATATGAGTATAGTTGGGTGCATGCATTAGGATACAATTAAGATAATATGATCCAACAAGGAATCCACTAATTGTCTATAACCTTTTATTGCTTGGATCTTGGTGATCAGACCATCCATCAAGTTGTTTTTAACTAAGGTCCAGAACTCAAAGTTGCTTTAAATGTTTCATTAAATGTTTTGATCACACTTAATGGATATTCGATGGTTAGGAGGCTGCACATTAGTAGCAAAGACCCCACAGGCAAACCAATATGCCTGAGATGAGTATTAAATATTTTTCAGTCGTTGCCAATAGAAAACGGTGGCAATCACTGGTCCAAGAGCAAAGACTGGCCAGATCAGTTGTCTCAGGCTTTTACTTAATGGGTTTAGTGCATTTTCAGACCAACCCAAAGAATCCACATCCTACAAGTAAGAGTCACCAAGCTACTCCCATCTATTACTCCAACTACTAAGGGGTCATTTAGGAGCGTGTATTCAGTGGTAATCAGTGCCAATCAATAACATTAGTGCATTTTGGAGATTGTATTTGGTGTGAATTGGAATCCAATTCATACCAAATACACCAAAAGCCTCTTCTTTTGAAAACACACCAAAACCCCTGTGATTCCAATTCACATCAATTCCAATTCGCATGGACTCCAATGCATATCAAATACACACTCCCAAATGACCCCTAAACTTCTCCCAAACTCCTAGCTTTAACATTGTTACTAAGAATCTCAAGATATATTTGAGATACATCACTTGCTCCAAGTTAGCCGCACACACAAAAAAAAAAAGCGTATGCTCAAAAAATTGCAGGAGTGAAGTTGAGATTCCCAGTTCACTAAGTTTGAAAATTCAATGAGATGCAAACTTCGCGCTTTATTATTCTATTTGGAGCTTCACTGATAATAGTAACGAACATGGATTCGATTAGCGGTTTTGGAGTTCAATTTGCCTGAGGACTGAAACTCGTATGACTTGCACTGACTTGGCCTGAACTGGTCCAAATCAATGTGATGGCTTGTCTCATTTTGGACTGAAACTTATGCAACTGGGACAACTTTCAAACCACGGTAAATAGCAAAGGGACACAAGGGCCACTTTAATAGATTCCACGAGAGCTTTTGATAAAAAGAAGTGGTTGAGACGAATATGAGGGAAAACACGAAAGACGAAGAAGTGGCTGATAGGCAACCATGAATCCATTTCCTCCACTTCAAAACTCATACTAATAAGAAAGTAGCCAAGGATGCCCAAGTCATCTTGATCATTGTCAACTTTGGAAAGAATGCCCAGAATCCCATCTCCCAAGGGTCCAACTGACAAAAGCGCCCATATTTGACTTGTTTGTGTCCAGGTCAGCAACTAATTATAAACATTCAAAATTATCTTTGATTTTCAAGTAAAGGATGTATTTAGAAAGGGGGTGAATCCCAACAACTTCCAATTTTCTATCGGAAAATATTTGAATCCAAAAAAAGTAAGGTGTTAGGTTTATTCAAAATGCCAATTGCCTGAAGTGGAACCACCTCAAAATGAGTGCCCCTTACAATTTTTACTTGTTAATCTCCCAGTCAAAACTAGATGGAATTGGTTACGTCAATCCAGTCCAATTCAATATCAGAGCCACCCACATGCAAAGATGCCCAAAATTAAGGAATTCAGATTGATACGTCCTAATGCTCTAGGGACCCGAAATTAAGTTAGAGATCAAAGCATGTGTGCAATTCGCAAAGCCCATCTCCACAGCACTTGAATACATCTTTGTGATCATAGAAAGCAGTTATCTATCATACATTCATCCCGAGAAGAACATATACAGGGAGATACTTATCCAATCCTATAGAAGATAAATCACTTTTTTTTATTTTCTTTCTAATGGTTGACAGATATATAAAATACAGTCAAATAGAGACAATGGGTTGAAGAAATCACACTCACAGCCGCAATTTCTCATCGAGGGTCTGCAATCGCATCTCCACCAACCGATCATGGAATTCCCCATCACTCACCTTCAACATATCCGCCAGCCGCAGCGAGAACCCATGCTCGACCAAGAGCCGGTGCCTAGGCTTTATCTTCCGCTCCAGGCTAAAAGAGAAGTATTGTGGGAAATCCTTCAGCTCCCTCAAATCCCCCTTCATCTCATTCACAAAGTAGTCGACCTTGGGCCGGAAATTGTTCTCGATGCTGAAGGTGAAGAGTCCAGGAGACCGCAAGACCATCTTAACGGCCTCTCTGTATGAGAAGCCGAGGCTCTGGATGTAGTCGAGCTTGGGCATGAGAGTGGTGTCAACACTGGAAACGAGAAGGAGGGTGGTCTGGCAGGAGATGGCATGGGGGCCGACGAAGCCGAGGGAGCGGAGGAAGTGGAGGGTGGGGCGGAGCTGGTGAGGGACGCTGGAGACGAGGAGGCGAGGGCAGCGAGAGACAGCTTTGCGGAGGTCGGGAAAGGGGATATGGACATCGTTGAGGAGGAATTCGAAGGCGGGGTAGATGTGGGAATGAAGGGAGGAGGTGAGGAGGATGGGGTGCATACCGAAGATGCGGCCAACATCAGAACGGTGGATGCCGAAACAGAGGAGGCAGTGCTCGGCGGATTGGAGGGAGGAGATGGGAGCGGAGCGGAGATCAGGATTGAGGGTTAGGGCCTTGGTGGGGTCCACATTGAGGTGGTGCTGGAGGTAGAGAAGCTTCTGTCGGAAGAGGAGGCCGGAATCGAGGATTGGGGTTTTGGGGGGGAACTGCTGGTGGTAGTGATGGGACCGGCGCTTATAGGAGAGGGAAAGGCTTGGTTTGGGTCTGGGAGAGGGGATTTGGGACGAGTTGGGTAATGATGATGGGGTTTGGAGGGAGAGCTGCAGCCGGAGGATCATCTCTAATCGACGAGGAGCATTTGAGACTGGAGAGGAAGGGAGGGAGGGAGGGAGGGGACGAGGAAGGAAGACTACAGTGAGATTTTTATTATGGCATTTGGGTTTTGGGAGTCATCCAGGTCATTGGCAAGTCGGGCCCACGCATCAGTCTGGTCTGGCCAGAACACATGTATCTGACCATTCATCAAGTAGGACGTGCCATGAATATGCAATATACCAAAAACATTCGAATGGACCACACATGTACATTAAATCTTGATCATTCGACCTCTTCTTCTAGCCAATTTTTCTTATACAAGTTATCATTTTTGGTCCATTCCATGTTAACCGTGCACCCTACCTAGTGAATGGCCTGGATCTCTGACATGTGCCATATTTCAAGAACTTTGGCATGTCTTCCATCTCCACACAAAAACGCCCCCGTGCATTTTTTTATTTAGAATTGGCTTCTTCTCTAATTAAATCTGCAAAAGATTTCATAGAATGGAGAGTTATTTAATACTCCCACAAGGTGTAGTACTTAGATGCATGAACTTTTGAATGGTGCATGTATCATGCATGGACTCAAAGTAAACCACGTAGATTGTAGCACATATCATGACATAAGTTGAATAATGGAACAATATTGCTTGTTGGAGTAGGATGGTTTTTTATTTAAATTGTCCAATAAATATCCACTGATTTAATAATCAAATAATCAAATATAAGCTTGGTTTTAACAATTTATATGGAAGAACAAATGGGTGGCCTTGCAAATTGTAGGCTTTGCTGCCGATTTGACAAAGTTACTTAAGTGATCATTTTTAACATAGCGTAAAGCATGGCTCCTCTACTCCAACTTAAATCTAACCGTTTTAAATTCGGAGGTGATTTCTCTCTCTAAAAATTCAATCTTTGCTAAATCAAGTTGCATGAGCTGGAGTTTGTGGCAGTTGATCTGAATTGCTAAATTTGGTTCCAAAACATTAGTTACTTGGTATGCTTGACATGTTATTACGAGGAAACATGTGTGTAAGACCCGTATCTTAGTCCGTACCGTTCCATAAACTTCTGCGGTCTTACTGGTCAAATTTCGGCAACCTTCGACCTTTTCTGATATTTGCGAGCGATCCCGAGTCAGATCCCGTATTTTAGAGTCGGCTCAACTCGAGACTTGTACCTTGACGACCGCACCGTCGCCGCGGTTCCGATGCCGCGTCCCGCGCGCCGAGGCGATACCCAGGCTAAGAGTTGTGGGCCCGCATTCAGTTCAAGAAAAACACCGCGCGTTGCTAATCCCAAGAAAATCCATCACATCAATCACATCATTTGTTAAAAGTACACCCATCCCTAAGTACAACTACCCATCCCCAAAAGTCAACCCTCCCATCACCTCACCCATCTCTCTCCCCATCACTCCACCACTCACATCACCTTTCTCTCTCATCTCTCTCTCTCTCATTCTCTCCTAAGCTCCATGAGAGCAACCCACGTCCAAGCTATCTCCAAGAGAGGAGAGCTTGGTGTGGCCCACCTCCCATCTCCACCGTCTATGATCCAATCTCGACCGTTGAAGTTCATCCATTGATGCTCTACAATACTTTGGTGAAAGGAGGAGAATATCATAGGTGGGTGCTTCTTTGTCTCTCTCTTTCATTATTTTGGTGTGATGAGATGGTCGTGTGGCCCACCTGGATATACCCCACTTTGATGTATGTGATGTCTAAACCGTCCATCAAATGAACTCCAAGGCCGTCCAAGCCATGTGGGCCCTACTTAACGGTGATGGGAAAACACAAATATCAATTGATCAAGTGGGTCACGTCAAGTGGGACCCACCAGCCATGGTTCCCACAAGTGGGACCCACCTCAATGTAATGCAGGCCCACGCCGTCTGTCCAGCGTCCAGGGACGCTGGACGTGTAATGCATTGTGCACGGAAAGAAGTGAGTGTGTAAAAATAAAAAATAAAAACAAAAAAAAAAAACATATAAATGTATTTGCTTTGAAGTGGTTTTTGGGTGGGACACTTATATAGGCCTTACTTTGATGTATGGATTTAATCCACACCGTCCACTCTCTTTCCCATCTCACTTTAGCCGTTGAGCCAAAATGTGAAGTCGATCTAAACCTTTGGCGGGCCATAATGCAGGAAACAGTGGTTTTAAGTAATTTATTCGGTTAAGGCCCATTGTGATGTTCCTATAAGCCAAAAAAATATCGCATATTAGACTCGGTAGTTCTATTACGAGCCGAGGAGACCGACAGTCGGTGTGGATTTGTCTAATGCGGGCCCCACATATAAGAATTCGTAGATAAAAAAAAAATTTAATAATAAAATAAAACAAAAGCACCTACTGACGTCTTGCTGTCAGCGTGCTCTGGACGCTGCACTAAGCAGCGTCCTCGCTGCTGGTTTAAGGATGGAACGGTGGGCCCCACCACAGGCCCCACCATGAAGCATGTTGCACATCTATACCATGCATCTGATAGGTTCCCTTTTTGGAACTGGGTTTCCCCAAAAATCAGCTGTAACACATCTCAGGTGGCCCACATGGTAGGAGGCAGTGTTGATTGCACGTATGCCATTGAAACCCTTTTGGGGTTATCACAGAAGTTTTTTTTTTTGAATCATTATAAAAAAATTGTTTTTCCTCCTCACCCAGATCTGTGTGACCTTATTAAAAGATTGAATGGTAAATTAATGTTATGGTGGGCCCCACGTGGGACCCACTGGTGTATGTATGTATAACCACCCATCCACACCACTGGATGGGTGGGATCCCCAATGAATGTATATGTGTCCATCTGGACGTTGTCTGCAGGGGCCACCATTGATGGATGTATTCCATCCAACTGTCCGCCCATTTGTTCGTGCTGGGCCACGTGCATGGACCCCACCTTGATAAATGTATTCTATATCGTTGTCGTCCACATGGCTCACATGGTATGTGTTGCATCCGACCGTCCATCTGTTGGACGAGCAGCAACAGCAGTTGCTGTGAACCGCATCCAGTTTCGTGGGATTGTATGAGGTATGTGTAATGTATCCAACACCATCCATGTGGGACCCACCTTGACATGGTGTACATCCTCACCGTCCGTCTAGGGATGCTGGGGACATTTACTGCCGATTGAGGGTGGCTGACAGTGAAGTGTGAACTGACAGTGGTGTGGTGCTGGGTGCAGCCAACGGTGGAGTGTGTACTGACGTAGGGAGTGCACCGTAGTGATGTGTGCTGACAGTGGGGTCCACGGACCCATCAGCCCTCCACCCCACGTGTGAGGCCACACTATGCTGTACGTGTTCTATCCAACCCGTCCAACCACCCTGGGCGGTGGGACCCACGTCTGTGTGGGGTCCGTCTTCCATGCCCAGATCCATAACTCAAGTGGCAGACTAGTGAAAGATATCTCGTTTCAACATGGGGCCCATGTCCTGGTTCAACTGGCGGGTTGAGTGAAAGATACCTCGCTGCAACGCTGAGGTCTCGGCACGACTCCCTAGTGGGGGTGGTCTGCACGTGGGACCCACCTGAGGTGCCTTCACGTGTGCAGTGCACTGGACGTGGGGCCCTCTGCTGTATGTTTTGCACCACGCCGTCCATCCATTCATCCGGCAAGCTCGTGTGCACCACACCATTCATCCATTTGCATGGGCCCACCCCACACGTGTGACACGTGTGAAGGTGGGGCCCACCAGATGTATGTGTTCCTCAACCAACCGTCCATCCATCAGGGATGGGACGGTGGGCCCCAGGATGTATGTGTTTTACCCAGCGTCCGGATGGACGACCTGGACATTGTACCTTACTAATATAATGTTAATATATTATAGTATATTATTTTAATATATAATATCATACGTTATATATTATAATATAATATAATATTATATATACATTCGTAAGGGTGGGCACCTCTGTTTCTCTAAAACGGCAGAAGAGCTGCACGTTGCTTAATTATAATATTAATATATTTCTAAATGTATGGTGGGCCCTACGTGGAACATACCTCCACAGCAGATACTTCTCGTGTATATTTTATGTATATACATGTAGCTGTTGTTGTTGTAGTTATAGTATATATATATATGCAGGAGAGTGGACCCCACCACCAGGTGTTGTGTACTGCAACAAGCTTAGTGGGTCCTACCTGTTCCATCCACACCGTCTAGCTATGGGACCCACCATATGCATGTGTTGTGTGCAAACTGTCCGACCATTTGAAATATTATTTTATGGCGTGAACAAAAGAATGGGTCAGACCCAAAGTTCAAGTGGACCCCACCATTTGCATTAATAACAGGGTATAGTGACATCCACCGTTCAAAGACTTCTATGGGCCACCATAGTCCCCAATATTATTTATACTTCGTTTATCTCTATATTAACTTGTGAATAGGTCGGATCTCAAATATACATAAGGGTGGGCCCGATTTGATATATATGAGGCCATTTATCGGTGCGACTTATTTGTTGTACGTGAAGCCCATTGGTGTGGTCCATATAGTGTAGCCCATGTGATGTGGCCCGCTTGACGAAAGAGGCCCATTGAGATATATTCAAGGCCCTGGTGCGAGGCCCACCTGTTGTGTGTATTCGAGGCCCGATGTGATGTATGTTGGCTCGTGTGACGAGGCCTATGTGACGTAAATGAGGCCCATCATGATTATACGCGAGGCCATGGGCCCATTATATGTCTAGCCGATGTAGGCCACTCGTAAGAAGCAATGTTGGTTTGACGTCCACATTGACGAGCAATGATGGTTAGATGTCCTCATTGTGACATTCCCTTAGGCCTTGTAGGCCATTCTTTTCATGGGTTAACCCAAATAAGTGGGCCCCATTCGCTGTAAACAAATGACTTCATAACCTCGGCTGACGCCGATTACCGACCCTGATTAACGGTGCTGATTACTGATGCTGATTATCGGTGTCGATTGTAGAGGCCGACGCCAACTATCGACTCTGATTGTCGGTGCCGATGCTGATTATCGGTGCTAATTGTCGTGACCGATTGACCGATTCCGATTGACGTGACCGATTTGTCGATTTTGATTATTGACCTATTTCACTTGTCGGGGCCGAATGTCGATTTGTGATCGAGGCCGATTATCGATTTTTGATTGATGTGACCGATTTGCCGATTTCAATTGTCGTGGCCGTCTGCCGATTTACGATCGAGGCCGATTGTCGATTCCCGATCAACACGACCGATTTGTCGATTCCGATTATTAATCGATTCTGATTGTCGTGACTAATTTTTCATTTTCGATTATCGTAGCCAATTGCCTATTCCGATTATCATGACCGATTATCGATTTCCGACTGACTTGACCAATTTGTCAATTCTGATTGTCAAGGCCGATGGTATAGGCCGATTCTAATTGCCGAGGCCCATTGTGATGTATTCGAGGCCCATGGGATGTGGCCCATTGTGATATATTTTCGGCCCATATGATGAGACCCGACTTGATGTATATATATGGCCCATGGGTGAGGTCCATCGTGATATGTATTAAGCTCTTGAGTGAGGCCCATGGTGTTGTATATTTGGCCCCTGTGTGAGATCATGAGTCCACTGTATGTTAGGCTCTATATGGGCCATTCCTTGGAGACAATGTTGGTTAAATGTCCACATTGTCGAGGTTGATTGTCGATGCCGGTTATTGATACCGATTATGAGTAGGTGATCGCATAACATTATGATACATGCACATACGCATCATCTGCATGTTTGTTATGAGATGTGGTTGACCATTGCATATGTCATTGGGCAGGTTGTTATGAGACTCCCTGATAGGGGGAGGTTATCTCACATGAGCGCATGGTATGCCCAGGATTGATGCATGACTGGATTGTATGACTCATGCATCTTTCATTGTGTGCTGTGATTACTGTATGCCCTAGCGACATCAGGGTCGTAGCCTCCACAGGCATATCGTGGATGGCTAGATGGGACACCGGAAATCTGTTATACATGGGGTGCTATAGATATCCCTGGGTGAAAGTCCCTAAACCCTCTTGGTTCCAGAGGTTGCTCCAACGTCTAGACCGAGTGGGTAGATGAGCACCGAGTGCCGATTACCAGATGGCTGTGCTCTCCACTGTGTCGTGGTCGGTTGGAAGGGGGTGCGGCCTTACCTGCCCGAGAGGAGGGGGCAAAGCTAGGCTGAGTTTGACCAGCTCGAGGAATGGGTCCGCTATCGACGAGCCAGGCCCGATATTGACAGGCGGATAGTGAGGTCTCTTTCACTCGCCTTGTTGCGCGCGATGGGGCGGCAATCTGGTTTGGAGTGTAATAGACCCCGGTGATTTCCCAGAGAGGAACCGTACTGATATGTGGACTTATTGAGTAGGAGATGCATGCTCATTCATTCATTCACTATCCACTCGGGCTGGTGGTGCGCAACTA